>JAUMHF010000011.1:10527142-10556425 GCA_032359275.1 Microctenopoma steveboyesi | reverse complement strand
TGATTCAGATGATTAGGTTAAGAGCTCGTTTAGAGAACCTTTTCATGATATGCTAATTTTTTGAGAAGGACCTGTATATCTGCAGGACTCACAGGTCAGCTACGTGTGGTCCATCCAGAGGGGGCAGCATGCTTCCAGCTCCAAGGAAGCAGTGCTGCACAATAGCAAGACTCTGCAACAGCTCCTCCCTGTGAATCAGGTCACACATTACACACAGTCTGTTTATGGGAGTGTGTGTATTGGTGTGTGTTGCAAACTCTCTTGGGACCTTTGTGCTCTTGATTATTCTACATCAAATGTTAAGCTCCAGGTTTCACTTTTTCTGGATGCAGGCGAATCTCGTTTATTAAATCTCGGCTTTCTTTGTGTTATGTCTGTGCCTCATTACGTCTAAAAATGGAAAACTGAGAAAAGGGGAAAGCACACCTGCTCATTGGCTGCTCTCCAGACACATGGTCCTTGATTCGCTCTAGCTCAGGGTGCAAGAGGCGGGACAACAGTTGGAAAACAAACTTCTCCTCGTCCGTACTAGGCACGTGCCAACATACACCCAGGGCTGCCACATCTCCAGCTCTGCCCCAGTCCTGGAGAAAGAGAGATATTTGCTACCAGTTTTTCCACTGGAACAACTGGTCATCTTCTGGTATTTTAGCGTCTGAAGCACACATAAAAGAGTAAGTAAACTAAATAATGGAGAGAGGGAAATACCTTACGCCACAAAAAGGACACAATAGCAAACGAATCAGACTAGCAGAATACCACAACATGAATGGAAATCAAATCCAAACAAGACGGAGAATTAGCGACCATGACCTGCCGATGAAAAGAGGTCATTAATTGAAACTGTGGAAAGCAACACAGGAATGTAGCTGTAATCACCACCAGCTAGACAACAGAAACACATTTCCTCTGCACTCATGCACAAAATATTACGAAGGTTTTGAAAAAGAGAAAAAGCCACAGAAGCTTTTCCCTAGGGGAATAACAGAAGGTCAAACTGCTTAGTTCGTCTCCTAACTTTAACTTTAGCCACCTTAAAATTGGATTTTGCACCTTTTCAAACAAATTTAATTTAACACATTGGCTCTTCAGTTTTTCCACTGTTTGTCATTCTCCCTTTCAACAGTTAACGGCATTAAAAAAAGTCAGTACAACATTAGAAATGCAGGGAAAAAACCATTGCAACTGTTTAATCTGTTCATGTACAATATCTCGTAAAGGTATTTGTACACTTAAAATACATATGTACACCAAAAAAGAGCTTAAAATTAAGAAAGAGATAAGAGAGAGCTGCACTCACCGGTGTATGGTTCAGCAGCATAGGCATTTATTTTTAGCATTGTAAATGCTTTTTAAACTGGACTTGAAGACGCGCTGCAATTACACAACCTGGGACATCTTATTTAAGAAAAAGCTGTCTGAAAGGTTTTACCTGTGGTTTGTGGCGTTTCCTAGAAAACCTCGTGCTGAACTTAAATCTCTGTGGTATCAACCAATTTGCACCTTGCAGTTAGAGAAAATGGACTTAACTTAAACAGGGCTCATAAAGTAAAGTAACCTCCCATTGCTCTGTAAAGCATCAGTGTCAGTGGGTGTGTATGCGTTTACCCGTATAGGGAGGTCAGTATCAAAGTCTCCAGAGGTACTGCGGTACTCGGTGGGATAAATGAGAGACAGTGACCGGAGTGTGTGTTCCAGCAGACTGCAGGCGAGTGTGTACGCCCGTTTACAGCGCAGGCGCACACACGCACACAGGATCCGTTCCAGGTCCCCCTGGTATTTTAACAGCTGTTCACCATCCACACGGCTTACCTAAAAACAATGTACACACAAGAGTACATGCATGCGCACAGGCAATTCAGTGGAGAGCCGTGTCTCAAATGTTGAGGTTCTCCGATAAAAATTACAGCATCTGGCCTGCTCCCATTTCCATAAAGCTCCCAGGAGCAATAAAACAAAACAGAAAGGGTATCAATATGTTCTGGTGAACGACAAAGTGCTCCAATATTTACGACTGTACAGGCTGCATGCCGCAAAAAAAATCTTTCGATCATCATTTTTTTTCTCATACAATATCACAAGTGTTCGGATTTTTCCGAATATTTTCACAATTTTAAGACACTGACGGGTTGGTAGGGTTAGTTTCCAGGTGTGTTGAAGCCACTGGGACGTGATAGATTCCTGTCTCACCTCAGAGAGCAGCTGGAGATTCCACAAAAGCTCCTTATCCAGCTCGTCTTCACTCTGCAGCTCATCTACGCATACACATGTAAAGAATGTGAGTTATATACTGTATTGCTCCCCTGACACGCTGAGCCTCTCTTGCAGAATTTGGAGTCATTTCAGTTTTTACAGCTGCTAAACGTACACTGTATACAGTATCTGAACACCTATTGGATGAATAAAATGATGTTCATGGTCTCCAGAGGATGAGTACCCCCCCCCCCCATGTCTCAACGATGACACTGACTCTAGTGATCCCCAGACTTTTCCTCTTGTACCACCATGTGGTAGCAATTTCTATGGAATAAATTGCTATGACATTTACAGGCAGTCATGACCCCCAAGGGATGAATATATATGAGTTATAAAACTTTGTCAATTTGTTTTCCATTTAAAGCCACAGTCATGTTAAAAGCTTGCTGTTTCCTGCCAAATACTTGTAGCTACACTCTCATCTGTGTCAGCTGCATTTAATTTCGTGTAGCATATAATACAGTAGAAATAAATGTCTGATCATCACTAATTCTGTTTTTCTAATTGATTCTAATGATTTCACATGGTGTGTAATAAGGTCTCCTAATTGTTCTGAGATCACTGTAATCTGATAATGTGATAAACCTGAGGAAGGAAGATATATTTTGACTCTGCAAACTGCAAGTATCATTAAGCAGTTGTGATTGAACTTGTGAATGAACTCATTAGAGTCTGGGTGCCTTTGACAGTTTTCATGAAAACACACAATAGTCCTATCAACTCCTCACACACAGTAGGCTGTTAGGCTACACAAACAAACACACACACGCACACGCAGTGTGGTACTGACTGTCAGTAATGCGGAAAATGACGCTGCAGCAGTGAGGGATGAACAGACGGAGAGACTCAGCAGGATGGCACTGCAAACGCAAACACACAAAGAATGCATGCACACAAACACGCGTACGCTGAGAGAGTTCAATCACAAACACAAGCTTGCAGAAAAACACATCAGCAGGAACTGTTTTCTCCACCATTGTAAGAAAGATGCAACTACAGTATGACATGTAGGTGGAGGTGTAAACAAAAACTATAAGATGCAGCATTTATCTTTTAACCACATTAAAGTTAACATATGAAAAACACAGTTGCATCATTTATTTCTTTTTATTTCTCGATGCATTTATCTGCAGGACAGGCAAATTTTAAATTACAAGTGTTACTTGCTAGAAACAGAGACGTTCATACCTTCGCTGCAGCCCTGCACATGTCGGCCACCATCCTGCCTGAGACACACGTCTCAAAGATATTTGAAGTAGCAAAGTTACACACCTTCTGCAGCGCCACCTGAAATAAAGGCAAACATTTAGGAAGATCAGATGAAGCATATGTTGTAGTTCATGTGTGTGAATATCATAATTCACACTATTTAAATGTGAAATATGTTTTCCCTGTCAGGTGAGATCTGTTAATGAGAGACTGTTGTACTTCCTAAACTGAACAGCTGCAAAGACGCAGGTTCTAAAATCTCCGATCCACCCGTCCATTCATCCATCCATCCATTATCCTAACCACTTGTCCTCTCAGGGGTCACAGGATCACTGGAGCATATCCCAGCTGACATTGGGTGAGAGGACACCCTGGACAGGTCGTTAGTCTATGACAGGGCTGAGATATACTGTAGAGACAGACAGCCATTCACACTCACATCTACGAGCAATTTACAGGCAAAACGCGGATCCCAGTTTGTGAATGTCCATGGTTAAAAAGTGTGTTTTACGGGATGGCTGAAAAAAAAACCCAACCACAACATTTTAAGAGCAGCCGAGACGTGTGTGAAACTCCCATACTGCGCTCCCCTTCCTTAGGTGCTTCCAGCTTCAGCAGACTGTTGTTAAATTTAAGGCAGGCACTTATCTACGGCTGTGTGCTGGTGTGTTTGTACTACCTTGTATATTTCCATGGAGCACTGTGTTAGGATGGTGCTAACGGTGGACGACAGGCCCAGCTCCACCAGGCTCTCCAGATGAGTCTGGGTATCTGTCTCCGTCTCATCTCTCGTTTGTTCCAGGGTGCTGTTGTCTATCAGAACAAAACACCTGCACATGTACAGACACACAGAGCACACACTATTTAGTTACAGTAAAAAAAAGCAATCAGAAACTGAAAATGAGGCTTTGCTAAGTGACAGCTGCTGACAGGTGCTTTGCTAAACGACTTGTTAGTTTGTCTCCTACCTGTCCAGGAACTGTAGAACAAAGTCTTCAAACTCAGCCGAAGCGAAACACAGATCTTTCTCATTCTGAAAGAGAGAAATAGTGAAGATCAGTTAGTGTAGCTGCGCCTTTGTTTATGTGAACTTGTTTAATTCCCCTCTACCGAGATCCAGCTTTTTATTGATTTTTTAAAACCCTATTCACTTTAATCTTCTTCTTCTGTAAGCACTATTGACACTTGACATTTATATTCAGCTCATTAGGACCAATAGTGTTTGGGCTTGGAATTGCATCTATGTAATCGCTCTCGGACAAAAGGACAGATGAGTGACAGGACAGGAGCACTTCAGGGGGCCAATCGGATTTCAGTTGGGGCCCATGCCAATGTGGCCCCGTCCCTAGAACCCCCACTGCACCTTTGGACAGAGCTAACCAGCAAATGCCAAATAATTTCCCATAAAAAGTACAACTGCCTGTAAATTAATATAAGTACACTGAGAGTTATTTTGTAGACCTTATGTTTATTTCATTTGTTTTGCGCTTACCTCTGTGAGATCACTGTGCTGAGAAGGAGCTGACGAACAATCCACTAAAGGCACCACAGTTGTAAAGGTGGCAATGAACTGGAACGTTATCTGGACAGATCAGCACAACAGGAAACAGATGAATTTACATCATCAGGCATAAGTAAAATACCCTACCAGATGTCTGTGCTATAAGGCTTTTTTATGAATCTGCTCTGGTGTGATGGATTAATGTAGTCTGAAGACAATGAGCACAAAAGAGAGAAAAGCAATTCATTTTACAACCCAAGCAGAAACTGGAGATTGGGCCACAATAATTGCAAGTTCTCTAAACTGAGATATTCATAACACTTTTAGGAATTATTAATAGGGCAGACCAGAGCACTGTAGAATTTAATCAGCAAGAGCTGTATTGTCTACTTGTCTAACAATTCTTTTTCACCACTAATCAACACGTCCATTACTCACCATGCACTTGCTGAAGTCGTTGGGGTCCACCCCTGGCAGAGAGCCCATGAGCAGTGGGAGAACATGCGCGCGGCCCTCTGGGTAATGGTTGTTAGGGGAAACCAGGATGCGAGCCATGCCGATCATACAGCTGAGAGTGGCGGTGAGGGTGTGCGGCTCCGTCAGGGTCTCCATTGCTGCATAGGTCCTGTTGTATACAGCAAAATGAGATGATGGGGATGTTGAGGCGTCAGAAAGAGGGGAGACGTGACACTGTGCGCAGTGAAAGGCACAGGTGCGTGCTCTGTCCTGGAGGCAACTTGGAGGTAATGATTGTAGTTTGATGACTCATTTGCCTGCTTATCAACACGAGCAAGTTTGGCAGCAGTTGTGCTCATGGAGGCAATTAAGGGGCTCGAAGACCCTCAACACAGCGTAGTCGCAATTTGTCAAAATTCATACTCATTCTAGAGCTTCGCGTCAGGGCCCACTCAAATCTGAACACTTCTTCTTTTGTGTGACTTTTAAAGGACATAATTATCCATTGTAAATGAATATCCATACATGTGTTTAGAAATCACAGAAAAAAGATGCCCTGTAGCAGCTGAACTTTCTTGAGAATCATCACAATATTTAATTCTGTAAATATACGTGAGAGCTGTCTCTGTGTCTGTTGGTATAAATCCCACCCGGACTGCCGATAACTAATTCAGTGCACTTTAAATGATGCCAAAATGCAAAACATGTGGGCTAGAAAAATGGAGCTCCAAGCCGACATTGTATTATATTATATGCTTCAAATGGGAAATCGTGTTTTATATTACAAATAATAACTGAAGTTACAATTAATGAATTCATTTTAATACAATTTCATTTGATAAAGTACTCGTCACGACAATCTCACAACAAGACTTACTTTTCAAGCACCGGTGGTATTGCAAGTTCTGGTGTGAGGAGAGCCAAGTTCTGCAGAGCGTAGGCTGCATCTGTACTGCCAGTTTTACTGCACATCACCAGGGAAGGACACACAACAAGACGCAGTACAACATAAATAATGCACAGAGGTACATAATCACTGGCTACAATCAGTACGACACAGCATGGTTTGGACTTGTTACACTGCCTAACACTGGTTCAAATGGCATTTGTATGAAGCAATAACGATGGTTATACTAGGTACGAGGTAATAGCTAATAAATAGGTATTTATAATTTAAGTAAGGTTTCTTGATTTGTAGAAAAAAGAATGAGAAGGAAAAGTGAAAAAGATTTTTAAGGCACATTCAGTGCAGTGTGAAGCAGCTGCTAACAACACACTTAAAGAGAGTAATTAAAATACTGTTGTAGATACATAACTAAATAAAAATGTATGAAAACATACATTTTTGATTCAAACGGGGAGGGCTTTGGAAGTTGTGATAATTGGTGGTGGTAAAAAACAAAGCTAAACAGTGAAGTAGAAGAAAAAAAATCTGGCTCAAAAGATGAAGTTCTGATGTAATTTTGGTCACTAGACGTGGGTTCACAAGACCACTGATTGGCTCTGACAGTGCAGAATCCTCACATCTACCCCCACAGTGACACCTGTGGTTTCTATTTCTGCCCCAGTAGAAACTGTTTTCCTCTTCCAACTATGCATGGGGTTGACTTGCACTATCTTAGCTTTTAAATGTCATCCAATAATCTAAATTTATTTACCAGCTAACATGTTCTATTTAAATCTGAATCGCTCTCTTTTGTCTGTTGTCTTCTATATTTATATGTGTCACTGTGGGAATGTGTTAGATTCCTTATACAGTGGTAAACGGCTTTCTGACTGTAAAAAGTTAGATGGTTGCCTAATAATGTAAAAATGTAATGGCAGCATACAGAAAGACAACTTACAGACAGTAAGCAGTACCTGAACATGGCCAGCAGAGTGGCTCCAATGAGGCTTCGAGTGAACTCCTGTAAGTCTGCATCAGTCAGCCTTTGAACCTCTGGTACCAGAGTGATCCAGCTGGGGGCAGCGTGACGCTCACGGTGCACACGGCCCACAACACTTGCCGGGAGACGCTGAAGCAGCCTCATCAGTCGAGACTGCAGATACACACACACACACACACACACACACACACATACATACCCAAACACAGTCGGTGTTATCATCCACAGACACATTCACACAGTTTGTGGTAAACAGATCTGCGATATCACTCTTCTGTGGCAGTTGTGCATTTTATTATTGTGTTGTTACTGCGAATATAGGTGGCCAAGTCCTGAGTGACAGGTTATAAATCAAAGAAATGTTAGAACGAGCAGCTGAAAACACATTCACAGCTTGCTCACAGTATGTGTGTGTGAGAGTGAGTGTGAGTGAGAGACGTACCTGCCAGCGGCCATGATTAGAGGGATGGTAGAAGGAAGCAATGCTATTGAAGAGGCAAGTAAGCTCTTTCTGTGCAGGGTTTCCTGGCCCACCCTGCATGGATAAACAATTCCACTAGGTATGTCTATGTCATTTAATGTATTTGTATGCTCTAGTACAACTAATACAAAAAAATGTTCTGTTGTTTGTACCAGAAGTGCTGTGATCCACAACACCAAGTGTCCGATGTCGTAAGAGTTGGTGAGATACCGTGGCGCTACCATCTGACTGACCCCAACTGGGAGGTTCAGACTGCGCAGGATCCTAGTAAAGATCTACACACACACACACACACACACACACACACACACACACACACACACACACACTGGAACGTTTCATTTCAAACATATGGTCCCTAATAAAAAACATTACAAAATACACACTTGTGCAGCTACATTACTCTGCTAATGACTCACTGTGGGAATATAAGGGGTCCAGTCCACATAGCCGATGTTATCGTTGGCAAGTCGAGCAAACAGGTTCACTAGGTGCTGCAGAAGAATATTACACAAACAATCACTACAAGTAGAAACAACATTCGCAGAAGTGAAGGCTGTCTTAAATTTAAATCTGGCCACTCTGAAAAAACAGAAGATGTTCATGAACAGAGGAAGTGTGCACAGCCAGGCCGCTTCGGGCCAAGAGGCTGGAAGAAAGCAGAGGGAGAAATGGAAAATCTTATCTTCACACTGAGTGGAAACTCTCGATGCTTTAATACATTTCAACAGCTCAATCACCACCATCAGGATATGTAGAAATGTGTGTCATTACAAATTACTCCATCCATTCTGGGGAAACTGGAAGGCCATATGAAGCATTGCTTCATAAATTTAAAATGTAAGTTAAAAATCCACCATTTGATGTTTGCAGATCTCTTAATGAAATGCGAAAGTTGGACTTTAATTTCAACTTCTAACTTTCATCACCGGCGGCATCGTGTAGACTTTTGCTTAATTGCCTGAGAACAATTTGTAAAAATATGTGTCACAATATTTGAAAAGAGTGCTCACCCCTTCCCAGCTCGGCTGATTCTGCACTGACATCCACAGATTCATTAATTCATCAAACCACAACCTGAAAACACATTGAAAAATACCATTATATTCATATCCACTGACACATATACACACACCTGAAGCTGAATCCCCCTCATTTATCTCCAATTTCACATTATATGAACTCATACACTCTCCCATAGATTTAGGAAGGGAAAGAGGAAAAACTCAAGTGGAAAAAAAATGGAGCATTAAAGATGATGTATTGTGGAAATTGTGTGGAAACTGCTGATGAATCCAAGAGTAAATCCAGACAAATTGCTTGTGAAAGAGTGAATACACTGAATAATGCAATGAATGTCGTGAAGAGGCTTTGCAGCTGGAAGACATCCATGAACGGTGCAGAGAGAGTGAAAGAGAGAGAGCGAGAGATCAGGCTAGTGTTTAACAAGGAAGGAAAATATTACCAAAACAAAGAGAGGGGAAGTACTGCAACACCTAAAAGGACTCATTTTGTCTGAAGCTCACAGGTGCACTGAGACTGAAAATGTGGTTGCATGACGTGTGTCCTCACAGAAAGCATTAGATTTCAAAATCTAATGCTGCGTTGAAGCCCGTGACTAATAAGACAGAGATTGTTCCATGGATGAGGAGTGATTTTGCTTATAATCCTGTGTCCAAACAAAGCAATTTAAAGTTGGGAGGCTTACTGAAATCCCTGGCTGTGTTCCTCGGGGGTCATGATGGTGGGCAGGAACAGCTCCATGTTGCTGACGGCCTTCTGCATAACCACGTCAAACACACACAGCAGGGGGCGCCACTCATCCAGCATCTCTCTGGTGGATGACGCAGGGAAATACCTGGGAATTTCAAAAGAAGGCACGCGTGCACACAGGCTCAGGAAAGACGAACATTAGCACAAATAGATGCCGACGTGCAAAGACGGAGATGCAACCGCACACATTGATCTACAGTACACAGCTCAACTAGAGACTAAACAGATCAAAGCGACACATTATCAGGTTCATTACAGAGGATGAGACTTACAGTCTGCAGCTTTTGATCAAAGCTTTCAAAGCGTGATCCACTGAGCTGCAAACAAGCAGAAAGAAGAGGTGAGTGAGTGTGTGTGTGTGTGTAGGAATTCTGCTTTAGCAATCTTGTGAGATCAAAGTGTCTGCACCAAACATAAAAAAATTACAAGATTCATGGTGCAACTTCCAATATAAATTACTTAAATCTGTTGGTTATTTGTTCAATTAGTATCTCAGCCTATAAATATATCAGAACACAATGGCTATAAAAGTCCAAATGAGGCATCTTAAATTTTCTTTTTGTGTGTAATAACAACAAAGATTATAGTTTAGAGTAATATAAACCAGATACAAGCTAAATAGTTATATATTCTGAAAAACCAGAGAATCTTTGCTTGATTACTTTTATCCATCCATGTGCTTTATTAAAAGGACTGCCCTGATCCTGAAGGCACAGTTGTGTGGTCACTAGAGAAAGTTAGCAGCCTTCTTTACAGCATGGAGCAACTAACCTAACTGCCCCTTACTAATCAGCTGACTAGCTGCTACTATCTCCATATGTTACTTTTTTAACATGAGCATTTGGGGCTCAGAGTGGGCTGTAAATCTCGTTTTAAAGCAAATCCCACTGAAATGCCTGTGCACCTACTTAGGAGAGAGCTCAATATAAATGTTGATGCCAGTGCTATATTTGTATGATAAATGAGAATCTATATCCAACAGTGTTTAGGAAGAGGAAACATCTAGGCTGCATCCTCTAAACCCTTCAAGCACAGCTAAAGCTCACATAATATCTTAATGCGTGTATAATAGTCCAGTGGATTACTGCAGGTCTTTTTTACACTTTAGGTTTGGCACATTTGTAATGAATATAATGTAAGTTGCACTAATTAGTGAGATTCAGGAGGATTTTGTTGCCTTTTGTGCTTCAGCTTCAGTGATACCAATCGTCTCGTCTAAATCACAACAAGATGAAAACGTAGCGTTTTCTTAAAGCCAATGCAGAAGTTTCACATCGCTCAGCAGGTCATTGTAAAGGTACGGCGACATACTTAGGGAACCAGATGAGTCCCAGGTGCTCAGTTTTGGAGTAGACAACCCTCTCATAAAGATCATACAGAGGTCGCCACGGTAACTGAAGGTCATCCCTTGACAACAGCTCCTTCTTCCTGTGTGAAAAAAAGAAATAAATGTCTAAAATACGGGTTCTACAGGACTTCAGCCAAGTTATTACTTATCAGGATATTCCAACAACGGAACATCAAAAATGACAGCAGTAATGTTGTACTGAAGAGAGAAACTATGGGCTGTCTGAAAAAAGTCTGTGTTCACAGTATCAACATAATGTCTGCCAATTTCCAGACATGTCTGCAAACATGACAACGTGGTTCTTTGCAATCAATAAGTCAATAACCGCACGGACAGCTGCAAACGGTACTAATTTACAGCTGCCACCATACAACCCTCCTATAAACGATCTGAACGCAGACATGACTGTCGTTCTGAAAGTTAACCGCACGCTGAACCGTTTTCTGTGATTCTTGATTTTTCAAACGACCGTGTTACACTTTGAAATTGTGCAGTAACTGGTGCACTGCTGATGAGGATGTTATAAGCCTTAAAGCTGAGCAGTTTTTTAATCCTCCAGAGGACTTTCCCATTGGCGTCTTTACACTGTATTACTTTTTTGTACCATCACAACTTTTAGGGGATTAAACCCCACAGAAAGGTTGAGAGTCCCTGCACTGGAGAATATGCACAATTTCCACTGCCTCAGATTCATCTTGTCTCCTCTTTCATTCATCTAACAGCTTTAGCTACACATTGTCTTCGGGGAGATTTGAAAAATGATGGAAAGAAGAGACAATCGGGGAAAGCGTATATTAAGACCTGGCACTTAATATATGATCTATCACTTTTCATCTAATAGAAAACACTCAGACAAATGACATCTACATAAAGATGATGTTCTGCAATGGATGTGAAAATCATGGAAACAACTGGAGAGAGATGAGGAGTGATGAATGTGCTTGTCTTGGCGACTGTCCTGCTGTCACTGGCGAGTGACAGCTCTGATTTGAGAGACAAAAACAGGGAATTGAGCTTAAAAAGTAATAAATTAAGACCAGCATAAGTCACTGTCCTCGTTTTACTTCTGGAAGTCACTGGACGACTGCAAGTGTGCATTAGTCTATATAATAACTAAGTGGATTTACTCAAATATGTCCACTCAGTGCTGTATTTCGCAGTTATTGCACAATTTTACTTGGAATTTGTGCAAATATTTCTATTTTTTCCACTTTACTGAACAACATTACAGAAGGAATGCAGTTTATTTTTTTACGTGTAAGTTTAGTTTCACACTGACAATTTACATGAAAAATACATATCAAACTTGGAAAAACAGTGCTTCACGATTTTTTTGAGTTATTAGACAAAAAAAGCATCTAGTCGGGGAACCCTGCCACATTTTTACAAGTTGATCAAAGCGAGATTTCCCCTTTATCCTTCTCACATGGTTTCAGTTACAGCACTCAAGTAAATAAAGGACCCATAGAGGTAGTATCCAACATTTTACCCAGAAATTAGAAAGAAGGACGACAGAGTTCAACCCCGTGTAGAACTTTGTTTTCCTTTTCTACCACATTAATCATCTCGTGACACCCCAGATTTACTGAGTGTCCCAGTGGAGGTGGACTCGCCCTTACGTTAGGAACCACTAGATTAAACTACTGAACTTTAAACTAATTAAAGTTAAATCAAACTGATTCATATGCACCGATATAAGAATGTTAGACATGACAATAAATTCACAGGAGTCTTCGCAGTAAGCACTTTGATAACTCGATGCACCAAGGAGCAGGCGTTTTTATGAGCTACACCTACATGTGCGAGTCATATTGCTGTGTCTAAGACTGATTAGCCGTTTCATTTTCACTCCATCATCAGTGAAAAAAAGGGTTTTCATCTGTAAGTGAAATTCTTTTGTTCAATCCCTTGAAAATAACTCATACATCTTGACAGGGGAACAACTGTGGAGCCATGGCTGCTTTAAAGAGAGAGAGAAAAAAGGCTATATATAACTTTTACTCAGTGTAACACAATAACAAGATCAAGATAGGCTGTAACAGTTTGAGCCCTTAGTGTCCTGAATTTAATTCATGTTAATGCTTATCTGTATTAAACTAAGTTGTGGCGTAGACCCAGGAATTGCAGGTGAAAAACACATCTGCTTCGTGAATGTTCCCTTCGTTACTTCTGTTTTTGTTCATCAACTAAACGGACCCATCAGAAATAGCAGTGCTACAAATGGCACAGGGGTAAGTGAAAAATCCACTTGAACACATGACGTGAGCTGACATCAGGCAGTGATGTTCACCACCTGGGCTGCTCTGTGATCTCATTATGCTAAAGAGTATCGAAGGACAAGAGAGGCCAGTGCTGGGAAATCCAGCTTTCTAGTCTAAGCTCCTAAATGTCTGACTCCTAATGAACATTTGCATTTCTGTATGTTTCATTAATGATACAGCTACTTAATTGGAAACCATATCTCATCCATCCAGCAGCCTTACGTCTACGTGCTTCAGCTCCTCCTGAGGGATTCTGAGGCATTCCCAGGCCAGATGGGACTTGTAAATCCCTCCAGCATGTTCTGGGTCTGCCCCAGGCACCACACGGAGGCGTCTCTGTGATCAGAAGCCTGGATCACCTCAAATTAATTATTTCATTCATTTAAAAGGAGCTATGAATCTCCAGGCTCCATCCAGATGCCTGAGCTCCTCACTCTGTCCTAAAGTGAGTGGAGCTCATATATCCCATAGAAATAAGAGGGACTTTAGTGAGTTTATGTGTTTGTGCGTGCATGTCACACCCACTTGAGAAGCTGAATAAGCAGCCTGGCGAAGCTCTGCATCATGTGAGGCTCCAGGTTCGGCAGCACGACCAACTCATACAGCAGCTTTATGAAGAGAACGTGGTCCTCCTTACCGAACCTCCGACCATACAGCTTCAGAAACCTTTGGGTGAGAGGTGGAGCATCAATCCAATCACTTCCTGCTTCCCAAAACTGACACGCATTCCCACATGCTGAAAACCTTGGTAACCTCTGGGTGCTCAGGGCCTGTGTTTATTTATAAGTTAAAGGACAGAACATGATGACCCAGTGCTCTGCTAAGACACACAGTAACATCACAAGGTCTTGGCTTTAAATACTCACTTGCAAGGAAACAGTCAAATTCAATAACCCTGCAAAATATTATTGCATACTTTTGAAAAACTGTTTATTTAGTTTGCATGTTACTGCACCACTGAGGACTGATTATAAGTTTCACTTGCTCCAACACTTACGAGAAGAGTTTCCTGGACCAGAAAGTGACCCCTGGCCACAGCTCTCTGAGGAGAACCGCTCTAGACAGGTTCTCCTTGATTTCCGCCAACAGCTCCGTGGCCTCCTGGTCCAGTCGCTCGGAGTAAGGCAGCAAGCAGTTATACACGATCTCCTTCTGAGGGACGAGCGCGGCCATGTCTCCATCCACTGACAGCCACCTTTCTGCCAGCGCGCACAGCGGAAAGAAAAGCGTCCCGCTCCGTCCTGTGCGTGTGGAGCCGTGTGGGGAAAACCAGACTAATCCGCTGTGACCAGCGCAGGAAGGCAGGCGATCACTGGGGAAAGTATGTCACGCTAATTGAGCTGTGCAAAGCCCTGGACGCAGGCGCCGAGTGCGCTGCGCTCTGATCTGCGCCGCGCCGCGCCGCGCCACGCCGCGCTGCGTCACCTCGCACCTCACACCTCACACCTCACCTGCACACGGTGGCAGCAGTGGCTCGCTGGCGAGGAGAATGACGAGCCCACAGGCTGCTAGAAAAGGTAGATTTACGCTGAGGTCAGCACCACTGAGCCCAATAAGAGAAGGCTCCGATCTAGGAAGGCTTTCGTGTTTGGGGACTGGCTAGTGGACAGAGAGGGACTACTACAAATCCCAGAGGGGCTATAGTATTCTGCCCAATATTAGCACGATCTGGTAACAGGATTAATGCTTCTGTTCTACTGACCTACAGTGGCTGGTACAGGGATAAACAAAGGCAAATGCTGCCTGCGTAGTGAATCCTTTTCTGTTCATGCCACAGTAGAATTTATTATTCTGTCTGCAGAAGGGGGACAATAAATGACAGTCCCTCACTGCTTTTACTGTCCTGTGCCACAGTTGCCCCCGTCCTGTTTTATTCCTCTGTTGTAAATCTTTCTACTTTAAGCTCGTGTAATTCTGCGACACCTGGTTTAGAGTGCTGCTGCCGGATGTTGTCTGGCCTGCCTGGCTGTGAGGTTCCTGCTCACATTGTGTGTAATAAAAGCCCTTTGCACTTTTCCAGTGTGGTTACTTTAAAAGAAATGGGGCAAATGCTGCGACTGCACGTCAGCCTTTTCTTACTCCGGCTGATTGCATAAAGTGCTCTGTTTATCAAACGGGCCTCAGTCTCACTAGGCCTTCTGGATGCTTTTGCAGGTCCTACTATTGCCCACGACAGCCCTGCAGACTTCAATCAGGTTCTCCTTTCCGACTACCCACTTTTTAACAAATTTCTCTCTATAAATACACGGAAGGAAGGCAGACACTGAGTGAGATCCAAGAACAGAATGTGCCTTCCATAAGGCATATCAGTGCAAGAGTGTCATGCTGGGCTTTGCCAAGTTATCTCACCCAAGCCTTTACCTTTTGTATCACAGGTTTTTTTTTAATTTTTTGAGCTTTTTTCTGACACTAAGAGCGGTGACAGCATCTGCTTTCACTGTATCCACTGCTGAACCACATCCAAGACGAAACATGATGTCTGTTCCTATCTGTTCTTCGAAGTATCTGGGAGTAGAGAATCAGGGATTGCCGTCTGTGTGAGTGTGTTTGTGTGGGCACAGGAGTTTGCGTGCGCGTGTGCACACATCTGTGAGATTCATTATTCCACAAGTGGAGTCTACAGATGGAAACTATGATTCGGGAGGATGATGCCTCTTTGACTCAGCAGGGACTGAGAGAGAGAGAGAGAGGGTTAGAATTGATGGAGGAAAAGAGAGAGAGAAGGTGATGAGATGGAGATCGCTTCGGAGGTAGATGTTTTTGTATTCCATCAGCTTGCTCATCTTTAGCTCACAATCCTCTGCAGACGTAAAGAAATTTAATCCCAGCAACACACACACACACACACACACACACCAAGCTTCTCATTTCTACCAGCGATCTGTGGCGATGCCAGTTTTCTCACTCTTCAAATACTGGAACACTTGGGCAGCCAATGTGTGTGTGTGTGTGTGTGTGTTTCAACATAGCAGTGATATGCAACATTGATTGCATATTATGTGTGTCCCAGTTTGGAAGATGAAGAGTGAAAATGATGTGTCTGGGAAACCTGCATCGAGATGTCAACACACACACATGCACATGCACACACACACACACACACACACACACAAAGACACGCACACACAGAGTTCCTTCCATCCAGCTGTGTTGCTTGCTGGGAGATATGCAGCCCAATTCATCGCCAGACAGACGGATAATATATGGCCCCCGCTCCTGCCTCTCTCACACACACACACACACACACACACACACTCTCAAACAAATACATAACCACATTAGAACTTTCTAACAGTCCGTATGTTCCTCTCTCAGATTTCTCTCTCACCAACTTGTTCCGTGTTTCTTTTGGATGCTTCAAATTACCGAGGAAGCTGTGGTGAAGGGGAACAAGGAGGCCAGGAAATAAAGTAAGGGAGACAGACATTCAATCACAGCCTCTTTGGAGCTGCGGCAGGGATAAGCCTACCAGCTGTGGTTTCTAATCGCGAAGGAAGGCAGAGCTGCGAGGGCTACACAGGTATGCAGGGTTAAGTCCACGTTTTTCTTCTTGTTTTAGCTCCTTGCCTGCAGTCCTGCTGGTGTTGTGTGCCGATGTACCACTATAGTTGCTACGTTTCATGACTGCCTACCATAATTTATGTGTGTCCAGAAATGAGTCCGCTGAGATGCTTCCCCTGGCTTTTGATTTCCCTCTATGCAGCTGCAGTGTTTGCAGGTACCAAATGGCTCTCACATGCGCACAGAAAGACAAATCATCTACACGCATTCCAATTATTCACACAAATTTTGTTTCTACGCCTTCTTCGATATCACTCATGCAAATGAAAGTGTAATATCTAGCACAGACCACCCACACTTTGCCTCCGCTGCAGGTGTGGGTGGGGCAAAGGTTGACAATATGTCAGAAATCTGTCGTTATCCGTGTGAGGACCTGGTGGACTTGCTCACTGAGATCCATGGCCTGCGTATTGTGACCAACAACCTACTTGAAGACCTGGAGAGAGTAGTAAGATACACAAATGCATTTATCTGTCATATGCAATGTGGAATGTGTTTGATGTGTTTAACTGTCCAGTGTTTTGATATCAGAAGAAAAAAGGATTATATTTAGTAAATGTATTTATTTTCTCTTAAAAACTAAATTTTAAAACACTGGAAATATTGTAGAAATTGTTTAAAACTTTCACATTAAGAACTGTAAATATAAATTGAAATGTATCATTATTCTTATTATAAATGCACAGATTGAGTTTTGAGGGAAATCTGTGTGATGAAATAGTTTGGTCTTCCAGGACAAATGGAACAGCTCGCAGCATCCTTTTTCTGGCAGGGAGCGTTGTGGATATGTGGTAAATGTCTTGGTAATTTGGGGGAAAAAAACACGCAGATGCAGAAAGAATAACATCAGTGTTAAATTGCTGGCCGCTAATCGTCACAGTGGAGTCCTGGCTTCAGTCAGCGGGTCTTAGGAGCACTAATAAAAATGCTAATCTTGAGTTGGTGTAATATAAACTATATCCTGATTTATGCTACACGTATCCTGTTATGTTCTCAGTCTAAAGAAAATGAAGAGATGCGCATATCTTTGGCTGAGTTGAGCAGCGCCAGCAGCAGCGCCAACAACGGCAGCAGCAGCGATGACAATGATCTTGACAGAGACAGAGATGGGGAGATCTGGTGTGTGCAAGACGGACGAGTGTACGAGCAGGGGGAGGATTGGGAGGTTGACAGCTGCACCTCTTGCACCTGCCAGGTCAGTGTGATCTAAATCTAAATGTATTGCTGTGATTCTATAAAGATTTGGAAGCTCAAGTTAGCCCGGCTCTTTCCAAATGTAAGACAATTTTGAGAATTGAGAACATCGCTGATCCTGGGCTTTCATCTGTTACGTTAAATTCTTTTGGCCACAGCTTCATATTTTCCAGACAGACGAGAATGGTATCTATCTTCTTGTCTAACTACAATAAAGTGACAATAAAGTGAATAAGCATTTCCCAAACTGTCAAACTATTCCTTCAGAAAGTATTTTTCAGTTCTAAACAGTGTTGTTTATTTAGTTTTCCATGCTGTCTTTGTTAGCGTCTGTTTATTTTATGCTTGCTCCATCATCCGCCCGTGATGGATTGAGGGAGTAACCACACTTAACAAATCCATTCCACAGCAAGTTCTGGTTTTAGCAAAACACGTGTCTCAAATAATATGGTTTGACTAAAAACACTGTTACGATACTGTTAGTGTGCGTCTCCTTTACCCTGTTTAGGACGGTAAGGTGGTGTGTCGGCAGGTGTCTTGCCCTCCTGTAACCTGCATCAATCCATCCTTTGTTGATGGAAAATGCTGCCCTGTCTGTCTCAGTGAGTTTCATTTGTCTGGAGCTACTGTTTAGTGCCTAAAATCTGTGCAGTTTCAATACAACTATACCAACGTGGACGTGTGTTTATATACAGAAAATGAAGATGGCTGGTCGCCCTGGTCTGAGTGGACTCACTGTTCCATCACTTGTGGACGCGGAGGGCAGCAAAGAGGGCGATCGTGCAATGGCATCATTCCGCCGTGTGTCGGCCCGTCAGTTCAAACCCGCAGCTGCTCGGTGATGAAGTGTGACCGCAAGGGTAGGGCATCACTCTGCACTGCTGATCTGTTTTTGATTTCATTCATTTTTTGTGATTGATTCAACGCGGTCGGTCCAAGGGAATAAAGTGACTCACAGAAGTATGGAACTTCAGACAAACACATTTTTGAGATTGGAATCATAATTTGAAACATGTTGTATAGTTCTGTGAATGCACATAGTGTGAAGCAGTTGAATGTTTCCGTACAACCTGAGCATTTTAAAATCCACATGTGCTTGTTTATTGCGTAGTCCACACTGGTGGGAACTGGGGCCTCTGGTCTCCGTGGTCTGCATGTACAGTCACATGTGGAGGAGGCAACATCACACGGGTGCGTCTCTGCAACAACCCTCCACCAAAGAAGGGCGGTAGAGGGTGCATAGGCAGCACGATAGAGGCACAACTTTGCAACAACACACCCTGTCCTAGTGAGTATGAACCTGGAACAAATGCATATACAACCTGCTCTGTAGAACAACCGTCTTACAGTAGTGTTTTCTGCATAGTTGCTGGAGGCTGGACAACCTGGACTGAATGGTCACTGTGCTCGCAGTCATGTGGGGGAGGCCTTGCAAGTCGCGAGCGGAAGTGTTTGAACCCTGCTCCTCAGAATGGCGGGAAGCCTTGTGCTGGAGATGCTGTGGACTATGAAGCTTGTAACAAACAACAATGTCCTATAGGTAAACCTAAACATGCCCACGATCCCCAGGCCATGTTGTACTACAAGTAGGCTAAGCCTCACATCCATGGATAAGTCTTAATCCTATTTAATTAGAAGAAACATGTATGATGATAGAAATGATAGAGGATTAAAAATATCCCTCTATGTTTATGCACATTCATATGAACAGAGAAATGAGTCAAATAAAAATACATGAATGAATTAACTGTGTGATTCTGTGTAATAACACTGTCTGTCTTCAGACTCGTGTTTGCTATCAGATCCATGTTTTCCTGGGGTGGAGTGTACTTCACATAGTAATGGATCATGGGAATGTGGACGCTGCCCGCTGGGTTTGAAAGGCAACGGCACTCACTGTGAAGATGAGAATGAGGTAACGACCACACATCTGATGCTCCTTTGAAATGGCTGTAGCAGGATCAGTCCCTACAACATTAGACCAGTAATGGCCCATTGTCACGGATATGGGGCATAAGAAACTTTTCTTCCACACCGAATATTACAGTACTATATACCAACCTGAAGACTATCTATCCATCCATTATCTTAACTGCTTCTCTTGTCACAGGGCTGCTGGAGCCAATTCCAGCTGTCACTGGGCAAGACGCAGAATACACATTCACAGTCCTTCTCCTATGTAACTGTAGTCACCACGAACACTGAAGTCTGATGTAGGGACCGTGTTGGAAGTCATTAATGTTCTGTGGTCTGATCCTGGCAGAAAGTTCCTCTTGTGCCAAATGCTGATAACATTTGTATTTATAGTTTGTGTATTTCTGCAGTGTGAGGTGGAGGGTGTGTGTTTTACAGAGTGTGTGAACACAGACCCTGGGTTCTACTGTCTGCCCTGTCCTCGGCGCTATAAGGGCACCCAGCCGTATGGCCTTGGGCTGCAGGAAGCCCACAAAATCAAGCAGGCATGTATTCTCTTGATCATGAACCTAATTATTTTCTTTGTTTGCTTTAAACTACATCACAAACCACCTTATGGATTCTGAAAGAGCTGCCTTGGTTGTAGGTGTGTGAACCATACAACCCTTGCAAAGACAAGACGCACACCTGCCACAAGTATGCTGACTGTGTGTACCTGGGCCTAGCATCGGAGGTCTTGTATAGGTGCGTGTGCAGTGTGGGATTTGCAGGCGATGGCGTGTTGTGTGGTGAGGACTCTGATCTGGATGGCTGGCCTAATGTCATACTGCCCTGCAAGCAGAATGCAACCTACCACTGTGAAAAGGTAACAATACACAAAGGCAAATTCACTAAAGATTGTTTTCAAAGTAAAAATAATAAAGGATTATGATAGAGCCTTAAACGTGTTGTGGTTGGATCTGATGCCAAGTTGTGAAGTTGTGATTACTCGCAGGACAACTGTCCCATGCTCCCAAACTCTGGACAGGAAGACCTGGACAAAGATGGACAGGGAGATGCCTGTGATCCAGATGACGATAACGATGATATTACAGATGAGCGGGTGAGACTCTAGTTGACAGAAAAATTTAACTTGCAATGACTAAAGAGTGATATACACTCACCCGTCTTTGTCTGTGTGTGTGCTTGGTGTAGGACAACTGTCCACTGGTGTACAACCCTCGGCAATTTGACTCTGACCGAGACGGGGTTGGGGACAGCTGTGATAACTGTCCATTCGATAGCAACCCACAGCAGACAGACACTGATAACAATGGAGAGGGCGACGCCTGCAGCATCGACATCGATGGCGACGGTAGCAGATACTCAATAAATCTGTCCAGGAACATGTAGTTAACTATTAAATGTCTTTACTTCATTATTAGCATTAGCATACCGATTCATAGCTTGACTACGATTATTAGGTAATGATTAGATTTCTGTTTTGTGTTCCTGCCCATTTATCCACCACATTAAACTTTCAGAGCAACTTAACACCCTTGCAAATGCATTTGAAGCTAAAGGCTGGGTGGAGGTGAGAATGAATGAAGAAATACTGCATTGTCCCCAAGTGATAATGAGGGATACTTTGTCATTCTCACGTGAGAAATGAAAGAACAAAACTGCAAACTCAGGTCAAAGTGCACTTAAAAAAAAAAAGAAATAATATGTGCAACAAGGTGAGTAAAATAGCAGCAGTGCTAATAGTAGCATTGTGTATAGTGCAGCAATGTATATGTGCAATTACAAATCTATAAGTTCAAATTTTCTCCAACATGGTCTTGATTTTTATTGCTTGGCCTGTCATATTTCTGCATATAATAGGGGTTTAAAAATTGAATTGATCCGTTGTACATGTGTGTCCTTCCTCCAGAGGTTCTGAATGAACGTGACAACTGTCCTTTTGTCTACAACACTGACCAGAGGGACACGGACATGGATGGTGTTGGAGACCAGTGTGACAACTGTCCTCTGCTACACAACCCACTGCAGGTTCCTGAAAAACACACTTTGGTGTCATTAGTGCATTTTGTATCACATAAAGAGGAAGATGCAACACTATTTGCACCATGTACACTTATTGTTTAGTACTGCATGTGTGTGTTTCTGTAGTTTGACTCTGACAGCGACCTGGTTGGAGACATGTGTGACGATAATGATGACATCGATGAGGATGGCCACCAAAACTCTCTAGACAACTGCCCTTACATCGCGAACAGCAACCAGGCGGATCATGACAATGACGGGAAGGGAGACGCCTGTGACCATGACGATGACAATGATGGGATTCCTGACGACCGGGACAACTGCAGATTAGTGTCCAACAGAGACCAGGTGGACTCTGATGGTCCGTGTCAGGTTTTCTAAAGTTTAGGTCTACTAAATCAAACCAAATCAACAAATGTGGGTCAGTCAGTGATCACGCGGGGGAAACTGTTTCATACAGACTCTGATAAATGGATGAGCAATTTTGCAGTGATGTAGTAAAACCTTTTCACGATGAGTTCAGTAAATCCAGGTTATGTTACTCTTGGACATCAGCATAAAGCGTTTATGTCTCTCTGTAGTGTAATTAATCGTACTTAAAACATTGCATAATCTATCCACCATCAAGCAGGGCTTTCTCATTACATTTGTGCCTTATATCGTCTAGTCAGTTTCCCTCCTGGACAGTTTTCTTCATAGCAGAGTGGAACCTACGCTACTACTTGACCTGTTCCTCTCTTTTGCAGGCGATAGCAGTGGAGACGCTTGCTTTGATGACTTTGACAATGACAGTATTCCAGATGCGTTGGATGCCTGTCCGCTGAACCACGATATTGGGTCTACAGACTTCAGGAAGTTTCAGGTTGTTTTGTTGGACCCTAAAGGCACCACGCAGTCTGACCCTCTTTGGGTGATCCGCAGCCAGGGTACAGAGCTGCTGCAGACAGCCAACTCAGATCCTGGCATCGCCTTAGGTCAGACTTAACCCCCCAAAAAGCTATTCTAAGTATAATTCAATTCGATTGTTGTAGTGCAAGTATCAAATATTTGTTTAAACAGGATATGACAAGTTCAGTGCAGTGGACTTCAGTGTGACATTTTATGTGAACACCAACCGAGACGATGATTATGCAGGTGTTGTGTTCTCCTACCAGTCCAGTCGGCGCTTTTATGTTGTCATGTGGAAACAGGTGAGTCCTAAAACCTTTCGTTTCGGTGTTTCAGTGCAAAGCTATGCTGTCTATATGACAGCGAAAGCTTCACGCTCTTTTATCCTCCGTGTTCTGTCGGTCAACGAGCAGGTGTCACAGGCCTACTGGGAGAAAAAGCCATTCAAAGCTTTCGGCACGGCGGGAGTCTCCATCAAACTGGTCAACTCCACCACAGGACCTGGGGAATATCTACGCAACGCTCTCTGGCACACTGGAAACACCAGAAACCAGGCACGAATGACTGATCGCTCAGCGTCTCTACCCGTTTTTATTCTGTTTGTAATATGAGAACAAACTTAATCAAACCACCCTTTGCTTCACTGATCCTTTAGATCACACTAAAACTAAAGTTCAAATATTCAAATAACATATTTCTGTTTTTCTCACGCCTTTGTGTCTATTTCAGGTCAGAACACTGTGGCATGACGCCAACAAAATTGGCTGGAACGACTACACAGCCTACCGCATACACCTTATCCACAGACCGAGGACCGGGTTCATCAGGTACAAACTTGCTGCAACATTTTACTCAATATTATATATTATTAATATAGACCTATATAGGTGAACCTGAGTGTGTTAACCTAAAGCATTATTTTTATCTGTTCTTTCACATATATTTTAACACTGAGCTGCCAGAAAACACAATGAAATTAACAAACTCAATTCTTTAAATTATAAGAATTACATTTGGGGAGTTAATGAGAGAAAGAACTGTAAAAATAAACCTGCTTCAGCATATGTACAGTATTTTATATTATTGACTTTTTAAAATAAAAATGTACAAGTGTTTCAGCACGTTATTCGTTTAGGTTTAACCAGCCAGTGTGTACATTATGACGATTAATCCAACAGGAGTTTCACATCTACTAACATGAAACTACATTCTTCAAAAAAACATGTGCTGCATAACTTCACTTTCAACCTTTAAAAGAAACTAATGAACCTAGTTCTACTAAACTCGCCATGTACACTTCTACACAGTTGTACTTCAGATGAAGAGAACAGCAGAGTTCATCACTACAGTGATGTTTTTCAAGCTAAGAAGAAGAGAAAAGAAAGAAAACAAGAATTGTTGAACTTGAATAAAAACAAATGTGAGGACTATCGGCTGTGTTGCATTCTGGGCAATGAATGATTGTGCTTTAGGAGGACTGTACAACTGCACACTCATTGAATGTGGGACTGAAAAGATGCTCTTGGTCTTTGATTGTGAAGGACGAACACGCATTGATATTTTGGATAGCTGTTGTAGAGCTCTATTGTAACTGCTTTAAATATATCTCCATTTGAGGTCCTCCTTACAATCGTAACCTTCAAATGAACCATATAAAGCTGGAAAAAAAACTGTCCAAACATGCCTGGCCCTAAATGTGAAGAAGGAAAAAGCAATTGCCCCCTAAACCAAGTATCCTTGGCGGCAACAGCTGCAATCAAGTGTTTTCCAAAAGCAGAGTCTTATATCTTAGAGTAAATGTGGCTAATCACAGTTCATTTATGATTAACCGATAACTTTTTTCAGAAATGGCCAAGCAGGTTTCTAAAAAAATGAAATCATGTTTTAAAAACAGTACTTGATGTATAGACAAATGTTTCTCTACCAGGCACTCTCAGTTCTACAGGTGATCTGTATCTGCTGTCATATACAATATAAATGGCTTTCTTTGATTCGTGCCATGTTTCCATTCCAGGGTGGTGGTGTATGAGGGCAGAGAGATTTTGTCTGACTCGGGCGCGTTGTACGACCACACTCTGGCTGGAGGCAGACTGGGACTGTTTGTCTTTTCTCAGGAACATGTCCTTTTCTCAGACCTCAGATACGAGTGCAGAGGTGAGACATTCTGTCATTTAGGATGACTTTTGTTCAGCGGTGGAAGGAATACTTTGATCCTTTACTGAAATACCTTTTCTCCAGAGTCTTTGGTCCCTTAAACAGTTTTCAGTCCACATACAGCAGAAATGTGACAGAGCAGCAGTCAGAAAGCTTTTTGGTGTGTGCTAACATTAGGAAGGCTACAAACCACAGGTTTAATTGTTGATAACGTGTTGTAGTTTAGAGGCTTATTGCATATTTCTGTGGATTCTCTGCTGTAAATAAGTGTTTTGCAGTAAAAATACAATATTTACCTC
The DNA here is from genome assembly GCA_032359275.1 of Microctenopoma steveboyesi. Classification (NCBI taxonomy): domain Eukaryota; kingdom Metazoa; phylum Chordata; class Actinopteri; order Anabantiformes; family Anabantidae; genus Microctenopoma; species Microctenopoma steveboyesi. The sequence goes on along the minus strand of JAUMHF010000011.1, from coordinate 10,531,219 downwards.
TGAAATGTTGGAGTAAAAATATAGAGTATCTAAAAAAAGTACTTTAAAACAAATATTCAGTAATTAGATAATATACCATGTTCTACTAGTGCTATTTATCATTGTGCTGGGTCCCATGATTGCATCTGTAATCTGTTTCTCTTTGTTTCTGCAGATAACTGAATTATTTTTGCTGGGATGTTCTGGAAACTCGACCAACCAGGGATGCACATTCATTTCATAAACTCTTATGTATGACATCCCAGAGGATGTGCCAGGCCCGTGCCCCTGTCCAACCATGACTATTATTTGGTGAACATCATCTATCTATCGGCTTTTAATGCAGCAATATAGATTTCAGACTTTCACAGCCTGACGGTGTATTACTGGCCAACTCTGATAGCATCTCTTGTTGCTTTTCATTAGTGCTTTCCTGATGGTTGTAAATAATAATTTATTGCCACATGCCTGATATGAGAGACGTGAGGATGAGTTGATGATGGAGCTCTGTGCGGATGCCTGGTGGTAACTTATCAATAAAAAACCTTTTCACAAGTGTTTTCTCTTCTGCTGAGGCTGGAACAGGACAAACGGAAACATGGTCTCTGTTGCCCCCGAGTGGTGGAGTTAATCACTGCACATGATAAATGCGTTTGACCAAAGTTAGTTGAGGTCTCCTGATATTTTATTACTGGTGTGTTTTGTTTGATTTATATGTAATAATCTGTTTGTGTGACTGTTATGCACACACAAACAAATCTGGGTTACAGAGATGCCACGCGTCAGAATGACAATAAATCTCCCAGTGAGTGAAGCACAAAACATGTTTGTCCGGTCTGACAGGGAAGTTTAGCAACACTCAGGTGGACGCCCTCTCTCTCTCTCTCTCGCTCTCTCCCCATCTCCCTGACCTTACCTGCTGAGGCGAGGGAGCAACGTCACCAAAACAGGTGTCACGAATGAGGAAGACTACTTTGCCACAGGCTACAGTAGAGAAGACAGAATTTGAACCTAGCTGTGTGTAATTCATTTGTGCCAGTAACTTTTGGGGGATGGCGCGCAGGTGCACCGAAGGCTGCTGCGCTCGGGTTGTGGAGAGGCATCAGTCCGCGCTGAACTTCACCCTGTTAATCGTCGGATATGTCCTTTACCTCATACTCGGGGCCGTGTTTTTCTCCGTCATCGAGCTGCCATACGAGCACGAGCTTCGACAGGAGATGAGGGCAGCTCGGCAGGAATTTCTGAGCAACAACACCTGCGTGTCCGACGCGCGTCTGGAGGAGCTTCTGGCCCGAGCGCTGCAGGCCAATAACTACGGAGTGTCCGTGCTGGACAACAGCACCAGCCGCAACTGGGACTTTGTGTCCTCCCTGTTCTTCACCAGCACCGTGCTCACAACCACAGGTGAGCACTGTCGTTTGAGAGAACTATGTACACGAGCTTTCATTTCAAGTGTAAACACTGAGCTGTAGTATTAATATTTTTAAAAAGTGTTTGTGGTCAGGTTTCTTCTCCAGAATCTATTGGACTTTGGTGTCTTCAATGACAACTTTATTTTTATTGTGTATTTTTTGCAGTGGAAGTTTCAGATTCCTAAACAGTAGTGTAAGTTACATATTGAACCACAGTTATGGCCACGAACTCATGCTTAAAGTCTATAGTCATTTAATCTCAAAGCGAAATGGAACTACAGGGTCGTCTGTTAACCTGCAGAATCACTCCCAGAGGAGGCAAAAACCTAAGAGTACTAAAGTGAACACTAAAAAGGCTGGGAGGACAAAAAATGTTGGTTACCGGGAGAGAGACGTGGAGAGGCAGGGACAAAGGAAAGAGACAGGACTAAACACAAACTGAACCTAAACCAAACCAACTCACAGAAACAATGAAGGCAATGAGCAAGTGTGGCATGAGGAAGAGCAGGTGACTAGCAGAATAACAGGGTGAAGTTACTAAGGAAAGAAGAAAGTGCAGGGGCTTAAATAGTGAGGTGACTGATTGTTAATGAGGAACACCTGAGAGTAATCAAGGTGAGTGTGGGGAGAGGGGCGTGGCTAAGGTGAGGGAGGAGCAGATAGACATGGAAAGACACAAGGGCTAGAGGAGAACATCACTCTGAATATTAACACACAAAGTTATGTTCGATTTCCAAAGTGTCTCTGGAACCCAAGACCAGACAATTAGGGAGGGTTGCGCCAACCAGATCAACATGTGGATCAGCTGGTTTGCTGTGGTAACCCCTTACGTGAGCTTCTGCCATTCTAACTTCTAATTATTGTTGTGTGTAAAGCCTCACAGGGGCTAAGTGGCTCCTGCAAGAATCCCTACTGTAATTATAACGCTGTGATTAAGGCTGTGTTGCATGTCTGGATGTGTTTTCAGGTTATGGCCACACAGTTCCTCTCTCAGATGGAGGGAAGACCTTCTGTATATTCTACTCCCTCTTTGGCATTCCCGTGACCCTCTTCTTCCTCTCTGCTGTGGTGCAGAGGCTCATGGTCATGGTGACTCACCGTCCAGTGTTTTACTTCCAGCATCGATGGGCCATGTCTAAAGCGAAGCTAGCCACTATTCACGCCACCTGCATTACCATCATCGTCACCGTGTTCTTCCTCATCATCCCTGCGTGGATCTTTATCAGCCTGGAGAAGCACTGGAACTTTCTGGAGTCTTTGTATTTCTGCTTCATTTCTCTGGCAACCATTGGCCTCGGAGATTATGTGCCCGGACAGGACCAAAGTAAAGAGAGCAACCCGCATCCACAGTTGTACAGACTGGCCATTACAGGTGAGTAGCTGTATATGGGTAAATACACTGCTTCAAAAAGTGACAGCTTAAACTGAAATGCCCTTCCTGCTCAACTCCTGTTGTGACCGATCGCTTTTAACTCCAGGGGACAGGAAAGAGTAATGATCAGGTAGAACCGCTGCAATGATGTGATTCAAATTCTATTAAACCATAGTAATTGTAGATATTAGAGTACTATGTGTGGTGATGCATACATTTAAACAAAGCAACGACTGTTAGCCACTACATCATTTGTTTACGAACCAACCCTTGGTCACACTGTGTTTGCATTTCTGCCATTATGTGTCAGTTTACCTGCTGCTGGGCTTGGTGTGTGTCCTCGTGGCGGCAGAGACATGTTGTGAGCTTCCCCAGTTGAGACGCTTCAGACAGAGGTTCTACCAGGAAACAGTTCGGGAGCTGGAAGCGGAGACCACCCACATAATTGACCACGATCACATGAGCGACCAGCTGACCGAACACTCGGAACATGTGGCAAACCATCTACCAGTCATACCATCTGTTTCAGAACAGGCAGCGTCCCTGCGACAGGAGAGTAAGTCAGTTCCCTACGCCCCCGCATCAGGTTCAACTGTTTATAAAAAGCAATTATGACAGACTGTTTACCACTTTTTAAACTGTGAACTTTTGTCCAGTATGTGTCCTGCTCGGGACACACATCTACTGACTTCCATGTATCTGAATGTGCACAGCATGCGAGTGGACAATATAAGCAGTGTCTCTGGGTAAGCTGAGCAACTTCATCCCATAAGAAGTCACTGCTTAATGCTGTTGCCAAAGCCAACACATATTTCAAAAACAGAACCACCCATAAATTATCAGGATGGCATTGTTATTTGTTCTCATGCTGTTTCATTCACTGCAGATAACAGCTATATCTGTGACACAGAGGAAAGGCTGGGCTCCTAGGTGGAGGGAAACTCCTTGAGTTTCCACTTCCTGCTAAATTCTTGATGCCATAATTCCATAATGGCCCAGTTTCCAATAGAGGATTTCACATTCACTTTAGCACATCATGCAGTTATATTAGTATTTGCATATGAAATTTGCCTTCTTGGAAGTTGTAAAGCAGCAACAGGAGAATCAGGCCTTCCATCAGATAGTCTATTGTGCATTATGTGTAAAATGTTTGAGCAGGACATCAAGTAATGGCAAAGCATAAAACTGCTTTCTTCCTTCAGGTGCTGATGGAATGTTTAAATATGTAACTGTGGAAATCACACTGCAATATGCTCTCTCTCTCTCTCTCTCTCTCTCTCTCTCTCTCTCTCTCTCTCTCTCTCTCTCTCTCTC
>JAUMHF010000011.1:10485719-10526130 GCA_032359275.1 Microctenopoma steveboyesi | reverse complement strand
CTCTCTCTCTCTCTCTCTCTCTCTCTCTCTCTCTCTCTCTCTCTCTCTCTCTCTCTCTCTCTCTCTCTCTCTCTCCTCACTAGAGGGCAGTACTTCCATTACTGTATAGGTTTGGTATGTTAGGTAGGTCAGAGAAAATCTATTTCTCATGCTAATTATTGAAGTGTTACAACAATCAATAATGAAGTTACCACAATATGTTACTGAAAGTAAGGAATATTTTAGAAGAAACTATTTTTTAATATGTATATTTTGTCCAAGACGTTCTCTTTTAGCTGGAATATACAACACTGATTGTACATGGTGGATGATTATGACTTTAGTTTACTTGGAAACAGTTTATAAACAAAAGCACATAATATAAATCATCTTCCAGTAATCAATTTGCTGCTGTTTTAATTGTCATGTTTCTGATTTATAGGTTTAATTAAGAACAGTTTTGCCATAGTCTTCTAATAAATAAATTAATAAAAGTGTAAATAAATCATGGATTATTAAAAACTAGCTATGCTCGCTGTTCTGATAAATGTGCAAGTAGGCAAATCAACCATTTGATATAAATGTGTTATTTTATTTATACAGATTCATATTCACATCATGGTTCAAGACACACATACATGCAGACTGAGGTGGGTACATAGACACATTCAAGCATGCATTCGTATTCAAAACATTTATACTTAAACACACACAAACACAGAAACTGTCCTTCACCCAGACCAGCAGAACGCGCTCCTCAGTGGGAGGAAGCATTTGTCTTTTAGAAAAGTTCATGAACTGCGGGACAGTCTGACATGCCGCAGGTGCTGAGCTTTGACGTCTTCTCCGAGGCTGGAACATGTAAAGTTGACTATTTTATTCACAAATGGGTAAAATAGTCCAACACACTGACAATCCCACACAGCGTTCCCTTTTCACCAGCACTCATACAGTGTATATACCCTGCGTGTTTGTTTATACAATCCGTCACTACTTGGAGCAACGAGGCCAGAAAGGGCGCATGATGAAGATGAAGAGGATGAAGAGAAGCATTGCCATAAGAGTGACTATGGAGACGTACCCAGCGTGGGGCAGGGGGGGACAGTCAGGAGCCTCAGCTGGAATCATGTTAGTGAGATTCAACATGTAGCCCAGCGTCCAGCCTGCATCACTGCCTTTTATCTGGATAGAGCACAGGAAGAGGGAAATTATTATCACCAATCTCTTACTGATACGGTCTGGTACCACAGGCCGGTGCAGTTTAGAAGTGTCTACAGTGTACTTGAAGACAGAAAAGAAAAATTAAATGTACAAGTACGTGGTGAATATTGATAACTGCCCAGATTTTGATTGTAATAAAGACATGCACTTTATTTACAGATTAATTTACCTATTTAATGAGTAAAACTATCTAATTACAGTTTTAATTAAATGTACATGTTTGTTGCTTCTTTAATTAAATACCAAATAATGGAATAGGTCACTTGATAACAATTGACAGGACATCTAATGGGTGGGGGCATGACTCAGGGGTGCATGAAAGAGGAAAAGGCTAGTTTGTGACCTTCCACTGACCTTCTTGATGAATTTTATGTTGGAGTAGGTCTCAGAGGTGAAGTTGTATCCTTCTGTGAGCAGGGTCAGGATGTATGTTCCAGAAAAACAGTACTCAGCCAGATACTTTACTTTGACGTTAGGATGCTGCTGCATAACCTGCAGTGCATATGCAGTGAGTATGAACAGGCTCAGGGAGCAAATATTTCTTGGTTATGTAGATGATGCATAAATATGCCCTGACCTTATTCCAAGGAGTAGCGCAGTATCTTGCTAGCTTTTGCTTGACTGTTTCCACAGGGATGGACGTATCGGTCAGATTGAGGAAGTTCATCACAAAGTAGTATGCTGAGAAAGCCTAGAGTGTGAGATGAGAGAGGAGGCAGAGCTGATATACTTACTTAGTGGGTGCGAAACGTTTTCCTGTTTTCGCTGAGATTATTTTTCTTGGAAACTTGTTCGTAGAAATGATTGTTTCTCAGAAAGGTTCACATCCAGAGGATGCTAAACACAAAATGCCATACACCTAAAACTGGCTACGTCTGCTGTCACTGATAAGAACGACAGCTCATGTGTAATACAGAAGTTGCTTTGTGGACTGTGACAGAGTTTAAAACAGATGCACGTTGTTTAAGGTCTGTACATGCCCAAATGACAGCTGTGTTGGATTACCCCAAATGGCCCCTGCAACAGTGGCTGGTAGACCCCATTGAAAGAGCACTGGCTGTATTTGCAAATAGAAAAGTCGAAGACACTTTTGACGGCTTCCTGGCATTGTGAGAAGTTTCCATTTCCCTCGTGACTGAAGGTTGCAGGAGCTCCTTGGGGTTTCCTGCTTGACACGCAGGGACTGTTATAGAGGGTTGAGTAGCTTATTGTCTCGTTGAAGCCAGGGTGGAAACAAGGATCCAATATTGATTCTGGACCTTTCTGAAATAGAGAGAGGAAGCAAATATAATTTAAACTCAGAATTGTTGCCTACACAATCTTGAATAACCATAAAATGTGAATCCTCTTTAGGTTCTTTGGATTTTAACACTAATATAAACAGAGAAACTTAACTCGTTTACCAGAGTCTGCTGTGCAAGCACCAATTTCAGTGCTTGGTCTTTCCCGTAGCACAGGAAGCTGTGAGTGTACAGGTTATAGTTATTTCCGTAGAGTCGGAAAGTCACTGAGTTGCTGGGGGACTCGGACCCGTTATAATTACTGGATACGAAGCTAATCTGAGTGGAGGCCCCTCCGAGGTCAAGAGCACCTGTTGTTTCCAAGCCCTGCAGCAGACACAAAGGTTACAGATGTTGGTGTGCAGCAGGAGCACAGAGGCACGCACAAAGGACATCTAAAAGTGGACAAACATGAGTGCATATGTGTACGATTACACACCTGTGTAAGACGATCATCTAAGTAGTTGACTGTGACCCAGCCGAAGGCGCCTTCCTCCTGGCCACTTAGCATTCGTGCCCCCTGAAAGGAAAATGGGAATTTTTGCAGGGTTTCCTCCACAGCCTCAAAGACTTGATCTGATGCTGAGCTGTTCACCATACTGGATGGAAACACAACACAAATTTATTAGATCAGCTCACGTCAATAATTCAAATTAATACAGCACCACATAAATAATAAATAGACTGTTAGGTATAATGGATTTGACAGTAACACTTGCACTGCTCTGGCAGTGAAGTTCATATGGAGATAAATCACAATTGGGCAGCAGAAAAGACAGCATTTTGAGTGCAAAGGCAATAACAGTGAGGGAGGTAGTGGGCTAGGTATGATGTATTGTAGGAAGTGCATGTGCATGTGTGCCATACTCAAGCAATCTCATTCCTGCAGTAGCACCCAGATAAAGAGGGGTCTCGTGGTGTCTTTTTCCAGGGACCCGCGACTCAGCCTCCTGCAGGCACGCTTTCAGAGACTCTCCTGCCTTCCAAGGAGCAGATGCATAGCTGGAGATACCTGGACCTGCAGGAAGAGCGAAATGTAAAGAGGAAGTTTGAGCATACATTTTGCTTCCCATAAAACACAAAAAGAGCCTTTTGTTGAGAGGTTCTAGCCTGGAAACTGAAGGTGGTTTGAAGAAATTCATGAGCTTTGAATGAAATGTTTTTTGGAGAACTGAATGTTCCTGATGCACCCCAATAGCAAGTACATCCCCTTTAGCAGTGCCTTATTAACCTAGTACCTTTTCTGTTGGAATTTCCCTGTGGTGGAAAATGCCACCATGAGTATCACTGATTTGGATATCCAGCGTGATGTTGTTATTATTTGTATAAAATTAGTTTCTAAGTACCTCACTGTGCACTGTGTGGTGCCGTTGGGAAACTGCTAATGCCACTCTGGACACAGTGTTTCCCTGAACCCCACGCACAAACGCAAATGATGCTGCACAACCTCGTGACTAAAATATTTTTATTGCCAGTTTAACTGCAGACTTTACGACTTGCTCAGTACTTATATTCAGCTTATCATAAAGTGAGTCATTAGTAGTGTGTTATCACTTTCTAATGAGCCATGACATTGCAGCCATAAATGTTAGGAAACCATTACCCACAGGTTCCATCAGAAGTTGGAAATAAATCATTTTATATAGACTTTGGCTGCAGATGTCCTGAAACTAAGTGGTTCTGACATGATTACCTGATTAATAGACAGACAAAAAAAAACCTATGATAAATAATCTGTGGTTAAAACTGTGTTATATTAAAATGTGTTATTATAAAATCCTAACACACTGCTTCAATCTGCTCTACTTTAAAGACATCACTACTCCAGTGGAAGTTGAAGGAATCTCCCGCATAATAACAGCTATTTCCTGATGTCATTTATTTACATCCCAGAAATCAGATTTGTTTTATTTATTTATTTTTGTCTCAAGAGGACCCAACACTTACCGTATGCACAGGCTTTACATTAAGAGAGTAACGCTGAGTCTGTGTTTGTGCAGCAGATGTGCTTTGTGCAAGACATTCAGGGACAGTACAGTATGTGGGTCATTTTAGTTTTGTCAGTGCTCAGAGCCAAAAAGCATACAACCCTCACCTCACCCTGGAGATTAACCCAGCACCTCCCTGAAATGACTTTCTCCAGGATAAAAAACAAATGCACATAAAGTCTAGCTATGAATATAAGTGTGTCTCAAAACTCGATTCAAATTCAACCATGGAGGAATTTGAATTGAGAATTGTTGCATTCAATTAAATTACTGCACTAGAGGTTATGTAAGTGTTTGAGCAGCATACTGTACCATTGACTTTACAGGAATGTTTCTGTTCAACTCTTCCAGTGTTGTTGTCTTTCTCTGCGGGCCACTCATAAATATAAAGGGCTGTGTGGGAGGATCCAGCGTCCAGCACGATCCCATACTAAATTGGAGAAAAGAGGACGGATTCCAGTTACCGGGACTATCATCACGACACAGAGTTTAAATGTTGAGCCTGTTAAACCTTCTGATAAACGTCCAACAACTATGCAAAAGAGATAACTATTGTTATCTCATGTGCAGGTGTAGTTAACATACACAGCAGATATGTTAACTGCATTTTGTTCAATTGTAAAGAGCATTAGGCCTACGTGTGTGACAAAAACTTTATTCAGTATCCTGATCAACAGCCAGTGGCCTTATTTGGTGGTGCGTTACTATGAGCAGTACAAGCTGAGGTTGTATGAACACGAGACCATATTAGGCTCATTTGTAATACAACATAATTACAAACGTAATATATTTCACATCATACCTTGTACTTTTGGGAGAGGGGCATGTTCTGCAAAACCGCTACTGTCACCAAGGCAACAATCGCTATGACACCAATCACAATGATGATGATGGTCACAGGCCAGGGGTTCTTCTCTTTCATCTCTGAGAGCGGGGGCGTAAAGACAGACAGGAAGGGGAGGTGAAAGGGTTGCCGGGGTAGAAAGGGAAACACGGGGGGTCAGCACGTCTTGCGTCCAGATGTGAGTGACATCAGAGCATGTGTGTTTGTGTGTATGAGAAACAGACTGTCGGGGGATTGCGGAAAGTGTTTAGTTGTGTTGTTTTTGTAACCAAGGACTACAGTTAGATTTCTGATTTAGTGTGTCTGAACTCATGCCAGGTGTTTCATTGATTCTAGGTGGGTTGTTATTTCAGCCACAGCATATTTGAAAGAGTTTTCCCTTCCATTAGCACCAAAGTATTTAGCTAATGGTGAAATATCAAGATTACCACTGAAGAATGACTGAAGGACAATCAGTGTCAAGTTCTAAATTGTGGAAATTGATGTAATTGTTGATACAGAGCATGTGGCTTTCATCAAAAAGTGTGCTATTATGAAAAAAAACTAACCTATTATGGGTAAATCTAGCAATAACAACGCCCAATATCCTGCTGTAGGTATTATTGCTATCCTGAATTTATTTGTCTGTTGCCAGTTGGTTAAGTTTTCATTAATTCCTGAGTACTCAATAGAATTCCACTGTTTACTGAAGGGATTTAAATTGTGCATACACACAGATTCTATGCTTGATAATATGTGCATATATATATATATATATATATATATATATATATATAAATATATATATGCACATATAGAAAAGGGTGTAACACAAAGCCTGTGTTTACAACTTATTTGTGATTTTAAAAGCCAGATCAAGAAGATACCAGCCTGAATAATAAAAGTTTTCTCACACGCGACCGTGAGCACACATAGTGTGTGGTTGTTTATTTCCTGTGTAAACAAACTGGCAGACACTATCTAGATGCACATGACATCTGGCAAAGTACACATGCACTTTGTAAAAACAGACCACTGCTGAGTACGGAACACACATATATACAGCTGTGTTTCTGCTGCGCTGTATCACCGAGGCCTGTAGCAGTGATCGTAAACCTTACCTTTGTCTACTGTGGGAAAATGCAGACGGAAAGTTAAAGCAAATTAAAACTGGTAAGAGAGAGGAAAAAAGCACTTACCTCTGTTGTCTACTTCAATGAACTAAGCACTGACAGCAGAGGCAGAGAGGCAGGGAGAGAGAGAGACAGAAAGGGAGGGAGGGGGGCGGGAGCGTGTGGAAGTGGAATGGAGAGGAAGTATAGGAGGACAGGAAAAAGAGTGAATGGGCCAAGCGAGGTAGTAGAGTGATAAGATGAGAAGCGTTTTTTTCTGTCGTGGCCGGACGGAGGATTAGAATAGAGCTGTGTGTGTTTGTGTAATTCTGGTGGAGTGGCCCTGCACTGAGTTTGGCATTTCCTCCCCAAGCCGGGACAGCAAAACCAGTCACTATGGAGACACAGCTATAAAGTGTGCTTGTGCGTGTGCCAGCGCAGCCTTGTGTGCATGTGAAACTATTAAAAAGGACACACTCTCTCTCTCTCTCTCTCTCTCTCTTTCGCACACACACACACACACACACACACACACACACACAGTGAATTAATGAGAGTTATTGCCCCAGCACCGCTCACTCTGTTCATTCTCTGGGATGTGTAGGAGGGAGGGGAAGTGGGGACTCCTTGTTTGGCTGTTCCTTTTTTTTGTTCTTATTGCTGGTAGGCTGTGATGTCATCTCTGTGACAGATTGGGATCCCCTGCCTCTGAGTCTGCGTGTGTCTCTGTGTATAATAGGGGGGTTGCTGTAGAGCGTGTAGATATGTGTACGTGCAGATCCAAAACATGACTCACATGCAAATGTGTTGATCAATTCACAGATCCATTCTGTTATTTTCCTCCTCACTACTTTACTTTACTTTGCTTGGCAGGCGCATTTATCCAAAGCGACTTACAGGGAGCTAGCGCTGGGTGTCTGGCTCAGGGACAGTACACACAGTTAACACACTAGTATTTGATGACCGTGTATAATTTTTATGATCCCTTGATGTGATTACCCACAGCAGACATGAAGACACACCCACTACAATGTATCCTGTAATTGTTTGACCAAGACTGTTTTGTGAGTAAATTTCCAAGTAGGCAATCAAAGTTCAGCTTTTTTTTTTTCATCTTTTTAGTGATTCGACAGCAGACAGAGTCTTGGTGTTTACAGAACAAACAGAGTGTAAATAAACAAATGTAATTTGATTTCCTTTCTATCTTTTTGTAGCCAGTGTAGCATCCTTTGTGTCACATAGGCAAATTAGAATCAGACTGAATACACATGCTGATGGGTCTTTCACAACAGTTGGTTTACTGTTAAGTAAACTCAAAAACACATTTTAAAGATTGTTAAATCACACTCAACACTATGAGAAATATGATATAAATATATTATTATTGCTCAAAATATTAAACTTGTGAATTTATTATGATAAAGCTATATACCTGACTACAGAAAAGACCAGACTAAGAGTTAGCGTCCCTAGTTAAAGTGAACCACATCTGTGTCACCCAATAAGTGTGTAGCAGAGGTCTAACCACTAACCCTGAGTGCATTACCGCCTGCACTACATTATAGTACAAAGCCAACATCTTGCCTCACTGGAATTATGGGATTCGTCAAGCCTTTCCTAGAAGACAAACAGCCACAATAAAGTTAGAATGGTTACCACACATGTTTACTTGTTTTACTATGTCTTTACGTGCCTTGATTTTTACTGTCTTTACTGTGGCTGTTTGTCTGGTATATATAAAATGTGAATGACCATCTGTTACATGTCTGCTGGTAAACAACCAGCCATGTCATTAATGACACTTTATTAATGGCACAAGGCTCCTGTCACAACCCATTATCTTACATATTACAGTCAATAAGGAGAGACTGTAAAGACTCCCTGAACTGACCTGAACCTTGCCCCTTCCTTCATGTTACTGTGTCACATGTGTTTTTTAATAGATGGAACATTTAGTTTCCACGGAAAGCAATTTAAAGTTCTTCCTTAAATTGCTTCCAGACAGCAATGTGACATAATCACTTGATGAGTATGCTGTCAGCAGCCAACTTAATTTAGACACAAACACACAGGTCGAGACAGAAAACATACTTACCTGAGCAGCAAATTAAGTCATAGAGTGACTCCTTAACTCTATCCTGGAACACCGAACACTGGCTTTTAGGTCCCTCTAAGGTTTGTATGTTTGCAGTCAACCTTTATTGACATTACATTACATACATTGTGACATGCCTAACCCTAACCCTTGACGTATGCCAAACCTAGTCTACTCCTAATGAACATTTAAAGAATACAGCCATGTGGAAATGTTGCACCAACCAAAATGTCAGCACAATTACAAGCCTACACATGCACACAGAGACTTACAATCTCTTGTTCACGGGCAGAGATATGCACTCAAATGTCAACACAGTTACACATTTCACACACATACATGCACCACTTTTTCCATTTCGGTTTTGTAATCCCAAACACATTGTAAAGGTGAGGCCGGGATGGTTCATTCCGAGGCCTTAGGAGAGACGAAGTGGTGGGAGAAACGCAGCATGTGGAAACAAATCTCTTGCTCAGCAAGATTATAGGAATTTATAGCAAGCAAATTAAATAAAACTTTACTACTGCAAAGTAGTGTTAATGTGTGTTTGCCCTCTTCTTGATTTTTTACTTTTTTGCATATTTGTCACACTTTAAAGGTTCAGGTCATCAAACTAATTTAAATATTAGACAAAGATAACCCAAGTATAAAATAGTGTTTTTAAGTGATGATTTTATTTGTTAATGAAACAAATTATCCAAACCTACATTAGCCATATGTAAAAAAGTATAACATGCAGTGAAGTTAAATTTCACTACCCACACCCAGGTCTGATTACTGCCAGACCTATTGGGAGCCATTATCCACAAAGGCAGAAAACTTGAAACAGGGCTGAATAATCCCATCACAAAAGAACCTAGAAGAACATCTTAAGAACTACAGGCCTCAATTGCTTCAGTCTATGTCAGTGTTTGTGACTCAACAATAAAATACAGGCTGGGCAAAAAATGGTTCCAAGACAAAAACCACTTCCGACCAAGAAGAACAAAGGCTTGACTACATTGACAAATATGCCAAAAAGTAAAAAATCAGGAGGGGGGCCAACACTTTTTCATGCCTCTGTATGAAAGATGAATGTTATTTAAAAAGTTGGAAGTTAAAAAGGATTACTGGAGAAATACATGATATTATATTAACTTCTGGAGGACACTTGAAGTACAACTGGTGTGTTAGTTAGTTTTATCCACACTGATATTAATGTTTAGCTAAACCAAGATATTTAGGTAAATCTAAGTTCAACAAATATTTTCCAGGGTTTAAAGTACAGGACATCCACACTTATTTCAAATTTTACACCTCTCTGCATAACACAGGCCTTCAAATGATCATCAAATAAAAGCTATATGTTGCTTTAATGAAGGAGGGTTTGATCATAATAATAATCATGGTAATTCTACAGAGATATAGTTATTGTTAGTTACTTAGTTACTATATTTGGTGAAGTGTACTCACTCTGTTATTTTTGGAGCTGTATTGTCTCTAGTTTGATTCTAGGTTTGGTGCCATCACAGAGTCTAATATTACTTTTTACTGGCTCTAACCTCTTAAGCCCAGGGCACATTTTTTTTTACCTCTGTCCAAAAATGACGTACCAAAAATAAGTATATCTTCACAACCACAAGGGCTGTTTGCATAATGTTGGTCTCAGAAGAAAGCCACGTGAGATTACTGCAGAAGTGTCAGAATCAAGAAATCTGTTACCTGTGCCGGGAACACAGTGAAGAATGAAATTTCAATCCTTGGGTAGAAGAAAAAACACATAACTAGAAAAAATACCTCTAAATCATAGGATGGAGCCTAAATCATTTATGAATTAGTAAAGTAACTTCTAATAAGTAACTGTGGTAGGTGCTAAAAAGACTAACACAGACAGTTTTACAGACGTTTAAAGACATCTTCCTCTGATACACAAATAAATTTTAAGTATATGATATTTGGACATCTGCATGAACAAATAGTTTGCATACCCCCTTTGTGGACTTTGTCCTAATGTTTCATGATGATGTGGGCCTTGGATGCCTCCATCCTCTTATCAACACAAATGTTTTGGTATGGCTGCAGGTGAGTCTGACAGGCTGACACTATTTACTTTACTTTTAACCAAAGCGACTGACAAAGAGCTGGTGCTCAGTGTCTTGCTCAAGGACACACCTGGTATAGGTTAGGGTTCCTAGTCTGACACTTTACCCATTGAGCTACCAGGCCACTGTGTCCATATAAAGAGGTTTGACTTTGTGTTCCTTGTTTTTCTCATCCTCTAATGGTTTGTAATGTGTAATGTTATACTCATCCTTCAGGGAGACGTCATTTCTACGGTATGATGGGTGTTTAAGATCAACTGTGTGACTTCATAATGTTGGCAAGGCAAGATGACATCCTTTTGAGGTAGGTCTTTAATTTGTGGTGCTCTTGTGGATAAGCTCCAACAAATCATAACCCTGTGTGTTAACAGATGGCGCTAAATTTTGTAGATGTAATGCATATTGCATAGGCGTAGCCACAACAGGTTGCCTATTAACTTGAGTTCTCATTATTTACTATGTTTTAAATACTGTCCTTGAAAGTTAATGGAAGTGTTTTTCTCTTGCTAATACCACAGTCACTCGCACAAAACAGAGTGTCCTTGAGTTGTCATTATGCTTCTTCTTTTGTTTATCCTATATGTTGGAATACAATGAGCTCTCATGTGGAAACTCTAAAAATACTATTTAAGCTATTGTGAAACAGTATGTCTGTCACTTCCTATAAAGGGGAACCTCCGGCATGTGATAAGAAGTTAGAGGAAGTGGCGCTGTTCACTACTGGGAAGTGGTCTGTCGAGGGGTTCAGGTCAGTCTGACCTCACTCGGGGTTCAGTCTGACACTAGTCTAGTCTACCCTCTATCTCTAAGTTAATTGTACTAGAGGGTGATTCAGTTTTGTTGCCAGAAAAGGCAACAGGGCTAGCTGGCTTATCTTCAACTGCATAGTGCTAAAGGTTTGGAATATTTTATATATAATATTTTCACAATGTGTCTCAAGGTTATTACAATTGATTGTATGGTGGTAACAGCATTAAAGATTACTGCAAACATATATTTATCTTTAGTGTGAATTGAGATGTACTCAAAGACCAACAAACAAAAATTATTTATGAGTAAGCTGGACTTTTTTTCAATCTACATACAGCACCAGATATTTTATCCTGACATTAGAACTGAGACATCAGTCAGCTGACTTATCAAAGTTGACTTCTGCAAACATTAATTTCCTTTGAGTCGATATTATCCTCAGTAGCCTGAACCAGACGTCATTATATGCAATATTAGGTTGACCTGAAAGCTCTGCTGTCCCAGTTATATTGATAACCGACACTTAACCCACTACCATAAAATGCATTTAATTAGTGAAATGATTTTGTGCAATTACTCTCGATCACATGCACTTTGTCTGACTACCGTAAATCTCACATGTTCTTGTGAGTGCAACCACAGTGTTTATCATCAGCAGTATTATCACATGGACAGGCACTTGAATTCCAGCTAATCTCACATTAAACACACACACACACACACACACACACACTTAGGCACATGCTATTGAAAAGGCACACATCTGCCCCACACTGTTATGTGCAGTAAAGCAAATCAGGTAGTTGGAAGAGAGCACACATTCACCTGAGAGTTATACACACACCTGGTACATACAGTACTATTGCTTGTAAAGGATTTCCTACTCGTGTGTGTGTGTGTGTCATAGCAGTACACCTACCTCTTTGTGCAGACATGGGTTCTTTCTCAGCAGCAACACAATGCTCTTTCTATTCTTTTCCTCCCTCTCTCTCTCTCTCTCTCTCTCTCTCTCTCCCCTTGTCTCCCTCCTCGCTCACTCTTTATCTCACACTCTCTTTTTCCTCTCTCACTTACTCTCTCTGGTAACACAGCTCTCCGCTCAGTCTGACGTTTTTTCAGCACCTCCTTTCACATGCACTAGCTTTATTAGGAGAAGAGAGCTTCCCTCCTCCCTCCTGCTCAGCCCACTCCCCTCCTTCTTAAGCGCCTTTTAGCTTTGGCTTATGTTTACCTCTTCCTCCCTCTCTCTCTCTCTTTACACATTTTTCATTTCCTCTGTTTCTGTCACTGCACTCAGTCTTCCTGTGTTTTTCCCCTTTCTGCACTTTCTTCATCGCCTCTAAATCTGTTTCTTAGCCTTGACTCTCTCCTCTGCTGGTGTCTTTTTTTCCCTATCACTTTCCTTCTGTCTGTTTCTCTATGTCCTGGTCTCTGTCTAGTAAAGTGGGTCAAACATGAAAGGAGTGTTACATCTGTATGTTTATGGAGCTGGAGAGATGCTGGAGGGGGGAAAAAGCAGTGGATGAACTTAGTCTACTGTTTAAATCCTTGATAGCCCTCTCTCTTGCTCTCACAGATGGATCTTAACTATGCTGAAGAAACCACTCTTAATGGTTCCACTGAAGCTCAAACACAGAGTCTATAAAGTTAACTCTAAGGTCCATTATGCAGTATTTATATACAGAGACAGAACAAAGCCTTCAGTTTAGGATGATAAAGGACTTTTCCAGGCTGTGGCATCAACAATGTTACCTGTGTGTCGGTATGTGTGCGTTTAACACACTTTTACCCAGGCTGAAAACAAAGCCCTGTCTGTTTTGGGGTCACGGTCACAGGCGGAGTCTAATTCAGATTCACACACCCTGATACATTTCAACCAAAGAAAATAAACCACCATGTTGATCAGTGCTGCTTGTATGAGAAAACTTTACCACCATCAGCGAAAAATGCATGATAATGTGCATAGCACAATCAGTACATGTGTTATTGTGAGAATGTTTAATTTCTGGTGGCACCGCAGATATTGGTTTTATTATTCTTGTAGCTCCCCCACTAGTTTGTGTTGTAATAGAAGAAACGCACATTTGAACGTCAACAGAAGTCCTCACTTAATAATATTCTGAACGGCATCTAGAAACTGCCTCTACGATGTGAGTAATGTACAATTGTTCAGTTTAAATCTGCGAATGCTCTGTCAGTCTGTCACTGAATATGAAAATCATCATTAGTAATGGTAGATCTCCATCTATCCAGTGGTGTGCCCAGTGAGGGGGCACTGGGGGGGGTTACTGCCTCTGCTACTTACGCTCTCTGCCTCAATTTACCCAACTTCCATTTGGTCACCTAAAGGAATAACTTTGCGTTTAAGGAAATAAATAGCTTCTTGTTTAGAGAAGATCTACTCCACTCCTACTCCTTACTTACCCAAACTGTAAAAACATCAAGTTGAATTGTTTGGGTGGTTATTTGCCTTTACCGTTACTTTGTCTTTAGTTGGTTATCATTATTTTCATATTTGATCTTAAGGATGGAACATTCTTTTCCAGGGGAGTGCATACAGACCGATCTGCAGTAGCACTCTGTCTGCAACAATAATATAATAATAATAACTATCCATTGCCATCAGCCAGTGTTGGGATATTTAGGACATATCAACAGAAATCTAATGCATTATTCACAGATATTGTCAGGGTTACGCAGGATAGATTGTGTTAAAAGCTCCCGCATTTATGATGCTTTCAGGACTTTGAATAAAGCATTACCACTGAATTGCTCTCAAAGATGAAACATCTCATCGTAATAGAAGAAGCAATGGAAAAAAAAAATGTAAGTCCGGTTGTGTTGTCATGACTTTCAGGCACAGGAAGTAACTTTAAAATCTTAGACCATACGTCTGTAAAAAAATAACTAATATGAGCCAAGCCTTTTTAGATAAAAAGTAATGATAGTAGCAAAAAGACCTAATAGAACTCACACAATTGTTCCTCAAATGCAAATAATAATAATATATATGTGTAATTACATGTAATGTAATTGTGTAAAAGACACTAAAAGTAAAATAACCAAAGATTGTTAGCTTAAATGCTACCAAATCGTCTTAAGTGTTGAGAGCAGAACATGTAACTGTCTGACTTGTTTGGTTTTTTTAAGGCCTTTCACAATATTCTTCGTTTCCTCATTTGCAAGTTGCTAACTCACGCAACGTCTTAGCAGTTGTGCAGAAAAATTAGACGACAAACTGACTGACAACGATGAGGTTGGTGAGATTTGTTGGACACAGCAGTCGTTTAAACATAGCAATCAATAAATCAAAGTTTTAATTCCATAGCCTCTCTCCCTGACTGGTACCCACAGGGCTTTTAGCTAGTAAGCAGCTGTTTAATGAAATGCAGCCATTAAAACAATATATCATGTTTAAGGTCTTCTATTCATCTGTGCTGACCCTGCACATTATTCAGCTCATAGTAACCCTGACATACATCAACAAGCTGCATTTTCAGAATCTCCTACTGCTGCACATTGATGAAACAAGTGGGGATAGCAGGTCCTTTTCTGTAAGGTTATTAACTATCTGTCATCGTCACACAGCAATATCACTGATGCGCGTGACTTCACATTGAGGAGAGCTGTGCGTGGCTCTCTCATGTGACACAGAAGCAGTAACTTTATTCAAAATCCTTCCGTTCAGGAGGACTTTATACACATTTATAATTATACTTTTTCTTTGGTGTATTTTCTTCACCACACCAATGCTCCTTCCTCACTGGACAGAAGTGCCTTCTTCACTTCTATCTTCTACCTGTGAGCAGTTAGTGAAGATTATTGTTCATGGCACCACCATGTCTCCTGCTCAAATCAAAAAAATATTATTTATGAAAGCCTGTGACAGGCCTTTTTCTGCAGCGGTTTAAAAGGTTCAAAGTGGTTGAGCAAGTATTGATTTGCTTTTCACCATACAGGCACTTTGTCAATGTATTAGTGAGGAGAGGGCTGCGCAGGGCCGTTCATAAAGCATACTGGCTAAATGGCAAATCTGACACACATTAAAGAGACAGAGTGGTTCCACTCGGTAAATTCTTCTTCTTTGTTCATAGACCTGTGATTCTCTGTCCCCTTAATAAATTAAATCATCATTTAAAAACATGTAACTAACTGAAAATGAGTAATTGCATACTCCTTAAAATATTTAAAAAATGTTCAACACGAGGAAGATATGAGCGTCACTGTAATAAACAATGTAACATTCTTTTGTTGTGATGTGAATAATATTTAGTACATCCCAAATACACTATTGTCTTTGCCTAAAAACATAGTGGAGCATCTTTCCTTTTAAAAACACAATTTATTCTCATTTGAGCTGAAAACTAGCACAGATCTTCAATAAGTTGAGCACTGAGAGTTGGATAAATTCAATGTTGGTTTTGGTCTTTTCATCACATTTTAAAGTAACAAATCCCTCAAGCAGCTTTATAGAACATGGCCTTGCGATCTAATTCATTATTGATTTGAATACAAACTAGTTTGGTTTCATTGTATTATCATCTACCTGTTGGCAGACTTACAAGGAGCTGGCGCTGGGTGTCTGGCTCAAGGACACACCTGGTAGAACCTGCAACCTTCTGCATCCCAGTCTGACGCCTAACCCATTGAGCTACTAGACTGCTGGTAGTTCTTTCCATCTATGTTTTGTTTTTTTTTATAATATTTTCATCCAGACGAAACACTTCCAGACTAGTTTCCTGAAAACCTGTGTCACATTAACATTTCTGTAAGTGAGCTGTCTGAATCAATCATTTTAAGTCTACGCAAGCGTCTACTGAGAACGGGGGACTGTAGCAAGACACTGTGTTGGGAAAGAGAGACAGAAAGAGGAAGACACGAGAGAGCAAATTGAACATAGATCAAAGAAGTGAAGTAGACGACATCCTGACAGACAGGCAGGATGTGTGGCTCATTCTCAGGCTATTAATGGTGCAGTTCTACCCTGATTATTAACAAGAACAATATCATTTCATGAATGCTAAGATCTGTCGCTTTGTCCTATTTGATCCTGTCTGTTTATTGGTATGGATTATTGATTGATAGCAATAGAAATTAGTAGAGACATGCTCACTGCTTTCCCAGTGGACATGCTACATACGTTGGTGACATGATTTACACCATCAGCACATTGACCTTGTTGGCTGAATGACAATGAAATTTTGGTGCAGACGTCATAGTAATGTTCCAACTTCGCGCATATTTGTGGTACGTCCTATTCCACAGAAGAGAGAAAAGACTTTGACATCATGAAGTTTACAGATATTGGTTTCTCAAGCCACACATGAACGTATTTCATCAGGGGAGTCACAGCTCGGGTCAACCTGCTCAATAAATAGCTCATGTTCCATATTACATTTGTAAGAAAATGGGAGGCATTGTGATTGACAAAATATAATTAGTTGGGGGTCAATCAAAACAGGGGAGTCACTTAAGGTTAATAAATAATTCATATGACCTCTCGACTCACACTGACCTGCAGCCCCCTTCCCACTGCAGAATGTTACCATGGTGCTCGGTCCGGAGGAAGTGGAAATTGCGAACAAAGAGGCTTTTGTCACATTAGTTTTTCTCCACGATAAGAAACATGATTGTTTGGCAAAAATAGCTTAAGTTTACAGCTTACTGTTATTGGCTGGGTGGTGACAAGAACATGGAGGAAGGCTTTTTTATGCCAGCACACCTTTATATGGAGATAACATCAGATTGTTTTATCTCCGCGTATTGTGTATCAATCTGAAAGAGGAACAACCTTTGTTGGTTTCTTATTCCGAGTATGTAGAAATGCGACAGTCAAAAAAGCATTCAAATTTAACTACATGTGAAACCTTTTCAATCCAAAACATTATTTTACTGTGAAAATCAAGTGTACGTATGGAATAAGAACTCGGTCTGCCTGCTCCGAAAAGTTGATGTTTCTAAAGCTATTGTCTTAAATGTAGGAGTGATTGTGTCTTTCAGAATCTATGGAACATTTTTGCAATTCATCATCTGCCAGATTAAAAAAGAAATGGCACCAAAACATGCACAGTGGTTGATTTTCCTCCTTTGATCAATAGATGTTCTCGTCCACAGGTATATTGAGGTACACTGCCCCCTGTTGGTTTCTTCTTGCAGAGATCACAAAATTGGTGATTGTTGGCATGACCTACATACTATTCAGTAATGTAGATTATCTAGATTTAATGGCAGTGTACAGAACAAATAATGTGTAGTTATCAATGTTATATTTCTGGAAATCACAGTTCCAATCATTCTTTTAACCACTAATGGAAATTATTTAATAATTAGAATAGAGGCACTAATTGTTTTTTTTCCTCCCACAAAGGCTAAAAAAGAATCTCGAGAAGAAAATGTTCACAGTCCACCTCAAAGCATTTTCAGATTAATTTAATATTGCAACTTGCATTTCAAAAAACACTGAGAATCCAAGCAGGGATCGACCGCCCACAGAGAGAGCAAAGGCAAAGAGCTGCTGTCTAAAGAGACCCTCAGTATTCTCAGAAGAAAAGCAGCCATGGGAAAATAGTTATAATAATAGTTGTGTTTGTAAAGTCTCTTCTTGTGCTGCATCTCACATCTCCCACAGACAGTTAGCACACAAAGTATGACCAATAACCTAATGGCTCCTTGCTGCTAAGCCACTTTCACAATGTTAGCACTTTGTCCCGTAGTAATTACATACAGCATCGACAAAATTACACATTTCATTGAGCTTTAAAGCAGAGCCGGGACAGGTTATTCCAAACGTTTGGTTAAATATTGGAGTTTGATGGGGGTTACTGTCACATTCTGAGTCCTTCCTACAATTTAAACTACTGCTGTATATTTGTATTAAAAAAAATCGAACCCATTTATTCTAAAACATACACAGTGTCTAAAAACATTGCTAGAGTGGGACGTTTTTTCCTTTTTGTTGCTCTGGCATTAAGCAGGCACTGAAGCACCACATGTCTGTACTGTGGCTCTGGCCATTATAGGACTCACGTAATGGTACATTTTCAACACTGGCTTGTACTAAATCTACTGCATTTTACTTCCACTACGATCACCCGTCAACGCTTGGCTTGCACTTTAGGTTTGTTCCACTCGTTTCTTAAAGTACATATGGCACTGGTTCGTGAAAAAATCTCTAACGTTATACAAATAAAGTAATAAACATACTCTTGAGCATTGCAGGTTGCTTGCAAAAAGCTTAGTCATGTGCTTTTTAAGTCATTTTAGCAAAATACTTTTTGCTGTCTACAGAGAAAAGGCAGATCATCGTAATGTTACATTTATGTTAAATGCAGCTGCATTCCACTCTTTGAGATATAAAATCAGTTATGGGTCTTTTATAACCCTGTGATACGTCTATATGTGAAACCTGCCTAAATATATATATATATTATGGAAATAGACCCCAGTATTCTCACCTCAGCATTCAGTGCAGCTGAAGTAATGCATTCTGTCAGTATTTCCACAGAAAGAGCATCACATTCATGATGGGTATGTAGCTCGAAGACAATGAAGCTGTTTCAGTATCGCTGCTAATCTCAGAATCATCAGTAAATAAGAGAATGTAGATTTACATAAAAATACAACAAACAAAAAAAACAAAACAAGAAAATATTGTAACAATCCCGTCATGTTCTTTAAACTCACATTTGGAATGTCCTTGTCAATACATAAATACATTTACAATAACTACAACTTTTTAAAATATTACGTGGTCAATCCAAAATAACACTTAAACATATAAAATACAATATTATACAACAAACCTGAATGAGCAGACTAAATTTAAAACACTTTGATACACAATGTGAAATATACACTAACCTTTTTTTCATTTACAATTTTCAGTCACTGACATACAGTATATTACAGCGAGGATGGAGTGGGAGTTAATGGTATGACAAGTGCATAGCAAAATAGAAGATCATTTGACCAAGTTAAAGAAACCCATAAAACTGAAACCAGGTTTAGAAAACAACATTTAAAAACCATTAAGGCAAATCTCGTCACTTAAAATTGGCATAGTCTGAGAAAATGTCAACAAAGTCTTGTACCACCCTGTAGCAGAAGTCGTACTGTTCCTGTGAGGGGAGAACAGAAGAGAAACGGAAAAGATGAATCAGCTGGTGCACCGTAAGTCTACATAAAGAGACAAAAATCTTTTAGGATCAACATCTGCTGATACTTTACCACAGTTTGGACCATATGAGGCCTCTGCATGCGTAAACTCTTCACAGTTTGGAACACGTCCAGCAGGCCTTCCGCCTTGACTCGCTCCAAGATATTGCTCAGCGCAATGAACGTACCTGTTCGCCCTGCACCAGCACTGCAGCACACACAGAAATGTAAGCATAAACAATGGCTTATGGAAATACATGGTAAACACAAATATTCCAGGGGCAACATAAGATGGTCCACATGCGTTTTTGAGCGAGTGCTTCCATGTTACCTGCAGTGTACGACGATGGGGTGGTTCCCGGATTGCTGCTGTTGTCTCTGCACTGAGGCGATGATGTCGATCATGCCTTTTCCCTCGGCTGGGATACCGACCTCTGGCCAGCCGTGGAAGTGGAAGTGCCTGATCACCCTCGTCTGCTTCTCCTTTGAAAGGAAATCCACAGGCAAGCGAGAGAGAGATCATAGTTCTCAAATAAATGTGATTTATTAGCAGGATAATAAAGCATAATGGCAGGTGCAATGCCAGTGTAGGTTAAGCATGCAGCAGATGAGTGGTGGACTGATGGGTGCTGCTGGGGGAAGCAGAAATGTACTACTGAGCCTCTGAGAGGTGATGAGGGTTGAATTTAATGAAATATATGAGATGGGAGGATCCCACTTTACCTCTCACAGCCAAAAGAGCTTTATGTACTCAGTTGGGTTTATGTGCTATGGCAGTTTAGATTTTGATTAGCTTATTAAGTCAGGTGTAACAATACTGGCAAATACATGCACACTAAAAATGATTATATTACAGTTTATATATTTGTATATATTTATATATTTGTATATATTTTATTTTGTATTTTATGTATATGTATTGTTAACATTGTTTTTCCTAGGTTTCTGTTGAAAATGCATCTACAAAGACACAAAACCTGTCCTACTGTAATTACATGTCCATCACTATATTTTAGGTATTTTACATTTAAGGAGGGAAATTCAAAAAATGTACAATAGAATTGCATCAAAGAGGCCATTAAATGCCTTTATATCCCGCCATGCAAATGTAATGTGGTGTCACTGTCTCATTCACAGGTGTGCAACATTTGCTTACCGGGCTAAAGGTGAGTACCAAGTCACGTAGACTAAAGGTGTCACATAGAGTGTCTGCTTTTAGTTCAACTGTGTAATCACCATATGTGACCGAGTCCTCTGTGGGCCAGTATTGGTAACATTTGTCCTGCACAAGCAAAAAAAAACAGAGAGTGTGCCTGTTTACACGCGGCAGGGTTTTAAACAGAAACTGTAGGTTAACATATGAAATGTAAATACAGTAGTTCTAAACTGCAGGAAGAACAGGAACTGCTACTAGACGAGTTTTGTGACAGACACTACTGTAGTGGATATCAGAGCTCAGAGTTTGCCTGCAGTCAGCAGCCTTCCCAGCTTACCTGCTCCCTCTCCTGGACCTCTGTGAGCATGACAATAGAGTGACATTTCCATTCCCACACCATTCTCCAGAAATCCTCTACAGTGTGGGAGAGAGGGCCCTGGGTGGCAATGTAGTAGTCCTTCTGCCTGTAGCCCTGAGTCGAATCAAAAATACACGTCGAATACACGCACTAATAGAAGTATCTGACCAGATTCAATAAGGAAGGAATAAAATCTGCTCACATCTATAAAAGTTGCATTAATGTAATCTGTAAATTCCTGGCCTCTTCTCATGGAGAGAATAACTCTGTTGAAGTCATCTGAAATTCGAATAGAGCAGGAAAAGCACAAACATTTGTAGAATATTAGGTGTATGGAAGCATCCTGAAGTACTGGTATAATGATTTTTCATCTGTCTCACATGGAATAATTTGCAGGACTCTGTTCTTTTTCATGTTGGCAGGCAGGTTCCCCGTTCTCATGTTCTCCTTCATTATTCTCATGTTGGTCAGTTTCTGCGCAGAAATCAAGCAAAGTTAAAATGTAGAAAACCTGCAAGTTTTAAAAGTTCTGTTACCTCTAAATTCAACTGGTCAAATAAAAAGATATTAGTGCACATAGAAAAATGTATTAATACAAAGTTATTGTAATAACCCAAATAAAAAGTAAATTAAAACCATTCATACATGTTTAATCATGGTCAATCATGGTCTCAGCTGGTAAAGCTGTTACCTTGTTGTAACTACCAACTCCCTAATACAGGCTCTGAGTAATGTCTGTAAAACCTCAACACAGAGTCTTCCAGTAAGCCGAAGACAACTTTGCAATGAAGAAGCAGGTTCTATAACGGACAGAAGGTCATATTTAAAGCCTTACCTTAAACTCCTCCTCCAGACCGACCCGGTCGCCAGTTGCAAAGGTGTTGTGCAGTTTGTGCAGATGTCCTTCCAGAGAAGACACATCGAGCTCTGTGTCTCCGTAGAGGTAGTATTCAAGCAGGGCCTGGTAGATGAATGAGTACTGCATCTGTGGTAGGAATGCACACACACAGATCAACACACACACACTATGCTTGGTGACATCTGAACTCCTAAAAATTACTATTGAGGGGTGTGTTATTCACTTGAAATGAAACATTAGCTGCATGTATCACATGAGCTATGTTCCTGTAATGTCATATAATGATATCAGTGTCAAATAGGCACGAGGTCTGTCTTCGACTCACATCTGTCTGGATGAGCTGTGACCGCTGTTCTCGTATCTTGGCGACGAACCCAAACACATCGACTTTCTGCTCCGCGTGCATCATGTCAATCATAGCGTCGATTACGATGAAGGTTCCTGTCCTACCCACGCCAGCACTGCAGAAAGACAAAGCCAACCACAGACGGTCGGTGAGCAACACGCCTCAGCTGACACTCGCATGTTAATGCACAACAGAAGAGAAACAAAGGGGCGACTGTTTTTTGGAAATGTATGTCAGTATTGTCACACAGAACGTTTCCCGGGCACACAATGAGGTTACTCAAACCTAAGCGTATTTATCTCCATATTAACAAACTGGATGTAATGATCACTCATTAAGACTGAAATACTTGGATCCCAGTAAACAACAAGTCGTAATAAGTCGTTAGTTTTCCGGTACCTGCAATGAACGACTATGGGTCCAGAGAAGGGTGGATTCACTGCCTTGACCTTTTTGAGGAACTTGAGCATACCAATGGGGGAGAAGGGAACTCCAAAATCTGGCCAGCTGGTAAAGTGGAGCTGGGTCACCAACCGGGGTGTTTTGGCGACATCGCTGGATTGCTGTTAGGTCAACAACATGTGGTTAGCCAAATGTAAGACAGCAGACGTGGTCTGGCTCCAGGTGATGTATTGATAAAGCCGAGTTTCACTCACAACAGCACAAATCCTTCTTGAAACTTACATATTGTATGCAGAACTTGCGTATAGTGTAGTCCACCAGGGCCGTGAAGTCTTCTACAGCCACCCTCACATTCCCATACGTCCAACAGCCCTGATCTGGCCAGTACTGGCAACACTTGTCCTGTGGTGACATGACAACCATGATTCAATAAATTATTTTAAAAGCTATTCTTCCAGAATTTATTGAAGGACTTTGAAGAGACAAAGTTGTTCAAACGCATGACTTCGCAAAAGTGAGCTTTACTAAAGGCACACATGTTACAATTTCACAGCCGGTCAGTCAAGATTAATATGGGTGGGAGAGGTGAAACCACTCAATAAAGTACTTCGCTGGGTGATTATGATACTGCCTTAGAGAACTTATTACACGTTATGTAGCCATTGATTGAACTAGCCCACATACTGATTTATATCTTTGCCAATTCTCTTGTTATTGATCTTCTTTGTCCAGCTCTGGTCCTCAAGGTTCACAATGGAGACTGTGCAATTATAGAAAAAAACAAACAGCTGAGGGAAGACTACGACTAATGGTTTTTAAACTAAACTCCACAGCCTCTGAAATCTTTCTGAAGCACATTTCTTCACAACTTTTTTCATGATGCTCTATTCATCTCTGCAGAGAAATCTGACTTTTCACGGTCCCCCATTCACGGGAAAGCTAAAGCAGAGACTTGTAATATGCGTATAGGATATATTCCTATATGCATATTCTAATCACGAACACTTTAGCAGCTCTTTCCAGAAATAAACAAAGCAGAAAATCACTTACTTCTTTCCTTTCTTTGAGATTCGTCAGCATGACAACAGTTGCTACTTTCTGCTCCCATACCATCCTCCAGAAATCTGCTACTGTGTCTTCTTTTGGGCCTTTGAGAGACAAAAATAGGATTGAATGATTATTTCACATCATAAAAATGAAGGCATTAACATGTTATTTTAATTCCAAATATAGCATGGCTTACCCTGTGCTGCTATAAATTTGTTCTTTTCAGTGTAACCCTGTGAAAAAAGAATATTAATACAAAGCTGTAGAACATCTATTAACAGGTTAACAGTTTTTTACATCTGCATGATTAATCTAATCACACAACACACAATTTTACATAAGTCTGTGATTTAATTTAACATGTGCCTCTATAATGCCTAATGTTGAACAAAAAATGTTACCTCTGTTAAAGGTTAGAGAGGTACTGTACTGTGTAAAACATGCTAAATGAAAGTTGCATGTGTGTCCATCATTCTGAAACATATGAATGCATCATTATGAATGCATAGTGGCAAAGGTATCACAAAGACAGCTTACAGCCAGCCTGCAAGACAAACCAAACACAATTACATGTGTTTGAGTGTCACACCATGCAAGGCCTCATCTACCGGGAATGAAATCATGGGTGGTAATGCAAAACTTGGCAGGAGACATGGTGCACAGGTACACGATCAGCAGAGGGGGACCCGGGTATGATCCGGTACCAGCTGCGTCTGTGTTTGAGTTAAATGTCCTTACCCCAAGAAATGGGACTCACAACACACTTTGTTCATTATTACAATCACAATATTTTCCACATACACAATTTAAGTATAACTGACTACATTGTGCAGCCATAATCATAAAATAAACTTCAGGACAATACCTTTCAATCGAGAGCTCAGAGAGCAGAGCATTCACAGCCAGTTGACATTTTCCATATGAATGAACAATGGTCATGAAACTAATGGCAAATGATAAAAATTAAAACATTACTCACATCAATGTAAGAAGCATTCACATAGTCTGAACAGGGATTTCCATCCAGCTGAGTCAACACCACTCTGGAATGATCATCTGTTATAGAAAATACAGTTGGAAGGTTTAGAGGGTTACAGTGGGAAAACAGTGCCCACCGTCTGTGACTTCTATATGGTTTAACTTTTAAAAAAAAGATTTGATGCTTATGTGCACATAAAAGCTCAAATGACCAAATGTTTTTACACTTGGTGTTGATTTTATGTTTGCATGTTACCATTTCCTGTAGCCTTCTAAATGCCAAGCAAAGCTGAGCAGTGCTGCTTTCTACCACATATTCCCTATTTAGACTCCATTACTCATCTAAGCCTGGGTAAAAACACACATTTTCCAAGATGTTGACCCATTGCTTTAAGAATTACCAATAAATGGTTATTGAGACAGAGCTAAGTGATAGGAAATGCAGCAGCCGAACGAAGAAGAAGAAGAAACCTTACGTATGTCATTCTGAATGAATATTACAGTGGCTAAGCAGTAACGGTGCTATCTAAATTAAATGGCTCATAATGACACAAAGGCATGTGCACACACACACACACACCCACACAGGAAACTGAGGTTTCTGTGCGAGTCAAATAATAAAAAAACTATTTCCTACAAAACAGAAAGTACACTCACAGGGAAGGATGTTGGGGTATCGGTTCTTCTCTTTGTTGTTGTCCTTGTTGGCCTCTTCGTACGTCCCTTGGGAATTACCCCCTGGCAAAGACTGCAAAGTGAAATTAGTTTTTACATCATAAATTGTGCTAATTTTCTGCACTCACAACTCACAACTGCTGCACTGTGTTCTCTCGCATGTGGAGCTTTGTTCAGCCTCGGTGTAATCACTTCCTCTGCTACTTAGTGTGAACAGTTCTCAATGAAACGTAACTTCCTCTGTCTCTGAGAATATGTGTGTACTTTCATGTGTTACAAGAATAATGAATCACACCTTATTTTGACTCAGATCCTCAATCATAATCACAAATAGGTCGAAGGGTATTTTTCATGTGTCACGGGCAAAGTGACACATAACTATAAGTAGTTTGGCTTAAAATAATTCATACACTCACACAGTAAGTCATAGTTTGAAAACCCTCAGGATCGAATTTGTTTTAGATATTGAAAAACAAAGATGCTTCTTGGGAGTAACACACGATTAGAAATCATTATTTTCTAAAGCTAAATATTCCTGCTCCAGTAAACTAACAGTAATGAGAATCCATCACGAACAACACAACCGCTAAACTAAACTAAAGTCACTGTTTGAGCAACGCTACAAATGATGTGTGTGTGTACACCTCAGCTCAGATGTGTGATGGGTGCTTTTAGTACTGAAACCAGAACACTGGGGGACGGAGGACAGAGGAGGGTGCTTACATTATACTCCTCCCTAAAGAGCTTGCCATCATCAGCTGAGCGGAGCCTGTACTCCTCCTCGAGGTGGTCCACTGGCATGGGCAAGTAGGTCTTACAGGCTGAAGGGGATCTGGGCAGAAGCACCACCGTCTGTTGCTCTGTGGGGAAAACAGACAGTCAGCGGGGGCGGTCATCGACCCTCCTGAGATAGTGCTG
The DNA here is from genome assembly GCA_032359275.1 of Microctenopoma steveboyesi. Classification (NCBI taxonomy): domain Eukaryota; kingdom Metazoa; phylum Chordata; class Actinopteri; order Anabantiformes; family Anabantidae; genus Microctenopoma; species Microctenopoma steveboyesi. The sequence goes on along the minus strand of JAUMHF010000011.1, from coordinate 10,499,908 downwards.
ATTGCTGTGTCGAAGAAAATTACTAATTAAATCTAATGAATGGAATTGTCTTAAATGACATGATTGATTTGAATTAAAACAGTGTTCCCAACCTTTTTGTCACATAAAACACCAACAGACAATCAAACATGCTTCACAACACCACCTGAAAAATACATTCATTTGGGTGGATTTCCAACTGGACGGTATTTTGCTTTTATTATACAAAATACAATATTAAAATAAAGATTGAACGTGTCATATAAGTGGATGTTGTTACAGTATGGTTTTAGGACAAGCTTATGCTTGTTGTTGTTCATAATTTCTACTATTCCTCTTTTAGTTTCAACACACAGTACCCTCCAAGGAAGTGAACCCACTGGAATACCTCTGGTTAAAGTGCTCTGGTTGGGAATCACTGAACTAAAGGATTTGTTTATCCAACAACTACTACATGTAAGAAACTGAAGTTAATAGCACATTAATTAGGAATGTGTTTGCCAGCTCAATAAAAAAATAAAAACATCACATAAGTATCTAGTGATCAAACATCAGGTGTTAGTGGACCCCAGAGAAGGACCCCAGAGAACAGTCACTTCCAGCACCCTCTAGATTTTCCTACTGAAGTCCAATCAAGCGATTTGTTAGAGATTAGAGTTTGAAAAATGTAGGTTAAAAAGCACAGGGAACATGTTAGTAAGACACAATCCTGATACCACCTCTGTATACCTGACCTGGTGGTACCATGGTGTATAATGACTCAGTACTGTATCCAAACTCTAAAACACAACACACACCGAGTCACACACAGCACAAACAGGTGTCCAATCAGAGACCAACATTACACACAGTAAAACAGTGTCTGGTTCATTTTGACACAATGCACCACGGGTTTATCCATTAACTTTCTTAAATGACAGTGAATATTGTGTCTTTATAAGTCTTTTTCCTTACAGTCTCCTTTTTTAACGTATTGTTTATAGTTGTGTCTTGGTGCTCATGTGCCATGGATTTCAATTACAGGGATCAGCAACTCAGCCAGTGTCTGGAAATCTGCCGGATGCGCTGTGCAGTTTCCAACTACAGTATGATGATGCAGCAACTTTTCTAAAGAACTTCTCTGTTCTCAAGTCATGATGTTTCCTGTGAAGTCCAACAGTGGCTCACATTTTCACACCTTGGCTCTTAATAAAAAAAAGATATAGCTCAACGCTGGAGGACAACTATTCTGGTCTGTGCACCAGTAGTAGTGTAAAATTATTTGACATGCAGTATGAAAAAGCGACAAACAGTGACAACGGTTTAGTAGTTAGTCCTAACCACAGGAAGTCTAACATAACCGAGAAGCAAAGGAGGGTCTATCTGCACAGTTACAAACATCAAGTTGGTGCTTGCTTATACACGTCCCTCTCCTGCCTTTCTCTTTCTTTGCCTCTTTATGTCCTCATTCTGCTTGTCTTGCACAGCTTCTCTCTCTCTCAGTCTACAGCCTGTCCCGCTGTTTAAATCGATATCCAGTGACAACAGTGGTACCTTGTTCTTCCAGGATGCCATTTGGTATCTTCTTGTCAACTGTTGTGACGACTGGTTTTTTCTGGCCTTTTAACCTACCAGGAAAGAAATAAAAATGACATTTTAAAAATACAGACGTCAGATCAGCACATGTAGATAATGTGGTCGGCAAGTTAAACTTTCGCCTCTCAAACGATCTACTTTACAATAAACAAAAAATATCTGCTTGGGAATAATAATATCCTACCATCTGAAGCTTGAGAAGTTATTCTTTCTCATTAGCCGAAGTCTTGAAAATTTAAGGCTCTAGTCCGAATATGGTAAAGAAATAGTTCTACGATCTCTTCTGTTGCCTGCTTACGCCCACCGTCACAGCTTTTTCTCTTCTTACTAAGCGTGAGAGGGAGTCGGCTAGCAGCACTTCCTGACTGGGCTCCACCTCAGCGACTAAAAGAGGAAGTGTTACCCTGAGCTCTGCCCCCGAGCCTGGCTCACAGCCAGTCACTGACAACCAAGGAAGGGGGGGGGGGGTGAAGTGCAGTGGGTGAGTTTTTACCTGAGGAAGTAGCAGGCAAGCAGTGCGACGATGATCAGGACCACGGACACGACCAACACGATGACGATGATGTGCGTACCGCTCTGTACATCTTCTGAGAAAGAAGGCAGAGCTGCAGTCGGGGAGCAACACCAACAGAGCAGGAGGAAAACAGGGAAAGGCTGTCGATACAGTTGTGCATATTTTGGGTCACATGCTCTTGGCTGGGTTCACACGCCTGAGCCACGTGTATATCGCACAAACTGATGCAGTGCACCTCCCGTGTTCTCGTCTCGCAACCAGCGTGATGTAATAACTGGCTTTAGCAGTATTTGATGTACCGAGATCAGTATCAGCCCATTTCATCCTGTCAGTGTATCCAACAGCAAATGAGAGCCTGTAAGAGGAGACTCACAGACACACAGCCAGCTATTAGGTGTGTTTAAGGAGACGCACAATGAGCTATAAATTATTGTCCAAGGCTGCTGAAGTTCATTGTGATCCGGTAATAACAAGGGTTCACAAAAGGCTGTTATCAAACAGATGCCTGTGCTGCAAAACATTCATAATATTCATATCTTAGGCAGAAGTGATGACTGTAGTGAGTAGTAATGGGATTTTGTTACTAGAATAAGTGGGTCAGTGTTGTTCAGTCTCACATGTTGAGGGGCCGTGCCCTTGTTATTGTTCTTACCGTGTTTCGGTTCGCCACTTGTGGTCAAATTGTCTGTTGTCGCGGATGCCACCAAAAACAGAAAGGGAATCATTGTAACTGAGGAAAAACAAGACGTATATTAAATTTAGTGCCAGACATGTCTGCAAGGTTGAGCTTCACGAAAACGCTGCTGGATGGATCTTAGCGCCATTCAGAGAACACAAACGTTTTTGACAGAACGTGAGACACATTTCTTCATTCATGAGTGTTGCTTTGGGGAATGTGCCGCATCTGTGCAAAGTTCATGGAGACACAATAGAGCGACACACTCACATCCTGGTCACTCATTCCTGTCATAAGGCTCAAAATGTAATTCCTGGCATGGCCACAGGGAGGCACGATACCCCTGTACTTGAAAAATCTTCATCCTCACAAACCCTTTGAGAAATAAGTGTAAAGATATAATTCACATTTAAATGAACATGTGCAAAATAATAGGCTCATGCTTTAACCTGTGTATTATCAGGAAAAAGGAGGAATTGAGCAAATGCCTTCAAACGCTGATAACAGCTCGTTTCTTTCGTTGTTTTTGAGGTTTGTCATGTGATTTACAACCTATAAAATATGTAAGGCCTTAATGTGCTGTATCACGAGTCCCACATACAACATGTGAGCCAAAGAAATGTTCATTCATTCATAAAGAAGGGTCTGATCCAAGCTAAACTGGAAGTAACAGATCACGGTGAGTGTAATCTAGAATCAGAACACCAACAACCTCATGCTCCCTGTTTTGCCACCTTCACCCCTCCGCTTTAATAATACCACCCCGACACATATGCTTATTCACACGCGCACAAAGACACGATGCAGGTACACGTGCCAACATCCGGAGCACCAGGAGCCCCGACCAGAGACATAGTGATAACAGCTAAATGACTGATCACTCTATCATATACTCCTGGCAGTAGAATAGAGATGGGGGGTGGGGGGGCGGGGCTGGTAATGAAGCATCTCTGACCAATTCCTTATATCAGTGCGTTCAGAATTGCTCTCGCATCACAGTGTTTTAAGCACCTCTTTTCTTTTTTTAGGCTACTCATGAAAGCCAATAAGCGTTGTTGCGAGACGTTTGCAAAGGCGTTTATTTTTATATTCACTAACCCACTCTGAAGGCTGGAATCTCACCAAAGCGCGCCTGCACAGACCTCCTCTCACCCCATAATGAAGCAAAGTGTTCTTTTTTGTCTCCCCAAGGCTGCAGGTGTGTGGTGCTTTGCAGCTGCAGTAAAAAGAAGCCCAGGCCAGGCGCAGAGTCAATGAAGACACTGTGTGCTCAAGCTTCCACGCTGTGCCGCAGTGTCCTGTTATGTGTCCAGGCAGGACACCAGAGGAATGTGGGGCCAGCAGAGCAGAGACGTTGACTGCAGCAGGGAGAAAGGGAGCAGAAGGTCCGGGTCAATAATATTTCCTGGAGCAATTAATAAACCCTGACATGTCAAGCCCCCGTTCCGTGGAGAAGACTCATGAGAGAATACTAATGAGAGAGAAGATAGGAGGAGCTCTCTTACCCTTTCTCTGGCCTTCCTCCTCCTGCATGCTCCCTATTTTACTCTCTCTCTGCAAATGTCACAAGATGGGGGATTTAAGCTGAGTTGGTACAGTCTGGGAATCCTTGGGGTAGGACTCCCTGTGTAAGACTTGAGGTCTTTGTGATGTGGAAATTCACTCATGATGCCTTTTGGGATTTTACACTACACAAGCTTCATTGAATTTTATATATTCTTTGTCTGTTTGTTTGTGTGTGTGTCTGATGGCTCAACAGGGACTCCCTGCAGAATGCTCACAGTTAGCCCTGGGGTTGTGTCTGTGGTATATTTTTGCTGCTTGTTGTAAGTGTTGCCCAGCTCCCGACCCCCTCATCCCTCTACCCCATCACCTCTGGAGATATCACCCTGTCACATTTTAGCCTCCAGCCCGTGAATGGCTCAACTATTCCAGCGGGACCACTGGCTATTCATCGTCTAGCTTTTGCCACCTTGTCACTGCAGTGGTTTCCAGCCCGACATCTTCAGCATCTCTGAGCACATCTCTATTCCGCTGCCTTTGTTGGGAACATGTCCATCGCATAAACATAAATAAGAGTGCTTCGTATTCATTTCTCCTCCCTCAGTATATATCAGCCAAAACCACAAGTATCAAATTAGACTATTAGTGTTAGTCATCGTTAACTCAGGTCAGACTCAGGGCAGATATCATCACATTGCATGTGCAGTCCTATCTGTCTATTGTCCTTTCTCCATTTAGCACTCTGCAGCTAGTTACCAACCATCAGCCATAATGAAAATAGGTCATGGGAGCTTGGGGGATGTTCTGAGGCGCCCTTATTTTCTAATAGAAGACATTTGCAAGTAGCCTTGGGGAAGGGTATTGTCTTGGCCGGCCAGTTATTTCAGTGGCATATGTGTCCTGAGTTACCCAGGCATAAAGTTAGCTCTAACTCATAGTGGGTCAGTGTAGTGAGCCACAGAATCCGAGGCATCAGCTGTTTTTACAGGAAGTGTCAGCACAAATGAAAAACAATCAAGGCAGAGATTGACGATCATTCCCAAATTGAAGGAGTACTCTACATTATAATACAAGAGGATATCTTTAAAGTCTTGATACAAAAAACACACACATATACACACAGGGTCAGTATCCGGTGCGCGTCATCATTCCTACACTCTTCACAGGCTGCATGTCAATTCCAATACAAGAAATCCAACATGACACTTCAGCAGTCCATGGTGGCCAAATTAAATCCGGATTTACTAAATCTACATAGTTTGGCACGTGAAATTCATTTACTTTTCCCAGCTGAGTTGCACTATGGTGACAGTAAAATCACCACTGTGCTCTTGAGCACCTGGCAACTTTCTCACCTGGTTCCTCCTGTCTGCTTCTCTATCTGTCTATCCTCATCTCTCCCTCTTTTTGCTTTCACCCGTAAGCGGAACAACGGGACTTGATTTTAGCAGAGACTAAGAGGTCAATATGATGTTAGCGCTATTAAAAAACACCCATCCGTGGAAACACAGGCATTCCCCATAAAAACTTCATATGGTAGCGATTTTTTACCAATAGAGGCTTCAACGTTACCCACCTGAAGTGCTAATCTGATTGTGTAATGTTATGAAACTGCATTCAGCTAAGCCACCCAGCCCTATTTCTGCCTTATAACAACATCTCAGCGACTGCAAGATCTCCAGCACCTGGTTTCCGCCGTGTGACTCACAGCTCTGTCCTCATCTGAGAACAATCTGCCATGTCTGAATATCTGCATACCTGAAAGCACACACGCTAAAATGTGGTCAGACACAAATAAATATTAGCACATCAGACAGACATGCCTCAGAGAATAGAGGAAGGCAATGACAGCACCTCCTTTTCCGACTCAAGCTTCTTCTCCTACTTTAGCCTCCTTCCCTGCATAAAAAAAGCACTGTGGGAATTCTGACTGATTTTTTTTCCGCCCCATGAAGCTGATAAATGTTTTTCCCTGACAGTGTTTTGTTTTGGAGGATGAGCTATCCCTCTCTGTGGACCCGTGTTTTCCTTGTGGTGTACTTTCCTGCTCTGTCATTCTGTGAGTCTGCGTTTAAAAAAAAACCTGATGTGACATAACAATGCCCCTGCAGCTCTTCGCCATTGTCTCACTAATTAGTCCCAGATACCTAACAATCCGAGAGAATAAGCTTGTTACAATTAGATGATAAGACAGAGAAAATGTCTGTCTTTGCCTTTGACGGGAAATGTGGTCTTCCCCGACATAGTTGTCTTCCCCGAGACAGAGCCCTGTCAGTTCCTCTGAATGTGGTTTCTTTAGGCACAGAGTCTCTCTGTCTCTTCAAATACATCAGCTGGGGAATTCAGAAAATGGTTAGTGGGTGTAGGGGCAATGTGGCAGAGTTAGTGGGCAGTAGGTACATTGTGTCCTCTAAGCAAAAAGCTGACAGACTGTTAAGCCTGTAGGCCACAATGTTTTTTAAAACCTGCAAGATAGTTTGATTGAGAAAAAACAGGCAGCAACTTAAAGTCTGTGTATTTTCTCGCTGCCTTGTGTTTTCATCTTAACTTGTACTTTCAATCTGAAGTGTACTCAGGAGTACCTAATGAATATGGTCTGGCTGATTTGATCTGATTTTTGTTAGTTACACTTGTTCTATTGAATGCAATCCAATACAGCAGCTAAAGTGTAATTATCAAATAGTATAAAGCACTAATATTATTACTATTGCAGTTACTGTATACAAAAAATACTATACCATATACTACTACCATACTAACAGTATAATATATCTACAAACAAAATATTAGTATGTATAAATATCACATAATAAATGTAAAAAATGTCAGCCCAATCAACTTATCATATCTCCAATGCAGCTGCAGAATAACCAGCGGTCTTACTTTCTTATGTATCTTTGGTTGTGGTTTGTGATGTCAGTATTGACCAAAATGTAGTTTTAAACAGTTTACAGTATACTCATTTAAATAAAGGTCTCAATTTGAAAATTTATCACGAGGCGTTTTCATTGCTGATGGTGCTACCACAGCATGATCTGTGGGCAAAACAGAGAAGTTGTAATTATAGTGCAAAGCTGTGAGAGCTACATCGCAGTGACGGTGAAGTCAACGTGTGGCTGAATGCTACACTATGTTTGTTTCCGTATCAGCAAAGTAGCAGAGGCAAACAGTTAATGTTGTGTTTAGTCACCAAGGTGAAAAAGCAGCAGAGAGAGAGAAGCACACATGCGACGTTGTAGGTTTCACCTGTATTGACACTTGCTCCTCCTGCTGCAGCACACTGGAGTCTCATGAATGTACTTGACACAGACAGAACACAATAGTCACAGGGGAAAGTCAATCAATCAATTTTGACTAGAACAAAATTTGCAGATCAACCTCCTATCTGTCTCTTGCGCCTGTGGGGAGCTGCAGTGTGTCAACCTCTATCGGGTTAGTTATTTAAAGGACAGTGCTAAACATTCACTGTCCGGTCTGTATGAAAGCTTTGGTGTCACGCTGCAAACACTTCTCATGCACTGTAACCTATTTGGTCAAGGTGTTGGTTGTTGCTGTCTACACCTTCCCATGTATTATTCCTTCCTTTCTATAACTACTGTCTCAAGTTTGTACATAACATTCCTACTTTAGCGGCAGGCTGAATCACAATTCACATTAAGAATATTTGAAATACAACAGCAGCCAGTTTTCTAAGTTTGTAACACATCATTCATTATACCTCATACCAGATGTGTATCCTGTTGTTTCTCTTAGTGCGTTTCCATGGTAACCAAAGACGTACACATCTTCTTTTTTTAAAAAAACATATACGGACACACACTAAAAGTCTTCAAATGTGATATGAGGCTTTTGCGTAAGTTACCAGTTCCTCAAGAACAGTGACGTTCAGTAAAAAGCAGTGAGCAGCAGATAAGTACTTGAAGAAGATACTGAACATATGTAGATGCAGTAATGTATTGGTATTAGGTAAATAGTTACATTTAATCAATAGTTTATTCAATAGATAATAATAACTGTATGGAAGTCAATACAATACATTTAACATGGCTGAAAAATGGATTCATTAAAATGATGATTGGAATTATTTTATTTGTGTGTGAAGTTAAAGTTGATATTTTATTTTCTTGAGCCAATGCTGCTGTTAAGTGTGCACATGCATTTTTAGGCAAGTTTAGGCAGTAGGTGGTGCTATTTAAAAGGAGGCATGTCAAATGGTGGAAGAGATAAAGTTTGAAAGCTTTATTAGAAATAAAACTGGTCTGAGCTGTAACTTTGCTCAGGTTAAGGTGCACCTGTTCTAATATTTCAGTATAATGAATTATTAACAGAACAAATCTAATCATTCCTTAATACTTTCCCACCTTTGCAGATTGTCAGTATTGATACTTAATCTAATCTCAGATAGATTAAGTGGAATATTTTCTAAAGCTATTTAATAAGTAGAGTGAGAGACCCTAGAATTGAGCATTTGAGACTGAGGACACCATTGAAGAAGGAGGGGTGAGCACTACTTTTCTTGCTCTAGAAGATTGAACTGATGACCTCCGATCATATCACAAAATGACTTATACAGTAAACACCTCTCTTCCTTCTTATAGCTCAGCCAATATTTTACTTACTTTAATGTGTTTTCACTATCCTAATTAATTGACTGATTAATTCATAATTAATTCATCCTGTTTGTAGTTTTATTTCTTGTTACGCTACTTTTCTCATTCTTCTGTGCTACATTTGCAGAACATACACCAACACGTTCTTTGGATGCTTTCAAACCTGGCTGATAAAACGGACTGATCCTAATCTGTGAAGGTAATGAGATTATTAATGAATCAGAGTTGCAGTTGAAGTTTCAGAATATTTCAAGTCCAACTATTTATTCATTAATAAAGGTTAAATTGGTCTTATTATTTCTATCAGGAGTAGTTGTGGTATTGTGTTACTTTGCAGTATCTGTCTCCAGTACTATCTATAGTACCATTTTACAGTAACTCTACCTCTGCAGCGCTGCATTTTTGCTAATCTTGGTTTCTTCCCTCCTGCGCCCCTAGCATTGTCATTAATCAGTTCCTTCCCAGGGCGCCTAGACGCTGTGGCTGTTGTAATGACCTTGGAGACCCACTGACTCTGATCTGCAACGTCAGTGCTCCGCCTCTAAGGTAACAAATGTAGCATCTCCCATAGAGAATGTGAAAGCAAGTGCTTGTGAATCCTAGTGTAACTATATGTTTGCACACAGAAAATAAATATATACCTAATAGAAACCGAGTTAGCCACTGGCAGGAAAAGAAAGCTGTGGTTGGTTGCCAGGTTCAGACCTTAACATCCTGTTGACTGAAACATGGCAGTTAGTGTGTCTGACCCTGTAAACACAGTCACTATATTAGCCCTTGCTGGACTAAGAGCTTTTTATCTGCATATGAGTTTTTAAAAAGTACCACAGCAGTAAACAAGAAGTGATTATTAAGGATTATTGCTAATCCTCCTAAAAAATTCTAACCATAACCACCACATACTAGAAATTATTAGTGAGTGTTTATTTTAGTTTTTGCTGCACTTGAAAATGCCACATGTTATATTACACTTCGTGAACTGGATTGTCAAATGGTTTAACTGTGCCTCACTAGTCACACTGACAGTGCTGTTCTTTTTTTTTTCTTCCAAGGAGCCAGTGGGTTCTTTTAATCACTTCCAATCCACAGATTTACACGCCTGCACAAACACACTACTTGCATACGCTTCTGTGCTTGCAACTGGTATGTGGCACAACACTGCCTTGTTGTTTGTCATAAAATACACACACACACACACACACCCACATATTCACAAAAATCCAAATGGTACAGCAGGGATCCTGGGAAACACATGTGCCAGGGCCTGTTTGAGGATCAACATGCCAGAAATGATTCAGCAAGTGGTCCATCATTAACAACATGCTGGTGTGTGTGTGTTGGGGGGGGGGGGTCTCATCATGTCCTCCCACCTCCCAACCTGACACTGTTGAACACAGAGGCATCTATCTTTCTCCCATGGTGACACTTATGGGATTTACCTCCTCCCCTCTTTGAGTTACTCAGAGCTACAGCAATTATGGCCTGGAATCAGAGCCGTCTACGGCCAGCATAATGCGCAGCAGCTGGGCTGAAAATGACGAAACAATCGCTCTGACATTTCTCATTATTACCCAGCACCCCGTGATTACCGGCACTCTGCCGAACAGGTATTGGTGTGAGAGACGTGTAGAGAGGAAGAGAGAGAAAAACAAGGAACTATGTAAAACGAAAAATGACTGCTCGACACAACAGGACAGCAGAGTGACATGCGATGGTAAACTCAATATTTCTTTCAGTCAATTACTACACACGCTTGTCAAACTAATCTGGTCTCATCTGGACACTTTCTCATTTATTCTATCACCAGCATCAGATTAAATACAATTATTTGTTAGAGAAATAGGCTACTTGTACTTTTGTTCACACACTGTAGGCTACTGCAAAAATAGAAGAACTGTTTGAATATGAACATGAATAAGGATTTCTTAGACTTAGATATCAAAGTAGCCTCATGTGTTACATTTGTCTTAGTTACATAAACAGCTTCTATATATTGTTCAAACGTGTGGTCGTTCGCGTGGTCTCACTCTTCTGAATTCAGAATAGCCCATCTATCATGCTATCTGCTCTCGGAAAGCTTTTATTCAACCACGTTCAAATAGAAATGTGTTGTTGCCAGAGGTAATTTTTGCTTTCAAAAGGTGCAGATATTCTGATATTGTCTGTCTCTGTGTTACTTGTTAGCAGCCATCTAGCTTCTTGTCTTTCTGGTTGGTCGGTTTAGTTCACACTGACTTGGATGAGATTACTAAGACAAAGTGAAACGTCTGCAACATTTAAGTCAGGAAAACAAGTTACTGCTAATTTGGACTGAAATTAAACATAGCTGAATCAGAGCACTTTGTAAAAAAGGCGAGTCTGTTCCCCGCCTTTGTAGGCTGTATAGGGGAACACTGCCCGTGCTTAGTGTTTGATTTTATCTTTGTATTAAAGGGATCATTTTTGGAAAATATTTTTTATGAGGCTTAGTTGATAAGATCAATACCTACAGAACCATGTGACTGTATTTTACACCTCAAACGCGTACTGATTAACACAGTATATGTGGTTTGGCTGTGGTTATATATATATATATATGCTGGCACTTTGCAACATATTGAGGCTCTATACATTATTTTGTCATTAAAAAAGAGGAAAGCAGGAGACTTGGGACTGTGGATATAATGTAAGTTGAGTTTTTTTTACTACCACTCTAAATCCTCAGCGTTATAGTGTCAGTTCATGATGTTATAAGCACCATAAACATGGACCATTCAAAGTATATGACTAGGCTATGTTGCAATGTATTACCCAGTAAGAATCCTGTAAGGTCCTTTTGAGAAGGTTTTATGGTCAATAAAAAAAGGATTTAATAGATTAAAATGTAGTTCTATGAGAAAGCCTGATTTTAGAGAGCATCACAACCAGCTAAACATTTCCCATGAGAAAGAGTGGCTTATGTTTGTCATATTATTCAAGCGTTGAAATAACAGGCAATTGAGAAATCCTATGGGACAAAGAAGCCCACTTCACTCAAATGAATTAAAATGAATTGCAGTGTCAGTGCCTGTTATGATGACAACCCACAGCTTTCTGCTGGCATCTGATTAATTTGTGCTGGCGTAGGGAACAGGGGCTAAACAGAAAATAAACCTGCAGAAAAGGACCCAGACCTCTCTGTCTGTGTCTTTCTGGGGGAATCTAGCTAAGAATCCCCTTTCTCAGACATATATGGAGACAGATAACCGCACTCCTTTGGGATTTATACAAGAAAGACACGATCTATCCCACAAATATCCTTTCATTTCGTGAGAGACGGATGGAGTGGAGGGAGAAGGCCAGCAGTGGAGAAACAAGCGATAAGCACCACTGCAAGAGAACAAAAAGCCACTTGATTCTTAGGGAGGAAAATGAGAAGATGAGAAGAGGAGATGTGGGACCAGAAGGAATAAGTGAACAGCCCACGTTGCAATGGATGGGGAGCACACCTCTGCTGCTCTGCAAATATAGAGCAGGCCTGCCTGCTTGGCGCAGATGCAGACTATAAAACCCTCCTGTGAGCCTTGAAAAAGGGATATAACGACTGTGTCTTCGGGTTTTTGACATTTCCCCAGACTGTCTGCTGGGAAGCCAGGTTTTATTGTTATGGAGTTCTGGTTGCCATAGCAAAATCACAGTATTGTACTAATTCTTCCAGAGTAACAGCACCTCTATGCTCCCTTATCGTACACCAGGTGACCACAGAAACACTATTTTCACAGCATACCAGCATAGAAAAGGTATAGTGGTGGCTGGTTTGAAGAGAAAGAGAGTGAGAGAGAGAGAGAGAGAGAGAGAGAGGGAAACTGGAAATGACACAGTGATTATATTATTCAAACTCTTGCCTCACCTCTTTTTTTTTTGCAATATCACAGCCCCTGCAGAGCACACGATGAGCGTCACTTTGTTGATTTAGATTATATAACCCTGTTGTTTGCTCTCTGCTGAATTCTATAGAATATGGAATATGAGTCATTCCTATTTCCTAAGCAGCCTTGTTACACAAATGAGTAAAAACAGATACACACACAGAGACACAGAGAGCAAAGGACTACTCTAAGACAAAGGCCTCGTAGAGAACTCACTGACCTCTTGGGAAAAGGAAGTGCAACATACAGTCCTCGCACACTCGCGACGAAAGCTATGCGAAACGCATGCTGGGTGAGACTTGTTCCCTTGCTAATGCTTTCTGACAGAGATGCTGTCCATCAGACTTTATGGAGAAATGTACCAGGCACAGGGCAAGAGGAGGATGATATCACTGAACATCCAAATGTATTTAAGCTTCAGGCCTTCACCAAACAGAAAAAGGTATATTAGGCCGATAGACAAGTTTACACCTTAGTTAAAAGTCATAAGCTTTGGCAAATGTTATAGGACAAAGCAACTTAACTTAATTAAAAAAAAATTCCTACTTTTATAAAAAAAAAATTAAAGTTAAATTAAAATAGCTTCCTCATTCAAGTAAAACTCAATGAAAACCTGAGATTGCCTATACCTAACATTTGTTATGTGGGTCACACTCCTAAAAGAATCTACTGTAGTACAGTACCTTGTGTGTGTAGGGTGTCATGTGTGCGTGCCTGCCTGTATATGTGTTTCTGCTGTGTAAGCACATGCTGTCCCCCCATCTGTTGTTTGATAGAGACTGTTTCCTTTCCTGTGCAGCCAGCCTTCCTGTACCACTCTGCTCTAGAGGGGAAGTGGGAGCAAGACTGCCACACACTCCTGACAAAAACCCTGGATAAGATACGTACACAGCTGCACAGACAATGTGGAAGCTACACATTTTAACAAAAACATACAAAGACAGTCTACTCTTCTTTCTCTTTCCTTCCTTCTTAGACTTGAGGCTTTGTTTTCCATTCTTCCATATGCTGCAAGTCATTAAACAGCTCGGTGGGAACGAACATATTTGAATTGTAACAATGGGGGAGGATTGTTAAATACAGGAAAAGTCAAAAGCGTGGTTGTTAAGGGGCTTTTTCAGCTCTACAATCTGTAAAAGTCAATTCAGTGCAATTCCTATTAGCTACAAAGAAGGGCTGTAACAAGAAGCTAAATAATCTCATTCATTGCTTTAGATTTAGATTCACGTATGGCTCTCTCCACATTGCTCCCATTATGTCTCTCACTGTCAGGTAATAGGCTCATATATGCTGGCCACTTAAATGTCACAACACTGAGCAAGAGAACTGCAGAAATCTGCCTTTATCATGACAACAAAAATAAAAACACTGATCAAGGTGATCAGGTGTGTTCAGCCAAGGTGATCAGGTGTGTTCAGCCAATCAGAAGTCACAAATGCATGGAT
>JAUMHF010000011.1:10372952-10485348 GCA_032359275.1 Microctenopoma steveboyesi | reverse complement strand
AGTCACAAATGCATGGATGCTTGGAAAACCAGCAGGGCTGCGGCCCTCGAGGACCGAGTTTGGACACCCCTGATCTATATAGTATAAATGCTGACCATGATATTCGATATTCCAAACCATACCATCAGCTGCATCGTGCACACCCAAATGAATGGCGTTTTTTTCTACTGCTCACTGCACAGTTCACTGTATGGTACAGAGCGTCTCGCTACTGTTTCACATTCGCACCACTGTTCCACTTCCTGTTTCTGGGTCCTTTTACCGGCTGAGACAGACAGTGAGTTGGAGCCATGAATCTCCATTTTGAAGAAGTGAATGAAAGCCCATAAAAGTTGCCATAAAATATGTAAAAAGAAAACAAATAAACTGCAATGTATCACACTGGAAACAAATATTATCACAGCCTGTACAGTTAATACATTTATGCACTCTTATATCTGCTGAAATACCTTGAAGGGTGTTGATTCAATGTATACTGATGCTCAGATCCATTGTAGCAGCTCACATGGTGCCAACTAAGTCCAATAGTCACATTGTGGTCATCACTGGTGGTTGAACTGAAGGTGGAAGTCAGGGAAAGAAGTCTGCTCCCACAGCTCAGTGAAGAGAGCTAACCCCAGAATCCAGGTGGAGGTGAGGTCTCAGTCCTTCACTTCCAGCAGATTACAAATCAGCAGTCTGCCTTAATTCTTGTGCAGCAGCACTGTGACGAGAGGGTGCTCACCACCTTTAACACAAAGCGAGAAAGACAAACAACATGTTTATCCACAGTTAGAGAACGCAGCACAGAGACAGAAAAGGAGGAGAAGCTGGAGGACTGGAAACGTGTCGTACGCTTCCTGGCTCGAGCGCAAACAGTATGTAGCAAGAAGAGAAAAGTGAAGTTAAGACAGAGGACAGCTTCCCCAAAAGAGGAGGCTGTGAAGTAATGAGGAACCCTTGAGTACTGTAAAACTTCATAAATATCCTCTGAAGGAAGTCCTTCAATCATGAGCATGAAATGTACGTCTTTCAAAGACTTTCAAATTAAAATTGATTATTTTTGGGTTACAGTGCACACAAAGTTTGAGAATCATTTTACATAAAACCTCTTTCTATGTTGCACCAACACATGTATTTTGATCCCACAGAGAGCTATGTCACAGACTTTTCCCTTTCCAATTTAGTCTGTTTGCATGAGCCAATGCTGATACATACGGTGCATAAGTTGAAGTCGAGTTAGGTGGGTACTAAAATATAATCCCTGCTATTACCCAGGGAGGCCTGAACGAGGGTATTGCAGGGGAGGGGGGATGACGAAAACACAGGCACAAGGAGCACAAGTAATCTACCTGGGAACACAGGACAACCAAAGAAATAAGGGGCATTGACTGTGTGGAAACCTCATAAGTCCAGGTTTTCTAACACTGAAATAAGCTGGTTAGACACTTAAGTTAAATAAGATTTTAAAAGACTTAAAGTCTTGGACTAAATTTAACGGCTTCTAAAACAAAAAATCACAGCTACATGGTCTCTATTTTGACATTTCGGAGATACGGGGTTTTCACCTGCCAGTGGCAGGGAGGCATGCTGACTGGTTGCCATGGTAACGTTCTCGTCTAGCCAAGGAGAAGGGAGGCGGGGATGGGGATTCTCTCGCTCACTCACTCTCGGTGGTTTGCTGTTTCTAGGCTGTAAAGATAAATAAATGGACACATCTCCTAGAGCTCTGCACCCCATTCCCAACGAACCGCTAGGAAAGCAGGCACTCAATATTTACTCTGTGACATCCTGGAACATGAGATGTTCTGCTTGCCATGACAGCTCAATAATGGCTTAAAGTCCATGCTCAGGCACCAGGACAGAGTGGAACTTCGATGGGGACTACTCTATAAAAGAAAGAGATTGTATCATTAATCCTATGTAATATATTTTTGTATTCAATTTACAAGTTTCTGGATAGCACGGTGAGGGAGTATTCCAAATCACATATCGTCTCAAAGTTTATAAATAAATAATACAAGGTCTAACAGTGTGGAATCAGATCAAGAAAACTATTGAATAATAGAAGAACCTTCCTGTAATGCAATCGGATGCAGAGAACCACTTTCAACAATATCAGTGGAAAAATACTGCAAAACATGAAAGCTGCTGGATGTAGAATATGGTGTGTATGTGTGTGTAAAATACAGTTCACGTGTCCACATTGTGTTCTGGTAAGTAATTAAAACATTTCTTTTATTAAGCTGTTGATATACACTACAAACTATATGTTTTTATTAAATTGTAGAATATTTGCCTAAATTCTCAACAGTTTTTTTCATATACAAAACCAAAAGAGGGGATATTAGTATTTTAGTTGACGCTGAATGTAATTACACAAGAAATAAAAATGAGCAACATGAAACACCAGACAGACACGCGTCTACACCAGCTTCATGTGGACTGTGTTTCATCTTGGTTAATAACCTCCCTTCTTTTGAAGGTCTAATTGTCATGTCCACGCACAACCTGGACTCATGAAGGCAGAGGATTTACCGCTGCAGGCTTAACACAGGTGCACAAAAACTGTCATACATCTGTTACTTCCCTAACAGCCCTGTTCCCTGAGCCTGGCTGCAAACACATAGTACCAAGGTGACAAATACCAGCTCAAAGACAGACGGACACAAACACACTTGGCTCTCCGACTTCTCTTTGACCTCTCCAGCCATGTGGTCAATCAGATTAGAACATCAAACAGATATCATAGAGTGCACCAACATAAATCCAGTTAAAGGGATAAAGTAAAGAGTAAAGAGTGAGAGAGAGATGTCACTTCACCCACTGAGTCAGCTATCAGACCCCAGCATCAGGCTGGGACAACATAATGCTTACAGATTAGAGAGCTCTTAGCTTTTCTCTTAGAACTTCAGAAAACATGTGTAATATGTGATGAGAGGCTGTAATTAAACATTTCTGTTTTCACAACCCACTCACAGATTCATGCTCTCGCAATAAAGAAAATGTGTGAACACGACTATTTTCTAAACGCTGCGTAATGGAAACATTAGAAGCTCTACAGAAGTGTTCCACTTTCAAAGGGTTAATTAAAGAAAAGCAGCAGCAGCAGCAGCAGCAGCACTCTCCCTTCGCATGAGTTTTACCAAGTCAGTGGTAAAGAGACAGAAAAGTGAGAGTGGATAGCCTCATTGTGATTTATGGTTTTTACAGTCAAACGTAAAAAGGAACGAAATCAGTCCATAGATGGAAGCTAATACTTGTGCATGTCTATCTCACTTCCAAGCATAACTGGTGCATCTTGGCATCAGCAGATCTAAGTCAATGACCCTTAGCCAAAGGCACCAGGATATGAATGTGAAAATATCATATAGCAGCTCTCCTAAACTCTGATATTGGCCTTAAATTCAAATATGTGGACATTTCCTAAAGCACCCAGGGAGGACTAGATCATTTACAGTGTGTTATTTATTTACTCAGTGAGCACGTAGACATGAAGCCTGGTCAGTAGCCAACAGAATGGTGGATTGAGCTGCTGTTATGTAGGAAATGTCTAAAATGCATTACCACTGCTACGGTCAGGTGCAGGTCCTGTACAGCTCTGCGGTTGCGGGGTGAGACCGATGAACGGACACAGAGAGGACTTCACATGTAAATGGATCCATCCGTGGTTCGGTGCTGTCAGACTGGGACCGTGATTTTGCCTTGTGTTGTTGTTGCAATTTAACCGTTAAATGCCCATCGGCAAACTTTTCGCTGACAAAATGAACACAGGTTCATTATAACTGCTGCATGTACAAAACAGACATTCAACCTTCCCCACAGTGGTGGTGTCTCTCTCTCATTCCTCCTCCTTACATCCTTTCCCAAAGCTTCTCCTCCCAGGTGTCTGGGAGCAGCTCAGACAGAACAGGGGTAGGATTAAAAAGGTACCCAGCTGGGGATTCTCTGCAACACTTAAACTCCATGAACCGCACCTTACTAAATATTCATGAGTGAAAAATAGTGTTATTCCAGGACAAAACCCGAGAAACAAATACATCTCCACAGATCTGCATTATACACACAAAGACAGAGCCAAAGAATGGGGAATGACATTAATGGGCATGTAATAAACATGTACACCCACACACAGTGAAAAAAAGCCCTGTGGATTCCTCACCCTCTCTGTGTGTATATTTGGCTGCAGCCCAAGGCTACGTCTTGTCTGTCTGCAAAACCTCGTCTGCAAATGGAGATGTTTCACATGTCGAAGAGAGAACCTCTGTTTCTTTCACAGGGAACTGCCAAAAGTAGACTCTGGAGTAAGAAACGAAAACTCTTTTTTCCAGGAAGAGGTTCTTTTCTTCTGCTTCAAACATCAGGTACATTGGATAATTAACACATATATAAAAATAACCTAAATCCCAGTGGTCTCCAGAAATCAAACATCTTCGGCTGTTGGTCTGAGGAAATATTCCTTTCAACTTTATACGTTTGTCATTGTATGACACTGCCTCACAAGAAGAAAAAAGAAAGTGCTTACATCATTTCCTGTATGTGAGTTGTGGTTTACAGGCAAACACTGGGAAGCTTAAAATTAGCTGGACTGTGAGAACTAGAAAGAGATAGAAAGTAGAGGGACAGACCTAGCCTCCTACGCACATAAAAAAGGACAAAGGGATAGACTGGAACAGCTCTGGCTGCTCCGTCCTGTCTACGTTATCACAGATGTCATCGTTTGCACTACGTTGGCTCAGCTTTGTGACATACTAAGCCAGATTAGAGAAGAAAATGGCGCACTGAAACTGCATATGTGCAAGCTATGACCTAGAACATTTATTGTGGATGTGTCCCACGCTCATAATCCAAGTATTAGTTTTTTTTAAATCACTCACTCTGTAATAAACTTTGAAAAACACCAGGTCACAGCTGGTCACAGATCAGTGGCTTAGTGATGGGGATGAAAAAAAGGAGGTATGTAGCTGCGCACCATCACATTATTCTCTTACAACAAGACAACAACGTAGAATTTGTCTGATTTACTTTAAATTGCTTGAACAGTAGTGAGATGACTGAACTGTAAACACTACTATAGACTTAACATGCCTGCTACAGAAAGACCCCCTCACCACCACCCTACATACACCCCTGGTGAAGGTATGGCTAGGACAGGAATACAGGGTGAAATCCACTGAGCTGAGCAGCGGTGACCAGCCACGAGACAAGAGTTCTCAAACCTCTTTAAATCTTTCTCCATCACTTCAGCTGATCTACAGGCAGAGCTGTGTGTGAGCACGAGTAAACACTGTAATCTAGTCATCAGACAGAGAGGAACTTGCACCCCTCGTCATACCCCCTCCTCCCCAGCCCCCTTCCCAGGAAGCAGTTGGGTAAATACTCTTCGTAAATTCTTCGTTGCATGTTCATCTGATGTGTCAGATCAGAGCTGCGAGGCTGTTGGGAGATACGCTACCATTTTAATCTTTGGAAACATTTAGATTCAAATGGAATATGCTGCGGACCTGCTCTGCATGTCATGAACCGGCGCGAGACAATTAGGTCTTGTTTTTCAGGGCATAGTTTTACTGTCAGTCACAATCAAACACCATCAAAAACAAGATTTGTTCCAAAATTGGTAATTCTCTGAGAATTGTCTGAGATTATAGAAACAAAAACTGTGGCGAGTGGTTTTATCCTGTTTCTGAGCAACCCACAGAGAGATCACAAACTTGAAGAGCAAAAGAGAGAAGCCCTGTTGTCGTAATATCTTTTACAGGATACAGGAAATTGGCCACTCAGCACATCATCGACAGTAGCTGCTCCAGTCAGCCAACGAAATGATGGATAGCGAGTCACACTCAAGCTGCGACACTATTGATTTTCTTCTCATACAACCCAAGACTGCTGATTCAAATTATTCGTACCTTCTTTAAAGGTTTTGCTGAGATGTTGTGAAAATACATTCAGCCGCTGAAATGAATAAGTGAGTTTGGGCAATACTGATGAGAGAAATTTATTTCCAGGACATTGATTTATTTGTCGTGTAAATTATGTAGGGTTATTCGTTAAATGTGCAGTTTCATTTCTGGTGCACTACAAGGCTTTTAAATAGATTAACCAGAAGGCTGCAAAACTCATATTACATTACACATTGTGTAACAATGGTTTTCCTGTTATGAAAATTGTCATCCGCTGCTGTAATGGCATTGTGTCATTTAATGACATTTTATAGTACATATACACCACATTGTGAGGATCAGTGACGATGTTCAACACGTTTTTGCATGACCTGAGTCATCAAAGCTTATATTATACTTAAATCTGTTAATCAGAGTCAACAGAAGTTCAGATAAAGTTTTGATTTGACTCATCTGAAGACGCTGTGAGCATGTTACAATGAAGAGGAGGAAAACTTTATGCTCAAGCCTGGCTAGGGGCTGTGTGCCAGTATACTTAAAACCAATGTCTTCTGTGCAATTTGAGCACCCCAACAGTGGGACAAGTTCATAAATGCTTCACTAACACACATATGCTAATGTGCAAGAAATGGGTGTGTGATTACCTTTTTGAAAACAAAAGAAAACCATATCAATCACCACACAAAAGAGTTCAGATGTTGTTAAGCAATCTCACACTGAACCAAAAGAAAAATGTCAGTTCTCTGTTTTATATCCTGGCTAATACATGTTAAATTTAAGATTTTACAAAAAGCTGTTTGAGTGTTTCATATCTGCTCTGATCAGGCAGTTCGGCGTGGACAGATGAGAGCAGACTGGTCCAGTCAACCAACATGGAGGAAGTCTTTTTACCAACTCTAGTCCAGCTATCGTCTTGATCATAATTAAGGGTATGTCGGGTTGGAAGGTGGTCACAGAGTCATGCTACCTGTCACTGGAATTACCAGTATGAATACCTGGAAAGTGCTGTAAACAAAAGCCCCATGTGCACAGCTCTGAGGAGAGGAGATAAGAAGGTGTAGGAGGGAACCTATTGAGGGAGGGGGAGTGCTGATCACTGTGCCAAGCTGGAAGCAGTGTGATGGATTTCACACATCAACTTGTCTATCTCTGCATCTCTTTGTGTCAAACAAAGAGCAAAAGAGCCCCTTCTAAGTGCACGCAGTAGAGGATCACCATTTTCCCATTGATGTCATTTGCCTTCGCTGCATGTTGAGCATGGGTGAGTAAATACACCCCTATGGTCCTTCAGCACGCTCCGCATTACAGGCATGCCATTACTGTGTTTACCAGCCCCACTGGTCTCGGGCTAGAATATTTTCAGGAATGCGATGCAGAAGCAAAAAAAAACAATTCTGAGCTGCCAGTAGGCAAGCTGGTTGAAGTGCAGTGAATCTGTGGACGCATCTGACAAATCCAGCAACATGACAGCCCTGCATTGTCTTTGCTGGTATCAGACAAATGCAGCATCTTTGTTACACAGCCCGCGAAATGTGAACAGGATATTCCGTCCCTCGTGACATAACCCGAAAGCGAGCCCTTTCATTTTTCGAATCGGTGACATTACACAAGCAAACAACAGATACGCCATGTCAGCCTCACCAGAGGGTTAAAAAATTTGCAGATTAGACTACCATTAATACTGAGTCTGGATTACCGGAATCCTGAGGCAGCTCTACAGATTAGTTATATCCCAGCCACGGCCATGCAAGACAATGGCACTTTTTGTTCCCCAACAACTGACAGTACCGCGCAGTAACAAAGGAGGACTCATTTCTAATAGGGTCAGAAGCGATTAGACAAGCGGCAGCCCTGCAAGCCAACAGAGAGGCCCAAGATCCCCCAGAATCAGGCTGGATTTGTCAGATTATAACTCACCAACTCCAATTAGCCTATTAGTTTAGTTAGCTGCTGTACAGTTAAAATGGTTGTACTGTGCATTTTATTATACAATGAGTCTGTGTTATAAACACATCCACTATTTAGAAAACAGGATAAATTTGTCTTACAAGTAACACTTTATTGTCATAAAATGAATGGCACCCCACTGTCTAGACGTCCTCACATATATTGGCAGCCTATCCGTTGTGGCTGTCGCAAGCGCCGCTGCTTTTGATGCATAATTTAGTAGCTACCCACAAAAAAGTCTAAGATGTTACACTGGGACCTCGGAAATTGCACTAGTTTCAAGTACTGAAGCAGATCACAGTACTGGTATATATTCACTTTGGGTAGCAACACTGAAGTCCTTCATGGCTTGTTCCACTACAACGAGCCAAAGCTCGTACTACAGTAAATAGAAATTTTGTTTTGATTTCTCCGCGAGTCGCACAGTAAATTTAATGCAGTGTTTTGTACAAATTAGTAGCATTACATTCTTCTGACACACACTTTGCTTCCTTCAAAGTAAGAAAATAAAAAGAACTATATACAAAAAAAGTAGAGACTGGATCAGTAGGACTCGACTATAAACACAGAGTGAAGACAGGAAAACACAAGCAAAGACAGAAGAGGTAGAGGGCAAGGCCGAGAAACCAAGACAGACAGAGTGTCAGTGTCATGTCTCCTCCAGCCCTTATGTGTCCTTTGTTCCTCCCTCACCTTGACCACTCCCCTCTCTCTTTCCACCTTCACTCCCTAATTAGTTCCAGCTGTTACTTATTAGCAATCAGTCTCTCTATTTAAGCCTCTGCACTTCCTCATTTCCTTTGTCAGTTCATACTCAACTCAACTCATGATGCCACCATGCAGTCACTACGCTCCTCTCAGTAAGTTGGTTTTTGGGTTCAGTTTCTTATTCTTCCCTTCGGTCTTTCACTCTCCTCTCTCTTTTGTCCGTCTGTGTCTGTTCAATCACCCTGTCTATTGGTATTTTCGGTATAGCCTCGTAGTAAGAGTGATTTTCTGTTGCATCCTGTTTTCCTTGTTAATTTATAATAAACCTCCTTTGTTTGAACCCTCTCTTGTCTCTGGTCTGCATTTGGGTCCTCCATTTCGAGCATGTAAATGACACAGAGACGGAGAGAGAGAGGGTATACAGATCAACCAGCGTGACCTGTCCTTGCCCTACAAAAACAAATGACATCATAATAGCTGCCAATCAGCTGACGTGACCCAGAGAAGGGCTGGATTTCACTCTAGCTTTTCTTCTTGACAGTCTGCCACATCTGTGTCAGAAGAAGAAAAACTGCTCACTGCAATCACATCATAGATCAAATATGACATAATTCACATGAGGTTTAATGCAAAAATCCCGTTCTCCATTGTAACCTATAAATGATGCAGATTGTCTGAGCAAGCAAACATGTACATCCTATTATTCTTCATTTAAGGAACCTTCCCTTCGTAAAGTGATTCTACAAGACAGCTCAATTTAATTTAATTCCAGATGCGTTGAAGGGAATCAATTTAGAGGGGGGAAATTTAATAGCAATTACACTGGTTGATATAGAACATAATTAGACGCGGTTCTGGTGACAACCATTACAAACAGCAGTGTTACAGGTATTCCCACATTTCAAACCCAACAATCTGATAATGCCATTATTCAGTGGAATCACTGTTGGCTTGCACCAATTATATGAGGAATGAAACCAAATGGTCCACATACATAAAGCATAAAGCATTTCTCAGAATGTTAATACAGAAACAATTTGATGGTACAACCAGTAATAAATACATGTAACCTCTGTCTCGTTTTCACCTGAAACAAGACTTTGAACCACGACCCACAGGGACCATAAAAGGGTTAACAGCTGGATAACCCCACATGATTAGGTTTAAAGATATAAAGTTCTACATATCTCCAGTAATGCTGGCTTTTTTTATTTCATATTTGCGTGACAGTCACAGGTACCCTTGTTCAGTGGATTTAGTGATTCTCTAAAGGTCAAAGGCACCTCACGCGCCTGCTTATTACCTCACTTACTGTTCCAGAACAACAATCTAAGCACTACATTAAATCAATCACCCGTACCAATACCATGGCACTGTACACACAGTAAAATGCTGAGCTGCATATTACCCAGGAGCACACAAACAAAACGTTTAGGTCTATCGCAGTGACAGAAAGATAAGAAAAAAGAGCATTGGTTTATTCATCTTTAGATTATAAGACATTCCTTTTAAATATGACTCAGATGCTTCAATGTAGGATTAAAACTAACTACTTGTCAGTTTTAAATCAATACACAGTTTATTGCATTTTAATCAATAAATCTTTTTAGAATCTAGCTCAATAACTTGCACAGGGCTGATGATCATTTATAAGCACAAGGGCATATAAATAAATAAAGAATAAATATATAAATATTTCAATCTACATCACTTCGTAAAACTGCCCAAAGATTACAGCCAAACACAACGTAACCGTGCTGGCACACCCTTGTCCTCTTAGGCAAATACCGTGTGTCTGCTTTAAGAGCAGAGACCCTGATGCAGACACCCTGATGCCACCATCACCCCAGCAGGATCTGAAGGAAATCTAATTGAACACATGCGAATAAAATGCAAATGAAAGATTCCTCAAAATTCCTCCTTATCTTGGGGTTGGGGGGTAGGGGGTGTTGGCACCAGCAACCAAAGCT
Organism: Microctenopoma steveboyesi; assembly: GCA_032359275.1. Lineage (NCBI taxonomy): Eukaryota > Metazoa > Chordata > Actinopteri > Anabantiformes > Anabantidae > Microctenopoma > Microctenopoma steveboyesi. Next base: position 10,474,844 of record JAUMHF010000011.1, on the reverse strand, counting down.
CCCCGTTTCATCTTTTCCAGTGGTGCTTGTGGTTGTATTTACACCCACCCCCTATTTTCTCTCCCTCTTTCTCTTCATTTCCTTTCGACAGCCTACACCCAACCCCCCTATGTATTTCGACAATAACCAATTACAGGCACAGGAATGCAGGGTGAACCGTGTGGCCTGGAGCATGTAGGATTTTATATCAGACTCCACACTGATATGATAGTAACAACATGGGTGGGAAACCTATAAAAACAACCCTCCGCTTCTCCCCTCCCATATTTTCAGGAAAAATGACAGCCATGGTGAAGGGCAGAAGCATTAAGCCGCCGCCCAAAGACTAATAAAAACAATCAGGTTGTTTTACAGGACTGCCTGTTGGTGTAGCCGCACATGGAAACTGTGCAGGTCAAGCTGGACATGTCGAGAAATGTGCTAAACATGAGGAAAATGCGCTCCAAATAGCGTTCACATGGGTTTTTGCCATGAGACTGAAGGCCTCTCTCTGGCTAACTAAGCGGCTAACTAGTCCCCTGCTGTGGCACAGCTGCTGAATGTGATAGTATAATAATGAACTGGTAGTAGTACACAGCCTTGTATGTATTTCCTGCTGTGGTGCAGCCAAGTCAGACAGGCATCACTAAAGGCTCAGAGCACCGTCCGCGTGTCAGATTCGGTTTAAAACGCTGCCTAGGACACAACAGATTTACCATTTGCCTCAAATCAAATACAACACAGCAAATCAACATCACAGCAAAACAAAACGAAACAGGTCCCCGTTTGGAGACAAATGCTGTGCTTCTAAACAAGCCAGCAGCCCTGACACACACTGCCTGCCTCTTCATCCCACACTGGTTCATCCGGGGCAGTCATAAAGGACTTCAAATGAGGGAGCGTCCCTGTGTTCAGAGAGCAAGGCGTTTTCCCTCCCCAGGGAGAACAGATCTGATGATCAAATCCCTTCCTGTCTCTTTGCTGAGCCCCTGTGTGCAGCAAACACAGAAGGTCTGTTTTTCAGTCTCTCATGTGTCCACTCTGCTTTCCAGCTGATTTGGTGAAAACCCTACGTATATACATAGAGAGCCTGTTCAGAGGGTACAGGGTAACTAAGGAAATATGCGAGTAATAAACATGCATTTCCATAGGAAACGTCATTCTGGCAGCAGTGCTTCTCAGCTCACAGGCGAAATACCACAACCAGTTAATGACAAATTAAATATGTTAATATTTTTCTCTTTAAACCACAGGCAGGTCAGCAGAGAAGGAAGCGACATGGTTGACACATAAAAACAACACAAACACAAATGCAGGGCTATCCAGTGGTGGTTTTCTAAGGTGCTCACTCCTAGCAGGACAGCTAGACATTAAATGTATGCATCTCAAAACAGTAGAAAAATATACATTATAACTCCAGGTGTGAAGTAAGTGAAACTGCGGAGGAATAAGGTTCGAGGTATCTGCAGTTCACCCTCAGTAGCTGTGTGGATGCCCACCCACTGACTAGGCTGTGCTGATGAAGAGAAGCACAGAGTCACATTCAGCCCTGAGACCATTATTAAGATCCTTTAGCACAAAAATCTAAAGAAAAACACAGGGAAGAGATTACTGACATATATAAATTTATGAATACTAACTAAACTATTGAGCCTTACATACTGTGTGTTATAACACAACATAATTATCCTTTTGGCTATGACCATGTATTTCACTGTTGCTTGATCCTCAGAAGCTAAAGGTCAGCGTGGCAAAGTTCTGGCGTGCCCTGTATTTTCTTACATGCACAAATCGATCCAATCCTCCCCAAGCAGGCTAGGCCTATAATATTCTGCACTACAAAGGATTACTGACTTATTTCTGGGGATTTATTTTAAATGCGTTGATACATAACAAACCAGTCAAATGTACAGCAAAAGATCCAAACTGCAACATCAAGAAGTGTATTTATAGGGTTTGACGTCTGTTTTTAACCAAACAATGTTGCTCTAACCCTAACCTAAATACGTTTCCTGCTTTAACCCAACTTCAAGCAGGGCTGGTCTTAAGTTCAAGTGAGCTCAGTATATGAGCTCTGCTGAGCTCTATCCACTGCCGACTCACTACCTGCAAATTAATGTTCCATTTCATTCATTTCACCACAACATGACATCTTTATGTTCGGTGACAGGGCTGGAAATATCAACCTGGTTCTGACGAAGTCATTAGAATTCATCTCGTGGTCCACATTCACCTCAGTGCGCCCAATAGTTGTTGACATTTCAGTCTGCACCAAAGTGGCGAATCAAACAATGCACAAAACTTCTTTGTGCATCTGTCGAGCTTCAAAACAATTAGAAATCACAGAAGGACAAATACTGTTTGTAGAAGCTGACAATGTTTTTATCACTGTGGGCTAGAATTCAAAAAACACACAATCTTCCTGCTTATCCCTCCATCTCCACACAAATAGTTGTACCATCACAAAACAGCAGCTGAAATTACATCCTTAAACACTGACAGGAATTCAATGAGATGAAGCATGATTCAAACTGCCTTTAACCTTGGCCATTTATATCATCCAGTGCAGCTCTGATTATCTTCCCATACATTAGCACTTCCTGGCGCTTGCCTGAGTCTTACATGCCAATCAGCATGCAGGGGATGTTCGCTAGCTGCTGACTGTGGGCTCACTACTGCATCGCACAATATTCATTTAGATTCATCACAATCAAAAAAGGCCCGAACACTACGAAGCGTCGTAAGAGCCACAAGTTGAAAGGTGCTTTTAATGAAAGAGATCTGACCTGACATGACACCCCACATCGTTTTCAGCTTAACATAAAAAGTGATAACCCCGACATGGAATTAATGCTTGTAGCTGTCACTGCAGTCCCACTTTCACTGCAGACTATGACAATTCTCAGGAATGTAGATGTTAAAAGAAACCTCTGAATAAATAAAATGTGAGTAAAAGTTAATACTTCCTGTATTCATCTACAAATAACAAGCGGCATGTTAAAATACTTTATTTTAGACATACTGTATTTAATTGGCATAAGAATCGAATCAAATATAAGTGTTGCAAATGCATTCTGGAGTTAAACCAGCATCTTCAAAGGAAAATATTGAAACACTGACATGATCATGACAAACAACTCCCAGTGTAGCGGTCTTGAAAGAATGGATAGGAAATGGGCTGCTTTAGTAAGCATCCATTATTCATCAAGCACTGTAGTCGTCCAGGTCAACAACCTCTGTAGTGACACAGCCGAACCATTATTCCTTCTCTCTCCCTTTCGCTCGCTGTGTCTCTCACGCCCAGCTTTCATCTCTACATGATCAGTGGCCCAATGCTTAAAGCCTATAAACTGTAAAAGATCCAACAAAACATTTATAATACAGCTGTATTTGCTGTCAAACTTTCAAAAGAATTTGATGCGACACTAACGTTGCAATAAAGAGAGGAGCAGGTGAAGAATCACTGCATGCGTGCTGACATAACGCACGGAAACGGCTATCTGACATGACGCCCAGAGACTGATGACAAAAGTCACAAGAATGAGTGTGACCTTGATGCACCGACAGGCTTCAGTGTTTATGGTGCGCAGAAACGAGGCGGAGACAACCACTGTTTCTATAAGCGCCGTGTCACACACAGTCACACCACTGCTGTTTGTGGAATCTATTAAAAGCCACATTTTTGTTTGCAATCAAGAACATGCTAATGAGGGATACTGCACAATAAAATAAAGGAGAAAATGGTACTGTAAGCTTCAGATTTACACTATCTGCATCATCTTTCAAAGACATCAGTTATCTAGGAATGTGTGGGTGTGAAGTCTTATGTGCCTAGGAAATAACTGCATCTGAGAATCACACTAGGATCAAACAAACATGCTTCACTCAAATCCATAACAGCTGAATCTTTCTCTTTCTGGCTGTCAGTGCAATATTAGCCATGTTCCCAGCCTCTCGGTTGCCCTTTGTTTCCACTGAAAACCCAATATTTGGTTTTCCAGGTCATTCGTTCCAATGAAATAAGGTGGACTGAAGCATATTCTGAGCCAGATCTGGAGATGTTTGCTTTCACTTTACTTTGCATCAGGCGACACAGCACAGGGAGCTCATCTGTTCCGGGCTCCACCCTGCTTTCTCTGAGCAGGTCACAGAATTACGTTGCCATATTTGACCTGAGCAAGACACATTCTGCCTGTCACAATAGGAGCTTTTACATTAAAATCACGTCTGTCAACACACTGCTCCCACCAGAAGCTGGGGTTAAGCATTGGAATGTGTGATTATGACCAAAAAAAAAAGAGCTTTGGCAGCCAGCTGCGTTTTTTTCCCTCTACAAGCTGAAACCAAAACAAACAGATTTTTTTTAAATCTTTTTTGTTTTCCCCCTTTGAAGAGTCATATAGTGGTCACCAGCTCAATCTCCCGAAACGTGTCTTCTTTGAAACGTGCTCATGTAGCGACACACACATAAAAACAACAGAGAAACTATGCGTTTGCCTGGAGCAGGGAATACACGCATTGTATTACGGGCAGCGGTGGTGGAGCGACATCACGCAGCAGTTCCCCGTGCTTTATTCTCACTTTAGAAAACTCGGAACTCTGGGACTTCAAACAAAAATCTGAGAAGTCACTGGGTGAAAACAGGGACAAAATATTTCAGTTGCACATAACAGCGTGTCTTGTCCTTTTTTTGAAACTTTTTCTATAATAACACTATTTTGGTAAATAAAATATTCTCTCTGTTTTGTGTTTGATGTGATTGGGCCTCAGTTACCTCATGCTATCTCTGAGGAGCAACTTACAATGCCCCTTTGAACAGACTGCGGGAGCGCTCGGGGGAGAACCTTGATCTCTGCCCAGCTGTTTTAATGCTACAGTGACCTAGCAGAGTCCTAAATAGAGCTGACAGTGAAATCTGCACAGATTCAGTTTGTACATAAAGTATATAAATCATGTCCTCCACAGCAGCATTGGTGCTGACCCTGAATGCGACAGTACGCTTTGCACAGCTGTACTTGCAGCCTTTGCATGTTGATTCGGGCCTTCGTTGGAGACACACCCATTCTGTGTCACCGAGGTCCCACCTCTGTGTGAGGACATGGGGCTTTCCAGATACTAATAGTTTTTTCTTTACTGTTTTGCTTAAGCTGTTACTTTTTACACCTTTTTCAAACACGTTTTTCAGTTTAAATACTGCCCCATCTAATACAGGTTGCACGACAACAACAAACAACCCCTCAACTGGACTTTACTCTTTTTACTGCCTAATTTAAAGGAGGATAAGTTTCAATGTTCTCAATCTGCATGACTTATAATATGTTTTATCATTACTAAATCACATAGGCATAAAACCAACAGGAAGACTGCAGGATCTGCATTCTGTAGCTTCAGCCACAAGCACTAACAAGCCTTAGGTTGCAACACACTGCAGCTTAATGTGCTTTACTAAGGCAAGCGGAAAAAAACAACTAGGATACAAATTATGTTTGTATCCAAAGAAAGATTTGTAAATGCCCTGCAATAACCAAGTAGTTACACATCAGACCAGGCTCATCCCTAATTGTCATGACTTCACATCAATTACTTCCTTCTCCTCCTATTTGAGGAAAAAAAGCATACCTTCAAGCACAGCGTAGTTAATGTGGTTGCAGCTTCAGAGACAGAGAGCTCAGCGTAGCGTGTAGTCTCACCGTGGCAACTCAAAGTAGAAGGGGAGTATTTCTGAGACTTAGAGAGAGGTGGTGAACACATATATAGAGTATTTACATGTGAGCAGACAGGGTTAACCTATCTTTGAATCCTTTTTTATCCTTTTATAATTTAGATCTCACTCTTGGACATGAATGATACAGTTAGTGCTGTCACTTCAGGAACTTTACACCAAAAAAAGAAGAAGCACAACATAACATAGCCAGTTTACCTGCAAGTGTCCTGAGTCATTTTGATTCAGACAGAGATTAAACTTGCGCAACCAAGTGCAGGTTTCTTTTTTTAACCAAGTAAAAATGTCCCCTCAAGCAACAGAATTTAAAGAATAAAAGCCAACAGTCAAACCTTATTTCTGCCTGCTTTTTGACACGGTCTAATTTGTCTTGGGGAGCACTGACAATGCGTTTATTTACTTTCATCCTCATTAACGTCTGTCATAGCTATTTTGATTCTACGCAGGGCCCACACACTGTAGCTGTAACAAGTAATAAAAAACAGGTCGACTGTATCTGTAAAAGACAAAACAAAACAGAAAGCAAAGCCGTAGAGTAAAGATGGTTCATGAGACTGCTCTGTTAATGTGAAACTAAAAGACTGTTTAAGAGTGTTTTCTGTTTTTTAACTGGTTTTGAAAAGCTTTAAATTAATATTCAGCAACTGATTCCAGCCAATAAACAGCAGGGTCAAGTACTGGTGTAAACCTGCAGATGAGTAAGGTGTCTCCGAGCGTGGCGTGAGAAAGTATCATTGTCAAAACACCAACCTGTTACACATTTCAGGAATCAGAACACCAGCACCAGCATACGCTGAACCCTCAAAAAGGCTTTTCTGATTTGCATCAGTGACACAAGTTAAACTTTCTGCATTTAGTACGAGTTCATATGGGACACTGATTGAAACGCCAGATGTCCAGCAACATCTCATCTTCCCTGTTTGTAGGCATCATCTGCTGCTGGCCCTCACCTCCCTGAGGACAAACCTTTGGAGATTATCTTCATGTCCTGTGATTCTTACATTACAAAGTACAAGAAAATTGTTTTTGCAGCTAGCATAACATGCATCAACCCTTATATTAAACAGAATTAAATCTCAATGCCCCGAAGAACCAAGAAAAGCAGGTCTCAGCATATTCATCCATAATATACTGTACGTCTGTTCCCTGACATGTTCACACTGGCGCAGCCCGCACAGAGGAACAGTCAGCTACTGAAGAATGATAATCTTTATTGTAAAATTCAAAAGAGAAACAGAATATATAAGCGAGGGAAAGCACAGATCTGAGGGGTGACAGGAACGGAAACTCCAAACGCCTGCTCCCATATCCTAAAGCACACTGACGCACCGGTGTGATGGAAATCGCTGCAGGTTGTCAAACTCAGAGAAGCCAGAATGTGTACAAATGAGAAACACCGAGGTCTAAAACCACTAGCACCACACAGATGGGGAAGGCACCAGGTACCGCACCTGAAATGGACGGTGAACAATCAACCACGCGCCGCTGTGCTGTGCGTAATGGGCAGGTAACACGGCGTCGCTGGTGCCTGAAAAATGACTGAACAATTCCACGTTTTCCACTCGCCAAATACGAAGGACGGTGGCAGAAAACGGAGCAACCATATCACTCACCTTAATGGCTTCAGCAGCAAATCCTGAGCGCAGATTGTCCTGGAAAAGGCGCGGCGGTGTTTCAGCGCTGTCGCCTGTCAGTGAGAAGGAGGAGTTTGTGTTTACTCCAACATAACAGAGCTGGCTGGCGGAGACCACTCGGATCCTCTGATGGAAGAAGAGAGGGAGCCACAGTCTGGCCAATAACTTTATTACACCATGTGTGCCTCCTTATGGGACCAGATGATATGTGGTTCGTCCTCAGTATCTGTTTATGTAAAGCCTAATGTAAAAAAAAGAAAAGAACAGATGATCAAACACTGATAATTATCAATTATCACACATTTGTGTAATAAAACCCTGGCACCAGTCAGGTGGCATACAGCGTAAAACAGTACAGTGACTGCGTGTAGCATTTCTTCTAATGCACCTTTTGTGATAACTAAACTAAACATATCTATCTAAGAAATGAGACCAATCCCCATGTGACTTTCATACTTGAAGGATGACGCAGACCTTCACAATGATCAGATCTTTTTCCTGTAACTGTTTTAGTGACACAGGTAAATTATTAATCTGCTATGTGTTTTATGAGCCTGAGGTTATGATCAGGGCGTCCAATCCAGGGCTGTGAGTACGCTGCTTTTAAAGTGCAAGTGAAAGATGCTCCAGCTACAACAGCAGCTACAGTATTTTTTACACATCCTGAAATTGCTCCGTGATTATTGTTCGTATTGGCCTTAAAGAAAATATTTCACAGTCTTCACTATACATGAGAACTGAAATATGACATTTTTTTCCTGCTGTGACCAACTGAGACGCAGTTATGGCGTTTTCATTGATGGGAAAAACTTGTGTCCCTTCCATGACAACTATGCCTGGTATTGTCTTCCAAACCAAAGGTCACAGTTGTAATCAAGAGTTTTTATGACCCGCTGTACACATTTCACTCCACCCAGGAAGGTAACTCACACACCTAAGGGTCCTACTCAGCGCCTGAGGTTTCATCAGTGCCTAACAAAACAGACATAGGGATATAAAGTCAACTCCTGGACTACATCAATAATGCCTTCCATTAAGAAGATGCTGTTTTTCTTGTCCAGCTCGCTGGTCACTGCCATTTCTGTTGGGCTGTTGGGGTATGGCATGTCAGCACAATGGGCTACGACAACTATGAAGTGTGCAAGCGGTGGAAGTGGCTTCTTTAATGGAACAGCTGTAATCACTATGGATCTTTTCAAAGGGAGTTTGGTCAGAAGTTTTTGCCCCCTGTTCGGAAGCACTGAAAAATTTCAAGGTAATGCTTGAGAACTGTTCATCCAAATTACTTTTCTTACTTACATTATACCTCTATGTGGGAAAAGGTTTTGAGATCTCTCCTAGTTCCTGCCTAAAAACAACAGCACTCATGTCTTTCTAGAAGCAGCGTCTGTGTAAAGTGTTCTTAGTAAAAAGGCTTGTTTTTGTATTGTTGATATGTCCAAACATGACAAATACAACCAAACTTCCCTGCATGGATACAGACAGAGGTAAATGAAGAAATCTAGTTTTCTTGTTTTTTGGACTGGGGGTGACTTTCTTCTTCAAAACAAGGCATAAGTCATATTCACAGACTTGACTTTCTACTTTATTCTTCTCACAATGTCTGCTTACACAGTTTCACCAGCCTGTTATAATGAATGTAAGCTATTTTAAAGAACACACACACATGTTATATATTAAATTTTACTATGCAATAATCATGCACTTTGTGTTTTTGTGTTTAGTGTTTCCTGTGCTGACAGAAATAGGAGGTACTCCAATCGCCCTGCACGGTTTGGTGCTGTGCCTGTTGAGCCTGTGTCTGCTCTTTTCTGCCTGTACCATCCTCATCTCCCTGTATAACAGCGTCAGTAACCCTTATCAGACCTACATGGGGCCTGTGGGCATCTACACCTCCAGCTCGCTCAGCAGTAAGTACATCTTATCGTAGAAATAAACAGCACAGTGTTTGCGTTGGACAAACGTGAGTAATTAGAGTAAGTAAACAGAGTCTGTGGTGTTCTATTTTGTCTTTTCAGTTGTGACAGTACAGTACTTTCTCCCACAGCTTGCTTTTCATTTGCGGTCCTTATCATATTTTTGGTCAACGTCACTGTGACCAGCATGGCCGAGGATTTGGTAAAGCTCACCGCTGACGCTGTAGACCTGAGGAATAAGTCTTCAAAGATGTTGCTGGGATACTACTTTGTCATCCCGTACACTGTCCTGTCTCTCTTTGACATTGCCTTGATCTTCCTGTACGACCACGCAGCTTACACACATAGGAGGGAACAGCAGAGGCCTACTGAGGATGCGCCCAAGGAGATAATGATGTATTAGCCGCAAGAGAGGAATTAAAGTGATAAATTGTTCAACAAGACACTTACTGTAATGGACAATAACATGTTGTAGGTTCGCATGTACAGTAAATAAGGTATTCCGTGTACAAAAAGTATGATTATATATGGAGCAATTAGTGCTGTCTTATTGGAGATGTGGTCTGATAAAATATTACCATCAAAATATGATGGTTTTTTTTATGAGTGTAGAAATTCTACAGACTATATTTTTATTATGCTGTGGAATATTCTTCTTGCGAGATACACTTCTACTGTGCGGGAGGATGATTGTTCATGGTCCCTTGAAGATGAGTAAAGCATCAGCTCAATCTGAGCGGATCTGAACTTGAAATGGATGTACAGTGGATAAGTAATGAGTAGGAACACGTCAGACAAATGAAAAGGCTGGAACAGTATCAAAAGGGAAAAACTCAACTTATTTTGTGGTTCAACATTTGTTGATTTTAGATGATAAATATTGAGTTTAGTTGTCATATTGAATAAGTGTATCTTTACATCTTTAATAAATCAACTTGTCTAGCGTAATAACACTGTAAAAAATAAATAGACACAATGTGGTTGATTTCTGTTTTATTTTTATCTGGTAAGTTGATTCATTAAAAAAAAGTTTGTTCTGTATTTTTGCTATTTAATATCCTAGATTTACTATGGGAACGAAGAACATTTAATACGCGAAGCACTTGTGTAATACTCAGTGATAATTCAGATTTCTTGGAAAGTATAAAGGCGAGAGAAGGATGTGTATTGATCTCTGCTGCCCTCTATCCCCGAGGCTGTGTACATGCACAGTCAGAACCTTTTCCTGAAACATAATTCAAAGAGAAAAAGATTTTCATCTTTCAGTCAGTGCATTGCAGATGATGGGAATATTATTGATGGGATATTTCTGTTAAACAACCTGCCTGAAGAACAGACAAAATGCAAATAAAAAAAGGCATTTGGAGTCTCACACATGTTGTGTTGTGTTTGGTGACATTTATATTTATATTACCATCACCTGGAGTGACAGAAGCAGGATTTTTCAAGCACATATTAAGTCACAGCTTTTTCATTCATGCTTTATGAATTTCAACTATTTGTTCATCACTTTTATCCGACTTTTTCAGCTCTAGGTGGTGTAATCAATTTCAACTTTTCATCCACTACTGACTTGATCTGTAATTGTTCGAGCCATTTATCCATCACACTATCAGTGTTCGGCCCTTTTCTATTACTTTTACTCTTTTTTTGAACAGTTTTTATATCTGGCACTATTTAACCACTTTGGCCTTCTCTGCTCACCTGCTGACTGGTTTCCATACATTCTCAATCACAACACAAATGTTACGACGGGCTCAACAAGTGGAAATACTTTTAAACCAAATATTAATAATTGGGATCAGATCATATTCAGTTCAATTTCAGTTTTATATATATAGCATCAAAGGTCAAATGTCACCTCAAGGTAAATGGCAATTTTAATTTACAGAATCAAAAAAACCTCCAGCAAAACCAGGCTCAGGATGGACGGGCATCTGGGGTGGGGTGAGAGAAGAACAGCAGGCGAATCAAAAACAACAACGGCTTTACTGCACCGTGACTCACTGAGGACTAATGGATGGTTTTACTTCCTTCCAATAATTCATGGCTCATGATAGAAGCAATGTTTTTGCTGAGCCCTTTAAACTCCAGTGATGCATTGCACCTCAACTGTATCCACTTCCATGTGGGATCAACTCAGAGCAGGCGAAGAATTATTACAGATCTGTTTAATCCATTTCAAAGGATGTTCTGAAAAAGAAAACACGCTCTGCTGACAAACATAGGGCCTGAAACGAAGCCTGCTGACTCTGTAGAAACTGAAACAGATCTTGCTGTGAGTACCTATCTATTGTCTCCTGGATCTTCAGACACTCTCACAGCTGTGATTCACATGGCTGTGTTGACATGAGAGCAGGAGCAAGGTGTTCTGTTACCGTTTCCCGTGTCCCATCACTCAGGGCCTAAAGTCTGTTTGGACATGCCCTTTCCAGCACCTCTCAGCCCCGCAACGCCTTCTACCTGCCTTCAAAAGAACCACTCTTCCTTCAAGTCTCACACTTCAAGGAACCTGTGGAAGGACGCGACAATTTGCTTTGTGTTGTTCAGTGTGAATATGTATTAGATTTCTGAGAATGCCTCCTTTCTACCATGAATCAAAAGCATTTCGTGACCAAGAGACATTCTTTTGTTGAGCAGAAAATTCCAGCACCATTTCTGATTCACAGAAGTTTAATGTGAAGTCAAATTTATGTTTTTCATTATTAAAAATCATGAGGAGAAGTAGGAGAGCTGGAGGCAATATTTTAATTTTACCTCTTTTTTTAAACCTGACATCACTAAACTATTCATGTCATTATATTAAATAATGCACGCTGGTGGAGCTTAATATGACCCTGAAGCTCTGATCAGGACTCACTGTGAGGTCGGGGCAGGTTGTATTCTCCAGAGGAGGCCGCGTCAAAGTCTGTTTCAGAGCAAAACCGCCTGCTGTGAAACTGATAAGCTCCTCACAACACAGCACAGATCTGCCAGCCATTAGAAACCCTGTGTAATTTAGTTTTTACCCTTTAAAACTCATCATTGTCCCAAACTAACGTGTAAAAGACAAAACTACCCGCAGTAATTTTCTTCTTTTTTGTTATTTAAGATAAAGAACAAAAGGCTCCTTATAAGCCAGAATGAATGCATTTAAATTGCTGCAAGCTCCGTCAGCTCTCAACGTGTTTAACAGGTGCTAGAGGAGATATTTTACCATATCCATTTATACTGATCCTCTTCCGTGTGCACTGAGGCGTGGAATAGTTGAACTTCTGTTGAGATTGCTGCTTTTTACCGTTTGCTGTGCAAACATTGATTCAGCAAACCAGAGATGGCCAGTAAGCGCTTCCTCCTGGTGTCTCTCTGCCGCTTGGCTCACCAGGATGGATAAACCTGGGATTATACAGAAGCTCTGAGCCCTGACCACTAACTCTGTGTGATGGGATTAAAGCGGAAACTTTTGTAACTGTGAAACCTTATCCTTCCACATCCCGCATTACACAGGCCTGTGAAACAGACACCTGCAGCTGCAGGGCAGAGGGCACACATTCAGCCACGCAGAGTCCGTTCTAGTGGGGCACAGTGGTTTGGGGGAAGGGTCTGGTCTCCGAACATCTTTGGGAGTTTTTACCACACTTGACAGCTGAAGTGGGTGCACATATGTCTACAAGACTACAAAATGTCACAAACACAAAATGTCTCGAAACACTGATCCACTATTAAAACTTGTTGTGGGAAAATCATGCAGCTAAACGATTATTAGCTTAATCGCTGCTGACTGAGTGACTTTTTTCCTCCTGCGTGGAAGTAAAACATAGGTGTGTATAAGGTCATGAACATTTATAGCATGGCGACTGCACTATTGTGATTTTACGCCTTAGCAATGGCTGCTATACCGTGTTACACAATTTACAGAGAGCAGCCACACACTTTCAAGATGGTTTTATGGTAAATGATTAGATTCCATGTTAAAGGTTTTTCTCTGTACTATATAAAGCTAAGCTTTTGTCATAGTTCCAATACAAAATTTGGACTTATCCTACTGTAATGTGTGAGGCTCTCCCTGATGTCTGGATGGGAGTGTATAGCGCTCAGGATATCTTTTATTACATATATAGAGATGCAAGCTGACCATTTCATAGGCATTAACGCACCCCCCATACCACCAGAGATGCAGGTTGTTGAACTGAGTCCTGAAAATGAGCCGGAAGCCTCTCGCCCAGAGAACGCTGTTAAATTTCAATTCACCTGACAACAGAACAGTTTTCCACTTTGTCACAGACCAAATGTTTTTTAAAGCACTTCCTTGTTTGCCTGTTGTTGCTTCTGTCCCAACGTTTTGGACCGCTGTAGCTGCCATTAACTAAAATTACATTATTATTTTAGTATTTAATATGGTTTCTGTGTTCTGTTATTAATAAAATATTTGCAAATCACTGCGTCCTGTTTTATTTATATTTTACACAACATCCAAACAATTAGGTAATCGGGCTTGTATCTATTTTGAACACTGTCTCTTTCATTGTACTTTTTCCTTTTTCTTCTTTTTAACACTATGCGTTTTGTAAGCCAGAACTGTGCATCTCACTTAGAATCTTAATTTATTTTCATATTTGCATTTCACTCAAATAAAGCATTGGGATGATTTATGCAAGACGAGTAGTACAAGAGAATAACACCAAGTGATGAGATGCTCGTGGTGTGCTCACCCTCAACCTGACCGTATGATATTAGGAGGTAAGCAGGTTCCCTTACTTATCCCTATCATTAATCTTAATTTGTCAGTGAAGGCTCAGGTGAAGGCAGAGGGAAGGAGAGAAAAAGGAGGAGGGCACGGTGGGCTAAAAGGTAATTGCACCCCGGCTGCTCCATTATGGTGTCATTCCTCTGTTAGCAGAAGATAAGATCTTCTCCAAATCACCTGAAGCCAATTCTCCACTTTACCTGGATGGAACAGAGAGACGGTGAAAAGAGAAAAAGACAGAGAGGTGATCAAGTCTGGTCTCACACAACTTCTGATGAGACAAGCTTATCAAAATGTGCAGATTCTTACTGATCAATCTGCTGGTGTGGTGAAAAACACATTTGATGCCAGATGACAGCTACCTGCCAGGGTGATGGATTGAGGAAGGCCACAGCACTTTCTCTGCCCCATGCCGCTTGACACCATTGTTGATTTATGCGCCCCTGATTGGCAGGTGTGATAGATATCAGAAGGTGCAACGTGTAGGGACACAGTTAACCTACTGACAGTACACAGCTCAACTGAATTGGCACCATTTGACCTGGACACTGACAGAAACATCAACCACAGTGAATCTCATTAAAAAGCAATGTTGCAGGGTTTTAATTGTTTTTATCTCATATGTTCATTTAAATCCACGAGGCAATAGGTTCATTGAATAATATATGATAAAACAACACAGAGAGTTAGCTAATAAACGCATATTTAGCTGATTTTAACAATTTGCACCCCAGAAAGGCATCTGATGTTAGCCTTACTGTACCGAATAATGTGTTTCAAACCATCAGTTGAAATATTCTTTGACGTCCTTGAGCCCCAGTATACCTGCTTACAGACATAACTCTGGGTGATGTGATTTAACTGATAATGACCCACATTCACCTTCAGTCACATTTTAGTCTGAATCTTCTGCAACATAAATGACATCAGCTTAAATGACAGAGTGAAAAGCTCTCAGGAAAGTTACTCAAGTCTTGCACCAGGTGGCGCCACTAAATCAGCTTAATCAACCTTTACAGAAATTAAATTAATTCAACAAAATTGTATTCCTATAATTCCACATCGCGTTAGAGTCACGCGTGGGCGGCCATCTGCCCACCAGTGGGGGTGAGTGGACAGGGGGGAGAGAAGAGCAGAGTCAGAACACGTCTCTCTGAGTGTACTTTCTGTTAGAAATCAAGGGTTGCATATGCGCATTTAACATGTCCCCTTACCTAAGACTGTGATAATACAAAAATAAGAACATACTAACTACGTAGTTTTACTTAACCCGTGAGTTTGTATCTCGGCGTGTTCAAGGGTCATTTGTGTCTACACGAGATAAAAGGCTCCTGTGTGAAGGAGAAGCTCAGACTGTCACTGGAGCGCGACACAAATCCATAGATCACACACACTTGAGTGTAACCGAGACAGTCAGTCACAGACGGCAAGCTTTTCTACAATCCATATGGCCATAAAACTGCAGAGATTCCACAAGTCTACATACATTGACAGCACATATAAATTTAGTCTGCCATGTACAGTATTTCCAAGAAGCAACACTCTTCCAGCGAAGTTCAGGTGTATTAAGCAAGGTTAATTTTATGGCATCTCGTGTTTTTGATTTCGGACTATATTAAGTGAATTTCTATGATAAAATGTCATCAGCCCCTGTCTCGGCTCTCAGAGCGTCTGACAGCACTCAGTGTCTTTTACAGAAGCCAGATGGGGAAAGGTGCTAGAATAAAGTGAATCAAGTGCCCCCTATTGAGCGTTATGAACGGATTATAGGATTTGCAAAGCTCTGTCAAAAGACTGTCAATCATTCTCACACCCAGCTAAAATTTAGACACTGACCGCAGAAAAAAAAACCCTTGAGGGTGTGTTCATGGAGGATATGACTTCATCTGTCAAGCCAATTTAGCCGAACATCAACGCCGTGTAGTGACAATAAAAAACAGGAGATTGGAACCATGATACAAGACACTACAAATTACCAAGCACCTCAATAACCTGAAGTTTACCTTCAGGAATGTTGCTGCAATTCAATACCTCCATACCTCTGATCCATTTATCGTCAAGTTTTCCACTTCTTCAGTGAGCTGTGCCACTGTGGCACGTCAGCGCGCGACTGCAAGGACCTAAAAGCTGCAATCACCTGTCTTTCCAATAAAACAGAGGTTCTTTGAATAGAGCAGAATTTGATATCGACTTTCTAAATCCTGCATAAGAAACAATGCAGCCTCTCTACGGGAGGCAATGTTCAGTGTCATTCAACATAGACGTGGAGACACGGTGTCTGCCAGAAGGATCAGAAGGGCTTCAGGCCTGTTTGCATGTGTATGAAACAATTTGTCAGTCTATATAACCAGCTGACCCCTAACTTACCCCAGGCCTGAACTCAAGCAGTTAAAGCGTAACCAGGATTTATTAAATTTGGGTCTTATTTCAGCAGTTTTGGGAAAACTGAAGCATTGCTACAACAAACAGGACAAGAAACGTAGTCACAAAGTGATCAGACCAGTTTAGTCACATTCGTTCACCTCAGCCTGACTAAAACCAAAGTGTATGAACCCAAAATAAGGGTGACAATTCTTCACTCACAAACGTGAGCAAGCAACCAAATGTAGTTGTGTAGTACCCCTCTGGAGTCTGTATCACACTGCGTGAGTATGTATTATTATTAGTACTCTACTAGTACCTTATTAATAAATCATTTAGATTCAAAACAACTGTCAGGTGGATGCTGGTGTACTATGGGACTCACAGTACACAGTGAAATAATTTCCAACAACCTGTTCTACAATAATAAAAGTATTATTATCACCGATTATTCTAATACAGCTGCGTTTTGCTGAAACAAAAAATGAACCAAAATAACATGGTATTGTCACATTTTTTAAACTTCAAACATTACTATTAGTATTAGTAATGTAACTCCACTATCAGCCACAACATTAAATGTACCTGGTGGTTTTATTGTTGTGGTGTCTACACAGCCCACATGCAGCATACTCTGCTGCTCTGTGTGTTGGGACACACCGTCAGTCAGAACCACTCTTACAGCGACTCCTTGCTGACCTGTGTTCACAATAAGATTAAAACCACCAGGATTTAGTGTTGTGGCTGATATTTCACATAGGTGAACTATGCATGCCCAGACAATCATAAATAAATGAGGTCTGTCACATAAACGCACATAAATAACTGCATACGGAATTAGTCGAAAAAAGATAGAGACGTTAAGAGAAGATAAAGCTCCCAGACTTGTCTTCACCCTCTGTGTCAACTCATCACCTCCTCCTCCTTGTTGTCAACGAAGGGAGGAAGAGGAGAGAGGGGTGAGAGGGGAAGGAGGGAGACGGGGAGCGACTGGCAAGAGATGGATGGGGGGTGGGTGAAGGGATCACCTTGCCAAATCTGTTGTGAAGGCCTCTGCTTGGTGCACTTAGAGAAGCGGCTGGAGCCAACACGTAGTAGGGTGTAGGTCTCCCTGAGGCGACACTCAGGCCCCGGCCTCTGTGCCATTGTCATCTGTCCGTCTCTCACCCTCTCCATCCAGCAATCTGCCTGGAGGAAACTTACTTCCTCTGTCCGCATTCTTCCTCCCTCCATTACCCCCAGGAGTAGCAGGGGAAGCTGTGCCGAAGGGGGCTCCCAGGAAGGGTCAGGGGAGTATCAGTGTTGGAGTGTAAATGTTAATTAGATCACCCATCAATTACTATTATACACGAAGAAGTGAAATCTTGCACACATCCTTTGAAGCAGTCGGATGGAGGATGCGTGTCTGGTCTTTCGCTGCCGGATCTATGACAGCGATAGGAGAGGTTCAAGACGTTCGCACACCTCACTGAGTGGAATGGAAAATATGTCATCATCCCGAGACAGGGCCTAGGCAAGCCGTTTCAATGAGTGCACCCATGTCAGGGTGATGTATGGACACAGTAACACAACCTGTGAGAAGGCATGGGGGGGAAATCCTATGCTGCCAACCATTCTGAGCAGAAGAATAGGGGAAACGTGTAAACATTTGAGGCGTGTCACTCATTTCTCCTCCGGTGATTTATAACCAGCCCGGACAACCTGCCTGCTGCAGCCATATGTGGAAATCTGACAACTCTGACAAAGCTCCACCAGGTCAAAATTGATTTCAAGTTTCAGAAACATTTCTCAGTGACGAGAGCTAAGATAGACATCAGATAGTATAAGGTCAGCCACTCCGCTTTTAACACTATGGATTACACCTTCAGAGGTTTGTCTGACAAAACCCTGCCCTTTGGCTGGTTATACATTTCGTGAAGCTTGTGAAAAGCCTGTTCCAAGTCTCTTAATGGAAATGGCTTGGGAATTCATTTGCGAGGAACAGTGAGAAAGACACTAAGTCTTGGAGGAATTTATTCCCCTGGGGATTTCTAAGTGATGTCCATCTTCCCTCAGCCATTCAAAGAGCTGAAACTGGAGAACATGACTGACACTTTGAGCTCCCTCGCTCAGGATCTCTTAAACAGTCTGCATGAATCCCGTTGCACCTTTAAAAACATATATTCCTCACTTGTCTCTTGGGGTTTTCTGGCCAGCTACAATGTAAGTGGGTTTGAGTTTCATTTTTGTGGTGCTTAAAAAAATTACATTTTAAAAGTTTACCAGCAAAAACCTCTGTGTAGATTTGTATTCTCACAGTACTTCATCAGAAAACAAATGTTAATGTGAAAAAATATTGCACAGGGGTTCTAACAAAGGAACCTTTTGTTTTAAGCACAAAACAGTAACATGTTTGCAATACAGCTTTAACTCAACACCAGCTAGGGGAGTTATATGAACAAGTGCAATATGACATATGTATGGATGAAAAAACGGTGTTTACTTCTTTCTCTTTATAGTTATATGAACTTGTGATTATTTTTTATTTTAATCTTGCACTAAAAAATTGCAATTAAAATGTAATTTTATATAGTACATATTATAAAACTGTATAGTTATTCATGAGTCACATCTGTAATCCTCTATAATCCTGTGTTTGTTGAGTATTTTATGAATTATTACTATCCTATTATTTTACTCTTTGAATCTGTACTGTTTAATGTTCAGCAGTTGCTGTGCTGAAGTGCCACAACCTGCCCAGCAGAGGCCCTCCTTCACTCTCCTCCCTACAGACCAGAAACCCAAATCCTCCGTCACCACACCAATGTCATACTAAGACACTATAAAATCGGAGCTGTATGGGAACCATCGAGGTAGAAACGTCTGCAGTGATTTATCCCAGTACGGCTTTCTCAGTAGAGTGTCAGACATGTAAAGATTTAAATGTGAGATACAGGTGATGGGATTTAAAATGATCCCGACAGAAACTATGAAATATGGGAACATAAAAGTACATTCTGTCAAATGTGTAAAATATCATATGGGTAACACACTCTTCTCTGTACAGTGAACCCCTGCCAGCTCCTGGAACGCTGCCCAAACATGGATTCTGGGAATACTTGCTCACTGTATTCTGGCAAAGTTGCTAATTTTACCCCATAAACAAATTTGAGGTTCACTGCCTGCACAACCTGAGCAGTAAAATGATTCAGTAGGTGATTCCAAACATTATTGCTTGAGCTTTTCAAATGCTTTCTAATCCTTTAGGTGTGACACAAACACTTAGCAAAGGAATGCTTCTTCGTGTGCTTTAGCGCGACCTGCTGAGATGAGAGTTCTACTTGCCACAAGATGTCAAAATAATCAGATCAGAGTGTTCAGGAGCTGGCAGGGCCTCAAAGAGCGGGCCATCATGTATGACAAAAGCTCAGTCTGCCACCAGGACATGGTGAAAAACAAGAGCATGTCTGCGAGTGCAATGGACCGGCAGAGACAAAACAAACACTCAGTGACACACGGTAACTTTACATGTAAAGGTTAGTGGACTCTAACCTGTTTTCATTAATGAATATGAAATGTGTTGGGTCATCTTCATTTACCATGGTACAGTTCATACTCAGAGTGGTAAGACTTCATTAAGTAATGTCAGCAGTAATGGGAGGGTCACCTAGTTCAGTGAGTAAAAACCAGAGGTAGGGTTTGCTCTACTCGTTATCTACGCTCACTCCAGAGAGTGTTACTGCCTGTGAATTAAGAAAAGCTGCAAGGGTTTAAATATGAAAAAAACATGGACAAAGATAAACAAATAGTAATCAATTTCTCAACAGAAAAAAGAGCTGCTTCTAGTTTGACAATCAAATAACGAATCAAGTAGACAAATGCTGGGTCTAGTCTTAATTTTGAGAATTTATTCCTGTTCTTTGTCTCATGTGACAATAATCTGACTATGGTGAGCTCCAATTCATAAATTCTCATGAGACAAAAGAACCGGTTGCACATTTTAAATATCAAACAAGTTGACTTTATCTGAGATGCTAAGATTTTTCTATATTATAATAATTTCTAATTTATTAAGTTTATTTTATATATTCCTTTAATAATAATAATAATATTAATAATAATGATATACTTTATTGTTTCCAATAGACAGGGCTGGACAGTACATGCCTCAAGATGTAGCCAGGAAGAACCGAGATCTGAATCACTAAGCTACTGCTGCTTCTTAAGTTTTAAGCTCAGTGTTTCACAATTCTGAAAGCTGAAGTCTATTTTTCTATAGTTGGAGTTTTAATGTTTTACCTAAAATGTCACTGTTGCTGTATTAGGTATTCGTGTAAGATGTGGTAAGCAGATAGTGTCCATACCCCCATAATGTAACCAGCATGGACAGTAACTAAAACTTAACTCATCTTTCATGAAGATCAGAGATAAAATACATTTAAAATATAGTCGTGTCACAGAGATAAGGAAACTATATGTACATAATCCTTGAGATAACTGAGTTCAGTGAAAAGCTCAGTGGCGCAAAACTTGACTAATGTTTAAAGGTTATTATTATTAAAAATGATCTCATGATCTATCCCACATGTGAATCTGTTGCGCTGTTGACTGTAAATAAGAGTCCAACCTGATCAGCAGGTGCACTTCTCACCAAGAAAAACCTGACAGACAGTGGGAAGATTTTGTCTTTATATGTCTATGTACCATATATCTGAGAGCAACACAAAAAATATGAATAAATAATCTGCAAAGCCCATTGAGCAATTTCAAGTAAGTGGCTTCAACTTCCTCTTCCACTTACACGAGGCGTTCATTTCCTCATTCATATGAGCTTATTACAACACCCTTTCACATCAGGATCAGTTAGTGGATAGAGCTTTGTTAGAAAATGTTGGGTCATTTGATATAGACTTTGGCAGAAAATTCAAATGAAGGCTGCATTGTCTGTGAGCGCAGGCTTTTTTTCCAGTCTTACAGAAATGTCGACAGCTTCCCTGGCTGTGGCAGGAGCTTGGTTTATGATCAAAAACAACACAGCACACCCGATCAGTCTGTTTACACCACAACCAGAGCAGCCTCATGCTGTCACAGTGTCACCATTATCTCAGAGAGACTTCTTCCATGAAGTAGCACAACATGTCATGTTTTTAAGTTTTTTTATTTATAAGAACTCTACCAATAAGCTACCTCTTACATGTCCAAAAACACAACTATAGAACTATAACTAAATATTACTCCACGGGAAAATTCTCTTTGCTCAAAGCTTACACAGTTATGACGGTCAAGTACGTGTGATATCACTGTAATGAGTCCTGTCTAGCCTGGTTCTCGGAAACATATCACTAATGAACAACTGATTGCTGCTGCTATATGGACACAAACTGCACACAACGCAGCACACACACACACTGTCTTGTCTCTCTGTCTCATTATAATTTGTCTATAATTTGTCTTTAATTTATTGTTTTTCATGTACTTGTTTTTTGTCTTTACTGTCCTAGAGAAGCTACAAACGACCAGAGGGAAATTCATTGCATGTGCAACATTCTTGGCGAATAAGGCTGATTCTGATTTTGATATCAGAGAAAATTAACTAAAATGAGGCTAAGCAGGAAGAACAAGCTTTGTTTCTCTAATGACGCATAAACGTAGGCCTGTCATGCATCTGCTGTTAAAAGCACATTTTTATTAGAGACTCTATTATGTCCATCGGCAGCGTGATTCATCTGAGGTTCAAGTTAAACAGTTGATTTTCTCGGAGGTCTTAGTCTGTGCAGGTGGCTCTTTTCATTAAATCTAAATGCTTGATGATTGTACTCTTCATTAAAGGCTGTCCAGTAATACAGGTCTGAGATGATTGCTCTTAAACACAGTGGTTGGACAAGGCCTCTGCCATCACATAATGAGAAAAAGCCAACAGAGTAAGGGTTATTACGATGTCAGTGCTCGTACCATTACATGCCATTAAAAACGGCACCACTCTCTGATTAATCCTCATTATATTTATTGGATAGACGGCCTTGTCTAATTGCAAAAGCAATTCAGCCCGTGCATAGGTCAATGTTTGTCATAATTCTGTAGCACGCTGCAGGCACCTTCCCTTGGTTAACATTGTATCAGTGAGGGATTGATGAAATCAGAATGTATGAATAAAGGCTCAGGTGATCATGAGTTTTATTGTGTTTGAGCTTTCTTACTAATAAAAGTGCAGAGAGCGGGTGAGGAAATCTTTGGCGTTTTCTCTGTTCATTCTGTGACAAAGGCGCACCAAGCTGTAAACTCTGTCATTAGTGTGTGACCCATTAAAGCTCCCAGTGTTGACATGTACGCAGAGGGCAGTGTGCCTGGCTTATTTAACAGAATGGAAATTAACCACTTGTTACTCCCCCTTCATCAGATTCTCTCTGCAGTGTCCGCAGGGTCCAGGTTTGGCACCGTTTAACGCCAACTGCATTGGTAAATGACAAAAGAGGGATTTCAGGGTTCTGCCACACATAGACGGACACCAGAGGAGCCCCGAAATACACCCAAACAAAGTGTCTTCTCTCTGCTCATTTGTGAACATCAGTACTGTCTAATCATATTCAAATGGGAGTCGAGGAGGCGTCTGAGCAGCACCCCAGTATGCAGATGGAGCTCCTGCCCTCTAGGACGTGTCCCAAAGCAGCTCCCCCTTGCTGGTTTGAATTCCCTATGGGCCTATGGACATGTCATGGCCCATCACCCTGCAGACGGACAAGTCTTTGAGTGGAGGCATCCATGAGACTGGCAGACTAGCTTGATAGCTACTGCTCACCCCCATTGTGATTTAACTGCTGGTCACAAGTAGCATTAGCATAATGATAACAGAGTGACACCTCCCTTTGAGTTCTATCAGGTAGGCCGAAAGCTGAGTGTAATGAAAGGGATAATTACACAATTTATATAGGGAGGGGCACTGACAGTTGCACAAAGCTATCTGGCAGAGGCCTGACCCACCTAATTAAGACAGTGTCCCATCAATCCTGACGTCCCTGTCAGTGACTCGGTCCCTGACAGTTTAAAGTAAATAAAAAAGTGTGTCTCCCAGTAATGTTTTAATAAGAACACTTTCCTGGGACTGCTACAAACATGCATTCAAAAACCATTCAGCACTTTCTTGTTGCAGGGACAAAGGTTTAAATAGCTGCACCATGCTGAGAACAACAGAGGTAAGTAAAGCACGGCTGTCTACACCGAAGCCTAGATTTCATCAAAAGATGTCTGAGAGAAACTGTGTGAATTATCAAAATACTAAAGTTAATCATTTAATAGGCCACATCATATTTGGGATGTACAGTTGACTGTATCAGATTGAATTGGGTTTCAAACTCTCATGCTGTCCGTCTTTAGTTATTTCTAAAAATAAAGGAAAGTCAGCGCAGAGAAATGAGTCACACGATAACACCTTGTCTATCTCACAGGTTACTGTCCTGCCCTCTCTGTTTTAAATATACCTTTTGTACCTCAGATTATCAGAGGCTTGTAAAAACCTATTCTCCCCCATGATGAATAAAAAAGGGCCTCTTTGTCAAGTGGGGGCATGTCAACACACTTCTGTGGATGATGTCTGCTTCTCAGCTGTGCTGTCAGCATCAGAGTAGAGTGGATACACACACACACACACACACACACACACACATATAAAAACATGCATGGGTGCACATGTGCATCCTGATTATGTCACAGCACTGGAATGCCATCACATTACAAAGGGGAGCAGACTGCTTTAAATGAGTTAGAGCGACACGGAACTTGCTTGTTTTTATCAGGAAATACAGCACGAGTAACAATGACAGAGTGAGCGTTAACAGAGGAGCCTTTGCTGCAGTACTGAGCCCGGGAGCCTGTTTCCCCGAGCAGGGTGCATGTCTTCTGTTTATAGTTGACACACAAGATGTTTATGGGTGATAGAGAGGCATCACATAGAACTTGCTGCGCGCTGTTTGTCTGGTACATTGACCTCTCCTGTCTGTTTCCCAGGCTGTTTTTTCCTCATCTCAAATAGTCCCTGTGCTCTGCAGCGTGAGTTTTAAAGATTATTATAAACAAGGTAGAATAAAATTAATCATGCTAATTATCCGAGTCAATAAAAGAATCAATGACATGAATGGTGATAATATTAATAGCTGATTGTGATATAATTACGTGCTTAAGGGGCTGATCAGCTTATCACAGTATTACATCTTCTTGATTAAAGCAATTTAAAAGTGCTGCCTTCCCTCCTCTTTAAGATGATAGCAGCGGCCTCACAAGTGAGCAAAGGCATTGAAGTGCAGGCTGGGATTAGTGGCAAGCACAAAAGGAGCCTTTGGAGGGGGCATGCCTGTTTCTTTTGAAAAGCTATCATTTAGAGTCTTCAGCCATAGATCATCTGGGGCTTACATGGGGAAAACCTAAATGTTGATCGGGCCCATTATTTGACCCTCTGTGAGACGTGTGTGTGTGATGATTTGGGCTGAGGAGGGCTCCAGAGGTCTCTGAGGTTCAGTCTGTCTCCCCTCTCCTGTCTCTCTATTGGTATTCATCCCTTCTAATAAAGGCAGGAGGTAGGGGGTCTCATTAGGGGCCAGTAGAGTGTTGTTTTGGAGTGGGGGGTGGAGGGGGGGCAGTAAATAAATTCCTCAGGGCAGATACACCAGCATCACACAGGGCTGAAACTCAACAATGTAACATGGGAGCAGGTGAAACAGCGCAAACAATACACGAGAGCAATTCTCGTTGTCATCTATGCTGCAAAACATAGCTCCACAACAGTTTCTTAAGGACGTGTGTCAAGATGTGTTTCAAAATGGAAAAGTGCTCCAGGTGGGATGTGTCTTTTCACAACAGGAACTTGGTTCGACGTAACATGCACACTGAGGGATAGCTTTAGAACTACTGGCAATGACTGACAAGTGTGCAGAGATAGCTGTTTTCAGGATCCCCTGAGTACTGAATGATCTTCTCACTTCCTCCTTGCCACTAAAAGTCCAGGCTGCGGCAGGGAAAATGGATTCCCTCTGGGTAGCTACTTCCTCTGTCATCTGTCACCACTTCCTGTCTGCGATGAGCAGGTAATGACAGCGTGCAGGTGCTGCTAGCCGGGTGGTATCACTGCAAGGCGTCAGCAGCACAAAACGTGCTATTTAGGCCAGAAATGTTTTTGCTAAAATTCTAAGTGCAGAAGTAGATAGTTTTTCCCCTTTTTTCCCAGAATGTCTGAAATCTACCACTACAGAAATGACCACAGTGAGATTTGGTGCATCAACAGGTCAAATGCACAAAACGTGATGTGGTCTCTGAACCGAGCTAAAATTATTACATATTGGCTGTTACTCGGATATTCGTTCTGGTGCACTGCACATAGAAATTGATGTTCCATGAACCCTGGATATTGTTCTCATAAGGTCACGGTTTGGAATTTCATGTAGATGATGAATGGCGGTCGATTTATTGAGCATATGAGGAAGCCTTTCACCGCTCTGAGATTAACTGAGCATGTAAAAAATAATACTTCACTGTGATAAGAAATCTGAAAGGTTTTCTTTACATATTTTACTTCTTTTAAAATCTTTTTTTTCAAGTGATTCAAAATGACCTGTAACTTGTTAGAAACATCAGCCTGGTTTATCTGAATTTTCTTCTCTGGCTTTTCAGCAGTGTGTAAAACCACTGCCATGGTCTGTTATGACAAAGGTCACGGATAACGGATGATACAGAACTCTAATGTGAGAACAAAGAATTTGTCAAAATATATTCTAGCAATGGGGTGAGCTGGGGGGATAAATTACATTGTTCTGGGGATAGGTTTTCTAGACAAGGCGATGTGAAGACAGGAACTGGCTGTGGATTTACTGGGAGTCGTTCTAGTCTGTTAATCCTCGTGTCTCATTGACTCTTTCAGCAGGTTCCTCAGCTGGAAATTTTAAAGTGACTTTTGTTCCTGTGCACACTGATAATTTTGTAGTCCTGTTTCTACTGTAAGAATGGAGTGAAGATTAAAACAAGCTTAAAACAACTGTATGCACATCATCAAAAAGCTGAATTTAGTTACATCCCAATAATGAGAAAGATCAAAAGGTAATGACAAACTTTGGACTTTTCATTTTCATTTAAAGAATTTCAAATAGAAATAAGGTGAAAGAGAAATAAAAATATTTCCACATGTTCTCAACAACCAAGTAGTTTGCACTGAGTTGACTCTTGTTCTATCTAAAATAATCCATATGTCTGCTCGTCCGGAGCTGGGATCCCATGCTGTTACTGGGCCATACATTTGGCTTTTTATGTGCCTTGAATGGGGAATGATGAAACCAAGTCAGGTCATGCGAATTGATAGACATTCTCCTCAGCTATCATGTGCGCACACAATCCTTTTAAAGTGCAGCGAGGAGAACAGCGAGATACCCCCCCCTCCGTGCAGCCGCATAGTGGCTTTCCCCAGAAGCTGTCATCATATTGTTCTCTTAAATATTTAACTTCCTCAAGAGATTGAGCTGTAATATAAGAAATTATCCCTGTTATGCCCACTGACTGCTACAAACAGATGTGAAATTTCAGGGTAGACTCAGACTGTAATCAGCCCCCTCTATGGCCAAGCTATCATGTTCTTCAATGGGGTCAGTCAGTCTCCCTTTTCATACTACCCCTCAGATTCTCTGCAAGGTAGTGTTATATGGCCTGTGAATAATCATTAGGACCAGGATACATCTTTTTATTTCAAAAACAGAACACGACAACAGATTACCACACAGAAGCATGTCTTAATATTCTTCAGCAATGTATATATTTGAAAGGAGTTTTGGAATGATTGAGGTTATAGACGTTTTAGTGATAAAGTGTAATCACGTTTGAAAGTTAATGGGAGTTTAAGATGTCTCTGTCCAGCAGTGATTCACCACTCTGGTTCATGTGGCTCACTGCTTAATAAGAGAGCTGGCTCTAGATCCCAAACAGCAGAGCAGTCCTTGTAAAATTACATTAAATCTAAGCCTTGAAACAGTCATATACCCGTATTTGTTATTTACTCTCTGTAGCATTTACACTGTAGAAGAACAAAATAGACATCCGTCTTTATAATGACATTGGATGACTTACTTTGGTATCTAGTAAAGAGAGTGAGAATTTAAATAATCCATTTCTGAATCTCACCTTTGGAGAGATGACCCTTTGAGGCTGAAACCCATTATTATAGGTTTAGCCCACTAGGCGTGTGGCTGGGGCTGAAGTTTTCTGCTGGGCCTGGGCCTTTAGCCCTGGAGCCATGGGCCCTCGAGCAGGTAGCACAGAGACATGGTGGCCCTGACTGATATTCATGTGGGTTGGGTAAACGTGCCCTTCAGGCACAGGTCACTGGAGCATTACATTTCTGAGAACTGAGAGGCCTGAATCAAACTGGGAAAGCAAGTGGAAGCTCTTTTTTGTTTGCTTTCATGCAGGCTTCGTGGCACCTTCACATGAGTGGATTGCTACTTAGGGCAAAGAGATGACATGTAGCAGTGGAAATGGTCTATCACACGTCCTGCATTCAAAGCTTTTTCAACTACATATTTTACAGAGTAGCTTAATAATATTTGCCAGTTATATTGTGTAATACTCTGAATCTTACAAGTAAGTAGTACTAAGCAAATGTATATTAATAACTAGTATTTGCCTTCAGAATATAACATAGCATAGCGCCTAGCATAGTGCTCCATGGTTCAATAGTATAAGAAACTCAAAACTCTACTTAAACAAAGTATGTGTTTCTTCCTATGTAGAGAATAAAACACAATATAATTGTGGATTTCTATGGTATACTATACTGTAATATAATAATGTTTGATTTACTTAAAGTACTATATCTTGACATTTTTACATGGAATAAGAAAAAAAAGAAAAATGAACTAGGGGATCAAGTTATAAGTACTAAACTGCCTTTGAATTTGCTTTATTCACAGACACAAGGAACTGAACAGAAAATGTGAAGCTGTGAGAACCTGCTCTTGTATGACAAAAATCCTCTTTGTCTGATCAGTGGCCCTACTCCACAGATAATAGTGTAAAATGTGGCCTGAGGGAGATAATTTGTTCCCATATCTTCAGATCGCAATATTTGAGCCCAGGAGGGGATCCCTTGAAATGCCAGCCTCCATTGTGTTCCAACAAGAGGCACAAAAGTCTCATCAATTAATTTTTTCTTTTATTCCAGACCATGAAGCGCATGAGTGAATTCAATTATCAACCAATTAAGAGGTGTTTCCTTTTATTTACACGCTTTGATTTCGTGCATATCCATATTGTTTGGGAATAAGACTGCGAGCGGTGTTAAATCACCTGAACATTTCCCTCTGCGTGGGCTGTGTAATGTTTTCTCTCCAATAGCATGCTTTCTGTTTTGTACCCTGGACTTCTAGCACAACAGAAGTATGTTACATTGTGTTGAACTTTTGTCAATTGTTCAGTGGATGCTTTTTTCACTGGGGTTCCCAATACAAAAAAGACAAAAAAAAAACAAGTCCCATTAACAGCATTCGCACTCACGCACACGAAACAGCCAGTGTTTTGCGTGACAAGACTTATAAATGGAGACAGGTGGAATATTCAGCAAACAGGTTGACATCAAAGAGGCGCAGTCTGAGTCAAACCCAGCCCAGACAAAAAGCTGAACTTCTGAACCTTATGGAAGCAAGTTAATGGTCTGATTGCTTGTTGAAATCGGGCTATCGGAAGTGACAGGCGGAAAATGTCTCTGTCTTACACACTTTAATGGTTACAGCCACTTGACTTCAGATTTTCTGACAGGCTCCACAGCATTCATACTGGGTTATTTACTACTTTCTTACAGTGCCAAACCATTTGAGAACTTTATCAGTGAGGCCTTTTTGAGCTGACTAACGCTGTAAGGACGTTTGGAAAATATTTAAAGGCTGATTTGACTTGAAAATGTCAAAAGTGGGATTCAGAATGGCCTGATGTACGTTGCTATGTGAAGTGTACAATAATGACTCCTTAAGGGTTAAGTTAAGGACAGATATTTTTAACAGAATAAAGGCCATTGAGTGACCTTACAGTGCATTTTGTTGGTCTCAATGGAAGATTGTAGAAATTGAAACTTTCACAAAGGAAACACAAGGAGTCACTTTCATAACCAAGATTTCAATACAAAATAGACAAATGATATAGTATATACCATTATGTGTTACACAGTCTTATCTTTTCACTGAAACACTGAAAACAGGAAAATGACACATTAATCGTCGAGTTCAAATAAATGACTTTTATTCAAACATCCACATGAGTTTAAATAAAACACAATTCAGTCTAAAATACAGGACACGCTTCTTCTTATGAAAATAATTTCTGTACATATGTCTTCTTTGAGACATGAAGTCTGCCAACCAAGCAGCTAAAATAAGTATTAAGAAATAAGTACACTTCCATCTCCCTGGGAACAAGTTTGCCGCACTATGAAGAACCATAATGGTGGTGAGGCACTTTATGGTCCATTTGTGTCACAGTAAAGTATATTTCTCCCAGTTTGGAAGAGTATTGTGAAAAGGATCTGCTCAGTTCCAGAGTGGTATCACAACTGGGTCTACCAAACCAGCAAATGAGTAATGATAAGCTAAAGAGGAAATGTGAAGGCTAACAGTGAGTGATGAATGACTTTTTGGGCGACCAGCCCCGCACTGATGAAGATACACAGTCTACACCTCTGTTCCCTCCCGGCTGTATATGAGGTTGTTGACACTGAAATGGTTGGAGAGGCTCTGTACTGATGTGTAGTAGTTCATTCTGTTGTTGTCAGAGTTCAGAGGAGAGATTAAAGTGGGGGAGTAGGAGCCCAGTGCAGACATGCCCTCTCTGGTCTGGGACAGTGCCCCGAGTTGCCCGGTGCCGTATTCGCGCTCTGCGCCCCGGGACAGCTCGGCGCCGCCGCTCCCCGCGAGGAGGGAGTTCACGCTGGACACAAAGTTGCTGAAACACGGGCTGTGCTCCGCGGAGGGGGACGGGGACGACTTGGGTTCCGTGGACGCCGGGGATCCGTGCAGGCTGGGCGGGGAGGAGCTCAGGAGGCTGGCGGTGTCGGACAGCTTGTTCGTCCCGTCTTCTGACTTGGCGGGGGGAGACGCGCTGTCAGCGCCGCTCAGCTCCGCTCTCCTCTTTCTCTTCCGCCTGAAGTTTCCGTTGTCGAACATCTTCTCGCAGTTGGGGTCCAGCGTCCAGTAGTTGCCCTTACCTACATGAGAAATCAGACACGGGTTAACTAAACGAACTTCTTATCAACAACTCATTCTGAAGTACTGAAAATCACTATCACACACATTCAAACTCGTCTGAACAAAAAGTGGATCATGTGGGCGAATAAGCACTCACCGGGATCATCCTCGTCCCGTGCCACTTTTTTGAAGCAGTCGTTCAGTGACAGGTTGTGTCGGATTGAATTCTGCCACCCAGCCTTGCTCTTCTTGTAGAAAGGGAAGTTGTCAGCCACATACTGGTAGATCTGACTGAGTGTCAGCTTTTTGTCCTGGGCGTTCTGAATGGCCATCGCTATCAGTGCTGAGTACGAGTACGGTGGTCTGACCATCTTGAAGAGTTCCTGCTGGCTGGATATGGACAGCCAGCTCAAGTCTGCACTACCAAAGCCGGTGGGAGGCGGCAAGAACTGCCTCTGGTTCGACCCGTATCCAGACTGAATGTAGGACGCACCATTGTTCCCGGGAAGATAAGGAGAGGAGTTGATGCTCGGCCCGTTCAGCCACAAGTACGGGTTCGTGGACGGGGACGTGTAGTCTCCGAGGCCGTAGCTGGGGGGGTGCGTCGGCGGCCTCTGAGAGTGATGGTGGTGGAGGTTCTGTTGGTACACACCGTAGTTGTCGCAGTACACCGCCATGTCCAGGAGCTCCTGAGCGCTGTGGTGCTGAAGAGGGCTGGTCTGCTGGTTAGAAGGCTGGTGTCCAAAAGCGTTCATAATCCGCGCAAAGCAGATTCACCAAACCTTATTTCTCTGTCTCTGTGTCTCTCCCTCAGGACTGAGCTCATCTTCAGAGGGAGGAGTATTTATGCGCAGCGCCCGCAGCCTCAGGTAGCCCGCTGAAGAAAACTTTGGAGTTGGTCACACCTCTCTTTTCTGTTCCGTATTGGCCCAATCTCCATTTCAATGAGCACCGATACTGCCTTTGACTGCGCTGAGCTTCAAGTTAGTTTAAAAATATTCACATTAAGGCGAGTGAGTGGTTTATATCAGTGTCGTGCCCCGTGCGTAATTACGCACGGAAGCTAATTTACAATTCGTAAGGAAGAAAGTAGACACGAGACTTAATATTAAATAAGTGGATTAGTTGCTTTAATATGTCAAAATGATTTCTGATGTTTTTTCTAAATCTTTCTTTTCTGTTTTTCAGATGCAGTCAAACTAAAAGGCCCTTATTTGAGCTCAGGCTATAACAGAGCTTTCATGCATCAATAGCGAAAATCTTTTAACAGCAAACACCACATTATTAACACTAAAGTGGAGCTGAAATACATTCATCAACACCCCGAGGAACAATAAATAAGGGCTGTAACAGCCAGATTAAACAGAAGTCATACTCCATATGCTGCGCACTGATTGTCACCGTGTCAGAACTTGCTGAATGTTCTGCAGGACAGTGTCAAATATAAACAAGGAAGAGCTGCGCGTTTGTAAAAAAAAAGCCACCTTCCCTTAAAAGAAATTCGTTTGCAATAAACAACTCCCAAGTGCCACAAGTTTAGTGTCAACAAACCACTCGTGGAAAAATACCCCCAGCAGTCCGCCGGAGAAACCCAGATATGCTGTGACTGTCCTGGAACACAGAGAAGTCGGTTCAGTCAGGAAATCGATTATTTTATTACATTAACTATTACAGATCAACCACAATTATTTTGCTGTTTTTATTCAAATTCCGAGACGGAAGATTTCAAACCTTTTTAATTATTTTAAACTTTTTAAAAATAAAGGCAAGAAAAAAAACGTGCTGTTGCAATTTTAGGGTTACGGCAAAAAACACATTATAGTGTATTTAGTATTTAATAAAATAATAATATACCCAACCTACCATAGTCATTTTGACCATTTTGCTCAGAGGCACGAAGTTTGGCAGGTAAAGAGGGTGATGTGAGAGGAAACTCCCGGTAATATGTCGCTCTACAGACTCAAGTCTATTCCTAATATTAATCTGAACACACCAAACACAGAGAATCCATTTAATGTGAAGTTCGACGGCAACCTTTAGTCCTTTGCATTTGGACTCATTGCTGCCTGCACAAATACCCTGCTTTAATACAGTTCCCTGAATATTCCCAAAGTACTTCTGTGTTAGGTCTCACGCAACAGACAAATGAAAAAATGTAAATTAAATTTCCAAGTGAACCAAAGCAGTAAAAGTTTGAATTCTAAAACCACGAGTAGTTTGTCTTCTGGCCTGTTGCCTTCTGGCCAGTAAGAAGTGCTCTGTGCAGGTCTAATCGGCAGTGCATTCCTCCTCTCCATGACCTTGATGTAATTGTTTGGCTCCAAGGTGTTGTCCCGACCAACGGCCTTCCAGCAGCAGCAAGCAGTGGGCTCCATGGGAGGGAAGTGGCATTTAACCTCCACATGAAAACAACACAACCTGTTAGGGGTCTCACACACAGTACAGCTAATTACAGCTGACTGGACACCTGAGTCTGAAACAACTCAAGCAAAGATGGTCATGATCCCCTGTAATATTTATCTTCTTAGGGAAGGTTCGCTGAGGTTCAATGGTCTCTTGTGAGCCTATGAAATCCAACATATTAGTTATTAATGTAGGCAAACGATGGCTACATTACTACTGTTAGATTAGCCATAGTATTAGTAGAGTGTTTATGTGCTGAAGCAGCCACCAGTCAGTTCTCAATGAGTTCAGATATATCTAATGTGATATGACGCAGTAACCTCGAGCCTCGTAAGTAATAATTCAGATGTCCTGACTGTGTGTTTGTGTTCTCCGCCATGTCTATCTTTATCCCCTGTTTCCACAAGCTTTTTTTTATCGAGGTCATGGGAGATTTTCTTTGGGAGATCAAGTCAATCAGCGCATGTGAGGAGAGGCCTCTTCAGGCTGAGAGCAGAGGAGGAACAGCGCTGCAGGTGACAGAAGACTCTCCTTCGCTCCTACCACTCCATTCAGTATATATCAGCACATTTTACTGCTGGGACTACAGCTAAACACCCGCTCGAATCAACCCTCAGGGTTGTTTTCTGAAAACAGCCATGGCTGTAACCATGTGCTCATACGAGTTAGACATCTGTTGAATATTTAATGTGTCGCAGTAATTACTAGACTATTAGATACACTTATGGCAAATAACATGATGAGAGGACCAGATTAAATAATTCATTTTGACTGTGTAAACTAAATAATTCTTTTGTGTAGCCAGAGGCCTGTCCTTCTCACAGTCGCCCCCTAGTGGAGGAAGGAAGCAAAAGAGACAACACAGTGTCAGTGCCAAGTTAATGTTCAGCCTGAAAGACGGGTTATAGGTCGAAATAAAAAAGAATAACTAGCCTCGCTGAATACTTAAAAAGGTACTTCCAAATACACTTTCCATATTTATGGTATTGCTAATTGGTTTAGAGTATGCTGGACATGCTAAGTGTGCTAAAGCCTTAACAACCAGTACATTAGTATTAGACTGTGTGAGATATCACAACATCATCTTGCACTTATGCATCTTGATGCCAGACTTAAGGTGGGCTCAGGGGAATTTCATGTTCGGCTGGTGAATGTGAAAAGGGCCCGCAGAAGTGAAAAATCCAAGCCAAGCAGATCTTATAATGGAGGGAGCGTTTGCTTTGAAGTCATTTGGATGTGCGGCCTCAATTCAAACTCCAGATATCCTTACTACAAAACTATCTCTAGGTATTCACCTTCCTAGTACTCCTACCTCTTAGTAATTAGATGGTTGTGTCTGTAGTCCTCACCGCCCAATTACCATTCTGACCCTGACAATCTGTCTCCTGGAACTAAGGAGGCAGCCCCGTGGACAGCACACACTGACCAGGGCAAAAATACAACCAGCCAGGCCTTGTGCTTTACTGCTGTTGGTTGCATTAGCTTAATTCTCTCCTCTGCTGGATAGATTTACTTCTCTGCTTCTCATTACATCCCAGGAGAGATCAGACGTTACTGTTAAGAGTCAAACCCACACTGTGCTGGTCTCGCCATCCACTGCAGAGAAAGTTAAATATGTAATGAACAGTGGATTTTATTTAAATATGGAGATTCTGTAAGTGGAGATATTTCAACTTTAATATACCATCACCCATCGAAAAACTACTGCTAGAAATCACTGCATGGCAGAATGTTGTCTTGGACATGTCAAAATTATTAATTTGACCTTAAAATTTTATTACTAAATTATATATTCACAGGCCAACAGTTTATGGCACACTGGTAATTACTCATCTTACCACTGTGGCCTGGCACGCAGGGTGCACTAACAAAATGATCCAGAAGAAGGCAGCATTGCTTTAGACATGCTCCCCCTCAGCATTACTCAATAACTCAGCAATCTACCAAACATGCTGTGTGCTTTTCTGGGAGGCAGAATAGATCAAAATCTGATCTTTGTATTGATTTTAATAAAGCAGAGTCTAGGAAATACAGAGGCTTTAGAATTTACAGCTAAAGGGATGAAAAACTGCCTGAAAGTGCGCAGAAGCTTCCTTTTCATAGCACTAACAGTTCTCCAATGCCCCTTTGTTGCCTTGCTGAGTAAGAATATTGTACGATATCACCTAAAATAATACATATATTCATCTTTAAAAACTCATAAGATACCATATTCAAATGTCAGCTGTAAGTACGAGTGTGTTTATAATGAATCATGATTCAAAACACTGTCTGTAGAGTCTTATAACAGAGTTATGAATTTGAGAGTCATATAAATATCCATCTTTTTTACACTTACACAAGAAACACTTTCAAAGGAGCTCAAAAGACCAAATTAAAGGGATTTACTAAACATCTTCAAATCAATATTCTGCTACTGCGAGAGCATTTCTGTGCCTTTATTTTTTATTTATTTCCATGTGAATCTGAAACTAGCAGGGAAACTCTTCCTCATCAAACCAGTTCTCCACCCCCGATCTCTAGGTATGTTTCCTAGCAACACGTCTCACTGAGTGCCTGGGAAAACCCAATGCATCATAATAGCCTCTGCTAATGTAGATCACCACCACTTGGCTGTCTCCTTCAAACTAAGATAATAAGCCCGTGCACATGCACATTTTCTCTTTAGTGCTGAATGCAGCACAACACATCATCTGTGCAAGTCGGACTCAGATTTAAAATGCCAACAGTCCTGCTTTGCTTTAAAGTCTGGCGTTGATAGTTTCTGCACTCATAAGAGCTGCTCGTGACAGCCGCCCCTGATAAGACAGTGATGGAGTGTCTGTCTGGAGTATTGTGAAGTTGGAGGCCGTACAGAAAAACAGCATTAAGGCGTTCAATCAAAGGCCTGGCTCACAGCTACCAGTGCAGGTGTTTACTACCAAGTCTGATTACAAACATGCTCAGAGGACAGTTTACTATGATCCAGATCTCACACTTTAAGTGCGTTAAGTCATTCACTATAATCCAGTGATTCAATCATTGTATTGATTTATTATGGTATATAATCTAAGAGAGGTCCTTCATTACCCAGCTTTGTAAGCCTGCTACCTGTGTTTTACCCATATATAATCAATTTACTCTCACTCCAAGCTGCAGCTACTCACATTAAAAAAAACCTAGAGCCACAAAATATGAAAATTATCCAAATAACAGCCTATTAACTTTCTGCCAAACTACCTATTGATTTATCAACTACTCTCAGCAGCTCTAGTCTACAGTCTTATTATAGACATGCAAAAAATAAATGTACCATCATATCACCGACCTTGCTAATATTGCCTTTTCATCAATTGATATAATTCCTCAGTGTCATTGAAATGATTTGTTGTCTATTGTGTTAATTAGAAGATTAACTAAGTAATTGTCAGTAAACAGCCAAGACTGGTATTAAGGCAAACTGTTGAACTGACTCAATGCAGATGCTCACACAAAAGAGTAAAATAACACAAGCCCAGCCGTCTCCACACAAGCGATGTTTGCTCTCGTCATTGAACACAATTCACCAAGTCAGTTTACTGAACTCCTCAGTGACAATTCTGCTCCGATAGAAAGCGGCCTTATGGTTACTGCATGACACCATCTGTGACAGCCACACACAACACTCCACTGTCATGTTGACATCTATTGACTGCTGGTGAAGCTACGTGTCTGTTTACAAGGAGCTACAACAGGAAAGGTGTATATTTAGATGATGTAGTGTGAACAGAGATCTTTTTCATTCCCATCCAGGTGGATTTTTAGAAAGGCAAATAACATGCTACAATGAATTTGATTGTTTTCTCTTCTTTACCAGACAATTAACTGTAACTGTAACTGGGTATATTTATAGCTCATCTATATAGTTTACTTGGAAGATGCTTTTATCTAAAGCGACTTACAAGCTAGCGCTGGGTGTCTGGCTCAAGGACACACCTGGTAGGGAATGGACTAGGAGTCAGACGGGGTTTCAAACCTGTGACTTTCTGCATCCCAGTCTGACGACTAACCCATTAAGCTACCAGGCCTCTTTTTAATATCTATTTTTGATACTGTGCTGTACACATGTATATGGCCGAGGCTTTTATTTTCGCCTTTATTTTGAAATAGCGTTAGTAAGAACAGGAACAAAAAGATAGTGAAATTATTTTTAGTCGATTTGAAATGCAGGACCCTGTGCTGTATTTTCATGGCATGCATCACCAGAAAATCTTTTAAAACGGATCTTTAACTATAATTACATTGTTATCTTTATTAGCAACACGCTAACTTGCAGCTCTGTCTGCAGCATTGGCCCAGTGCACAGTACAGTAGGATGAATACTCCCGACTTTGACGATCCTGATGATTTCCCTTGTAGCAGCACATGTGTGCAGATCATTTTGAGAGATGTCTCAACAACAACTATAATTTCCATAGCCTCAGATCCAGGGTACAGAATCAACCACAATCAGCCAGAGAGAAAATAAACACTCCCATTGTATTATGAAGATAAAACATATTATGACCAATATGAATCTTATTTAGACAAACAACAATAATTCAAACTAAACAGAACAGTGTTTATTCATATATAAGACGACATAAGCAGGTCTCCAGCTGTGACTGGATATAAGCACAGCTGCTGATTAATTAAAATATTGTTGTCTCCTTTTATGCAAAAAAAAGGACAATTAAATAGAAACATACTTTCATTTGCAGCCTCCCAGCAAATGAAAGTATGTTAAGGAAGAAGGAAAATATACATTATATTCCCGACTGAAATGACATATGAGATGGGGATAGAATGTCTTGTAAACACATTTCTCCTGGAAAGAAAAAGCTAGCTCATAGCTTTCCTCTCACAAAGCCACTGGAAATCCTCTCAATTAAGAGATGCATTTTCTTATGCTTTGAGCAGAGAGAGGGAGAAGTATAATGCCCGAGCGCAAATCATTGAGAGCCCATTGAAATAGCTGCCAGTTAACTATGTAATATTACCACTCCTGAAATGCTTGTCCCTTTATCCCTTTTCAATTGGAAGGCTAGGCACTGCGTAGTCTTCATAAGTGAATTATGCCGTAGATGAAACTTTTTATTCCCACCTCACAGTTTGGAGAGAATGAACTTATTATTGCAATGCAATAAGCATCACTCTTTAATGTCTGGGTAAAAAGGTACAACGGTTCTAAATAAGGACAATTTATAGCTTATTAGTATTAAGTATTAACAACCCTCAAGTTAATATTTAGTGCAGCTACAATGTGACAACAAATGCAGCTTTGAATCTACGTGGACTCGTTTGTATCTGTTTAGCAAACCGTATCTGAACTCTGGCCTTTAGGAGACAATCATTTTAAGCTTCTCTGTACAGTGACAGTTTAAAACATGCGCGTTGTTCACCAAGCTTTTGCCTTTCCGTTGGAGAATCACAGGGGCATCCTTTTCTGAATGCGTTCCACTCCAGCTGTAGATACTTAGACCACCCACAGGCTGCGCTAAGTTTCAAATACATGGGCTCTACTTTACTGTATTCGTTTCCTTTTTTATTTTATTCATTGCCTTGAAATCTTTCCCACATGTGATTATTCCTTTTCAGTAAGCTTGTGCTAAATTTGCTCAGATACTGGACCTAAGCCGTTAGAGTTTTTTCACATTTATTTGTGTTCTCAGTAAATGAATGCAGCAAGTTTTGAGTACTTGACCCCCTCTGAACTGCTTGTAGAATTACTGATGAAGCAACTTGAACATTAATTAATTAAAAAGTGGTTTATCAGACCACGCAGTACACTAGATCAGTGGTTCCCAGCCCTGGTCCTCAAGGACCCTTGCCCTGCTTGTTTTTCAACTATTCCTGCACTGATTGGCTGAACACACCCGATCCAGGTAATCAGCAGTGGGTAGAGCAGAGACAGAAAACAAGCAGGACAGGGGTCCGTGAGGACCAGGCTTGGGAACCACTGACATGAGTTCAGTTATTAGATATTTATGTTGCTATATTGTTGTAAACGGTGGTCTGGTCATGTAACACAAAAGACCACGAAACCTGTCCGAGCAGGACACGCGAGGGATAATCACACAAAAGTCCACCTTGAGATTTACTAATGTATGTTGCTGATGGCTGTGGTCGGCCATCTGTGCGAGGGAAACGCAGCGAGAGAATGCTCATATTTTAATCATGAAATTCCTCTCCAACAGTGAAGTGAGGAAAGAGGTCAAAAAAGAAACGTGGATAAAATCAAAGAACCCATCCAGCAGCACACAAGGCAGTCGCAAAAGGTTTCTGATATGAACTGGATCTCCTATAGAGACCGTCAGTTGTTTGCTAGTAATCATTTTTTTCTTTCACAGATTGAATTTGCAGATAACTGAAAACATAACTAGCCATAAATGCGACCAAGTGAGAAATATACATACATACATATCATAGAGGAAAATCATCATGGATAACAAATGTAGAGCTTCTCACCGTTTCCAGTCACGCTGCAGTTTCTTACCCATCAGGGAGGCGCTCTAGACAAGTCCTTCTTGCCACATGCAATCAGGCTGCTGGATGCATAGTTTTACCTTTAAAATAAAGCCCTTAGAGTTGGAATCCATCGTCCTTTATATTGTACACATCTGTTCCAGAACCTCATCAGTCTGTATTATTTTTTATATAACGTCAAGGACACTTTTCTGCATTTTCCTCTAATTGACTAAGTATTTGTTTTTCCATTTTAGTGAGAGAGACTGGAGGCAAATTTGTACAGATGTGGTTATATTTTGACTGAGCATAGAGAATACTTTTTATATATAGGAAACTAAACTTTGCCTGTCTGCTTGTTGACACTTGGCCAATAACCACTGGCTATTATGAGCAGTTAAGTTAGTGTGCATTTATGGTGATTCATTTTTCTCACGGTGCGTCTTCCACACTGCCATAACATTTTCCACAGAATGACTTTAAACCATAACCTCATTTACCATAACATTTGGGGGTCACGTTACCATGTAGTCATTTGAAACTGCATTAGCACTGACACAAAGGGGTTTTTTTTGTTGTAAGTTGAGATCTGCACTGAACTGTAGAATCTGTAATGACCCTTAGCGAGAGCCAAACAGTTGAGCCCTAAGAGGAACTGGAAAGTATATAACAGTAAAGGGGGAAACTACATTTGTATGAGAGTGAGCCTTTCATTTTCTGTGGAATATTACTTATTCCATTTTGTTTTCTTCTGAGAACAATTTATCATCCAGACAGATAGTATATGGTCCCGTACTGCACATACCTCGTATTCAGCAGCACTATCATGTAAATGTTTTCACTGTTTGACTATGAGGAGAGAGGCAGCTGGCATGAAAGGAAACAGAAACATACAATCATATTCTGACAAACACAAGTAAAAATACAAATATGAGTGCATGAATCACCATCATATTAATGAGACATTTTATGGTCAAAATATGGGAAAGACTGAACTACAGTATAGAAAATGGTGCCTTATGAATGCTTTCCCCAAACCAAATGTCATTCAGGGTTCCTAATTAGAACAAGAGAACCTCTACTTTTTTTTAGATGGATCTTCAAACAACAGATGCTACAGTTGGAATATCTCTCCTCAGGCAGACACCCACTCGCAAAGTGTCAGCAGAACAGGAGAGCAAAGGATATGAGGCACCCGGGGTAAACACTTGAAAAAGATCTCATAAGCCAGCACACGCAGCAGGGGCTGTAAATACATTTACCAAACGTGCAGACTACAATGAAATGTTTATGTGCAAAATTAAGCTTCAACAGCACAATTTTGCAGCAGCACCGGCCAAAAGATTTCCTTCCAATTAGTACGACTGATCGGTGCTGATTTGTTTAAAGTATCTAAATGGTCGCTCTTCAACATACAGCACAGCCTAGTAATTTGTGAAGTCAAGTGCTGTCTGTGCCACTAAACTTTACATTAGTCGAGTTAGTCCACCAAAGACCTAAAGAAACGCATACATTAATAAGCTAATTACAGCGCCATTCAATTTACAGCTGCTGCACAACAGATAATTATACACTAACTTAATGGTGCAAACTATAATCATTAATATGGAGACAAAATACATTAAGCCAATCAAGCATAGAATGCCAGCTCATGTATCAGATCCCATGACACCCAATCTCCATTTCTCTACACAACAAACACAGAGAGAGATGACCCTAATTGCACGATGAGCGATGCTGCAGCTGTGTGAAGCAACCTCAGTTTTTAATAAAACCTAATTTAACCCTAACCTTTAGCAGCTTCTCTAACAGCAGTACAAAGCCGACACCTGTGATTTGTTGGATCATCGGTAGTGCTGAACAGGTAAATACGGACCACATTCTGGATTCTAAAAAAGAGAACCAACAGTAGATGCATTACGTAAATGATTAAATGATTAATTCTGTGGCGTGACACGTGTTGGTATGAATGCCTCCGTGTGGATGATGAAGTTGCTTATGTGATGGGTGTCACTCGAGAAGACAGGAAGCTTCAATTCAGTTCACCACAGTCTGTAAATGTGTAAAGCCTGTTGGTTTATTTCTATTCTCAGCAACTCTCCCTGCACAAAGAATAATGAGGCAAATGTCCTTTTTTAAAAATACATACATTTGAAAGTTTATTCAGAAGTCAAGTCAGTAGTGAATTGGGAACAGTTCATATTATAGAAATCCAAGGTTACAGCAATCCAGGACAAAGTGTGAACAATGATGAAGTGACAGGAGTTAGTTGTATGTGCACTCTAAACCTTAACCAATAACGTCTGTGAGAGGTGTTCACATACCAACTCTGTCAAATCCCTACAGGCCCTTTTTTGTTTCAAATAAATGCCGTT
The DNA here is from genome assembly GCA_032359275.1 of Microctenopoma steveboyesi. Classification (NCBI taxonomy): domain Eukaryota; kingdom Metazoa; phylum Chordata; class Actinopteri; order Anabantiformes; family Anabantidae; genus Microctenopoma; species Microctenopoma steveboyesi. Next base: position 10,433,086 of record JAUMHF010000011.1, on the reverse strand, counting down.
TAACCTAATGAGACGTTAATATAAAAAGATTCATGATAAAAAAAAAGAAAGAAAATAAAATCATATATACAAACCTCTGTACATAGTGGGAATACGAATAAAAAGAATGGGAATAATGCTTTAATGATCTATGTGCTCTCACACACCGAGAGCGGGTCAGAATAGGAAGGTTGCTGGTTCAAGCTTATCTGTCTGAAAACTGTCCTGATATGATATTTGTCTTGGAGTCATTGGCAGAAAGCATCTACAAATTCTGTGACTGCTCATCTCTACAACATGCCGCCTGCTGCAGACTGCATCATCATCAAACTGAATGCAAAAGAAAAAAATATCAAATATCAAATGAAAAGATGATAAGAGGGGGTCGGGCTGCAGTGAGGTATTCATCTTGTCAAGCTGGGATAGAGAGCGAGGAATGTGTGGGTAAAAACAAGGAGGAGCGGCTCTTGTTAATGTTGTCAGTGTTGTTTGGTCCAACTGTCAGTGTCTCTGCTCACTATACAATTCCTGAATCATTGGAGGCCTGTTTTCGCGTCGTCTTGGGAGGGGGTGGAGGAGGGGTCTTGCTGGGCAGAGGAGGTGGAAAAGGCTGCAAACACACAAAACAAAACCTTGAAACCAAATAAAGGCAACGTGGGCTTTTTACTCAAATCTAAAACATGGGATTAAGAAGCTGCTGTCGCTACCAGGTCTGATTGAAAGGGCTTTTGATACAAAGACTAATGCCGGGATCAGCTTACACCACATTTATGTGTCTGAAGATGGTGACTATGCCAGATAAAGTAATTATCTGTCACCGCTACATGTTCAACTTGTCACATATTGCAATTTGCATTACGAACAAGCTGAACAGAAGTAAGAACCAAGCTTTCTGGAACAAAACGTGTTGATCAATCACATGTTCGGGGTTAAAGTCAAACTCTTATCAAGTTTAAAAAAGAGTTTTAATATAGGTTTTATAACTGAAAATGTTGAGATACCTTTACATTCATTTTATTGAACACAAACCTAACTGGGAAGCGTTAGACTGCTGAGTTCACTAAAGAGACAACAGATGAGGAGTAACGCTCGTCAATGACCTCACCTTTGTCTCCAACCAGGACTGAAAATGAAGAGTGGCTGTCAGTCAGCCTTACAACATCTGCTCTCCCTACATTACTGTCAGTCTGCTGCCACACTGTGTGTACACGGGTTCCATTTTACTACCTGTCCATGAGCCGTGACAGTGGATAAATAAGATTAGTTAACGGAGTAGCGAGGCGAGAGGATGGCTAGCGTAGACGTCGCCGAGTGTGGAGAGAAGAGCGGCTGATTAACAGTGGGAGATCTCCTGATGGATGTGAAAGGTAAAGTAATCATCCAATCAATCACGTCTGAGCGCAGGGCAGGCCGGGGCGAACAAGTATAAATAACAGCAGGGTGGACAGGCGGTTGGAGGCCCTTGCTGCTATCTGACTGATGCCTACACTCTCGAGTGACACACATTAAACAAACGATGCACAAATGCAGCACAAGCACAGACATGAGTGTAAAACATGCATGCACACACCTGAGCACAGGATAGTAAAGGGGCTGACCCGCATGTCAAGTGTATAGCGACCTCTTGTTACATTATAAGTGCCGTAAACATTAAGGCGCTCCGCTCAGGACTAATTAGAACACCTACCCTCTGATGTGGCGGGGGTGCTGGAGGTGTCGAGGGACTCATCGAGTCTTGATTATCTACCAGGTTGCCGTAATCAGCCGTGCTGCCTTTGACGGGCAGCGGAGGAGGGGTTTCACCTTTGTCTGAGTAACCCATCCCATTCAACTCCAGACCTGTGCAAAGAGGGCGCTCGTCAGCTCACGTTCATCATCAGAGCAACATTAGCATTTTGGAAACTGCTGGACCAGAACCCAGATTAAATCACAGGGGTCATTTGTTTGAAATATTAATATTTAGGCCTAAGTTATGGGACAGAATTTCCACTCATGCTTAATGTAAGTAATACAACATTTACAAGGTGACTTTTAAGTGTGTTAAGTTTAATTATGATCATTTCAGGGTTACCTTGTTTTGAAGACTACCCCCATTCAATAAGTTGTTTATTATATTAGCTGGGGGTTAAATGCTGCCACAATTCTGAAGGGGAAACACGTAAATTCAAACACCTTCACAAGCAGGGAGAATCTATTACATCTAATTCTATGAGAATTGACTAAGAATAATGTTGCATCCACAGCTTTTGGACTTAAGATTTACTGGTCTCTGTTGCTTTTCTGCCTCTGACTTGATGGTTAATGTCTTTCACTTGAATCCTCTTTGACAAAAAGTCAAACACGTGAACACAGTTGGTATCACAATGCAAAGGAGATGAATCATTGTGATGAACATTTATTGAGGTGACACTACGAGCCCACAGAGTGTGATATTGCTGTCGGCAGTAAACCCAGTGACGAGGAGACGTCACTGGGTTTAGGCTGACGGTTATAATTCACATGGTGATCTAGCTACTATCACATTCAGCAGCGTCATAATAGAGATCAAAGTTAGCATGTGGTAACTGTAATGCACAGTGTAAAGCTTGTGAGAGGGAGGCAGAGAGGGTCTGAACAGCTCTACTAAAAATATAAAATAACATAGCACTAATGTAGAGCGGTAGAAAGCAAAATAGTTACTAACTGGAAACAGCGTGCAGTGTACTGAAGGAGAGTTTGCTCCTGGGTGTGATGGGTGGGGGTCCTGCTGTAGAGGAATTGTTTAAGGATGAAGGGGGTCCAGGGGACACAGAAAGGCGGCGGTCTCCACCTATCTGGTTGAGAACTTGACTCCTTGGTCTCTGAGGCCGTAAGGGGCTGATCTGTGTGATTATACATAAGGGGAATAAAGTAGACACTATCAGAGAATGAGTTATTACTAAGTACTGAAATTATAGTTATCTAAATGACACATGCATCAGTTCATTATCTAAACTGCTTTTCCTATCAGGACGTTATATACACACACACACACTCGCATACACACACACACACACACACACACACACACACACACACACACACACACACACACACACACACACACACACACACAGTATATATTAAAAAAGGAAAAAAGAAAACACAACTGAAGACAGTATTAACTTAGGGGCGAATAAAGATAACAATAAAAGACAAGAAAATGTTTAACATCTCATTTGGGATTTGTGAATGTGTATCTACATGGTTAGTGACATGTTGGTTGTATTCCTGAAAGAGAAACCATTTGGGTAAATGTGCTCGTTGGTCTGCAATATCTTATTTGTGGTTCAAAATAATTGCTTGCATGCAAGACTGCACTCTTCCAGCTTTATTATGGCTGGAATTTGAATATCAAAAGATATGTCCTCAGGGCTATTCCACACTGTAGGCTACATTAACAAACAAGTTTGTAATTGGCAAAACTGAAAGAGCCAGTCACAAGGGACAGACAAAAAATAACACTAATTCAGGGATGTAATTTTTTCCAGGACGTTAAAAGACAAAACTGAAATTTGTAGAAAAAGTAAAAAGCTACTTCTTGATTTTTGTGTTACAACACTGCTCGGTAAGCACCAAACCCTAACCCTGCTCTACCCTTGACCCCTGAGGCAGGGGCCTTCTATCACCAGCCAGACGGCTCCAGCACTGCTAGGGGCCTCCTTTGGATCCCATTACTGTCCTTATCTTAAAGCCATTACCCAAGGAGCTTTCCCACTGGGCATGCAGAACACAGTGATGCCTTTCTGATGTTATGAACACAGCAGTGGGGAAAAAGGACACAAGAACAGCAGAGAGAGGGAGCAACGCAAAGAGAATCAGGAGGGGCAGTCACTTGGTAGGAATGTGAACCATGTAATGCAGTGGTGGTTCAAGATTAAGGAGAAAACAAACAAGCAATGAGAGCAGTGACCAAAATCCTGAAGAACTGGGAATATCTGTGAATCGCACAAAGGTTTTATCGTTTAAGGTTTTTATTGCCACCAATTAATGCCCAAGTTTTCTACTTTCTAAACCATGAATATCTATGGAAAAGTGAAGAGTGTAGCTGTGTAGGACAAAGAAAAAGAGAGAAAGGGAAAGAAATGCAGCATAATACAGGACAGTTCAAAATAGAAATGCGAAAGTAGTAAAAACTAAAGACAGAGAAAAGTGCAGGTTTTGAGTACCGTCTCCGAGAGTATGACAGCTTCAGTGGGCTGCAGTGGGATGTCCATGGTCTTCATTTCTTTGTCAAACATCTCCTGGTGCTTACTGTTCCTCTTCTCCTTCTTCTTCTCTTTGCGCTCTCGCTCAGGCTCATCTCGATCCAGCTTGTCCTGAGATTTGGTGTGAAGCTTCTTTGGCAGGAGAGGCTCCAGGGCAAAACTGAATAAAAGATAATATGATAATTGTCCAATCAAATTCCGTCCTAGTCTGCACAGCTTAAGTAGCTCAATCATTTATTGAAGGGACACACAGGACAAGTCAGACCTCCGGGGAAGGAAAATCTCTCCCTATGTACTAATGAACTTAATTCTGATACAGTTTTGAGTTGTAACAGTTTGGTGCAAACTGGTTTTTATGGTAACATCTAAAATGTTCAAATGAAAAAGAAATCTGTGCAGAGTGTGAATTATGAGTTTGAGACTTGTCGACACAGACAGTAATCCAAAGACATTTTCAACAGAGAAGGAGAATATGTGGTGTTCTATGCACTGAAGAATTGTGAACCAGGTTTTACCCATCAGAACCAGGTCTGGAGGGGGAGTTGTCAGAGGAGATGGAGGTAACCGAAGCCACGGACAGCGGTCTTTGGGAGGAGGGCATAGTGAAGGAGCGAACCATGGAAGGAGGACGAGGTCCCCGGCGTTCATCTGCTGACGGCTGACACCACAGCGAAATAGAAGAATAGAAACGTACAGAATTAATTCAGCTTAAGAGTCACTCATTGCTTGGAAGTTGTATCTGCTTTTTTATTTTTTGGTACTTAGATTGTCATGGAGGTGCTTGTTCAGTGACAACCGCACAAAACTGTTGATGATTTTTCAGTTCTCATCTGAAGAATTCCACCTGCCACCAAACAAACACGCTCAGGAAACCCGTGAACTGATGACTGAGATTTACGGTGGGTATTTAGAATGTGCTCAGAATAATGTGTAAAATCACACAGTACTTTACACACTCAGTTTTACTTTTTATTGTATAAAGAAACTAATGTTGCTCCTTAGATGCAACTAAATAATCCAGAGGAACATTACAGGGCTGGATTTGCCATAGAAAAAAATTTGTTTGCAGATAATGTTATGGTCAGAAACAACAGACGTATTGAACAATTTAAAAAGTTGGGTAATGGTGCTACTCTGAAAATCACAGCACATCAAAGTCCTGAATCATAAAAGAAGCAGCCATGACGGTCCATGTAATCCATCCAAATGACCAATAAACGTATATGAAACTTTTATTGTGTGAACGCAATGACATAGTTGGCGAAAAGACCCCAGTCATGAAAGCTGCCTTGCAACTCGTAGGTCAGCGAGGATAGGTATTAGGATGAAACCCTGGGGTCTGGATGCTGGTAGTGATGGTGGAATCAGGCAGAAGAGGAAAATGGAGCAATGGCTGAATGCCTGGAGTACTCTTCAGGATAAGTCTGTGATGGGGTGATGGAGGGTTGTGCAAGTTAAGGTCTGAAAGGCAGAATGACAGAAGCAAGTTGATATTTAAATAATGGACTCTTTGAGCTGACTGGCTTAAGAAAGCTGGTAACAAAATCACTCTCACCCAAGCTTCATTTCAATATGGAGAGATTATTGGATTGTTTATGAGAAATTTATTGGGTGAACACAAAGAGAGAGTTGGCGGATAGAACCCAGTCATGAAGACAGCCTTGCAACTCCTAGGTCAGCAAGGATAGGAATAGGAAACCCCCAAAATAAGGAATCAACCTTACTGTGCAGTAGAGGACTTGATCTGGAGAAGATAGTGACTCATGAGACAGAAATTAACACAAGAGTCTGCTGAAACTCTATGAGGAAACCAACTCAAAATCTTTGAGACGGTCTGGTAATCAGGTGATGCACAAACACTGGATAAGGATGCTCAACCTGTCCAGTTCCTGTGAGTGGAGCTTTAGGATGGTTTGAAACCATACCGGCTTCCCTCACACTAAGGTCAAGATGGAGATGGACTTCTCAGACAAACAGTGACGTTAGGACGAGGCAATGATGGCAGGAAAAGGTAATGATGGGCACGCTGATGCTAAATGACCACAATGCCTGCAGGTAGTGCAGGCATTAGTTGGCTGTCTGCCAACTAATATTACTCAATGTCAATATACCAATTGATGCAGGTGTTAAACGGGCAATGCTGAAAGCTGACCTGCTGAATAGGGGTTTGTGTTATCTGTAGAAAGCATCATACTTTTAATTGAAATGACCAATTAGTGACTAATATGTGTAAAGCTCTTGACGTCCATCGGGGTAGACTGGGAATACAGTATGACATCATGACATATTGCAAAGCCTACCAGTAATCTCCCAATGGACATGTCTCTGGCCAGGAGAAGATCAGCAGACTTCAGGGGATGTAACAGAAGACTGAGGTGATTTCGATGCCTTAAAGGATGTTGGTACACAGCCTGTCAGAAATGTTTTCTGTTTGAGGAATATAAGTCCTAGTCAAAACGGGTGTGGGCATAGCTGGTGGGACTGGTGGGACCATGGCACCAGATTAGATAAAAAATGGCTGAAGAGGCGGATGAGCTGAGGGGCTCTGAATGTTGGCACAATATGAGCTGGTGCTTTCCGGGGTTTGTCTGTGCTGATGTTGTGAAGAGTAGACATGACCTCTTGCAGCGTCTGTGCTGTGTCAGCATTGCTGGAGGATTGTATAGGGTAACTAGCTATCAGCTCTCCTCTTCTGATGGGGTGAATCTTGCTGAGAGGATTTTTTGGTCTTTGTTCTTGCGACGGTGAGTAGTTGTCTTAAACCCCACTGATTCCACTGGGGCTGGTGGTTCCAGTTCTGAGGCAGCGAAGGAAGGAGGTGGTGTGTGATCGAGAGAGAAACTTGTAATTCCTGAAGCTGCAAGACATCTAGGCCCAGAGCCGGATCCTGTTTAAGGCTCTCAGGTGCTGAGTATAAAAGATTTGCTGGGTGTTTGGCAAGAGACAGTGTGGGAGAGAGCTGCCTCTCCTGCTGTTTGCTGGAAGGGAAACACTCCTAAAATCTCTTCCCCATTTATGAAGTCACTACCGGAGTCATACATCACTAAAACTACCAGAAGTTTTAGTGATGTAATGACTTCACGAGTCGCATGGTCTGAAAGGCAAATTGGCAGAAACAAAGTGGCCTGTAAAGAATGGACTTTATGAGATGATTTGCCCGTTAAAGCAGGAATAAAGGTTACTTGTTAGAGATACTGAAACATATTTTTGCATGAAAGTAATTCTGACAGTGTAGGAATGTGAAAATGACCAAGTAGGTTTAGTTAGGAATCCCAGCAGGGGGAGTATAGAAGATCTTCCTTATTGAACTTTCACCAAAGCTTCATTTCTGACATATTAACTCATGGTGGCAATTCACAGAAAGGGATTTCATTTCAAAGGTCGTCAGGATCATTGTCTGGAAACCACGAAAGTCAACACTGCCAAGGTGTGAGTGTCTGAACATTATCACCAAATCACAAATAGTTAAAACCACCTAACATATAATAAACTAATTTTTGTAAAATCGTTTTAGTTTTAGTCACATTTTTGGAGCATCCATTCGATCACATATTCAGTTGGCTGGCCCGCAGCACCTTAGTAACAAACTTAACAAAAATCCATACAAAACAACACAATAGTGAACAGTATCACACCCGATATCTTCGGCTTTCGAAATAAATAGATATTTTGGTCACATTTCATTGACAGGCACAAGATAAAGTGCCATCAAATCTACAAGTTCACAAACCTAAACAAAAAAGAACAAACTAACAACTCAAACGAATATTTCTACTAAACTGACCTGTGAGCAACAGTTACACTGCTGAGACGTCAGTGAGAGAAGTGAAATACAGTTATTTGGTTCTGAAAAAACGCACAAACCTTTGGGTCACAATGTCAGAACAATCCGAAGACGCTGGTGAAGAACGCATCCCTGAGGGAGCGACGAGAGCTCATGTGTGAAAAGAATAAGTCACAAGCCAAATGTTTGCATACTACTACTGCAATCCCAATTAGGTTAGTGTAGAGAGATCAATTGTCCCGTTGTACTAAAACATATTTTTGCAAATGAATGACGCGACACTGTTGGAGAGCGTTTACGAGTTGAAGACCAAACTCTTGTCTGAGTTTCTGTTTAAGCAATGGAAAAGTGATTGAGATTAGGATTAAAGAAAATAATATCCGTCTATCTTCAGCCTTTCATGCGGCTACAGCAGTATAATTAAACAATTATATCTTCTGGTGGAAGATATTTAGTTACAGTAGATCTAACAACTTGTGTCTTTTAATGTGGAAAAAAGCAGCCATCACACATGTGTTAGGATAACCTTATTATCACACAGTGGTAAAAAAAAGGCTTTTATTTCTTGCTTTGAAGGGTCACCACCCTCTCCCTTTAAACTGAGCAAGATTGAGGTAAAAGCTTTGCCAAGCAACAATTAAGTGTAGTAAAAAGGTATTCTCTGGCAGTATCTCGCTATACTAACAACCTTAAATACTTCAACAATCATAGTAGAAGATACTTTACATGTGACTGGGGCTGTGCCATCAGCCTGTAAAAAGGCACTCAAATGCTGTTAATTGTTATGTTAATCACGCTGTTATTTTGTGTCTACGCTAGCAAGAGCTGTGGGCCGAGGCAGGTTTACAGGTTCACACGTCCGTCCAGGACAACTTAGGAATGTCTTGAGGGAATTTCTTTAAAATTGCCACAATCATGCACTTGGACTTAAGGATGACCTGATTCCATTTTGTCGGTCAACCTCGGTCTACGGTCAAGTTCACTCATCCCATCCTTGTGGATGCCTTCAGGGACTTTCTGCAAAACTGGCACAAATGTCTACTTGAACTAATGGATGAGGTAATTACATTTTTGTGGCTAAAGGTCAAGTTCACCGTGACCTTACGTCCATCTGGTTCTTGTGAATGTTTTCACAAGAAGGCCTTGAGGAATCTTTTTCTGTCAAATTCGCAACAAATATCCACTTGAAGGTGAACTGATTTCCTTCAAAGGTCAAAGGTTGAAGTCCATGTAACCTTTAAACCATTCTCATCGGCGCTACACGTAAAGGGAATTTCATTACATGCAGCACAGACTGTAAACTGCAAATTGACTAGTAGTAAAAAAACGCAACGTAGTAATTCTAGTTTTACCCACATGTTGTAACATTTTGTACAAATCCTAATTTTCTGGAAAAAAAGCCAAGGCAATCTTTTATAAAGTGTACTATACTGTCTATTGCCATGGCAGACTGTATCAACTGGCTTATGGACTCACTTCGGCGAGAAACCTTTGAATAAGGTGACGAATGTTAGTCATTACTTTCTGTTTTTAAAGGCACAGTATACAACATATAATGTGGATGTGAAGGTAGCAAACTAAATTAATACTTTAAAGTCCAAACTAGAAAAGGGCAACTCCAGAAAATATACAGATCTGATCCTCTGGACAGTGTCTGGACTTTACTGTTCACTTCGGGGAGGTATTGTATAAGTGCAATTCTATCCTGTAAGAGTTTACTTTTAGGGCCTTGTATGTCCCTGCTCGGACGTAAATAGTTTTACAGATATGTAAATGTATTAGTTTCTATCTTCTCTGTGCTGTATTCACTGTTGTTTTCTTTACTTTTGTGTTGTGGTACTTTTTAGATCTCTCTTTTTATAATGTTGATTTGATATTGTGTGCTGCAGAATAAAAAATGGAGAGAAAAAAAATCTCTGATGAAAGCAAGAGGAAGACCAAACCCTTCATAATGGATGCTTAAAAGGTGTAAAAAAAAACACACTCCAACCAATCACACCAGAAGAAGAAGAAGAAATCTGAGATTCTATTAGCACCTACTAAAAATGGCCACACAAATTAAATGATATTTCATGTAGCGTTAACACAAAAGATAGAAGTTCTCACCAGGGTTTTCACCCCATACTGTTTCTCCACTTTCTCACGCAGTTGCTTGAAGCAGGCTTCCATGCGGTCGTGAAAAGGCCTCAGCGCCTCTGTGACTTTCTCTCCGTGGATACGAACACCTTCCGCGAGGTGGGGAATCTGGCAGAACAAAATAGCAAAGCACACATTAATCCAGCATACCTTGGAGAGATGAGGTGAGCTTCATCACATGTTATCAATATAATGCACACGACCTCTGGCCCCTTGGTTGTGCATCCTTGACACAAACACTGAATGTGTGTTTGTGCTCGTAAAGAGGACGTTTCTTTGCAGCCCTATCTAAGTGGGAGCAGACTACATTAGAGAATGCTGTTGCCATGACACCCCCCCCCCCGCCACCACCACCATCACAAACTCCGACGTCAACACACCAGAACGCGTATATTAAACATGGCACCGCTACACGTTAAGGCACTTGCTGCATGCGATGAATGTTTTCCTCTCAACTTTTGATGCAAAGCTCCCTTTTCAAGCACACTGCTTCCTCTTACACTGCTGGTGAATAACATCTTACCACATACCAGCGGCGACTCGGGTAGAAGGAGAGAGAGAAAGAAAGAGCGAGGGGAAGACTGAAACTGCTGAAAACTAGTAATTAGGAAACCCCGGTGCCACAGTCAGTATCGGCAAGCTTTGCTGACTAAATCAGGCAAGAGGAGGAAGCGTCATCCCTTAGGGATCGAGTACGTAGAGATTTCTGCGCTCCGCTGCTTGAAATCACAGGTTAATTTATTTTCTTCTTTTTTGTCTTTGGCTGTGAAGAATGGCAACTACACAAATATTCCACACTGTCCCACAGATTTACGTGAGAAATCCTGTTAAAGGCGGGAGGAAAGCAGCTTTTACTTTTCTGCTTTTGAATGCATGAATCTGATACTTAGAAGAGAGTCCGGCATGAGCTGGGCAAGCAAAAGCAACGCTGTGTATGTGTGTGTCTTTCAGCAGCCGTGTGATCAAAGGTCAGTTGGACAGATGATGAATCTGATGAAGAACACCATGATATGTGAAGAGGAACTGGGTATGAAACCAGTTCACAGACAATTGCGCCATCAACATCAACAGAACCACAACCACTTACTCTTCTTTCCCTCTTGATTTGAATGTGTGCATTCAACAACCTTCGAGCATTTCTAGCTGGTTTGTGAGACCTCCGGATTCCCTCGAGCTGCCTTGCTTATCTCCGAGGGCAAACTGCCCTCTACAGCTTTCTATAGTACGAACAGACTTCATTCAACAGGAACATAAACAGCAACTCAGTTTTATGATGCAACCTTTTGTAATAATCTCAAACACGGATGTTTTATTAATGTTTGAACATGTGGGGGAATTATAGCTAAAAGAAACACACTGCTATAACATTGAAGATAAAAAAAAGCTATAGGTTCTGAGTCATGCGAACAGCTTTATGTTGTTGGAGAAGCACGCAGTGAGCAGAACTGTATAGAAAGAAATATGAAAAATGTATCATAGGATATTCCCTCACTTAATGTTTGTTACTGTGCTGTGTTCAAGGAAACCAAAGCTTTGGCTCAGGAAGATAAATGATAGAAGGCTACAGACACCCTGCACGGATTTCCCCTGATATTGAGCACAATCATTACAGCTGGGACATCTTGGAGGAGAGAGGATGGGGTGCAGAGAGGCGGAGGCTGAAAGGGAAAGGGTGAAGGAAAGGAAGGAGCGGTAGAGGGGAAACAGGTTAGGAGTAATAGACAGGGAAAGGAAGGAGTCAGAAGATCGAAGTGTTGCGAGACGAAGAAGACAGAAAGGGGGAGAAACACAGTGAGAGTGAAAGCTGAGGCAAGATTCACGTCTCCCAGGATACACACATCTTTTTATAGACCTTAGGATGATTGAGTGCAACTGAGTGGCAGCATGGCAACAGAAGTCTGTTCGGTAGCTGCACAGAGATAAGCTCATTGTAGAAGAGGCTTAAGGTTGATACACACACACGTTGAGTGCTTTAATTACACATATATAACAACTTTAACCAGACACAATTCACCATATCAGTAAGGCACATTTCTCCTGATACTTCAGCATACTATTGTAATAATCGTAGTACATTAGTCACTGTATAGCTGGGGCACAGATGTCGCACAAAGTAGCAACGTAATGCCAAATATATATACATACTTTGGGAAACGGGTACATTTTTTTTAAGAAGAAAAGAGCTATGAGGTATGAAATGAAGAGCTGTTAAGGCGGCGTAAGGCCATAGCTGGAATCAAGGCCACAAGTCACATCAATAGTGCCATCTTTAAAAAAATGGACACAATAAAATAAAAACGGTCCTGGGGACCTTTTGGGCTTTCCTGATGATAACAAATGCATTACTCGGCGGGGGGCGGGTACTGCTGCTTTACCCACACTTAGCTATATACACCCACAACCAGTGGCTGTGCAAAACAACGGCTATCTATAGAAAAGAATACTTCTAAGGTTTCTGCAATTATGCACCAGCTAATAGTCAATAGAAATCCACAGTAGTTTTCAATGTGAAGTTAATGTTTGAGACATAAGGAGAACATTTAAGCGATCATACAGTATATCATTTAGAAGAAAACGGACTTGGTTTGCCTTTGTTCTTCTCTAATATCAGCACGAGAGTGTGAGAATTATTCTCCTAGAATAAATATGTGCAGGGTACACACATTCTCATATTCATGCAAACCACAACGTTTAAACTAAACATCCACTTTTTAAGCTACATTTTGTGGGCATGTAGTGACTACAAACAACGCCCTAATCTATAAACAGACGAATGCCAGTATTATCAGTTGACAAGATGTATAATAAGACGCTGCTGTTTGGTATTGGCTGTGTTTCTCCGAGCCCACTGTTCTTAGCTGAACCCTGTCACTCCTTTCCTCTCTAATGTACAGTAAGTAGACTTCAGATCCACACCCTGGGCCATGTTTCCTTTGAGATGCGTGGTATTAAGGCTATGATGACATCATAAGACCTTTCATGAAGGTCACAAAGGTCCAACAAACATACACAGCCAGTGGCGAGTCAGACTAATGAGCTGAAAGACTGCTGTATACGTATCGAGTCAAATCAAAAGACAACATAAAGAAAACGCAATTGCTATCACAAGTCAAGGTATTGCAGCTGATGCCCCTCAAAAATGGCCCCATTAGGTCTGCAACTCAATTTATTGATCACTCAGCTACACTTAACAACTTTAAAATAAAGTGGATCATTGTGCAGTGAAAAGTTTAAGACACTAATTTAAGCATCTGTCCAGAGCATTTGCTAATTATAACGAGAATCATCACAGGAAATACCTAGTTTGTATTTGCCAGGGAGCCTTTTACAATACCTAATTTCCTGATTTCCAGTTGCCCATTTCCTCTCTAATTACTAGACGAGGACAATGGGTATTTCAGAACAACAGCGCTACGGGCTCATTTCTCTAGTTTGCTCATCGGAGCAGGCGCACCTTCATTTCTCTCATTTAGACAGATTCAAAATGTGAGATTAACAAGCATGCTGGCTCTGGCAGGGTGACAGCTGATACCATTTCAAATCAACAACTCTGCCTTAGTCATCCCTTTAAAAGTTCCCTCTATGCACACGTTTGGTGCGGGTTCAGTGAACGCATCTCTGCTTCCTCTGTGCTGCATTTCTGTGATTATTACACCACTTAAATGTGTATTTTTAGAAATACGGTGGAGGAAATAATTATTTGACCCCTCGCTGATTTTGTAAGTTTGTCCGAAGTCTCACTTGGTCATCAATTACAAGAAACGTTTGACATCTGTGCTTGTATCGAGTCTTTTTTCGTTAGAGGGTTCAAATACAAATCATCTTTTATTTAAAAATATGTGATCTGTCACTGTTCAAATAAACCTACCATTAAAATGATACTGTTCTGAGACTTGTCAATTAATTATATAATTATTTTGTTCACTGAATATGGACGATATACAGTCAGTGACACTGTATCAGGTGCACATGTACAATCATGTACATGTACATGTGCAATCTAATACAGCGGCTCTGCCATGAATTCTGCCTCTACAAGGTTATAATTTCTCAGTTTCTGTTGAAATTGTGAGAAAGGAGCTTATTCTACTACATTTACATTTATTAGCAAGGTCATAGTGGGTGGTTCAGGGGTGCATTATATTGGGCTTGAGTGTGATGTCAAACGCACAGTTAAGAGGATGTTAAGGACACACTGAAAAGACTGGGTGTGTACAATGGGACTCCTGCTAATTACTACTGTGAACTGTGGGTGGAGGATGATTTCAAAATTGCAGTGTGACTTCTAACACCATTTTAGTTCAGTTAAAATCCCAAATTAATGGTGAAGCATGTTTAGGTCCTTAATATCCAAGGGACGTCGATAGTTTCTATAGACACAAGAACATTTATTGTAATGTAGTGTGACAAACTGTGTGTGTAGCGTATGTGCATTTACTGTCTGCTGTGTGAGCTCTTTCTTCAGGATTAGGGAGGGTGCAAAGCTTGCAAAACCACCAATGCTGATCTCCCTAACTTCAGAATGTTTACTCCAGCACTCTTACTCCCTGGTATCTCCATTTACCTCTTTAAGACACTTCGCCCCCTGCCCACTATAGCTACTGCCACTGGACACTCATGGCAGAGCACTCACGCCTTGTTGAAACAATGTTTTACTTTCAGCTCTAAACGCCCAGAGAACATTTCAGACATAAATGTCCTACTATACACAACTAAAAGTATTTTCAGCTGTAAAAATACAGCCTGGCATCTATGGGGCCCTCAGCTAGTGATGCGCGGCTCTAATGCCACTAATAACTCTTATAACTCAGACTATTATTAGTCATGAGGTCATCACACGTTCAGCACCACTAAGGCCAAGCAGAGAATGGACTCACATTTCCATGCCGCTTGCTTTAAAACAAGAAAGCTCCTCCATGCCATCTAATCCACGCTCAGTATTTTGGATGCCTGTAGGCTACGTCTTCCTCTAGTCATGCGCCATAGGAAAAGGAAATACTACGGAAGATGACAGAATGCATCTTTTATTTAAGTAAATGAGCTCTCTCAGTCTCACCTGCCAGGCGATAAGGTCCTTCAGTTTCTCAATCTTCTCAAGGTCTTCTGGATGTTCCTGCATGTACTTGTCATTGAAGAAGGCCTGGAGAACAAGTAGAAGAGATCCAGCATTTAGTTTGATTAAAAGGGAGGAAGTGAATGAGAATATGGAACAATCTGAAATGTTGAAGAGCATGTGATATGGAAATAGAAAATCTGGACAATAAAACTGAAAAGTCAAGTAGAAAAGTGCTGGGAGGGGTTTTTAAGATGAGAAAAATGTAGTCAAGACAACTGTCTCTCCTCTACCCCCTGAACTATTTCACCGAGATGAAGGAGTGACCTGAGGGCAAAAGAATTTACATTGCTCTTCCTCTGACTCACACCATTTCACAGGAGCAATATGAATCTATTCCAGGTAGCGATATATGCGGGGAAACCAACAGGCTATCACCTTTCTTTTTATTATCAAGCACAATGTAAAACGAGTTTTCTACCATGAGTCACTACGGTGTTAACAATGAATAGCGTGCGCCCCATAAACTGGGGAGAACACTACGAATGTGATAAAAAGCGAGATGCCGGAGAGATTGAGTTTGCAAGAAAAAAAGGGCCAAGTCGCATGAGGTAAAATCAGATATATGTTGACCTTAGATGATGAGAGTCACACAATATGTGAGCAGTTGTCAAGTGCAATGATAAAAAATATTATGAGACGGTATGAGAGCCTCTGGTTTTTGGTATACGATTTGATTGCAAAGCCTTATGCCCTTGAATTAAGTTTGATGTTTTAGAAATTAAGAAAGAGTATAATTACCTTGTAAGTTTGACAAAACAATAATAACTTAAGGTCTCTACTGGCCGTTTAATCACATCTCATGAGATAATAGCTACGGTTGCCAAGGTCAGTAGTTAACCTTCATGAATGAAACCTTAGCCCCCAAATAAACAATGATCTGCATTAAAATGAAAAGTACGAGGCGTGAGGCAAATATCAAGGCTGGCTCTGTCCCAATATAAAGAAAAAAACCCTACCAGCACATCTAATGGTCACAAATCTCAATTTTTTTTATATATGCAGCTGAATTGATGAATGGGTAAAAGCCAGACTGGATGTGAAACTAGCTCTTTAAGGCCTGTGTCGGTGAAGAGACTGAGAAATCTGCTAAAGAACCTTTTCACGTTAAGCACCTTCTCATAGTTGGCAAAACCTCCCATGACAGCAGGGTCCACAATCCCATTCACAAGCATGGAGAGGGGATTGATGGGGAGGTTGGGGTCGGTGATGTGTTTCTGCACCATGCTGCTGAGCTTCTCGTTGGTCAGCTGCATCGTTTCTATGGCGTTCTCAAGTGGACTGATCTCCACCTATAAGGCACAGGAAGAGAAGGTACCATTGAAAGCATGGATAAGACGGCGCATATATGTATGTATATAATTAATAATGCACTATGAACAGGGACAATAGTGATGTTCATAATTAGGTAATTACAAGATGATCTTAACTAACTGCATTAATCATGTAGGATAAAGAAGCAATATATAGTTTCCATACGTGACCCCATACCAAGCAAACTCAAATGCAGTTGGACAGTTTGTTGTTGCCCAACAAGATATGATTGGCAATTCTGAGAAAAGATTAATAAAACACTTGGAAATGTTGTCATTTAATTCCACTACTGCGGAAGTAAATTCCAACTAAATCCATGTAACTCAACAAGGGGGCAATCTCATTATGTCGGCTGAAGAAAAACACCTCCCTGCAGCTCGCTAGCAAGAATTTAGAACCCGAGTCGATTGTTGTGTAAAAGCACGAGTGGATTGTTTTGTAAATGTCAGATTTAGAGTCTAGCCAGAAGAATAAAGATGTTGTGCCAAGGAGACAAATCTCCAATCTGCGCTGGTACGTCTCAGGCCAGCTTGATAAAAAGCATCGTCAGATGGAAGGCTTTAGCTTGGCGAATCTCAGCCCAGTCATTAAGCTTTAAATAAAGAGGCTGACCTCGGGGACCTGGCCTCTCCCTGGCTCATCTGGAGGGCAAGCTGCTCCTGACAGTTTGTTCCAACCCTGCCTAAAGGAGGAGGTCTCTGCTTTGAATTAGTGCGGCAAGGCAGAATACCACTACATGGACTGATGCGTTAGAAGGGGATTAAGTCTTTGTAGTGAAAAGATTGTGCTAAGGATGTAGCAATCAGAGGGACCATTGTGGTGATAAATGTCCAAGCTGTCTTGTGCGTGGGTGTCATGTGGTGCTATTTGACGGCTATGAGCGCAGAAGGAGCCGACTAGCACATACGCTGGCTAATAATACTTACCTATATGCAAACATGAGCAGTCAAAGTGACAGATAAAGTAAGTAACTGGCTAAAAGCGCGGCCAGACTCACTGCACTAAGTAGTGCATTTACTTTGGGACAAATTAATGAAACACTGAAAAGATGTGGGCTCAGCTTTAGCCTGCGGTTATATTACTGTACTCATTTCTCCACGCTTCCACTTACTGGGAAACCACATGGACACAGGAGCTAAAATAATCAAACTGTACTGCAGGTTCACTGGGATGGAGAAGAAATATTCCCATTCCACGTTCTACAGCGTTCACACATCCTCTTATCAAAGGGTCAATACAGCAATTCAGTTAATTCTATTACAGGAAAATCAACAGAGAGCGAGTTCTAAACTCGCACCTAGTTGTATTTGTGCTGTGCAGCTATTTTCAGTGGAAACAGGCTTTAAGTAGTGCTCTGTGAATCAATGAGGGCCCTCTGGCAGAGGCAGGACGTGCCCTGTCGTTAGCTCGGGGAGTGGCACGCCTGTGTCCACACAGCTGTCTTTACCGCTTGAGTGGACAAATCATATCGATTGCCTCTGTGCAAGGCTACAGATCCTCATCTGATTAGGAAGACTGCCTGACACACAAGCCTTTGTCATACTTACTGTGGAGACTGACTTCACTTCGAACCAGCGCAGGATGCCTGGAAGTTTGTATGCTGTGGAGTATGTGGTTCTCTCAATCCACATGTTCTACAAGCAAAATGACAAAGACACAGAAAGCGTCACACATAAACACAATGAAGAAATTAACTCATCCTAAAGAAAAACTCACACAGCTGGAGATGAGAACAAGTCATTTCAACATTTAAGCCTATTTTATCACTGTGGTGGAGTAAAATAAGAAAAAAAAGTTTTATTATGACATGATTACAGAAGAAAATGTATAATTCATTAGAATTAAAACACTAAAACAGATGATCGTAGTAGAAACATCAGCGCTAATCAGATATGCTTCACCGTCAACCCTTTTTTTTAGTCTCGTATTTTCCTGTGTTGTAAAAATCAAAAACAATCCCCCGTATCCTTCGATCTAAACAAGAGCTCCTCTATGCTATTGATTTACTCTGCTGGAAATAACTTCACGTAGCGACTGTAGCAAAACTGAGACAAACAAGCAGAAACTTGATCAAAACAGAACAGAACTGCAAATGTGCATTTTTTCGCCCTGTTAGTGGAGATGAGTCACTAGTTCTTTAAGTCTATGTCCACACACAGTGAGACTCTGAGACAGACAGAGGAAAAAGAGATTTATGTTATCCAGATTTACTATTCACATATTTAGGCAGAATCAATTAAGAAACATGGCATATAAATTCACAGCGTTATAATCACTACAGTAAAAAGGATTCAAACTCATTGCTAAAAAAAAAGCTTGGAACTTCAGTCATTGAGACTTTTGTACTTATATATATAAAAAAGAATCAAATCTTTTCTATTGATGTTTAATATTAACAAATACAATGGACAGGTTCAGTAATGATGGGAAAAGAAAGAGCAATTACCGCAAACTCATTGTCAGGGTCCTTCTCTCCCTTCCTCACTGGCCTGGAATACTGGAATTTATGGACTTCATTTACGGTGTAGAAGCTGGGGAGGAATAAAATCAGCACCTGAGTAAATTAAAACTGTTAGGGGGCAAACTACAGCTTGACTCAAAGGTTGATTGCTTTGCTTCGTGTCAAACACAGGACAGGCCCCCTTCTAGACTAGCTCAGCCAGGAACTTTGGCATTTAGCACATTGGCCTCATCTACATGAGAAATAAATACGTTACTGGGCGGCACACATCACTGGCAACTCCTGAAGAGAGGCCGACGTGTCAGACATGTAGAGCTCTGCAGCATATGTGACAGAGGCATATGACTAGCAGGGATGACCTTTGCCAAATCAGGTTAATAGAGTTTTCACGCTAGGAAAATGATGGTGTTACATATAGTGGCTGTGGGAGCAGCTGTCTGGGCAAATACACGGCCACCCACACAGACACATAACTTGCGCTCTTTCCATCTTTATAACTGTCTCCCTGTCAATAGAAATCCACATTTGCACTCTCCTGGGGAAACGAGTGCAGCTTTTTTATCCTCATCGAGCATATTGCATTTGCAATTCCTACAACCAGGCCATATGGTTCAAAGAGCATGGTTTGTCTTTATTAGCAAACACTGGCTTTTTATGTTTACAGCAGCAACACAAAGCGTGTGCAGATGAGATAATAAAAAAATTGAACTTGTGCTCGGGACGGTTAATGTTTTGTTAATGAACAGATGACACAGCTTTTGGACTGGGCTCAGGTCTTGCTGGCACTGGGCGCCTAATACGACAATCAGATGTTTCCTTCCGTGCTTGGTCACAAAGGGCAGCTGAGGCTTTAATGAACATGATGAGCGGCGTTTCCAAATGAGCTGCCAAAACGTGGCAGTAACCTAAAAACGGAACCTCTGAGGTTCTGATCTAATAAACAAAAATAAAAAAGCTTTAAGTCAGCTGTACTACCCCAATTAAGCCTTTAACGTGTCATTAGCTAGCAGGCTAGAGATGATGCAGCACGGTGTGGGCAGAGCAAGGTCACAAGTTGGTGTACTCTGCCTGCCGCTACGACCCTTTGGCTCAAACAGCTCAGTCTCATTGTTATGCACCACTGATCATTTGCACTGAACGAGCTAATAAATGAAAAAACAGAGTGATGGGGACATAGAGACACAATCAGGGAAAAACATGGTGAGAGCTGGAGAACGAAGCTGGCTTCGACAGAGAAGCGGACAGACAGTTGGTGTGGCACGATCCTCTATCACTCTCTCAACACGACTGTCTAATCTAGGCTATTAACGGAATTACATATTCCAATCAGACACAGTTAGCAAACAAGCCAACAGGCTGCCGAGGGGATCGGTGCAGGGGGATGTGACCAAAGCTGCAGGATTGTGATCAGATCGGTGCCCAGGTATATTTGCCTAAAGGTTTTTCCAAGTAAATGTCTTCTTTTAATTATGTCCATTGATGCATTAGGTAGCATATCAAAGTGAATTAACACAGCTGAGTAGAGCAGCGCATGGCTGGGACACAAACTGGGCAAACAAATGGGAGCGAAGGGGCCCAGTGTTTGCTGTGGCCCCAGAGTGTAACACAAAGGTATTAATGATGTCAAAGACACAATGTTGTTACTTGGCACAGTGACTAATAGCAGATGGCTGGTCCAAGTTAATAACGAAAGGAACGACAAGGTCGACTGCTGTTTGTTTTACACAGACACACAATTACATCAAGATGTAATCTGCTTTACCTTCTAAAAAAAAACCAACACTAATGTACTTTAGCGTGACATCACAAGCTCTCCAAATAGTTTTTAAGTGAATGGGGAAAGTAAACTGGGCTCTGCAGAATTTAACTACATGCTGTGTGACTTTGACTCTGCAAACATTCATGTTCTGAGCTTACCTCACGATTTGTTCGGCGACGGGCTTGTTTTGGAACTTGGCAGGCAGTTCTAGGATGGGCTTGACCGTGAAACACTGGAGGTCTTTAGCACAATCATCAAGGAAATAAAGAAGCTTTAGGGAATAGTTATTCAGTAGTCTAATCCAAACTGATAAACTAACAATTAGTTACACATATAAAAAGTTCCCTGGTGTTGACGGGGATGCCACTACTTTGTACACATCTGTTTCATAAACTATGTGGAGCATGCAGCATCAAAATTATTTATAGAGAACAACCCAGTGAACTCAAAAAGTTAAGAAAACAAACAGCAAAGAAGAAAAAAAACACTCATTATGGGGATACATTGTCCAGGAGAAGACTTTGTGTCCTCATTAGGTGGTATGGTTGTCTTCATCTTCTCTGCGTTAGGAAATTGTGTGACCAGACGAGCTTCAAAATCCTCTCTGCGCTCATACTCCTTCCCGCGGTAGATGAACATTTTGTTCTGAAGGACAATGAAGAGAACAGTGAGAACTCAGGTATTCAGATATATGTAGATAAAGGCAGACACACATTTATGCATGTTATTTTATGAATACAGCAGTATTGAGAAAATAAAATGATGTCATTTCACAACAAGATCAGGTGCAGTAGCAAGGACAGAGATGAGACGAAGGTAAAACAGCATTACTAAAAGAAAGTTCCATGGATGGGTGTCTTGGATTTGTGAATCTGCTTGGCCCGGTTTTGTGACTGGGTTGAAATACATTATCATAATCTCCATATTAAAGACTTGAAATGAGGGTGACACAAAGTTCTTGGCACTGATTTAGTGATTAGTCAATCCCAGCTGAGTCCAGTGGGGGGTTTGCTTCTTCTTTATATTGACATTGTAAATGACATTGTAAATTAGGCCTTTTCTCACTCAACAGGCTGCACAGCTCCGTGTCCAGGCAATGGTCATATCCAAACTTGACTATTGCAACTCTCTCCTGGCCGGAGCTTCTGCAGTTACCATCAAACCCCTCCAGATGGTCCGAAATGCGGCGGCCCGCCTCATTTTTAACCAGCCGAAGTACACTCATGTCACCCCTCTTCTCACCTCTCTTCACTGGCTCCCAGTAGCTGCTCGCATTGGGACGATTAAAATATAAGCATCTACTGTACACATCTTGTGTGTCAGGATCTTATCAATGGGGATCAGCTGTAGCTGTTGTCGTTTTTAGACTGTCGCTGCACTATACAGCAGCTTACACACAGAAAGCCCCATGCTCATCCACATCACACATCTCAATTCCCAAATTAATTAAATGAATTGCATCCGTGATATTTGCCTGGGGCCACTTTAAAATTTGCTTTGACAAATACGTTGACAAAAGCACATTTTCCAGATTCCCGCTTCCAAACTACAGCACTAACAGTAGTAGTGAATCTGCACATTGCTGCAAGTCTCAGACCTAGTCATTCCCACATCAACAGACTGAATGATTAACAAGGTGGGTAAAATGACAATTACTTAAACAAGAAGCAAAGCATCACAAGTTATTATTAGTGTCACATAAAGCATTTACAGTCAGGACAGTGACGTGCAGCCCCTCTGCCAGATGTGTAATGTATGAGGGGAAACTGATGCAAGATCAGTGCTTAACCCTCTTTGCAGTGATAATTTACTAGAAAATATCTTTTCAGCATACTGCAGAATCAGAGACAAATAAAAAGGTCATCTCCTCTTACTCTAAAACAAAAATAAATGACATGAGAAGGATGCACAGAGTGCTCCTAAAAATGTATGAGCCAGCAGACTCCTTCATCTCCTTGAATGTGCTCAGGGGTCTGTCTGAGGAACATTTTGAATGATGTAACATGACAGCTCATATCCAAGTGTCTCCAAACGTGGTGTGTTAGGATACATATTTCAAGCCAACTTTCACACACCCTCAACTGCTTTTTAAGTCCACCGCTCACAGGAAACTCAAAACAGGGATTAAGTCAAGTTTAGGATTGATAGGAAGAGAAGGGAGTGGATAAGAAATGTGCCAGTGGGATGTAAAGTGAGCGAAACAATTGTTCAAGAAATCAGAGAATTTCTTTAATGCGTCTACAACTTGAAAATAACTCGATAGCCTTTAGAAAGCAAACAAATACTTTTTAGTCAGGTTTTACAGCTTCTTGACTGTAAAACCTGACTAAATACTTTAAAGGGACGCAACAAATACTTCTAGTTATTACACAGAACACAGAAAAACGAAGATAACCGGGACAGATGTCTTGATGTATCTGCAGATCTAAACAAATATCATGATCTAGAACAACTCGACAGCAGCTGCCTTTGCGTCTAACCACATCAATCGCTAATAAATCCTAAGCAGCTGAATTTAGCGTTCTTGCATAAAATCAGATCTTAAGGGAGGAGGATTCAAAATGTCTTTATTAAACTATTGATTTTCTCACATAACTGACTTTTCTCCCAGAGGACGCTGCAAAACAAACAGCAATACGGCACGCGAAACAAAAACCCTCCAAATTGGATTTATCTTAATTAGTAACTCATACATAAATACTTCCAAAGAAACTCACAGAAATCTTTCAACATAATAATTAAAGATAACAAGACGGACTACACATTTTCTCTAACAGGGCAAGAGGATTAACTTGTTCCTTGTCAGAATAAAATGCTGTTCAAAATTTAGCTGTATTAATACAACAAACCTGTACTAATGGGAATCCGTTTTATTGGTAATCCTTCTATGTTTGCGCATACAATACCCTTATAGTTACAAAGTACACAATATAATTAGACAAATTAGTAAGTGGCTAAATTAAGCTCGGATTTCTATTGGCAAATACAACCTTGCAACTATACCCTGTTTTTTTCAGGTAAGGTCAATCCCCTGGGAAAAGAACAAAAGAGAATGAAAAAAAGAACTCGAAGCTGTTCTCAAATGCTGTTTAAACAGCCAGTTAGATTAGGCCGGTGCAGCTTGCCCTGTCTGTAATGGAGTTTCTGCCCTGCCTGATAAAAGGGGTTAGGAGGGGCGCATGGAGATCAGAAAGTAGCAAAAGAACCTCGTGAGATGGCTGTTCGTCATAATAGAATGTAAAGGGTATGATCAGGGGATCACTGTTCTGGAAACTGGACTTTCACATTATCTGTTTTTTTGGCGATTTAGTGTGTTGCTTGTGTTTCTGAGATTTCTCCTAGGAAGGAAAACAACACCTTCAGTAGTATGCCAGATGACAGCCTAAAAACAGATTTACCAGAGAAGCAGCACTGCTATTTCCTCTTTTATTACAAACCTCTGACCTAACATTAAACCCACTGGGACAAAGCATCTCTAAGAGTTTCCTACATCAATTAAATTTTCTATTTAAATTCAATCTGATATACAGACAGAACAGGTCATCCGCCACAGACAGAGCAAAAAAAGGTCTGATACGCACACAGTAGCTCGTCAGACACAGAATTAGGTTGAGGTGACGATGTATCAAACACCTGTTAAACATTCACTTCATTTGTGATAAGCTGAGATGAAATTGCCATAAGACACGTCGGGACATTTGGAAAGCAAACATAGACGAGTTCAGGTTGAGGATAAATACCCACTGGCTAACTAATAGTGGTCAGTTTGACTGCAGCTATCTAAAGAAGTGCAGACGTGACTTTTCCTAGATCCTAGTCAATCATTACGCAACCACCAGAAGCAATGCTGACTTCATCACATCCTTCAACTTTCTGGAGGGTGTGCGGTTTTTCATACAGGCAGTGATGCAGACGATGCTCGCAGCCCAGATCAGAAAAAGCCCACACATGGAACAGCTGCTGTGAATCAGTTGTGTCTTCTGTGAGTGAGTAAGCAAGTGAAGACCGGACCAGGTGGGATGTTGAACATACGAGTGCCGCCAAAACAACGAAAGCCTGTGAGAGCTAGATATGTGACACACGTGCACTAAGTGTTGACGGCTGAGTCTGAGGAATAAGCAAGCACCAGTAAACCTTTTGATCATTTGTTTTGACCAGTGGCCAATACTTACGCGTAGGAAGGTGGGGAACCCCACGCCGTAATAGCCTACAGCGAAGTAGTCTGGTTTGGGCCGGATGACCTTCACTATGTTCTCATAGAACTGGGCCTGGCTCCGCTGTTGAAAGATACAACAGGAAGCTTCAATGCAATGAAAGACAGAGCTGTTCTGACTTTATCTGTGTTTTTTGTTTTAAATTAGAATAAAGACATTTTATTACAATCTGTTTAACCTGGTGCTACATTCTCTTGAACAAGTAATTTTAAGCTCACTGAGGCTTTCCAGCTTAAACTTTAAATCAATACATGAAACATTTTGCAATTCACATTTCCTTATAAACAAAAAACACCTCAATGAAATTAAAACATATTTTTTTACTTACCAAGGATGCACTGAGCTGCTCAAAGTCAAACATTTCATTCTCATACTGCTCAGCCAGTTCCTTTCCCAAAATGATCGCCTCCTCCCACATCTAATGGGCACATAAATGGAGAGTAGTAGTTAGTAAACGAATTAACTATAAAGATTCCAGCAGAGATAAAACATTCCTTCTCTGGCAGCTGAATGACACAAATGATCTCTCCCAGGTATTCAATATGAAAGGAAATGCATGTGAATGCATTTTTCTATAAATATTATTGTGTTGTTTTCTTTGATCTAAAACATAAAAACTCAAATGCCAACCTCTCGGGAGAAGCAGATTTATTATAGTGATGCATTTGCCCTCGAGACTAATCCAGTGCAGTGGAGTGGTGTCACAGACAGATGAGAGCTACTCAAACATGTTGAAAGGCTTCTAAGTGGCTTCCTGACAGACTAGACTGTGCTGAACTGATCTGGGCCAGGCTGGAGGTGGACTCCATCCAGACTGCTACTCAGATCAGCCTGCCATTAGCGGGAGCAGCGGTGGCAACACCATCTGGGACCGTTTCCTAGATTGACTCCAGTGTCACCCCTGGAAAGTGTCCTCAGCTGATACTGCCCTCTCTGGAGTGCTGATGTGTTCTTAGAGCCACTGTAACTCTGACTGATCCCTGCTGGCATTTCGTGTGTGTATGTTTATTCAAGGCTCTTTCAATTTGTTGTCTCTCTGGTCTCATATCCTACGGAGTGACAGTTGGCTAGGGAAACACGAGTGACAGCTGCGGAAAGCGTACAAAGCCTTGGGACAACATCTCTGTGAAGATCTGGCTGCAGTGCTGCAGAACCACTCCAAGCTTAACGCACATGCTGGAAAACATTTTGCCCTTCCAGATTACAATACAGACGATGTGGATGAATAACACGGCGAGAACAGGAAGAACGCTGGCAGAGAAAATGGGTTGTACGACAAGGTAAGGGACAACACAAAGGAGCTAATACTTGTGTGGTCTGATGTGTGCCGCCGTCCGTGAGAACATCAGCTAAAAGATTAAGATTGTTTTCGGTGCAGATTCTGAAAAATCTGCCTTTGCATGCCAGAAGAGGTATTTAACAGATGAAAGCTTAAAAATAGCATCCCCAGAGTCCAGGATTCATCATGATTGTGTGTGTGTGTGTGTGTGTGTGTGTGTGTCCCACCTTGCCCTTGTCAAAGTAAGTGATAATTTGCTGGTAGAGCTGGTCCTTGAGTTGTCCTTGAGTGTTGGCCTGATATCCGTCTCTTTGGTTCAGATGGGCTGCACATTGCTCGTCTGACCACTACAAATGATAAGTGAGCATTGGGGTCAACATCGTGCAATTCGATACAAAGCAAAACGGGGAATGGATGGCAAGAAATCAATCATTGAGTTATAGCCGATGCAAATAGGTTAGATTCATGTGTAATTCTTTTTAAAGCTGCCCTGTGGCAGGTCAAGATGGAAACTGGAGCCAGGGACAATGAAACAGGCGCCGATATATATTGAATGACTCAGAGAGAACGCTGATGAAGTTTATAACCAACCGTGACTAATAATTCAGGTTAAAGTAGCATGAGAATCTCCCACACCTAAAACAATCCTGGCTTTTCTTAAGCCAGCATGGAGAGGAATCAGCAGTATGGTAACCGGTGGCCAATCTGATAGGCGTCTGTATCAAGAAAGCATTTTCTCACCAGCCTCTTTAAATTGAGGTTTCAGTGTCATGATTAAATATAAACATTACGATCTCTGAGAAAACCTGACCAGGTTTTTTTCTGATGGGCAAATTTAAATAGCAAAGTCAAGACATTTGCATAGTCTGTGTTGGAGATGGGTGAAAAAGTAATTGCTTTGCACATTGTCGCTCTGGAATGAAGAGGGATGCTAGGAGGCTTTGAATCAGGTTATTGATTCCTTCACAGCTGGACGGTTTTAAGAGATCTCTACACATTTATGGATGGCTACTGACTTTGCATTGACAAAACAAAAGCACTTATACAGTACATCATTGATAATGCATAAAGTGCTTTAAATCCAGGGCCCTCATTATACTGCTGCAGGAACTCAACTGGATAAATACTTATTCTTACTCCAGCTGCTGGTGGATGCAGAATTATCAATCACTCATCCTAAATCTAATTTATTTACATAAACCTCTTCACAGATTACACAGGATAGTTTATGGGGGAGATAGAAGGATTTATCAACACTGGAGGACCGAAATGAACCAATTCCCACTATATATCAGTGAATCGTTCTCTGAAGGTGTGCTATGATCCGGACCACGACAGCTGCTGGGAGATGAGCTGAATTAAAATAACAAAAACAACTCCTGCAAATGTGACTGTGACTGCACAGCGAGGAAAATGTGATTCTGTCACAGCCTGCTCTCCCCTGTTGGGACCTGTATAAAGGCTGTAGCAGCCAGCTATTTATGCAAATACATATGAGATGCTGTGTGCAACCATTTTAGATAAAAGGGGAGAGGGAACAACTCCAAACTCAGGGTATACCAAACCCCCAGCACTGCAGCTCTTTGTGCGAGTGGCATGTGCGTGCGTTTGTATTTTCGGTTACAGACAGAAGCTCATGAGGCAGAGAGCAGGTCTACATAGACGTTGTTTCACCAAATGTCACTAAAACCATGTCATTTACAGAACTCTTTGTTTCCAGTGGAAGTGCAACCTTCTCCTGAAGCTCCTTGGACTGAATGACGCCGTTGCCTTTTCTAAAAAACGATAAGATAGTCGTTCTCGTGCCTTAGTGGGATCAAACAGAGGCCAACCGAGTCCCGAACATATTAAAATTCACACACTAAAATACTCGATAACTTGAGTGCATCTGGGCTCATCGTGTGTGCTGTGTAAAGTCTACGCGTTGTCAGTGTTGTGTCTGTGTACCTTGAGCAGTTTTGCGTGTAGTAGCAGAGTGTAGGCTGCTTCAGTGTAGTTGTCACACTCTTTGTGCAGGTCACACAGCTTGTACAGGTACCTGGCAGGAAATAACAGTGATTTATGAATCATGTCTACGTGGACCTCCCGCACTTTAACCACAGGCAGAAAGTTAAGTCCTGCAGGTGGTGAGATGCATCCTGATTTTGTATCAGATCATTTTTGACAATATTGTAAAATATTTGGTTCACAATCTCTGTCGTGGAATAGCTCAGAGGAATACAGCCACAATTTACAGCACTTAATAGTCTCCTAAAGTACTGTACACACAGGGCTGTCTTACCTGATGTACATTTCCTCTCTGTCTATCTCCTTGTAAAAGTTCTGCAGGTAGGAAAGAGAGGTGCATTCAAAATAGTTTTAGGATTATTTCAGTTTTCACAACCGACAATGCTAATGTTATCAAAGGTTTGGGATATCACACTTAAGAGTGCAGAACTTCATATCCCTTCATATAAACCAGCCACTCACACCAGTCAGTCAGACTAGAGAAAGCCCTCTGGAATGGAAGTTGCTTTGGTTAAAACCTTTTTGAGATTCATATCCCTTTACTTTGATTTTTTTTTTAAAGAAACACAAATTTGGCAATGTGACAAATCAAACTATTTTCTAACCAGGGACAAATAACATGTCCTGGTTTGCACCAGTCAACCAAGAAGTGAAATCAGAACTGTGTCACACACACACACACACACACACACACACACACACACACACACACACACACACACACACACACACACACACACACACTGCGCTCCAGGCCAGAACTTAAATTTTACACAATCGGATGGAGCACAGAGAGAACATGACTCAAACAAATGTTGAATACAGATCATAGGCCTGTAGTGTTTTCAGTGCCAGTAGTCATGTGAGACAAATCTGACATTTCCGTGCTCCCAGATGAAATGTCACTTCACATAGGAGAGGGCTTTCAGGTGAGCTGCCCCGTGATAACATCTTAATGCACCGTGACATGTTATTGTTTCTTGTCATTATGCTCACTCTATTGTATTCATAAGTGAAAGGAGCCATCTTACAAGCACGTTGACAGTGCAGCTCATGCGGTTTTCTTTGTTCTCATCATGCATGATGGTCCTGTAGTCCAGCAGCCTCTCCAACAGTCGAACCACAAGAGTGACGAAGTTCTCGCCCGTCTTGGCCAAGTACTTGTGCTTCCTGCAGTGCTCCAGTAAACTAGTGTGTGAAAGTAGAAGCCAGGAGCAGGGAAGGAAACAAACATTAACCATGTAAAAGAGGCTTTTCGGCAGCTTAAAATGTCAAACGTTTTCCGGTAAGGATTGGAAGAAACATTCTATCTTTGTCCATTAAAGCAGAGTTTCAACTGTGCTGAAAGCAAACATCACAAGCTGTGACGAGAAGTCGTGTGATCATCAGCACAATGTGATTATTTTGAGGAGTGCTATGTTGCAATTAGCATTATCTAACTTGTGAGGCTCAGGCGTAATCCTGCCCATTAATCAGCACTTACATTTTCTGAAAGAGAACTTTGTACTGCTCGTCTCCGCGGCCCCCCTCCACCTCATGATCCAGCTTGGTGATGATCTCGTTCTCAAACTGCAATTAGACGGAGCAGGCGTAAATAATCAGTGTAGCTAATTTTTCAATTCATTAACACCATCTCCCTCTCTTTCTGCATCAAGGCTTGGCTGAGGGGACTGTGCTTTGACTTTACCGGGCCTTTCCTTTGCAGCCCAGCTGGCTGTGTGCTCGCATTTGCCGTTTGATATTAAAGCTTTTCCTTATCTGTGTAAATTGGGTTAGAACAAAGGCGACATCCTAAGACACATCTGGCTTCCTTTTGCTCTGCTGTTGTAGCGGCTGAATTAAAAAACGGGTTTTATTGGGCTGAAATAAACAAATCTGCATTGATTTCTTAATCCAACAAATACAAAACAAGAGGACAAAAATGCTGCTGTCTCTGAGGCAAAGGATATACAACATAAATGAAGAAAAAGAGACGGGAATCTTACTGGTTTAGTGCATAAAAGGGGTCAGGCCAAAGTAAAATCAATGACTTTTACTAAAGGGGAGCGATAAGGAAGAGTGATTCACCTCCAACGAGGCAGCTCTTGACTGAGTCACTCAGCTGCAATCCCTTCACTCACACTACAACAGACTGTACTATTGACAGGGAGGATCTGACAGAGGGTTGTTGTCTTCGCAGGACTACAAGGGCCAGCAGAGACATCTTAAGCTACTGTGTACGTATTCAGCAAGCATTACATACTTTGAGAGTCCACATACTGTAGACGCCACTAAGCTGAAAACTGCCTCACACATCCTATGGCAGAGCAGCTGTAGCCAAGCAGATTCCCCTCATGCAGAAAGGATCAATTTTGTACTGTAACGAGGCATAAAATTAGGTTCTACTTACCGAGTTGTTGTCATAACACAACAAAATGGCAATTGCAGAATTACAAGTGAGCTTGTGGCTTATGCTACTTCGTTCTCAGATGGACAAGTTCTGCACAAACATCTTCAGTTACCACTCATCGTCGGTCATTCTTCCACTATGTCGGCCTCGCGTCTTACGTCTGCAATAACTTAACGTTAGCGATAACGTACCCGCTGGAAGCTGCACGTGAAGTGGAACTCGCACTGCATCATGTCAAAGAAGATGGGGATGGTGGCCTTTCGCAACTCAATCTCAGGAACCAGCGTCATCTCCAGGATGGGACCCACCATCTCTGGAATGAATTTTATCTTGTGTGGTCCTTGGAGAGAAATAAAAAATAAAGGAAATTAACATATAAATGCGGAGTACATTGCATTCACTGCAATCTATTTATTAGCAGACTTCAATTTGGCCAAATGAGAAAATAATATGCCGACCCTAACAGCACCTGGATACAGCTTAATGTGCTGCACATGTAAAAGTAGTTGTTACAAGCAAAAAGGACATTTGGGTCCCAGCACCAGACTTTTCCACGACAATCAGGTGAAAAACAACTTCAAACTGCTTAGATTAATATTAGCAAGGTATTCATTTAAAACCCAGCGAATGAGTTAATCTGAGCTGGTGGAAAGATCTAATTAAGAAGATCAAAAATGTGAGAACATTAAGGGAGGCACAGGTGGCCAAATCCAACAGCCCCCTCTCCGTATTACAATCTCACTCCATCGAGAAATGACTGCCGAGTCGCTTTCATCACGCAACCTGAAGCTAATTAACACATGATTGTGTCTATATTTATCTGCTAGTCTGACTTGTAATGAAGACGAGGGAACTCAGTTTGCAGATGATCACAAACATGAATTGTGAAAAAACAATACTTCAACGCATGTACAAACAAAATTAGACAATAAAATGTAATTACCTAGATTGTACCACATATCTCTGATTTCAAAGCCAATTTGTCTTCTCATGTCCTGGTACCTGAAATGCAAACATGATGTTACACGTGCTTCAGTGAGATCACAGCTTATTTTAAACACTGTCGCAGCAAAAATAGCGTTAAAACCAAACCACAGGATGTGTACTGTCATGATATTTGGGATACACACAACGACTTATTTCCACTCACGCAAGTTCACAACCCACAC
Organism: Microctenopoma steveboyesi; assembly: GCA_032359275.1. Taxonomy (NCBI): domain Eukaryota; kingdom Metazoa; phylum Chordata; class Actinopteri; order Anabantiformes; family Anabantidae; genus Microctenopoma; species Microctenopoma steveboyesi. Next base: position 10,401,256 of record JAUMHF010000011.1, on the reverse strand, counting down.
ACAGACCATACTGTAGCTGTCAGCAGGTTGTCAGCTATTGTCTTCTTTCTCCTCCGTTTATGCATTAGAACACAAAGACGACAGAGGGCAGATGACAGGAGGCAAAGCGTTTGATCAGGCACTCTTTGCTGGTGCTAGTTCTGCTGGGTCAACTTGGGGGTGTCAAGAGCCCTTGGATAAAACAATGGTTGGCAAAAGAACCTGGAAGGATCATTCACAGCGTGGCTCTTTGTGTAGCCCGTACGAATGCTTATATAAGCTGATCAGATCTCCCGTGTCTGGGTCATGAACCAATCACCGCGCCAGCTTGGAGCCCGTCTCCCTGTCTGCCGCACTGTCGTAGGTCACAGAGAGGACAAACAGTGAAGTGGAAGATGGGTGGGAGGGAGCGACAGACAGTGAATGAGGGCAAGACCAACATGACTAGAATCAACGGGGAGAGAGACAGAAACTACTCTGAGAAATCACATTGTGGCGTTTCCCCTCAACCCCAGACTTATTCTACCTCACAGATTTGAACTAGTAGAGAAGCAGTTTGAGATGAGTTCAAGCAGGGTCAAGACACATATTACTAAAATCAGATTTAGCTGCCAAAGCCAAGGATTGGTAGGCAGAATGTTGGCAGGACAATAACATATAAACAGGCGCCCGCCTTTATAAATTACTGTAAAGCTGAAAACAAACACTAATTCATTGTGTATTACATCTTTGTTTGACTCTTTCTCTTCCCGCACACACTTGCAACGTGGAAACGCACGACTTTCTCATAATTTATACTCGCACACATCTGTGACTATGACTATGTTCACAGCACGCACATTTGCCAGTGGAAGCATACGGTTCTGTTGCTCCGCATATGGCTGTGCAGATGACAGCTCAGGAAACAGCATGTCTCTATCTGAGCCGAGGCAGATGCACGGTGTTGTCCTGTCACACTCCTATAGGCAGCTAGACAGGCAGCTGTGACTGTTGGTTGTCAGGACCTACAACGCATAGCTGTCAATTACGGGGCAGAAATCTCTCGGTGGGGTTAACTAAGAATAACGTGTCTACAGAGGGACAGCGGTTAGTGGTGAGTGGTTCTGTGGCACTCAACTATTTTTGTTTAGCAATGCAACTGGGTCAGGGGCAAATAGCAAGACTGAGTTGACAAAGGAGGAAACAGATAAGAAGGTTTGATGTGATGGAAAAAAGAGATAGAAAAAAAAAACATGTCAGAGTGTCAGATACAACAAGAGAGGAAAAGTGAGTGACAGGCAGTGGCCTGCAAAACAGATGAGACGAAATCAAAGCAAAGGCAAAGATATATTCACAAAAGCTGACAACGTGACACTCCCTCTCTGCATCACTCACACGCGCATATCATAATAACGGCACTGCTGCATGCTCATTTCACCAGCGGGGTATGTGTAAAATGAGCACCCCTTGAATGACAACATTGACATGTCATTGCACGAACAAAACTATACTGGAGATCAAAGTTGGTTTCACTCTTCGATAGGTTAAACTAACCTTGGTGTTACAAACCTGCAGCTTCTATTTCTCACCACTTCCAGTGTCTATTAACTTTTGAGTATGTGGTGATTGTTTACTGATGCAAACGATGGCTAACACTACACACATCCTTTCTATTCAGGCCATGCGGTGAATGATGGAAATTAGGATCATATACACAGCAGTGATGGAGCAGGGCCCCGGGAGGTATGTGACACAGGAGAAAAGCTGATGCAGAACACTAAAGTGCCATGCTCTACACATTTCTGGTTTTACCCCTCTGTTCTCTGCTCCCGAGCAAGGCACAGTAATTGGCATCGCAGGCAGGACTGACAGTTCATGCGCCAGCAGACGAGAAAATGGGATGTACAGAGGTAGAGGTAAAAGAGGTAGGTGGAGGGAGACGGTGGGCGAAAGACAAACTGACAAAGCCTGTATAATATCCCCTTCACTTTCTCTGGAAGCTACCTGGTTGTATATCAGTGACAGATTTGGGAATGTCAAATTAACAATCTGGAAACAGCAAGGCAGAGATCAACCCTTTCCTGTGCCAGGAAAGTGAGTCAAATACAGTCGCGCTTTCTTTCAGGGAGGACTGACAAATGGAGAAAAGCAGAGCGGGGTTGGTTGGGAACATCTTGTTTGCTGTATTTGGCTGTTTGTGTGAGTATATCAGGGCCAGCAATAAAGCACTGACCAACCAGAAGTCTCGCTGTCAAGTATGCACGGCCGTGATGTATGCTTTAGTGACAAAAGCTCCCCTGAATGAAGATGAGAGCCAGTATACGCCAAGTGTGCCCAGAAAAATTTTATGCACACGTTTGGCTACAAGAGTTTATGAGAAATACTAATGTAGATGAATGGCTCTTATAGGATGCAGTCAGTACATGACCGGGAAATTACTGCACTCTCTGCAACGAAGGGCACGTTTCAGAGCTGATTTTTAGAAGTAACAAATGCATGAACTTCATGGATTAAAAAGAGAGATACATGTAATGTATTAATGCAGAAGATGCTCTGAAGACCTGTATCTAATGTCTGAGAGGTTATTCCTAACTTTGGGAGTCTGATCTGCTTTGCTTAGATGGGATTATAACTAGCGCAGCCTCTGCTGGAACCATGTGATGCTGTGCAAGGACATCCTGAAGATTTAGAAAGCACATGTACTCACTTTTGGAAGATCTTTGCTCTTTTGTCACTTGAGAAGTTCTCCAGCTGCAATGACTCCTGAGTGAGGAAGGCTACCGCCAGGTGGAAGTAGTTGTTCCACAGCTGACCCGAAAGAAGACGTACAGGTGGGGGCGGAGGGAATGAAATGAGAGTTAGAAGCACCGCTCAAAATCAGTTTTTCACAATATCATTGAGTAGATAGTCTACAATATGTAGACTGACAAGCTTTCCAGTTTCATTAAATCAAAGAGGTTAGATGAGACGGGTGTACTTGTGCGGCTGGGAAGCTCCCAATAGAGGGAAAGGCTGGTGATTTAGGCCACTGGCCTCCAGAGCGCACTCTCAATCAAACCATGACAGCGGCTAAAATTCATATTCACTGTTCACATAGCCTGAGCATGCATGGGAAAAAAGCATCTTTACACCGTTATCAAAGAATATATAGTAGACACGGCCATGAGGAAAATACATGACTGTTTAACATGATTCTACACAGATAAAGTGTGTTTATAGGACTGAGCTGTAGACTAAAATAAAGGAAATCCAGTGGCTTTCTTCATTAAGGCAGCTCTAATAGCTTTAAGTCACACTAAAAACACCTGAAACCATAAATGCTGTAAAAGCTCTGAGCAGTTTAGTTGTTGACAACATTAATATTCTTCTATATGTCAGACATTTATAAAGCCAGACGCAGAAAATGCTGCTTTATTCCCAAGGGGAAGCAGGTTAAAATATTCAGAAATGCACATTAAATTGCTGGCCATTACGCAGTAATTGATGTTCCCTCTCCACAATTTCTACTCCGTCTACTCCCTTCAGTGATCTTTCTTACGGATTGGAAGCTGCAAAAATGTTGCATCTGGAACATTTAAACAGTATGAAACTGCAGTGAAGTAACGATTAAAAAAATGCCATCTAAATCTTTTCCAGAACGCTGTTAACAGCACTTTAAGCGATAATCCAATGTAACCTTAAGTGAGTGTTTGAGACCAGACCCTGCGCTGCCAGTGTAAAATAAATAAACCAAAAGAAAAGAAGCAAAAAGATCAATGCGGCTCTTACCTGAAGCTCAAAGTTGGTTTGATCCAGAAATTTTTTGTTCAACACTGCTGCATACTGATTAATGGCACGTAGGAACACTCTAAAAAGAAAGAAAAAGAAGGAGAATGTCTTTGGAAATCTCACAAATGAATTATATAATTACATGGGCAAAAAGCTCACTTTCAGCATCCTCCAGGTTTTCATATTCACTCCCCCATTCTAGGAACACTGTGATACTGTTGGTGCATCATGTTGGAGAGTGTGTGTGTGTTTATAGATATAGATATCTATATATATAGTTGTATAACAACAATCAGCTAAAAAACTGAACAAACGCTTCACGTACAGCGAGACCAGAGGGAAAACACAAACCGTGTCATTTGTATCCTGACACCGAACTAATCTTTGCCCTTGTGAAAATCACCCAATGTACTTCAGAGGTGAAAACAGGTGTCCCCCCCCCCCCCCCAAAAAAAAAAGTTGCAATAAGTAGATCTTAATGAGAACATTGTCTGATGACTTAATCCACTCTGATGGTGGAGAATTAAATGTTAATAACTTAAGTGGCATGAAGCTTTTAGAGGGGAATTATGACTGCTACTCATAGAGTCAGAGGCCCATCCGCTACTTAACTTCATTCCTTGGTGAAACCAGCCATACAACAACGTGTGTACTAATCTCCAAGAATTACCCCGCAAGGAAAAGGATCCATTATCATGAATGCAGGAGAAAAATGTCTAGCGAGCATTTCCAATAACCTGGCTTATTTTATGAGAAACAATCACATCAGGGTCTTGTAATTTCTCAGTGTTTTTCATACAACTGCTGCAGACTGTACGGTGACAAATGACAAGGTGAAACAAGGACATTTGTTTTGCCGTTTGAGTGTATTGCATCAGGGTTTCATAAGCAGGTAATAATGCAGCATTAAGATGTAACGCTCATATTACTGATGCTGGCAGGTGAGCAGACATCTGCTGCACAGGCAGCTCCAGGACAACCATCCGCCTTTATTATGGTCCAAGCTAAATCCTTTCTGAAACTGGCTCTCCTACAGGAATCGGATATTCCTGACACATGAACCTACTTTATGCATTCGGCAGCATGAGGCCTTGTCTTGAATTTTATTCAAGAGGAGAAAGGGCTGGGGATTCCCTCAGTGCCCTGTCTAACTGCCCTTGAAAAGGAATAATCATTAGTGTTAAGACAGCAACACTGTGGAATCCGGAGTGTTTAAAAGCCATATAATATTCATGTCCCATATTTATCTCCGCTGCTGAAACCGACGTGTGATACATATAGTCAGCTTAATCATTCACGGAAAAGGTTAACTGTCATTGAACACCTTTGCATAAGACATTAGGAGTCTATTTCTCTGGAACTCTGGCATTAGAGTGGGACATCGTCCTCCCGTCACTGAAGCACTCAGACAGCCTATTACCACCATCCTGTCTGCACGAGCGTAGGCTCCCCCTCCGCACAACTCAAGTCAATTTTCTGCAGCTGTGAACATGTCAATATAGTTAATACGCTTAACACTGGACTAATACTAAAATGTGTTTCCATCCACCGCACCTGTTGGATGAGAAATATTACAGTGGAGCTCATTATTTTCTATATTTCATCTTCAGAAAAAAAAAGAGGAGGAATTTGCTGTGTATTTTGAATATTAAAAAGCTCGTTTGGTATTAATTAGTGATGACTTTGATGATGTGTATGAATGATGTTTTGAGATAAAATGTTTTCTTTTCCTCAAATCTTTGATCAACCTGCGCATCAGTGGCAGTCGTCAGATGAAAAAAAGTCTGAAAGCGACGGTGAATCTGCTGCAAAGACGGATTGTGCTCTGTCTCTGTAAGAAAACATCAAACATCTGAACATTAAACACCTGTAAAATGTGTACAGTGCTTTAAAGCTCAGAGTTTATGTGTACAGTGTGTGGTGGGCTTATACCGATTCCTAATCACCATTGGCTGTAAATTCTACAGATGCATCCAACGTAGCAGACTGTTCATCCTGCTGTATCACAGTGAGGAAAAGAGCCAGATCAATACTCCTTACAGCTTCTAGCTAAATATGACTCAAAGGGGGCAACGCTGCTGTGATCAACCATTGCTTCTTGATCTCCCTTTCCGGTAGAGGCACTGCTTCACAGTTCCGCCACAGCTAGTTGACGATCGGGGCAGCTGAAATCTCCAGTGCTCTCTACAAGGCTGATCTGCAGTGTTTTGTATTCCATAAACATGCTTTCTGATTTTTTTTTTCTCTCCTGTTGCCTCTCACCTGATAATATAAACCCCATTACCTAAGAGCTTATTTAAAGCCGAGCAGACTGCCTGAATGCAGGCATATAATGGGCTTTAATGAACAGACAGGACAGTTCCTCTGCGAGCACATCCTGTCATTAATTAAAGTGAAAAACTTAATGAGGCGGATGAAAATAGAATATACTCGCTCTCACAGTGGGGTCTCAGCAACACTGCAAAGAGACCATTTCAAACGAGATTAAAGACATTCAGTGCTAATTTCTTCAACTTGTAGGACTATTTAGTAATATTTAACTTTTGATAATAGTAGCAATACTAGCACTACTATAATGAATTGATTTTGAAGAACTGTATATTTTACAGTCTGTCAGGCCACTGCCCGTTTAGGCTTGTATTATTAACAAAGCCAGAGATGCTTTTCTACCTTACAACATCTGTGACGGTCATTCTTTATGCTGCGGCGGGAAAATAAGATGCTCAGATGCAAGGGGAGAAGAATAAATCTTCTCTTTTATAACTTCATTACAAGTATGAGCAAAATGCTAATGACAGGGAAATTTAATCTGCTGATATACTTTAAATGTAATCAAAGACTTCTTCAGTGGATTTAGCGTTTGTTTCAAAACAGCACGCCCTGTTGCTTTTCCAGCAGGGAAATCAAGGTATCTGTAGTCATCTCCAGAAGTCTAGCTTTCTTATTTTCTGCTTAGAGAGTCAAAAACATAAGATCCTTTCACTTTTTAATTAGGCAGCGCGAGAGCAGCACAGTGCAGCCTACACATTAGAGTCATTTTGACACAGTATACATATGGCATCATTATGATAAATAAGCTCTATCAAACTGTCAGTGTCAGAAAAATCACCCCATTACCGCTGACTGACGCGTGTGCCGTTTCATTTACATTCCAGCACAGAAGATAAAGAATCGCTTTTTCACACACCTGTTGCTTCTAAAGATTTTTAAATCAGCTGACTTCCTGCAGCCGAGATAAACAGACCTGGGCTCTGTCAGATGATCTACATCGCAGACACCTAGCGTATATGCTAATGAAAAGTAATCAGCAGATCATACTTGCTAATTGAGTTCAGAGAGCATCCCTGATAATGATCACAATCTATTTGCATACTACTGCTGAATAGCTGGCATATCTACTTGTACTCGGAGATAAGCCAAGGTCAAAAAGCATCATTATCCGACCAGTTTATTAAATTAGATTACTGTTGTTTCGGACACCTCATGTAAAGTTGAATTAAATTATATGTCAACATATTTATTACCCAAATCCAACTAGAGTGACAACTTTTCTCTAATGCATCTTAAATATAGTATATCTAACTCTCGTTATAGTTTATGGCTTTTCACATAAGCTAGACTATAAACATTAATACTGAGCCACACACCCCAGGGAAACTAATGAGTCAAAAATATCAGTGGGGTGAGTCAAAGCACGGCTCTCATCTGTTAGACTTTTCTATTTACAGTGATGGAAAAAGAGCTCGTCACTCCACTTTAGCATTCAAACTACTTCTAGCAATAAAGCATTTTTTTCCAGCCAGCTGAGATGATGGAGCCTTTGCACCAAATACAGAATGGGTCTAATATCCTAAAGCTGAAAATGCATTGTGTCTTTTCATCAACGCTTTAAAGCTCAGTTTCTACAGGCGAGTTTATGTGTACAGTGTGTGGTGGGCAAAAAATCTTACATTTATTCTCTCACTAAACCCTTTGGGCAACTCATTTTTGAATAAGGTGGTATACAAATTGATTTATATTATGCGTTCAGAACAAAACGCAAAAGAAATGTCGCCAGAAAAAGATGAACTGACGACAGAGCCAAGAAAAAGTTGACTTTAGATGCGATGTGTGTTCTGGTGAGGTTAGACACCGTCTGTCTGTGTGACTGTATAAACTGACAGTGAAAGATATACGATTAGTAAATGCTGCCATAAGCCTTCCTGTACGTCGTGTGAATGCTGTGAAAAAAGCTGCAGTGCCTTTAACTGTGCGGCGCCAGTCAATACAATGCCAGCGTCAGAGCTCGAGTGCGCCAGCTTCCGCCAGCGAATAAACACAGAGATCTGAGGCGTAACAATGACAGCAAAGGCTGCGTTTCATCCATGCCAGAAGTTTGTGAAGAGGTGAACAGATTTCTAATGAGGCAACACTGGCTGATTTAGACACATCTCCAAATACTGGCAAACAGGAAAACTCCCACTTTGTGCAACTGGAGTCAGAGTGCTGGTGAAGTTCATGTTGAGAAATGTTTGAGATAATGAGGCATATTTAAAAGATATCAGATGAATCACGAAACAATTAAACAAATATTTTGCCTTTTTCTTTAAAATAAAATGGTTTAAAACCCTATAGACTTTTGCACAGAATGTTTTTTTCTATATTTATTAGGAACATTTTCACAGACTCAGAAAATGACACAGCCATGCTTTATGCTTCTCAGCCGTCTACCTTGTTTCATTCCCCTTGACAGCACTTGCAGTTAGCGTATTGCTAATGATTATATAGGGCCTCGGCACATTAGCAGACAGACATAAATGCTACGAGTGCCATTTTTGTCAGTGCTGATTGTAGCATGCATCAATGCTGCACTGAATACCAAATTAAAGCCACATCAGATTATGCAGCGATGAAATGGGGCTATTTAGTTTGACGTACTGTTGATCTAAAGACAGAAGCAATTGGGTTATCAAAGTGAAAGGAACATTCATTGAGTGTAGTGCAAACATGTCAAATTATGCTCAGAGAGGAAAGATAGGAATGAGCTCCAGCATATTCATTGCATGTCAAGTGAAGCATCAGCATCCATATGGTAAGTGATCGTTATTTTATACCCAGCAGGAAGAAAATCTTATCTGCAAGAATAGGGGAAATAAACTGTCATGGTCTTTGATAAAACAGATTGTAAAGACTAACGTCTATTAACATATCAGGTACTTTTTTCCTTATTTATGCATTTTTATTCTTCTTCTCATTTTATAGGCAAATATTTTACTATGCACTGGCCTATTTCTCTTAACGGTAGTAAATGAATACACCTTTAATGTGGTAGGTCCAGTTTTCCCACACTGTAAATCACCCTGCTTATGCATAACAATGACTGACTTTGATGAAACCATGTTGAGAGAAATTACAGTAAATGTTATCACTCTTCAGGAGGGCAACTGACAGGATATGATTAAAGCCACTCAAATGCAAAGCAATAGAGGAGGAAAACATGTACATGTAGTATACTCCAACACAAACTAGAGTTTGACGAGTATCTATGGATAAAGGAAATTAACTTAAAGCTTCTTATGCATGTTGGCATGTTAGCAAATAATAGTTCATGCAGCAGCATGTGGTGACGCAGTGCACCATGCAGCGCTATGTCACAAGCCGCGTCCTCCTACGGTTTTCCTGCAAAAATCGTGGTTCCAACACGCAGACACAATTCACACACCAGAGAGAGCAGAGAGACAACACCTTTTTTGTTGACGTTTTGTCTTGTTAAAATCCCATAATGGCGCCTGAAAGGATTTTAAGGATATTAAAATAAGACCCGGAGAGCAATATAACTCGTCTGGTCATAACCACAAATCAACTACATTCTTTAAACACCCTTCTTCTTAGAAGGGAAGTATGTTAAATCAAGATACCCAAAAGCCTACAGGCACTGGTTTTTTAACTTGGCATGTGGTAGGTTGTGTGGGGGCAAACAGGATCAAACTATTACTGGTAGTATTTTCACTCTCTGTGTATCTTTCTTCCTTCTTACCTTCCAGACCTGCCCTCCAGGTCCTGGATTAGTCACGGAGAGAACTCCAAACAGCAGCCATCCAGTCTCAGAAGCCCTCTCCTAATGAGTCTGTGAGGGACTGATGGCATGGGTTACCAAGTTAAAGAGCTGCTTCTTCAACTCGCCTGGGCTTTCATCTTTTCATCTGCAATGCAGGGCTCCCGGGGAACTCCACATTCATCTCCCAATCTACTATTATTCTTGGGCCGCATGATAGCTGAGTGCTGACACAGGTCTAGAAGCTGTCCAAACAACAATTTCCCCAATTATTATTAATATTATTATTACCGGTTCTGCGATAAACACTGGGTGTTATTTGGGGAAACAAACTGATTCTGAGAAAGGCCACCTGATGTTAACTCAAATCTAATACATTAAACCTTTGATGGCCTGTTCTACTAAGCCTGGCAGGCATAAACATGCTCAAAAACAAATACTATGACTAAAAGAAGACAGTTATGATTCACGTGTGATGTATGCATAACAGAAGATTATTTAAAAACTTAATATAATCTGTGTTTTCATATTATTAGTTGTAAGAAATTGAAGAATCACTAATTACTTTTGAGCTAGTGAAATAGTTAATTCATCTTTTAGGCAAGTTGCTGCCACATGGCTGGTTCAGGCACTTAGCTTTACACATAGTTGAGATTGATGGTGATGAGTACCACCGGTGCAGTGACGTCGCACATATCAGGCTGAAGAGTGCAGGGCTTTTGAAAAGTCTATAATGAAAATCCTTAAGGGAGAACAATTTAGCTGACTGTACAACACAGCCAGCAGCTGTTGTTTGTTTTTGCTCCCTGGGAGAGACGGTAACCCTAGTGTTTCCGCAAATGCTAAAATGAGCTAATTCAGTAAGTGCTTTTTTATTATCATTAAGATTTATACACAGGGACCTTGTAGCTCTACAAGGGCAAGGGTAATTTCACATTAAATGTCATATCTACATCCCTGAAGCTTTACTGCCAAACACTAAGAGAACCTTAAAATGATATTACTTTAGATTTTATATGTATCCCAATTTTTATGTGGCACAGTCAAGTCCAATTGTGTCACAAATTCAAAGCAAAAAGCATAAATGCTAAGAACATCTTACAATCCGGCCACTTAGTGCCTGAGGCTTGACACAGAGACAATATTGTGTGTGTAATGTTCACCAAGTCACACATTTATAACTGAAGAACTCTTTATGTCAGAGGACACCCAATAACGTCCTCAGCAAACCTTAGTAAGCAAACATGTTTCCTGTCTTTTTGGAGAACAAGTGTTACTGCCAATTAGCTGTCACTATTAAACCATGGCCAGGCGGCATGGGGGAAATGGCAGTTAGGAGCTAACCAGTCTGATGCTGCTTTCCCCAGGGCAATTAGAGCCCATACATCAGTTTACAAGCTGGAGAAGTAAGAGGTGATGGGTGACGATGAACGAGTGGGAGGAAACCACTGTGCTACCGCTGATGCCCATCTCATTAGTGATGCTATCGTAATGTGTGGACATGAAAGATCCGTCTGCTGGTGCTGTGAGTGGCAATCTGTGTACCGAGTGTGACAGAAGGGAATCGCCCAGAGAAACACGACACAGTGCGCAGATGGTAGGAGGCATGCGTCGTGACACTTCCACGTGTATATTTAAAAGTTTTTAAAAGTTTTAAGCTACCTATGACATTGCTACTGCAATGCATGGTTTAAAGCATTTGACCAAAACAGCCACAGATATGTTAAGTTTACTGTCACGTTCACATTCGTTTTATGTTTAGAGCACACTGAATATATAATTTAGCGGAAAAACATACAGACTTGGCAACATTACTATTTAATTGGAATTGCCAACTAATTTAAACACTAGCTAGCTATTGCTATATTGGCTGCTATCAAAATCAGATGACTGTGCAAGTCATGTAACTAATAAACAATCACCTCAGGGACCTACATTGGGCATTTAATCATCTTCCAATGATCCTCCAATTAACACTAATAACACACAAGCAATTTCTTACTCTATTAGATTGTTACTGCAAAACATGTATAGGTCTTTCATGGGACAAATGTTTCACCTTGGGTTCTCACTGGGGAAAGCAGGAATGACGTGATCAGGGGGTGATGGATGATGACATATGGAAGTTTTGCTAATTTGCTGCAAAGTTGACACGTGCAATATTTAAACAGGCACCAATATAAAGACAGTGTGCAACGAGTCAGACTTTGACAGGCTTGTTTTTCCTTGAGCTGAACAATGCTTTAAGACCTGCAATTGGCTGAATACAGTGACTAGAAAGCAGAATTAATCCCTTGTCTGTCACAAACAAGTGCAAGTAGAAAAAAGGTTCAATTTGAGAAGATTTGCTGAGGCATAAAAGATGACATGTTGGTCTCCAGCCTGCAAAAAAACCCACCAAAAAACAAGCAATACAATGCATGACGCTCAGGGAGTGCGAGTGTTCATCGCGTCCCTAAAACTGCTCCAAAAAGACCACAGTCAGTATGGCGTGTTTGAACAAGCGTGCTAATCTACTGCAACTAGAGGCGGCCTCTGTAAGCTCTGCACTTGCTGTACATGGCCACTGTGACAGTCCTCTGCCGTTATGTGGAACTTTTTATTTTAATTTTGTGACCACTATTGTGTTTTGTCTGACGTGTAATAAAGAAAAATTTACACATAAAGTGTGTTTTATAGGTATTTTTGGTGAGCTTTGTGGAAACAGATGTGTAAATAACCTTGTGGCTCCATAAGAAACTCTATGCAATTTGATAAATTGGCAGGGTTGCTGTGCTTTGAGGTTGGCATTGAAAACTACAGGTTTGTGAATGAAAAAATCTGGGGGTGAGGCTGAAGCTTATAAACCCAATCCACTCTGCTTGGTAACATGAAGACATCTTAAGCGCTTCTGCTTTACCACACCTGTATGTCCAACTGATTGTTTCGTTCGCCTGTAGCCACTAAATTGTACTTTTATACGTGGCAATAAGGATACACGCATCCTTTCCGCAGTGATCCTTGTATCATTATTGCCACACCTACATAAAAATGGCAATAACATGGAGATTTTCCAACTTAAGCTACATCCATACTAGAGACATTGCCTTAGTTATTAAGTGAGGGTCAATTCCAGTGGTTCCTGCCATCATCCCTACTTTTCTAGTCAGAGCATTTCTCTTTACTTTACTCTGCTTGGCAGACGCTTTAATCCAAAGCGACTTACAGGGAGCAAGCGCTGGGTGTCTGGTTCAGAGACACACCTGGTGAGGGATGGATTAGGAGTCAGACGGGGTTCGAACCTACAACTTTCTGTACACATAAAGTACATTTTAAATCTTTTAAAATCTCCTTACCCCTGCTTGCATATTCACTATTAATAATGTATGGATGGAGGCGGACGCTCTTTCTCAGTCAGCTAACTAAGTTTTTATGCGACAACCCCTGTTTGGGCTGCTTGCCATTGCATAATCGTGCACTACAAGACATCCTGGTTCTCGTCTCTTCTGAAAAGATACAAATTGAAGCTGAAAAAAACTAAATCACAAAAATCCTTTAAATACATTTCTAGCTCTAGCTTCTTCTGACAAGTGAAAAAACGAACGGCGCTTCACTAAACAGCAAAGCACATTTTATCTCTTTCATATTTTCAACAAATATGAAATCAGGCAAAGTTCACATTAATAAAACAGAAGGCCGCAGCAGCACAACAAGCAACAAAGTAAAGAGATGCTGAGACTAAGTTTGGAGATTAGCAGGCAGCATACACCAGAGCATCTATAATTCATGTGATTGTTTGCGGCTGCACTGACTGCTCATCTGATTGCTACGCTGCCGAGGCCTTGTGCCTGGAGAGAAAAACATTAGGAAATACCCTTACCCACTTCTGACTGCTGTTCCTTAGCAACAACAGTGTAGTGAGTTTAAAGCAACGCGGTTTATGTGCACGTGTGTCCAGCAGTGTCGTACTTACTTATTTTGCATCATGTTCATTATGACCCAGTCTGAGGGGTAGACGTTCTTCCCAATGAGATCTTTAAACATGATAAATGTTTCCATTAGAAAATCCTGCAAGAGAGTGAACGTATTGAAAATGAACTGATGAACTGGGTTTTTTTTCCACATGCAAGATAAGAGCAATCTGAAATGAACTGTTTCAGTTCGGGGCTTTCAGGCAGAAACAGCTTTTAGATTGGTTTTTAAGGTCAAGGTGACTTGTGTATTTCCCTTTTGCAGGTGGCTTTTGAGGCCAATAATCCAGTGCGCTCTCAATGCTTACATGTGCAATGAGATTACAACTATCTTCTCACAGGAGGGAATCCCCACAAAATATTAACATGGACTATATGTATAAGCATCTAAACAATCACAATGTAATAACTAGGTTCAGCTCCACTAATTCCTGATGGATCCAGCTTGAATTTAAAGCCGAGCTTTAATATCATTCCCAGCTAACCGAAGTCCATTGGCCTGCAGCCACCCCTGAAGTCTGGATTTGGGTCATGCCAGTTCCAGTTTATCTACGGAAACACCCTGGTTCATCGTTGTGATTGTTTGCTATGAGAACCAGGCAGGTAGCCTGAAACAAGTGTTTTGTACCAGCATGAAGGTCAAATTGCTATTCATGTTGATTTATCTGAAGGAAAGATACAGAAGATAAATAAAAAAAGTGCTTTTTAAACTGAACCAAAGTAACACTCATAGTTTATTCATCAAGTACCTCAGAAAAGCTGTGTGTGCATCACAGAATGTCTACACAGGTGAATCCAATTATGAGAAAAAGTATTTAAAGGGGGTTATTGTAAGTTTCCGTCCTCTTTGAATATTCTCTGAAGAGCAGCAACATGGGGGTCTCAAAACTACTTTCAATGACTTGGAAACGAAGACAGTTCACCATCTAGTTTAGGGGAAGGATACAGAAAGCTGTCTCACAGATTTCAGCTCTCTGTTTCCACAGTTAGGGACATATTGAGAAGAAGGAAGACCACAGGCACAGTTCAAGTTTAGGCTCAACACAAACAAAAACTCACATTTTATCCCATAAGCCTGAAGAAAAAGTCAATGAACATAACTAAGGACATTCCCACTTGTCAGAGCAGAGAAACATAATGCTAATCTGGCAGCACATACTAGATACTGCCTCGAGTAAGGAATTATTCAGAGCTGAAATCCATAACATCAATGGGATTCACCCCTCCTCCTCGACAGGGTTGCAACAAGTGAACCGCTTCCCTTAGGGGTTACTATTACCACGACCAGGCTGTGCATGTAGCAGCACAAGAGAGAGGGCTAAAAGAAATTCAATTTATTTAACTTTATTGTGGACAGAAACGATTTCTCTAACAGATCTAATCTAACTTCTGATATACAGAAAGGACAGCAAAAAATGATACGGAACTAAGCACCTGCATTTTAAGTAACGATAACGATATAGCCTGAAATACAGATCCAGAAGACAAAGACACATTGAAAATGCGTACTCACCACCACATCGCTCCTTATCTTGCCAAAGGTGCTGATCAGAT
The DNA here is from genome assembly GCA_032359275.1 of Microctenopoma steveboyesi. Lineage (NCBI taxonomy): Eukaryota > Metazoa > Chordata > Actinopteri > Anabantiformes > Anabantidae > Microctenopoma > Microctenopoma steveboyesi. The sequence continues at coordinate 10,385,992 of JAUMHF010000011.1, read as the reverse complement.
GAGCATAATGATAGTCGTCCATCTGTCTCAGTATGGCAGTCATGCTGGCCACAAAGCTCCCCTAGAGATGAGAAACAAATGCCTTCAATACACAATCAAGTTCAGATTGAGGGTTGAGGACAGAATGACTCTCTGCCTGTGATTTTGATGGATACTGACTAGCCAAGTTGATTGAATCTGAGTTCCACAGCAAGCATACGCCCCCTCCGTGTTTGAAAAGTTAGGCCACCTCAGTCAGTGGCTGATCTTATTACCCTACTGCCCTTCATTTCAAACTCTCAGTGTCCACTGATTACAATGTAAGGTCCCTAAAACGATGCCTTTACATTCCAGTGCGCTATTCTTGCTCCGCTTAGCACAATCTACATGTGAGGTAGGGTGAAGTTATGAGAAGGCAAATGGGTGGTAGGCTGTGTGGAGTGAGGCTACAGCTGCCAGTCAGCTGTCCAGCCGTTGACATGTACGGGCAGCAGAGACATGATGGAGAAAATGAATCAGAACTGGAAATCCAGTCCTTAGTGTAATAGAATGAAGTTTTCCTGTTGTACATCAAGACAGAATTCACACAAATCTACCGAAAGCTGAAAAGTACTAAGATGAACAGATGAATGTGAGGGTTAGGGTTAGGGTTACTTTACTTTACTTTGCTTGGCAGACGCTTTTATCCAAAGCGACTTACAGGGAGCTAGTGCTGGGTGTCTGGCTCAGGGACACACCTGGTAGGGGATGAACTAGGAATCAGACGGGATTCGAACCAGCGACCTTCTACATCCTCTACAGCCCAGTCTGACGCTTAACCCATTGAGCTACTAGGCCGACACACTAACTAACTGTGCCCCAGATTCACAACCACTTGTGATTACTAAAATACTTTATTGATCCCCTTGGAGAAATTGTTGTTTGGACAGCTGCTAGACCTGTGTCTTTGGTGTCTTGTCCAAGGACACCTCGACATGTAACCGGGTGGGACTGGGAATCGAACTCGCTCACCCATGGGTTTGAAAAACTGCTCTTCCCACTGAGCTGACATGCCGCCCCTCGAAGTGAGAACTCTTTAAGTTTATCCCTCCTGCAACGGATGTAACTCAGCTGCTTCACGGTAGTTAATCCTCACAAAGCATTCTGTTTCACTTGAGAACCTATCCTTGAGCTGTAATTAGGCCTGACCCACCAAAACACAGTCGGGCAGAAATGATGCGGAACACACACACACACACACACACACACACACACACACACACACACACACAGCATGATGTGCTGAGTTTTAGAAGTGTACCACACCGCCACCAATAAGATCCAAGCACAAGACACCTAGATAACCTTGTGTTCTCGGTTAAAGGCAGGTTTGGTCTTTCTGGTGCTACTTAATGTAAAGTTCCCTGACAGCAATGTTCTCATTGAAAACTTATTTGACAATGTTGAAGTCTGAAGATTCAAACATGTAACTGGTATGAGGGATGAGGACATGCTGCTGCTACAATTCCTCTCGCATTGGGCAGTCACTTTGTAAATATAAGGGGCGAGTGCTTCAAAGGAGGCAGCAGTCTTTAGAAGTCGCTGGCGTCTGCTGCAGCAGCAGCTCTCCTAACCATGCAGACTAGAGAGGCTGACGGGGATCCCACACTCGTTCATTCGTCACATCTCTGCGGCTGTAAATGAATCCCCAAAATAAAGACTTGTCAGAGCTGTAACTTTACAGGCTGTAAGCCTCAATATGGGGCTTGTCACAAGGCTCCAGCCCTGCATACAGTAGCATAAGCCCCTTAAGCTCGCTCCCCATGTTCAATCATGACTGCCAACAGCACAAGCACACATAACCCAATGCTACTATTGATTTTATTTGGGAATATGTTGCTTGTGAATAAATCACAAAAACACGTGTAATTGTTGCTAGAGGTACCAGGATCAAGTGGAGAATCGAGATGGCGTGAAGGATCTAGCAAATCCATTTCCAGCCAGATGCAGTCTTTGAATGCCATATACAGACACATTTTCTCGTAGAAAAGAGGATCCAGACCTTTCACTGCGCAGCAATTAAGAGCCAAATGTGGAACAAGAACACATGCCACACCAGCTGTTAAGCATAATGTGAGAAATAGTGACGCGGGGCATGGTTCAGGTACTCTCCTCTGAAGTATCCAGCTCTAGTTCTATAGGCGGGACAATGGGACAGTCTTACTGTGATACGGGCGACTCCACAGGTCCATGCGAGTGACCAGTAGTGTTTAGAATGAATCAGAAGAACTCAAAGGCCAGCCTGTGCTCCTATGTCTCATCTTTCCATTTTTATCGCCAGGATGAACCTGCTACCGTTACCATGACAACCCCTTTAAGTTGTTGGGGTTTGTTTTTTTTGCAAGGAAAGCAAAGGATGGAATAAAATCAAATAAGGTAAAACAAAGAGGAAAAGGTGCGACTAAAGGGGAAAAGAAGTCTCACAAGCAGATTCTAATTCTAATGAAGTAAAGCTTGTGACCTGTAATATATATAGATGAGTGGGTATGGCTGTTGTCTTCAAAACAAGAGTAAGTGGCTCGGTTTCTAGTCCCGGCAGCCTACATGTCAGGTTATCACTAAAACCCCACACTAGTTTATGATCAACATGCACTGTCTGGCTGTTCAAACAACAATTTCCGCATGTATCATTGAGAAAAAGTAAGAATTATTATTATTAATAAAGTCCATAAGATACCAGACAAAATATATAAATATGCTACCAAAACAAAATACATATAATAGAGAAGATAAAGCACCTAAAAGGACGAGACATAAATGGTCAAATATTTAACGGCTCTGTCATTAATGTCAAGCATTTATCTTCTGAAACTATTTTTCATGCTAAACAACAATAAACAGAAGCGTTATAATAATCTACTAGTAAATCATAGTGTCCAGAAGCTTCAGATTTCCAGAGTCCCACCTCCATATCCATCATACGGCTGAGGGCAAATGAGGCAGAATCTTAGCGGAAATGAAAAAGTGGTGATTAGAGAGCAGAGCCAGATCCCTCATACGCTGCACTCTAGCTCGCATCTCTCCGATAATTCATCTCACTTTAGTGTCTGACAGCAGAGAAGGAAAAATTGATGTTTGCTCTAGTTGTGTAGGGTTGCCCCCTAAGCAGAGCATTGTTTTAAGTCTTTAATTAAGCCAGTGGAGAAATGGCACACTGCACTCTGGGGAGGGGTAGGCCGAGACTCAACCCATCTCAGAGGAAAGGAAATTGACACAGAAGAGAAAAGAAACGCGAGGAAGCAGGGCGACGACCATCAGGGACCAGAACCATTCCCTCCTTCTCTCTGCTGGCTTTAGGCCTGATGCCATCTGAATTTGCTGCCTCATTACAATAAAAATTACACAAGCGAACAGTAAAAACCTCCCACAACCTCAACCTCTACTTTTTCTCTCTGCACACACACGCACACAAATGAAGACCAGAGAGGCTGGAAAAGCTGCAGTACTTGAGCACTTTTCACACTGGCTTGCCAAAGGCAGGCAGAGCTGACACGTGCAAGGTGCTTGGCCACTGCTGTGGGATTCAACAGCGAGCCCACTTGGCTCCGACATCAGTCCAACAGGGTGGCGGGGCGCGCGGGTCAGCGAGTGGAGAGACGAGTAGAGGACTTGTTGGAGGCCAGCTGAAACCATTCACACTTGGTTTTCTTTTCGCATAATGCTTTGTGACGTCCAGATAAACACTTCAGAATACATAAGGATAAATAATAGCCACAGAAACCTGGGCAGTCAGCCATGAAAGTGACCCTTTATGCCATTCATTCACACAGCACCCGACTCAGACAAGCTGGAAGAAGCACTTTCACACTCTAATACATCAAAGCATTATACTTCCTCGAACAGACGCCTTAATTTATACAGGAAACCCCGCTGAACCAAGCCCACTGTTTTTCAAAAGAAAACTCTGTGTCCAATATTCAGGACACATCATTGACTGGAAAGGAAATGGGATCTAACTGACCACCGTCAAGTCGGTATGACAAATTGCATGGACGGACTAAAGGATGAGGAGAATTGGGTAGGTCACTAACGTATGTGTCGTCATGTGTTGAAGCCAGAACAGACTATTTATTACTAAAGGTCAAGAGCAGTATCTGCAGATCTTCTACACTTTCAATTTCTCTTTGGTCATCGGGCCTGGGGCAGACCCCGAAAAATATTTCTGCAACATGACTGGTGAAAGGTGCAATCACACAGAAAACATAAAATCTAATTTTGACATTTCATTTTAATGACAAACGTGTTCGGAGCTTTGCTTCAACACTATGTTTTCACCTGTGTCGTACTGAAAAAGATTTTTTTGGAGTCAGTCTCGTCTGCGCGTTTGACAAAAAGACCAAAAGACTGCTGCAGACAGGGGCACACTCTTGCTGACGTATCTGCTAGGCATATTTTCAGCTTTGCTTCTCACTCTGAGACTTGCTGGGGCAGTGCTGCTGCAGAGCAGACGCACCATATGTCCGCCTGTCAGCTGAAACACACACACACAAACACACGCGCACACACAAAGAAACTTTTCCTTTCTTTCCTCACAATCGCTACGAGATCTAAGCTCCAATAAATTGACGACCCTCCTGCCCTTCTAGTATTTCAGTTCCATACAGATGTACCACTAACTCTAATGTACTATATGTGGATGAATGCACTTAGGATCTTTACTTTACTTTGCTTGGCAGACGCTTTTATGCAAAGCGACTTACAGGGAGTGTCTGGCTCAGGGACACACCTGGTGTGTGGTGTGATGGATTAGGAGTCAGACAGGATTCGAACCTGCGACCTTCTACACTCCAGTCTGATGCTTAACCCATTGAGCTACCAGGCCAGGATCTCTGAGGACAAATTGGATATGAAGTGGAAGGGCGAGCGAGGCTACTAATATGTAAGTTCAATATGCACCATTTGTAATAAGCAATCAGAATCCACTTTTTTATAAAACCTAATTTGTTCATCTGGGCATTGCATATCAATTATTATGCCCTTGTCTTTCTTTGATCACAGCACTGTGTCTACATACATGCAGGGGGCAGGGACATAAAACGGGAGTTCCCTGGGGGCTTGGCTTCATGGTAATGGAATCAATAGGAGAGGACAGTCACTCGTCACTGCCACTGGTTCATCTATCTGAGAAACATTTTGCTTGCACAAGCACTTAACTGCACAGAGCCAATTTGAGCCCTGCATACTGTAGAGTGGACATCACCTCTCATCTGGGATCTTTGCACTAAATAAATGCTATTAACTCTTCAAATCTATAAGCAAAGTCAAGCAGTGTGCTGTTTGACATCAGAAGGTTCAAACCTGCAGCTCGTCATTTGGCTGGCGGAACAATAACGAGGCTGTGAAGCAGATGTGTTACTGCCACTGCAAAACAAAAAGCCAGTCTCCTAAAACTGCGTCGTGGGTGTGAGTGCAGTGTTCAGCACCTTGAAGGTTCAGCGACTCAGGCAGCCGGGGTATTCTGTGTCACGTTGCAACGAAACAAGATGACGCGAAGCCGCGAACAGAGCGTGACAAAACTTAGCTATTCACGTGTGTCATGAAAGGCTCGGCTGAGAGAGCAGCGAGCGAGCGGGAACCGAGAATAACAGGTCTAATGGATGTAACTGTGGAGTGAACCTGTGTCTTCGCTGTGATTCAGTCACTTCCCCTCCCTCTCGTTTTCCAAAACATTTTTAGCACCGTCTTCCACCGGCTGCCCAGGTGACTGCAGCTAAACGGTGCACAAAAAAAAACAGAAGAGGGTGTTATGATGAGGAGCATCAAATAAAACTTTATTGTTTCTACGGTGGTCACTTATGCATCAATGATGATGTAAGGTTTTATGTGTAATTTTAAATAGCAATTAAAATGTCCCCCTGCAGACAAAACTAAAATATTTGCAGGACTTTAAATGTGATTAATGTGTTTGACTTTTAGGCAAGAAGCTACTTAATTCGCCATTAGTTCAAAGATACTGAATTCTGTTTTATATGAATCCTTGATAATAACCATGAAGGTTGTAATTGATGAATGATGTTTCTGGTTTGCATTGTTTACCTGCTGCTTCACTGGTAAATACTGTATAAGGTATATGAAAAAGTTCACATATACCACCACGCAGTAAGTAGCAGCAGCTGCTGTCTGGAGAGCTGCAGCTCATTACCATGGTACCTGAGGCTCAAAGAAGAACGAGGGGTTTCCTTGTGAGAGAATGAGGGCAAGCTACGGCTCTAAAAACACGCAGCCAGGCATTAGCAGCTCCTGTTTTCACGATCAAGGTTTCACCGACTCCTTTCTCCTTCTATCTCTGCTTTGTTCATTAAACACTACAAGGGTGTGCCACAAATCCAATTAAGTCTAAAAGTGAAATGCACATTCTCAGATGAAACCAGGTCTTCTCCTGCACAAACACCATTAACAAGCCCACGCCAAACGGATCCATAGCTTCGGGAAGTTCGGACAAACAAGACAGACATAAGAGGCGAGCAGATAGAATCTTCACCCAGAATGAAAAGCACTGTAAGAGCTGAGAAAAATACAGATGATAAAATGTGAATGGACTTATAAATACACTCTTAACAACAGGCGTTTCTCTATGGTAACAGGAACAGATTGATGAGTTCCTCTTTCTCGACAAACGCTTGCACACCAGGCTGCAATTTTAAAAAATATATTAAGTACACACCGAACAGATCCGTGTGCTTTTTTAATTTCATTCCTCTGCTTCCGACAAACGGAGTAGAGCAAGTTGTGATGTGCATGTGGTCTCTATGGAAGTGAGGTCACTGATAAAACTGCTTTAACTGATGATGAGATAACGGGATGATATATGAACCTGCCAGATGTAGCCAAAACCAGAGCTGGACTTTCTCCACTGCAACCTTTCCTCCTCCCTCTGCTCTCTTTCGCCCATGCTCCCTCCCCCCCTTGCTTAATCTCTCTCTCTCTCTCTCTCTCTCTCTCTCTCCACACACACACACTCAGATGAACGCACGCAGAGAAGAGGAGAAAGCCAGAGAGGAGAATTGCAACGGCACGATGGGGATATTCTGCCTGCGTGGGCTCCGTCGCTGAGGCGTCCGGAGTTCAGCCACAGTGTGTGCGTGTGTGAGTGTGTGTGTATGCGTGTGTGAGTGAGTGAGAGCCTCTGTCAAATGCGTGTGGAGAACAAGGGGGAACAGAGGACGAGAAGGGAAAAAGAAGGGGGGAGTGTGGACTGACGGGTTTAGAGGAACCTCACACCACTGGATCAGAGGACGCCAATGTGCAACAACTGCTCGAACTACTGCCGATGCTGCTCTGCCCGCCTGCGTGCCGCTGCCTGCCTGTTAACTTCTGCCATGGCATAGCCTCCTCTTCCAGCTCGCCTCTAATCCCCTAAGGAAACGGGCATGCATAGGCACAACCAGAGATCTAGGCTATCACATCCTTTCCGTCAGTAATTCACAGTCTGAGGTGAGTCGCTCCTCTCTGCTCTTGTCCTCTCTTTTATTTCACCTCAGTCTGCAACTGCAGGAGGAAAGTCTGTTCAAATAACCAGATCGGAGGGATCTGCTCGATTCGTTGGACCGAGCACGGGATAAGCCACAGTGAATGTCTTCGCTGAAGATTTTCCCTTTTACTTGCTTGCTCAGATATCTAATATGTGCAGCAGAGGAAAGGATTGATTTAATGCTTAATTGCTTCTGCTGGGGTGAAGTGGTTAAAGACAGCGGCTGTGGAATGTGCCTGTGTTGACTTTAAAAGAAAACTTTGAATATAAAAGAAAAACTGTTCGTGTCCGAGTTAAATACGGGGGAAAACTCACTGCCACTGCAAGCTGACGTTTATCAGATATAGCGGGTCAGTTTTCTGCGTTTGAGAGGATTTTGATCCAGATTGAACCCGACTGCTTCAGCATACATAGATAAAACACGTACAGAGGCTTGCATGATGCTGCATTTCCTCTCAGTTTTGCAGCTGAGTGAACATTACATAAAAAAAAAACACACTGATGTCTAAACTCAAAGCATAATTGTTGCATGAAACTGTTAGCCTATGCATGGAGGCAGCAGTGTGCTGCAGGTAGGTCGCATGCAGCCCAGAGGAATATGTGACGAAAGCTGGACATCAGAGAGTTGGCTGCATGCGATGAAGACCTTCAATTAAGACTAATCTAGATTAATGGACCGCGTGAACTTCCCATCTCCTAATAGGTGATTGGAGCATGGGCGTGTGTGCGTGTGTGTGTTTGTGTGTTTGAGAAGGAGCAGGAGAAAGAGTGCAGGGTCTGACTATAACCCTCACATCTCACAACTGTCCTTCAGTTGCCACACAAAACGCACGTCACTCCCACTGATCCCTACCAAACCTCTCGCCATCACTCTCGGCCTCCTCCTCAACCCTGTCTCACATCAACGCGCTGATACAATCTCCCCTCTGCTCCATTTCACTTTCCACAGACACCCGAGAAAAGAGCCGAGGGAAACAGATGAAGACAGATAAAGACAGAAGGAACAAGGGAAAAGAGATCTCAGTGATAGAAATAATAGAGAGTAAGACAGGGCAGGATATTGATTTTTTTTTCCTTTACATAAAGGAAGGGTGTTATGTGCTGACACTCGAGCTTCACACAAACAGTGAATATATATGCTGTCAGTCTTAGTTCTACAATGCAAATCTAATTGTACAAAATTACAGGGTAGAGATTAAAGGAGCATATCACTGCCTGTCTTCCTTTAACCATCAAGCTGCCTCTCTGAGAGAAGGGCACAGTGGTCCAGCAGTGATGATGAGTCAACACTTCAAAAGTATTTTTTTTTATTTTTTAAGAGCCAGTCAAGTCAACCTGCATTTTAACCAGTAATGCTACAGAGAGGGACAGAAGAAGAGAAAGGACGATCTCCTCTCTCCAAATGAGAAACACGCATAGAGATGTAAAGATACAACACCGCTGCATGCGCAGAGATGCCACAGAGAGGAACTATTAAAGTTCGCTTGCACTGATTGCATTTTTCGGAACTTTCTTATTCTGCACAGCACCTGTCTCTCCAAACAAAGCAAATGTGGCAGACAGCGTGAGGGTGGGATGTAGTGAGGGAGTAGTGAAGTGTGCCTTCACCTCCCATGGCCCTGCTCTCTGGGAGGGGTACTCATTCATCCAGAAAACAAATTGCTCTCCTATAAAAGAATGACTGCTTTTGGAACAAGCCAGATGTTACCTTTCATGTGCTAATAGGAATATTCATTAACAATCTGATTTTTTTTTTTTCTCCCTGAGAGCAGCACAACACCAGGCAGTTGAGGTGAATCGCGTGCGTCTGTTGAGGGAAAGGTGTGTGTGTGTGTGTGTGTGTGTGTGTGTGTTGCTGACTTTGTACGTCTATTGCATACAGAGGAAGACGCTTTGCACTCGGGTGTTGTTACCAGTGTGCGCTGGTGTATGTGTGTGTAGAGCATGTGTTCCCCACTGCTTTGCAGTAGGGGCCCAGTCAGATGGGGCTCCGACAGGCCCAGAGGCAGAAGAACAGAAGCTGGGAGTTTGCTGTGGTAAAAGGAGAGAAGGGACCCTATATTACTAGAATCTGTTGTCTTTAGCATTTTAGAGACTGCAATAAGCAAATCTTTTCATTAAAAATTCATCTGTTTCTCCAATTAACATAGGGCGAAATGCCCAATCCACTTTCTCTGAGTCCGGGAGAGCTTGTTTAGTTGCACCTAACAGAATTTGAAAATGAAGTTACATTAAAACAAAGCAGAAAAGCTAAATCGTACGTTTAAGTAGCTCGAGGCAGCAAGATCATCAGTTATCAGAAGTGTTAGCACAAGTTTCTGTGGACTGAGTCAATGAGCAGTTATTATTTGACGTTTGAACTCAACAGGCCTAGGCCAGAGGGCGGCGACAGTCCTGTCCTGTCCTGTCCTCACAAAACCATTTTTGGTTCATTCAGGTGGCTCTCTCTTTTCATCTATATCCTCGTATATTCTACTCACATTCAACGCTGTTCCATCTAAGCACAGTGAGAACACTTTATTCTTTCATCATTCATTTGTTTATTCTAGTCCTTCCCTCTCTGTTCTGTGTGGTTGTGCGCATGTATGTCTCTTTATTCTTGGCTAGGGAAGACTTGGAGGAATCTGAGAGCAGCAGGGGAGTTCTCCAGCTACCCATCAGCTTTGAAACCCCAAGGTGTCTAGAAGGCAAAGAGACTGATAACAGACAGAAAGACAGAGAGTGCAACAAAGGGGAAGGAATGCGAGGGAAAAAACAAACAAAAGAAGGAGTAACAGAAAGAAGACTGATGTAATGTTCTGTTGAAAGACGAAGAAGGGAGTTAACGACAGAGGTGCCTGATGTATTCTGATTAGAACAGACAACCTCTATAAATCTTAATAGAGGTCTGATTGTATTTTCGCTGACGTGAATTACAGGCTTCCCGTCCACTCATAAAGCTGAGAAAAAGCAACCTGGGTGCAGGCGGAGCACACAACATCAACTCACTATAGTACGTAAGGAAATGAAAGAGAAAACGGGTCCAATTCAGCGGGGACAAAGCGAGTAAAAATAATAAGGCTAATGTCTGTAGGCTGTGGTCCAAGGATAAGAAATGCTGCAGACTGTGTTGCTTTCTGGTGGCAATAGTAAAGTTACCACACACTCTGTAGGGGGACGTTGCATCGCACCCATTGTAAAGTGACACGTTCTCTTCAATAAATGAAACTCGTGTTAGAAATGTGTGTGGACCGAGTTGTCCTCTCCTCTGCTTATAATTAGGACATTTTATATTACATAAATCATTTATTTTGCTATTTGGCAAAACTACATGGTGATCCCTAAAATGGTGCTTAGCAGCAACAATTACTAGACAGACAATCCCCTAAAATCCTGTGATTTCCAGTGTCATTCCATCTTATAGCATTAAACTATCATTAACTGAGAAAGGATTCGCTGCGTTGGATGTGGCCTAATGCACTGTGCTGCTGTTATCCCTCAACGCTCAACTGTACAGTCAATCATTAGGCTATATATATACCCTCACATCAGACCCCAAGAGCATCGGTGCACCCATGCCTGACTGCAAAGACATGGAGAAAATAAAAACCCAACAATAAACCCACAAGTCTGCATTTCTTTCACTGCATAATCAGTGTGTTCTTAAGAGGCAGATGAAAGACTTTTCAAAATACTACTAAGCTCCGTATAATTATAAGCAGAAGCTGACAGGAAAGAAAAGGGAAAATAAAACCCCAAAAACACACGGAGATAAATGTGGATTACAGAACAGTTAGGGACTTCTATGACTGTGAGGATGCTGCCATGCTCACTTGTTAAAGCAGTTCAAGCGTTGAGCAGTAATAATGTAAAACTGCAGAGGAGAAAGTTTGCTGTTGATCATGTAGAACGAAGACACACTTCCAAGCACACTGTGTCTTTAATTCAAACTTCTGTTGTTTTCCACCTGCAAAATGCATCACTGTAGTTCGAGAGGACGTTTAAAAAGACAAAAGCTCAGCGAGTACATGACAACTGTCAAAAAACAAACTAAACTAAAATCTAACACCTGACTGTGACACGATGGGAAATACTATGCTCCTACACGTAACTGCATAAGGGGCCTTTCCACAACAGACTGCAGGAATTTGCATCCATTCAGTCATAAGAGCAATAGTGAGGTTGACCAGCGATGCCGATGCTGGCAAGACCTGACTTGCTTTCTGTGTTGCATTTGCAGCTTAGTCCAATGGTGTTGAAATCAGGGCTCTGTCCAGGCCAAGTATGCACCACACATGTTTTATGGAAAAGCCAAAGACCTTCCCTACACCTGTACCACAGAGCCCAATGTAGAGCTAATAAAGTATAATGCAGCTTTAATATTTCCCTCAGTTAGAACTAAAAGGCACAAGCTATGAAAAACAGTCTCGCACCAGGTACAAAAAGTGCACAAACGTACGTGGTGTATGACACAAAATGATTTAATAACTATAATCGATGATTTAAAAAACGTACTCATGTACCATTTGTTCTAAGCTGCCAATCAAACGGCTAAAACATAAAGTGAGTTTATATCAGGAAATCATCTAAATAACAGAATGATAATGAAAAAGATCAATTCTCCATTGTCTAAGGCGTGACTGTGAAAACCCCATTAGACTGCTGTTGCTAATTGACACATACAGGTATATTCCAGGGTTTAATCAATTCCACAGTTTCTTGATGCATAACGTATGATTTAATTTCCCTTCGGAGTTAAGAAGTGTTAAAAATTAAAAATAAGAATCAATCATGCAAAGTTACTGTAAACCTTAAATCCCCAGGTTGTGGGTAGAACACTAACCCCCCCATTAAATTTTTAACAGGAATCGAAAGTTCAATTAAGAAACTGCTTAAAAGAACTGCTGACTCGCATGGAATTCAAAATAATGAAGTTAAGGGGACCAATTTTTAAATTCAACATGCATTACATAAAATGAGCATGTGCTCTGAGCATTAAGACTATTTACATTAAAGAATAATGACTTGTATCACTGCAGTATCCTGGATTGTCCTTGCAGCACTACAAAGCTACAAAGAACAGCTGAATTAGCAGGGGAAATCTTGCCTAAAACCAGCTGTGCTCAAGAGGCCCTCACCATGAAGAAACTGCACTCGTGTCCTTAGAAATAACCCATATAATGACCCACAGTGCCAGTATGACAGCCGTGTAGGCTGTGCTGCTAAAACAAGGTCAGATGTAAACATGTCTGATGTGCTTCGGCATGTGCACATGAACCTGTGAGGGCTGTTTTCGGTCGGTCCTTCTGGGTAAAGAAATAGTGGGTCAGTTCACTTCACTTACTTGAACAAAAAAGTAAAAAAAGATCAGGAGGACCCTAAAAAGGGATAGTTGTCAGAGTCTTGCGTGATGAGTCATGATGTTTATGTAAGAGGCCAGGAGATTGTTCTCCAGCCGGAAGTGATGTACAAGTGCTGCTATACAGGTCCTTCTCAAAAAATTAGCATATTGTGATAAAGTTAATTATTTTCTGTAATGTACTGATAAACATTAGACTGTCATATATTTTAG
>JAUMHF010000011.1:10352693-10372861 GCA_032359275.1 Microctenopoma steveboyesi | reverse complement strand
GAATTTTTGGTTTTCATGAGCTGTATGCCACAATCATCAATATTAAAACAATGAAAGGCCCTGAACTACTTCAGTTGGGTGTAATGAATCTAAAATATATGACAGTCTAATGTTTATCAGTACATTACAGAAAATAATGACCTTTATCACAATATGCTAATTTTTTGAGAAGGACCTGTAGTCGCCGGGGCCTGAGCCCAGGGGGTAGCAAAGCAGATATGTGGATCATTCAGCCCGAGGTGCTGACATGTCAGAAGGAATCAGGTCTAAATAAGAATATGATGTAATACTATGGAACTGTATACATCGTGGATGAGAAAACACAGTTGCTCTGTGAGCTGACAAACTATATTATGTTTAAATATCGAATATTTAGAAAGTGATGGCATGTCCAATTCAATCTAGACAAATTTGTGCGCTAGTGAAAGTAATACTCAATGTGGATCTGACCTATGACACAGACATATTCACTGACCTCAGCTGGGGGGGGGACTCAGACTCAAGCAATAGTTACACTCTTACTTAATGGTAATGTGGGTTTTCTAGAGACAGATACTACTTATACTTTAGTCCATCTTGTAGGGTTTGAGTAAAAACTACCACTGACATAATAAGATTTGTCTACTTGTGCATTAACTGATGATTCATTACACTTGTACTGTGATAACCTTGTCACGGAGGCAGATTATCTTTCATTACAGACTTTTGTGGTGTTTCGATTTACTAAATGATACATTTGTAGATCAAATGGCAGAGGCACGAAAACCACAAGCCTGAGAAACTAATCATACACCTCTGAGAACACAACAGTTTCATCGTCTGCTGCTTCCACAAACACTGCTTTGCATTCAACAGCCTGGTCATTTGGTCACATCTATACTTACCTCCTACTGATGATCAACGACAATTTGCCTACACAGCAAACTGTCATTGCTAACCTGTATATGTGTGTATATACATAATATGTATAAGGTTGCTGTGCTGCTCTCATTCTTTCACACTGCTGGGTCCACATCAAGCTTTTTTTTTTTAATTTAAAGTTTCAACATGCGTTTTTTTTTTTTATTGCTGACTCTGTCCAAACATGATAGGATCGCTAAAGATAGAGTAATGATGGAGTAAAGATATTTGGCATCTTGCAGTTCTGAACATTATGTATAATGTATAAAGTAAATATAGTATTCGAAGCAAAGGTGAGTGCGGCTCTCCAATTCTGAAGTACTTAAAAAAGAACAGGATAATCTTCAGAAGGCATTCACTGGCAATATGACGCGCTATATTCATACAGTATATTCACGCTTACAAATGTTACTATGTCTGTTGTAGGCAGGTTGCCAGAATGACTTGCAGAAAAATGTATGATAATACTGACCAGTAAAAGTGATGTGTTTACAGCCAAGAAGTAAATGAGACTGATCTTAGATCAGAAGCCAAGTGAACATCTCACATAACATAGGCAGAGAACCAGCATGCTACAATTTACTAATACACAGACAGTGACACGTCCATCCTAGAGCTCCCAGGTAAGTAAACAGACGAGTCATTCACTGTGAGACAGAGCGCAGATAAGCTGAGAAGGATAATTGTCCAATCTAATTCAGGATCTACATGAGCATTGGGTGTGTTTGCTTATTGTAAATCAGCAGGCAAAAGGAGAATTATATTTCTGTCAGAGCCTCCGAGGCAAACTGCAGGGTCCTGATGTCCCCGTCATACCCGTGGTAGCGGAGAAAGATAATTAATTATCTCTGCTTAGGTCGTTTCTCCTTAGGGGGTTGTTGTACAGTTCTCCTTGTCTGTTTGCAGGTATCATCCCCTTCATCTGCCAGATTTCTTTTTAGGCTGTGAAATCAAAAGCCCTGGAGGTTGTTCACAAAATAAACAAACATAAAAAATCACAAAATAGTAATAGATTGGATATTAAAGCATTTCTATCCAAAGGTTAATACTGCATACATGCATTTGGAAACGTTTCTGTTACATTTAGTCATCAAGAAAAAATCTTTTATAGTTTTGATATGCTTTGCATTTTGGAATGAATAATGACAACTGCATGACAAAACCAAGAACCAAAATAAAAAAATAAACAAGTGACAGGTACTCTCATTACCAGTGATTAACCGACCGTCTTTCTCCTCTCTCTCAGGAAACATGGTGAGCAAGGAGGGTGGCAAATGCATGCTCACCAACTCAGAGTCTGACTCGGAGGCAGCACCCCTGCCCTCTACTTCGCTGGCACTGGAGGTGAAGTATTCCTTAGAAGCCAATCGACAAGTGAGGAAGAGGAACAAGGCCCTGCAAGTGCGTTTCAAGGATATCTGTGAAGCACAGAACGAGCAAAGGGAGGCAGAGTTGCAGGCAGCAGGCAAGGGTGGCAAGCCAATCTCGTACAAGGTGGCGTACCGGAAGTACATGACCGTCCCTGCTCGCAGATCCATCCCAAATGTCACAAGGAGCACAGGTGTCCAGACCTCCCCTGACCTGAAGAAACGCTATCAGACCTTTCCATTTGAGCGCAAAAAGGGCCACACTTTTAAACACGTGGTGGCCGTGGAAACCTACAAAGGTCAGAATAACGGTTTTGTCATGGAGGTGAAACAACCCAAGGATGCTATGCAGGGTTTAGATGAGGAGGAGGAGGGAGCTTGCGGAGGGAGTGGAGTCCGGAGGACCAGGGCTCTGCTCCATACTAATGAGTGCATTGCCACAGTGGAGCAGCACACTGCACCTGATGGCCTATGCTCTGACGCTCTGCTGCTCAGTTGCTCTGCAGACAGAGACTGCCTTGCAGACACACAGAGAGGAGCACAGGCAGAGTACCAGCTCTGCAGTGCCCCATCCAAAGCCAGGACAGGATTACAACACAGGGAGGGCGATGCAGATTGCTCAGCCAAGAGACATCTGCTGAATCTGGACGGGGGCTCGTCCCGAACCCTGCCGGACAGGGCCTCCAAGGTAACGGGCCCCATTGCCTGGAACTCCCTTACACAGGTGGAGTGCCTGGACAGTCCATCTGTGCGAAGCAAGCGGAAGAAAGGTCCGGAGCTCAACGGACTACAGAGTGAGACACTACCACGCACCAGCAGAGGCTGTACAACACAGGCACAGTGCCACACAGGACAGTTATCTGCCCGGCCTCTACGGGGCATGGAGGAGCCGCTGTCACCCTGCAGAGGCGTTGAAGCTGGTCGGTTACCATCCGACCAAACGCAGGAGGCATGTAAGCAAATTGTGCCTATGAATCAGGACGGGGATGTTAAAGCACAGCTCCAGGCGATGGAAAACCTCATCAGCTCGAGTCAAGAAACCATCAAGGTGCTGCTGGGGGTCATACAGGAATTGGAGAAGGGCGAGGCCCACAGAGAGGGGTAAGAAATCTCACTTACTGCCTGTCCCTACACTCTGGATATAGCAACATTTTATTCTCCCCAACAAATCCAATGCTTCTATTCATAGTACCTGCTGATGGGTCAATATCAGGGCAGACACCAATTTGCTGAATTGAACTGATGTACACCTACTTTACACTGGTGTCAAGCACACATCACGTTCTAAGGAAATATCGGACCACAGAACACACTTATGATTCAGAACGAACAGGAAAAGTACCTCTTAATGTGTCATACACTTTCTAGATCTCAGGGACAACTTTGGAGGTGTGACAGCTGCTCAGCACTCCTGACCACCCAAAGAGAGTCTGGCATGTAGGTGGAATGATTTGGCTTTTAAAGTTATGTTGACGCTGCTACAGACAATTCATCTCAGTCACACGGTTTGATTACTTGTCGTATAAAGCACCGCTACTATGAATGTGGACTCAAAGTAACACGTGTCGCACGTCTTTGAGATCAAGTGCAAAATACTTAACTAGATGTTTAACATTTGGCCTCATAAAGCTGCACCCCATGATGTTTATCTAGTAAGTTAAAGGCCTTCAGAAAAGCCCTGCTCTGTGGAAAAGCCATTTACTGTCCAATGGAAACCGAGCGTGCACAAACTGGCTGCAGATACCATCTAACTAACCGAAATAGAGGATTGTCTATCCAAAGAGACGAAACAAACAAAACGGCCAATTTGCTGAGTGAATTGCTGGGTCTCTGCACTCCGATTTCTATCTGTGTTGACCGGCACTGGTCGAGGCATGGAGTGAGGAAAATCCATATAATCAAAATCATATCACGCTGGAGTCTCCAAGGAGAGGGTGGGAGGAGAGGGGAGGGGAGGAGGAGAGATGAATGAAAATTACTGTTTAATTGTGCCATCTGTACATATACAAAAAGAAACATCCACATTGTGTTTCCATATGGTAATTACAAAAGCCTATAGTACATTTAGTTAAAGTCAGTGAGCAGTGCAATATAATCCCCTTGTAAGCCATCTGAGCCCACGGAACACTTCTGTATATACTCGATGCTAATGTCTATAGTTTTCTTCCCATACATACAGTGGCTTTAGAAACTATTCAGGCCCATCAGATTTGGTGACTAAAATCTCTCCTTGGAAATCATTCAGACGCACTTAGTTAAGCACTTTCTAGAATCTCCTTTGGCAGAAACAACACTTAAATCTTCTCGGGTAGGTCATCAACATTCTGTACACACAGATTTGGAGAGTTTATCCCAGTCTTTATATAATTTTAGACAAGAAGTCATCTTCAGGTCTCGTCCCAGATTGATCTCAGGTTGATTAATGGTGTGCTGACGAAGCTCTGCTAGAGGGTTGTTTGTCACATCGTCTTCATTGGTCATAAGGTAGAAATTATAGGTCAAAAATCTTGCATTTAAAATTAAATATAAAAAAGGGAAAAAGTAAGTAAAGGGTTATGAATACCTTCTGAAGAAACTGTATTTCCAATTTCCAATGTTTGATATTTAGCCAGCCAAGCAAAACCTATAATGCTGCCTTAGTCACACTACATTAGCTTCGCACTTCCCTTACATAAATGTCACTGACACAACAAATAGGAGTGCCCACAGGCTATAGGTGAACTGTGAGTGCAATTACATCTTATATAAAACAGCTTATGTTACATGACATTCAATTTCCATTGAAGGAAACGCAATGCTGTGTGAATTCATCTATACGCGCACATTCACGACAAGCCGCTCAGACAAAAATTAAACTTGCATGACTAATGTGGGAAGTCTAATCAAAATAAAAACACCCTCCCGCCACACAACGCATAAAATTGATTTTTCTAAAAAAGAATAATAATAATAATAATAAAAGTTAAAGTAGAAATGTTATTTGTTTGCAATAAAAGGCAGTATAATCTTCCACTGTGCTCAGATAAAATATAATAATGGTCCTTTAAATATCACTTTTATTTCCACACTGTTCCACATTTGCATGTCCTGAAAAAGAATAAAACAAGTGAGTGGAATAAAAACGATGGCAGCAAATGCAGAAGAATACAACTGGCCCATGAAGTACATGTTAAATACAAGTTCATGCACGATGCCTTGTGAACTGTGTTCATGTCAAAGAAATCCTGAAGAAATGGCAGCCATTTAAAACAGCTGATCCAGCATATTGATCTCTGTGACGGCATGTCGCTAAAATATGTCTGACTTCTTCCTGTTACTTCTAATATACAAATGCTTGCACACTTGGCCTTGTTTCAAAGACCGAGAGCTTTGCTAGCATTGTTACTCATCTATTGTACTCGAGATTTAAATAGGGATGTTTTACATTATGCCCAATTTAAAACTCACACACATAAATCCCTTACGTGCGGCTCTGCTTCACATACAGCACAGTTAGAGGGGCGCGATGCGGTTCTACATATTTGCATCACTGGTAGCCTTTAACAACACAAAGCACAGGAACAATTTTGCTGCATCATCAGACGATGTTGGCAGGCCAGACCCAAATGAATCACACTCACTGGGACTTGTTGATAGCCTGTCTATTTACACTGCGTATGTGTACACCTCATGACTACCACCCACTCGGTGACCTTTGGGGGAGCACACCTAGTAGCAGAAAGTGGGGTGGGAGGGGTGTATAAATATATTATTAATGGCACTTCTGGCTTGGCTGTCCACATGGAGGCCTGCTGAAATGAGCTCTGCTTGCTTATTTTCTCTTATTAACTCAGTGTGAGAGAGGAGTGGGAGAGATGAGAGGTGGAGGTAGAAAGATTTAGACAGCACGAGGGTGAGAAATAGAGAGAACAACAAGTTGTTCAAAGGAGGCGACACAGTTGCCTGTGCGTCGGACGCTCATTGAACAGCTCCTCTAGGTGGAGAGGGAAGGTGGCTGTGACCTTTCCGACTGCACTGAACTGTCACCCCTGCTCAAATCCCCTAATTACAGTTAATTCAAGCAGAAAACTACAACTAAGCTTCCCCCCATCACAGATTCCATCCTCTTCTCAGACTCCCCCCATTATTCCACAGCCGTAAATAACAGTATTGATGTCAACACACTAATATTCCTGTCAGAGCATGCACGACAAGAAGGAGTAGATAAGGAGGGGAAATTTATGATTGCGGTTTAATTTTTATTGGTGCGGAAACGTATGGCAAGCGTGACAGGAGTACCTGAGAGAGAAACGGAAAAGTGTGTGTTACTTCAAAGATGAGAGGCAGAGACTAAAAGTGAAATGAACACATTAGTCCCCGTGAGAGGAAGAATCAAGTGGCTGTCGCTGCAATGTTCATTTGCAGAACCAAATTGTTTAACACAACAAAGATATAATGGTTCTCCACATATCAGGTTTCTGGGACATTGTACATTCATTTATGGGCATCAGGAAGGTGCTGTTAATATAAACAGACTCAGGTGATATCAGTGTATCTGTGTTCACCTGAGTCATACTGTTGAGTCTACAGTGGATCCATTGTAATACGTGATTAATTACAAGGACAAACGCTTTAATCAATCAACGAGTCAATCAATAAAAACATTCCGACAGACCAATCCAATAAAGCTAGGCAAACACCGTATGGATTTGGCCTAAAATTACACTCATTTGGACCTAATTTTGTGACATTTTAAGTATAAGTCTTAATGGAGCAGCAAAACTGGAGCCTATAGCTAATGGGAGTCATTTAGCTCTTTCTGCCCTGGCTGCTGGACGCAGGCCACTCAGGAGGGCAGCATGACTCCTCATCATTTACCTAAGTCCCACTAACGAGAGACACCAAACAAAATCAGAAAAGAAGGTGCGAGGGAGCAGCTTAACAAGTCCCGTAATTACTCATTCACGACTCTTATCTTGCCCACAGGCTCTCCTATCGAACCGGACAGGACACGGCCAACTGTGACACGTGCCGGAACAGCGCATGCATTATTTACAGGTTAGTGGCCATTCCTCCACAGCGACATGATGATCCAAATGTGCCTCGTCCTTTGTCCTTGAGGGAAAGTAAACGGGTAGAAAAGAGATGACAGAAGAAGGAGAGGCACATAGATGTTGCTGTTGATGAGTACCTGGGACATACGATACATACAGCACACACTACTCTGTGACTCTATGCTGCACACCTTCAATATCAGGGTCAAAACGTAGAAAGGATACATACTAAAATGAGTGGTAACAGAGATGTGAACAGTGACATTAACTGTCAACCAAACATCATGAACTATCACTACTGAACGTTGCCGAGTCAGCCGAGCATCTGCATACTACCGAATTCAGATCCGTTTATTTAAACCCTACAGACATGACGTCCAGACTCATTAGGATGCCATTGTTCATTTACTCAGTATCAAATGATAATCTCACTAGAGATAGAAAGCTACAAGCAATGTCAGGGATCACCAACATTGAGATGCGTCCGCCGTCCGCATCAAAGTCGTGAGCGTGAAGCCTGCACAGAATTTGTTTAGTCTGGACTGTAATGGTAAAATCACCTGGACAGTCATGTTGGATTGAATAAAAATGCATATTTACAGACGTAATGTGGAAAAGTGTGGGGTCGGTTTCACTTGGATAATGGCACTTCAGTGAGGCCTGGGCTGTTCTCTTTGATACCCGGTGAGACTACATGACACAGCATGCGCGTGGCTGTTTTCTGTTTGAAAAAGGATTATTCCGACAATAAAAAGGTGCAGAAAAAAAAGTTGAGAAAAGATTTAAGGAGCAGGAAGGTGAGAGGCGATCAATAAAACAGCTTTCAGTGGACACTGCTGTTCCACTCTGTCAGCATTTCACCCCCGAAAAGCCATTTAAATCATTTTCTATCTACTACTCTCAATAACTGATAAGCCTCTGGCCAAACTTCAATCAGCTTCTGAAAATGAAGGAGCAGGTTAAAGCTTTGTTCCCTCTGATGTTTAAGCTGAGGACGGTGCACGGTGCTGGAAAGAGGAGTGCATTTAAATCGCAGCAGATCCCTGGAAAAGCCGCAGGGTGGACAACAAGAACGGCTACTTTTACAACAAAAGTGACAGCGAGATGAAGTGAGGTGAGGGGAATCAAGGCATGTGATGTGAAGGGCATTGGAAGAGCGGAACATGGCATGGGGTTATTAATATACAATGGGTTAAAGGATGAATGAAATAGGACAGGCTGCAGAGATGGGAGCTCACTTGGTATGATAAATTAGTCAGCACCGTTTTTAATGCTAACTCTGTGTGACTTGGCCCAGGGGAAGAGAAGGCCCAGCTCCCTCTGGTCCACCTATCCTCCCTTCATCTCAGCTCTGTCTGCCTGAGTAAGGACCAACTGTGCTTGTCCGGCTGTGCCCGCTTTTGCAGATGCTAAGTCTGTGAGCACAAACTGCGGTGTAACAGCATTATGACGCATCTCAATTACAACAAATATAAACAATTTCTTTTTAAGACTCTTTTGGACACGATGTTCTCTGCAGTAGTTATGTTCGAAAGTTAGTATCCTCTGCTGCTAATCATCGGTCCTTGATTATTTGGTGATCAGTTTGCTGGTCTGGAGCCTTTAGCTGTGTTTTCACACAATACCAAGATGGAAAGTCTTATGCAACGGTCTTAGATAAGCAACTGCAGCTACGCATGAATCTGGAAATGGTTTTAAAACCATTCACAAACTATTTGGACTGAAAAAATATGATGGAAATCATGCAACAGGACAGTGATCACACACTCATCCAAAAAGTTCCATCACAAAGTTAGATGTTGTTGTTTGCATTTGTCTAATAAAACATACAACTACAACATAAAAATGGTTTAGTTTTATTATGCATTTTCACAAAAAATGTAAAAGTAGGCACAAACTATGGAGCATGTCTGAATACTTATTACTTTTCTATTTACATATATCCATGACCAGAAATTCCAATGAGGGTTAATATATGCAAATTGCAGACTGCAATAAAACCTAGAATTAAGTGTCTCCATTTGAATACAAGCCGATTATAGATATGTGTTAGTGAAGTGTCCAATACATCTGTTAAATCAACTTCTTTGAAAATCAGCACAGTCAAAATGACTAAATAGAGATAGACTAAGTGTCATAAACCAAGTGAGGTCAGATTTATACATTCCTTTGTGAGACTCCGTGGAAGAAACAGGCTACATTAAAAGTCATGTTTAACTTCTTAAATCTGCTACAATAAAATGAGACATTTAATCTGTGGAGTGCAGAAACATTCTCTCAGAAAATGCAAGGTTCATTTAAAAAAAAAAAAAAAAAACCTTTGCGGCGCCTGGCAAGCTTTCAAATTGATAAAGGGCAGACATTTCTAAGTGAGCTGGTTGAAATGTGTTAAATTGACCTGCGTTCTCCTTTAAGAGATTCACTTGGCATGGTAAATTGTGTTGATTGGACACAGAATCAAATATAGCAGTTGTATTCACACAGGCAGGAGGATTAAAAGGCAATCTAATTACTTAGATCTCCATGAAAACAACCTCTCTGGAGGTGGAGGAACACAGAACAGCAAGAAGAGTCATGAGGGAACACGGTGTATGCGGGAAAGAGGAGCTGCCTATAATATCCATTAGGATTTTTTGCGAGCATGTCCATTTCTTTGAGTCGTGGTCCAAACCCCTAAATCTTTCTTAGTTTGTGATGAAGCGGATCTTATGACCAAAGTGGACATATGGGTCTATAAATGATATTAACGCAGCCCACTGAGGAGCCCACCATGCACGCGTCAGCATCATCAATTTGTCCAGGAGTATACGGCATCATCTCAGATCCCACCTTTAGCATAACAACAGCACCGATCAATAGGATGCTGTAGTCTGTGGACATGGACTTCAAACAGAATGCACAAGCTGCTGTAGTCTCTTGTCCTTGTCTGGTCCCACTTTCCTCGTTTTCAACCATCCATCTCAAACTCTTTCATCTTCCCTCATTCTCCTGGTTCTCCACAATACGTTATCTCCGCCAGTATATGCGCAAATGAACCTGGGCATTCAACGCTTAATACAATGTGTATGACATTGAAACAGAATAGGAGAGATGGATGAAAAGATTAGCGCGATTCATTCCGTCTTACCAGGTGATGTAATATCTGTTACTGAGACACGTGGAGAGAAGGGAGGATGAATAACAGAAAATAAGCCAAACAGTAAGCATGAGAGGCAAATGCAGACGAGAAGCGAGGAATTTGAAATGCATTCCACTCGTTTCAGGACCACAGGTGTTAAGTTGTGACGCATCCTGGTGCAGAAACCCTGTAATCTCATTTTCCTCACATTGCATTTTGATGGGCTAATGTGCTGATCAAATGGGGAGATAGATTTAAGTAGTCGTGATTAAGGGAGCCTATTCGGGGTCCCCACCACTGGCTACTATTGTTCACAGCATTTCACTTCTGTCATCAGCTCGCATGTCGTGGTTAATTCACAATGTGGGAAAATGCAGCTGATCATTAAACTAAAAATATCTGATGGTAAAATATTATTTGAGCAACGCCGTTCAGTGCAAATAGACACAAAAAAATCAACAAAGGGATAGGTATTTAAGGGGAAGTGCGAGGCTATGAAAATCAATTAAGCGTTGCTAAAGGCTGAAGAGCTGATTACATTATAACATATGGAAATGACGGAGCAGCACGGCTGTCCTGCTGCACAACTCTCTGCTGGGGGAAGATATCTCTTTTTGTGCAGGCATAATGATGTTTTCCAACATGGTGGCAAGCTGGTTACCATAGCTACAAGAGTGATTCGTGGTAGGGCAGACAGTGTGAAGGGACAGCGAGGACAGTCAGAAAGAGCACATTCACACCCAGGGAAGATAAGGGAACAAAGAGGAAGACGGGGCAAGAATGTAAAACAGGGAGACGGAGACAATGAGAGATAAAATCTCACAGAAGTTTAAAGCGGGTTAAAAGCAGGTGGGAGGTGTGACTGGAGCTGAATGAGTTGAAGTGAGAGGTTTCGCGTGGTACCGGAAATGGACAACTTTCTTTTTTTTTCCCCTTAGTACATACACTTTGGAAAAGCAAGAACATGACTGGAAGAGTGGGAGTGGGTGAGAGAGGAACAAAGCAACAGTCAGGACAAGTGGGGCAAAGAGGTTAAAGACTGACAAGGTCCAAAGTGCCTTCTTCAATTTGTTCTGATCCAACAACCCACTCAGGGGAGTGGCCGCTGGGAAACATGAAAATGCCAACAATACTTCACTTTCAGCTTTCAGCAAAAGATCAAAACGTGGAGTGACACAGCAGGCCCGTCACCGTTTCATAAGGACACGCTGATAACTGGGCCGGAGACGGGCTAATAAGCTTTCAAAAAAAAGACCTTTTGAGTAGGTTTCATGATGAGATGATTATTTTGTTTTCAAATGAAGTTATGCAGAGTTTTTTTTTTTCAGTGACATTTAAATGCATTGCTTTGTCGATCCCCGAGCCATTTCACCTCTACTTAGTATGTTTCTCCTAGCACACAATAAAAAGAGAAAACTGTTAGTGAGCTGATTCAGCTTTGAAAAAATATAAAATACGTTGTATTTTGACCACCATTAACCTTCAGGTGGGTAAAAATCTCTATGCAGAAATAGGGTTTCTACATACGCCCTAGGGTAAACCTTTATCTTTTGAAAGGAAGGAGAGGAATAATCTTGAGATTATACTTAATATAAAATTAAAATAATATAAAAATCCTATCAGACAGTGTGTGTGTGTGTGTTTATGAGTGAGAGAGAGAGAGAAACCTCTTCCACGCAGCATTCGATACAGCACGGTAAACCAAAGATGCCCAGTTAGAGACCTGTCTCTTAGATTAAATTAATTGAAGTTTTTTTTTAAAAGATTAAAAATGCACAATGAAATACTTAGCATACTGCTTCACCACTGCACACTCATTATAGTCTGCCAAACATACTGTCATTGATCACAGAGTCCTTTGAAGCTGCTTTACTCCAGTTATTTGAGCTCCAAGAGTCTGTAAATCTTGCAGCACATTCATTTAGTTTAATATTTGATCTTGAGTTTGGCTTCATGATGTCTCATGACCTCATTGTACGTCATGTGTTTGCACATGCAGTTCAGTTCCCCCAACTTATTAAAACGATCAAAGTGCTTTTATAGACTGTTACAAGATAAATAAAATCCACCAAGAGGGTCAGTAGATGTAAGGAAAGATGATAACAAAAAGACAATTAAGGTAAATAAAACGAGATCAGGTAAAAGTTTGGCGTTTTTTAGTAGAAGGATTTTAAGAAGGATTTAGGGAAACTGTTGAAGCATCGAAGCTGAAGGCTACAGCTAAAGCTCCCTTAGAAATAAGGTGCTATTCTGAAGTGACAGACTATCACAGCTGGAAAGCTTAGTGGCACAGCCTGGGTTGTGCAGGAGGCTTGGAGGCCTCAAATACGGTCGGGAGCCAATTCATTTGTGATAAGTACAATCAACTCAAAATTCAATTGGAGAATGCTTTAAAAAGAAAATAAAGGAGCAATGGTCTCTCTTTCTGGAAACCGCTGAAAGCCTGGCTGCTGAATTTAAAACCAGTCGTATGGCAAAAGCCTTTGAATCCCCTGGAGTGTAAGTGAAGAAAGCTGCAGCGGTCCGAGTGAAATGGCATGAATTACTGTACCCTTTCAAGGTCCTCAAAGCAAATATTCAATTTTGGAGATTTCTTTTGGACATACATTAGGACAAAGGCCAAACAGACAAAGATTTTGTGAGTAGAGCTTAACATGTGGTTAAGAATGAATTATATGCACAGAACCAGATTCGGTGGTTTCTAAGAGTGGACACAAAGAAACACGCTTTACACAGGCCGAGGTAGATTTATACTAGTGTAATTAACAGACAGTGATTTATTGCTAATAGCTGCAGTGTTCTTCTTGTCCCCGTGAAGAGGCCTGAGTCAAGCAAATGCAAAATGCTGAGTGTCTAGTTTGGCACCCAGCATTCACTGAGTCACTGTCAGCCATTTACATCCCTCCTGTTCTAATCAATGTCAGAACATCAGTGGACATAAGAAAAACTAGGTTTACACTTTATTTGAAAGCTTTGGGATGATGTTTCGCAACGAGGAAAGACTATGATCTAGACTATGATGATCTGTAGCTACAGACCAACACTGAGCATTAGTTAGTGTGGATAAAAAGAAGTAAACTGAGCTGCTGCTTAGAAAGATCTCTTGTGTTTCAGAGCAGGCAGCTTACTGCATAGCTTACCTTGACACTGTATAATCTCTCATAGTGGTAAACACAGCATCTAACCAGTTTAACTGCAGTATTCATGAAGTGGAGGCCGTTTCCATTATGCAAGTCTGTCCATCAGAACCCCCCCCCCCCCTACAGCCTAACTCAGGGTAGAGGCTAGAGAAAGCTTTAGCAGATTAAAGTCCCTCTATATTATCACAGCTGCGGCTGTAATCGGAGTTTCACTTAGCAGAACCTAGTATTCAGATGTGCGCGGGCGTGGGATTACAATGATGACTGGTCCCGATAAATCCCCTAGCGCCCTGGGGGAATGTGGAATACACAGAAAAGAGGAGCGTCTAATCACACAAATTAAATATTTCTGCAAACCCATTACCCTTTGTTGATGTGGTAATATTGTGCAGGGATCAAGGAAACATCATGCGAAGTACAATCCTAAAAAGCCCACATCCATACCCACCCAGTTTCAGCAAAGCAAATGATCTTTGGTTCAGCACCTCATCCAGTGGCCAAGCAAACTTCACTGGGAGAAAAGCTAACTGGCCTTTTTTCTTTACATATCACAACGAGAATACAAATAACAGAAGTGCCAGCGATGGCCAAAGCATCCAGATGTAATCAAAAATGGATTTTTACTGGGAAATGCGACAGATGTCTGTGCGAGGGGTTAAGAAGAACAGGTCACAACACAGACACTAAATATAGTTAGATGGGAAATGTGCCAGTCAAAATATTCCAAGAGGAGCAGAAGCACAAAGTGTCGAAGAAGAAAGAACGTACACAATAAACAGCATTTATTGAAGCTGCACATTAACATTGTCATGCTGTATGGAAGTGAGATTACAATCATTGTTATTACTGAGTGACTTATTCATTCTGATCTATTCTGCAAATGTTGCACAAACAAATGGTTCAGGTTGCATTAACGATAGCAAACAGCGAGAGACCCGTATATAGGGAGCAGCTCAATCACAATATGAAATACGATCTATGTATTATTTAGCATATATTATTATAACCTCGAGTAAGTGTTGCTGATACCTGCCTGCAGCATTTAGACACAGTGTTTGAGCTGATTATATGTTTCTGTTTCTTTGAGGTAGCGTGGAGCTGGACTTCAAGCTGCAGGAAGACAAGCTGCAGCCACTGATGAAGAGACTTTGCCCTTCGGAGGACTCCCATTTTACCTCCCTGCCTTACCCCCAGGAGGCCTTCACATCAACCCCAAAACGCAAGTCCAAAGCTGACTCCAAGAAGCACGCTCGCTGGAAACTTTGGTTCCTCTGAAGGAAACAGGACCTTCTCCTACCCTACTAAACACGGATTTATGCATCCATCTGGTTATCCATACTTCTTCTGGTTTATCTATCTACCCATCTTCTGTTTTATCACGCGTCCCCGGCTTTTTATAGACCTGTTTGCCAGTAATAATGGAGTTCTCCACCACTGGATACTGAAACCGTTGTCAGAGATGAAAGGATATATAATGTACTACACAAGGGCAAAATTCATGGAAAATTCAAAATGTCACGCTTACCTAAATGGATTTAGAGTCATTTTGAAGGAATGTCTTCAAACATGGTGTGAAATGACACCAGGACAACATATGTGGGGATCCAAAAGGTGAGAAGACAAATTTGATGTTCCCGTGTCTATTTGCCTATATTTTTCTAGCTGACATCTACGACTCGGTGACTATCATATTTCTATTCATCAGTTGGGATTTTGTCTTTCACCCCAGCCTCCAGGAGAGGTTGATGCTACATCAACAGCATATCACTGTACTGCAAAGCACAATTTACAAAGTTCAGGATACACTTTCTCCAGAATAAATAAAATGAACTATTTTGAGAATTCACTCGTACAAGTAGATCACCTGCAGTTTGAAGACTTTCATAATATTTAAAGAAGAAACGTTAAGGACAAAGGAGTCAGAGATGTTATCGGAATTCTACTTCTTCTAAATGTCTCCTTCATTTAACTGACTTTGAAGCAAAGAATGAATAAATAATACATATTTTCTTAATAACATTTGGAAAGGTAGACATTAATGTACTTTTTCTATATAAATACTTATTCTATATATATATATATATAAACATATATACACACACACACACACAAACATTCAATTTAAGGTTTAGAGAAATATATTCATTTGAGCTGCAGTGGTGGGGGGGGGGGGGGTGCATTTCAAAAACTATAGCACGAGCTAAATCATTTCTAATATCTACTTCCCTTCCTGACATTAAGTTTAGTTCCTAATAACCTCCCATAGAAACATAATAAAAGGCAACCCATACGGTCAAACCCGATTAGAATAAAACTACGGAAAGTCTTGCCTCAACACAGAAGAAGAGTTTCTTCACTGTCCCAGTCATGAAACCAAGTAGGCTATAATAGATAATCCTGGTCCTTAGCAGTCGTGACAGGTAACAGAATAGAGTTGTGATTGTGCTGCTTCAGCATCCTGCAACATTTACGATGACAGCTACTGAAACCAAGCCAGACAGACCGAATGCGCCACTTCTGATCAGTCAGGGCTTCTATACAGTGCCGGGTTGCAGGCATGTTGCTGTAAACGCTTTTTACAACTTTAACTTTTTGCAGGATCTTTTCTACCTTAAAGAAAAAAAACTTTTAAAAAAAAAGAATGACAAATGGTTTGTTTTTTCCTCGACCCTTTTATAAATGACTCTTTCCCCATCATCTCGTTGATTGTAAAGTAGAAAGTCATATTAAAGTAACGCCATACAGGGTTCAAAGACTATGTACAGCCAAAAATGAGCATTTACGATATAGAAATACATTTATGTATATATTTAGATAGCATCAAACAGGGCTAACGGCATTTTAGTGAAAAGGAAAGCAGCCAACGTCTAACAGAAAACAACATTAACTTAATAGAAACAAAGTCACTCTGAAGCCAAAAACACTGCCCGAAAAGACAGGAAATGCAGCAAAGTGGTTTCAGGGGCATACAAGAAATATCTTCATCCACGGTTAGGAAAATACTTAGTGAACAGCTAAATATCATTGGTTTGACCTTCACAAACTCTGACATGCTACGTTCTGTTGGCCACATGTAATTCACACCTCCACTGTACATGTCAGGTCGGTTTGGTTCAGTAGTTACAACTGTAGCACCGAGAGAGAACTAGATGTTTATTTGTACCTTAAAAAAGTGCAATTGATTTATTATGTGCAATACTGTGTATTTTATACCATTTCTTTTCTTCTTTTTTTTTTTAGAAAAATTTAATATGCAAATATGAAAAAATAAAAACATAAATAAAACATCTATAGAGCTCTCAAAGTATGAAGCAATCCGAGCATCATTTGCAGAGCTGTGCGTAACATAAAAAAATAACAGTAATAGGTTTGATATCTAGTAGTTACTATTTTTACGTTAACTTTATTTTAGTTTAGTAGGAGAAGCACGACTGGCGACCTGTCTACAGTTCCCCAAGAGTGAGGAAATTATTTTCTTTTTTTATTTACCTGGTAAGAACCATTTTACTCAGGGCACACCATTTGAAAGATGTGTATGCAAATCAATCAGTGTGTTTGATTGATATTTGATGAAAAGCAGGACGTAAGGTTGAAAATACACATAAACTATAGCTTGTAGCTTTTTAATGTAATAGAGTGGCGCAGCATGAGAGCAGATCATAACCAAGGGATAAGCAGCAAAAGGCTTCCTGCGTCTGATCCTAAGCTTCGACATCATAATGCTAAAAACAGAGATGCATACCCATGCTCTTGTGTAAGTGCATGCACCTGACTGATGTTGCCGCAGACCAGCAATGAGGTAAACTGGGGACAAAAGGCTGAGCAAATGCCCCAGAGGTGCAGTCACCCTTACATAGAGGCATGAAGTCCCAGGAACGAATGTTACTCGAAGGCAGAATCTTCCCTCGTCTCCTCACCCAAAGCAAGGCCGCAGACCTTCTGTGGATGTTTACAACAAGCAGAGGGTACAAACAAGGCGCCCAGTGCAGCTCTCACAGACTTAAACCCTTTAACCGCAGTCCTCTGAGGTTTGAAGGTGACAAGTCCTGGTAGCTTCCAAACAGTGTTGACAGTGTGCGCATGTCTGACATGAGTTGTTGCAGGGTCAATAAACATAAGAGGATGCTCAGTCAAACTTTCAGCACAAGAGAGGAGTGAAGGGGTGCAGTGAGTGAGTGAGTGAGTGAGAAGAGCATGTTTGAGGCATTATGATGCAGTGCCATGTCTCACTATGCTTCGTTTTCTGTAAGGGCTCTGCAGCAGTCTGGCCAGCCAGAGGGAGAGGGCGGGGAAGCAACTAGATAGAAAGAGAGATGCAAGGAGACACTAAGAGATATATGTGGACAGAAACAGATCTAAAAGACGGAACGATAGAGAGAGTGAGGCATGCAAGAAGCCAAAGATACAAGAAAGGATTCTGAACTGAATACATATTATTGAGTCGGTAGTGTTGCAATATACAGTAGTTGGTCAGTGAGTGCATACAGCAAAGAAAGCTCTGTAGTCAGCCCGCCTGTTACTGTCAGTCAATAACAGAGATATTCCCTGTAGCTTCCCTCTCCACGCCTTCTGTACGCTGATGTTCTGTCCTCAAGACTACGGCTATGAAATGTTTAATAAGTCAATTAGAGAACATTTAAAGAAAGGTAATAGCCATTCATTCTCTTTATTTACGTTAAACGTCCTATATTATACATTTTGACACTAAGTTGTCTACAATGCTTAATTATTACACCAAGGTCAGATTGTCTAACACGTAACAGACTATAACACTGGTTTGGTTGGAATCTAAAAAAGTGTGTAGGACAGACGTATCAGTTTCCTAACCATGTGTATCTGATTGCACAGCTTTGATTAGGAAATCTGTAATTCAAGTGCAGACACGGAGGATTCAGCATTTCCAGCAGGGGCAGGCAAAAATGTTTCTGCTACTATTCTAACATAAATGTATTCTCAAGGTCTCGTCTCAACCTGCGCGAGGGTGGACGTGAATATCAATATAAAGCCTGGTGGTTCAGCGATGCAGATGTTTGGTGATGCCATGTCTTAATGTGTCGCTAACATGCATTGCACCGCAGTGACAGCACACAACA
The DNA here is from genome assembly GCA_032359275.1 of Microctenopoma steveboyesi. Classification (NCBI taxonomy): domain Eukaryota; kingdom Metazoa; phylum Chordata; class Actinopteri; order Anabantiformes; family Anabantidae; genus Microctenopoma; species Microctenopoma steveboyesi. Next base: position 10,354,210 of record JAUMHF010000011.1, on the reverse strand, counting down.
AAACCAACACCCCCCAAGCAGTGACTGTGATCATTCTCATCAAAATTCTGCGTCCACCACTACCAGGAGAAAGGAGAACGGAAAGAGGGGGAGAGAGAGAGAGAGAGAGAGAAGCGGGAGGCAGAGTAGAACATTAATGCATAAATCTAAATGTAAGAGGCTGCCACTCAGAGGAACAAGGTCAGTGGTTGGCTGCGGTGTAGTGTGAGCAGCAGCGCACAATGTGCTTGCAGAGTAGACAGCAGTACCCAGAGGCAGCAACAATAGTCCTCTGATTAGAAAGCTACAACATTTCTAGCAGCACAAACTAAGTCTAATAGGCGTTAAAAAAGTAACACCAGCCCTGTTGATCATTGAATAATAATTTGAGAACCTTCTTCAAATGCAGCTTCTGTCCCACATACTCTAAAAGGTATAGTATATAAGGTATAAGAGTAAAAGTGCTTTCAAAGAGACGCGGCTTCAAAGTGACCTCCAGCTCCGACTCCGTGAAGGGAGTTGAGAAAAGCCCAGTGAGGACAATAAAAGCAACCTGTGTAGAAGAGAGCAGGGTAAGGTGGGAGGCAGATGCTGCACATGTATACAGAGCAGCGTTTTGTAATAAGGGCCACGGGAGGTCAAGGGTAGCAGTTTCATTAACAAGAAAGCAGGATGGTCTGCTTTAGTGACTTTCAGCAGCCACTGCTGGAAGTAGGGAATGCCATTTCACCTGCACCACAGGGGGACACTTAAATGGATGCACTTAATATAATACAGCGAGCCGCAGAGAGGCAACCTGCGCGTGCTGCCTTCAAGAGCGCCGATAGCCTTTTATACAACATCATATACCATATCTAAATACTTACAAAAGAAACCCACTGCAGCAAAAAACAGACAGGTAGAAGGTCTGACACTCCAGCAGACTGTCCAATTTCTAAAAACGTGTGTTCAAGTGCACAACCACCTTTATAAACCCTTTGAAATGATTGGAGAGGTAAAGTGGGAGTCCTAGACCCCCTCCAGGCAGCTGGCCGAGAGAAAAAGGGGAGCAGGGAGGCCTCAGCTCAACTCCCAGCTTCTTCAGTTTTACATTATGCTGTGTGATGCACACATGTGATCTGTTACACAACACAGAGCTCCCCATCTACACGATGAGCTCGGTCTATTGACGGAATACCTTCAGACGGGGGGGGGGAGGAAGAGAGACAGTAGCTAAAGAATCTCGGCAATCTTCAAAAAAAATCACTTTACAGCAACGCAGAAAGATAGGAACATAGAACACACACACACACACACAGGATGATTAGTGTGGGAGAACTCTAGGTGCCGTTGGTCTGAGGAAATCACTCTTTGCTGGTGTGGATCGTTGACTGGTATTAAAAGCAGATAGGCTTTTAAACAGGTGATGCAGTTTCCTGCGGCTCCCCAGACAGTGAGGGGAGTGTTGTGCATAAATGCGTGCACACACACACACACACACACACACGATAAAAACCCAAGACATTTGCAGACCAGATGAAACTGTTTCTTACTAAAAA
>JAUMHF010000011.1:10249869-10352593 GCA_032359275.1 Microctenopoma steveboyesi | reverse complement strand
CACACACACACACACACACACACACGATAAAAACCCAAGACATTTGCAGACCAGATGAAACTGTTTCTTACTAAAAATATGTTCCTAAACTCATCTTTTTCAAACAGGTGCAATCCAAACCTCCTGTGATCCAGACTCCAGACACATCTAGAGACCTGTAATTATTTTGGCTTGATCAGCAAGTTCAGGATTTGTCATTATTTTTGACAACTGAAGTCGTCATGGAGACTGGGCAGCGCAAAGCAAATTGGTTTTGCATCTCATGCTAGCAAAAGCTTAAATTTCATATTTGGTAGTCTGGGCACTGCCAGCAGTGGGGAGTGATCCACAGTCTGCTGTTCAGCGTGGGGTATTCCTTACTCTGCCAGTCTGCTTTTTGCCTCATTGCCCAGGTATTTAATGGAATGTCATTTTCACACATTAAGAAAAAATACACAAAAAAGAAGCTTTAGAAAGTCCTGTAATCCATAATTGTAATTGTAATTTGGACTTTATCAGGTGGACAGTATATTTATACCACGAGTGATGGCTCATTGATTGCTACCAAGATGTACCTGTAGAGTGTTGGGGAGGACAAGTGCTAACGGCAGTGGGGTGAGGAAACGGGGAATACAATGATTTGAATATAGGACATCACAAATGTTTTACTAAATTTAGGCTCGAACAAATGGACAGATAAATCACAATCACATTAATTAATTTAAACACACACACACACACACACACACACACCAGCCCACAAATAACTAGAGAAAGATATGACTAGATGGAAGTTCGGTGAACACACTCAGCCAAGGTAGACTTTCCTTTGCTGAGGAGTTGCAGTGGGCATCTGGGAGTTAAACTTGTTGTGGTGCACATGTGTATGTGTGAGTGATGGACAAATAGAAAGAGAACAATGGAAACGTTGTTGACAAGTTGTCGACACGCAGCTAATGGAGAATCTGACAGACTTACAATGTGGGGGGATTCACGGCCCATAGAAATGACTGTCCTGTTTACGGTCCTCAGCAACTTCTCCATGATGATCTGCACATGCCACTGTGTTGGACCCTTGTAGGAAAGGAAGGACACGATGACATAAGCATTTCAAAGAAAAAAAGATCCACCTGTCAAAAATAGTTCCTTGTTACATAACAGGGATTTTCAGTGGGCACGCTGCATTCTACTTTTTAGCGTATTAATTTCCAACAACCTGCTTTTTCTACTTAAATGATTTATTTTCTACATTTACCAAAAACAACTATAAACACATCTGACAGACCAGGCTCTATTTCCATGAGTCATACCACACATAAGGCTGCATAAAAAAGAATGAAGAGTGTGTTTTTACCACTGCACTGCTGTTTCGCTGCATCACTGTCTGCGCTACTGATGCAGAGGCTAATTAGAAAAATTGGTGGTGCCATCTGTTTTTAGAAACATCCTGAATAAATGATTGACGAATGTCAGTGCAAACCAGTGAGTCTACACACATCCTCGATTCTAAGAGGATGTCTGCGATCCACGGGGACATTAGAGACGGTCTAGTATATTATTGCAAAAAAACACATCCATTTATATCATCAATCTTTCAGTCAGGCGCTGAAGCTTTTCTGACAACGTGATTGAGAAACATGTATTGATAGATCTGTCAAGTTCTTTTTTCTATGGGGCTTAAAAAATTTTTTTATTTCTTTATTGATATTTTAGACAGAAAAAGTATTTTTTCTGTTTTAAAAAAAATAAATACAATGTTAATACTGCTCTACACAAATGTGAAACTAATATTTATTAAAGATATTTTGTCCCATGATCTAAAAAAATATGTCTGATGCTGATATGTCTGACGGTTTTGATCATAAAATGCGATTCCACGCTTTTGGAGGAGAAAACAGCTGTTTCACAGTCATGAGTGGGAGGACTTTCTTTGGACTTGCTTGTGAGGGAGTGTGACTGAACAATGGATTGTTTGTTATTGTGTCTACCTGTGTGTGTGTGTGTGTGTGGGGGGGTCTTCCAAGTAGACTGAGCTTTGCAGCTTCAACCTAAACCTTCAATAATTTACTTGTTTGTGCGGTTGAAGAACCCAAGACAGTGCGCCTGTGGTACAACCTGATACTCAGTGGTTTAATAAATCAGAAGTGGACACAGTAGTTTCCTTTGCTTACAGTGGAGGACAGATTTTAAAGAGACATCAAAGCAGAGGAGAAACAGGAAGAGGAGAATGTAGAAGAGGTGGATAATCCCTAGCAGAGTGGAGTGTGGGAGGCTTGGCCATGTTGATCAATGGTAAGGAGAGTGTGAGTGGGCCTAAGGGAGGACATCAGGAGTCTGGGCATGGACGAGGTCGAAACACACTCATGAAGCAGCTGAGTGTTTGGGCGTTATTACAGTATGTGCACATGTGAGGGCTTGTGCTGACGCCCAAGTATGACGAATGTGGCTCTAATGAAAATACAAATGTCAGTAATGAGAAGGTAGTTTAATAAGACATTAGATGGTCTACAGAATATTAAACAACTGTTTAAGTAAGGAATCACTCTTTAGCTTCCTAGTCCATCTGAGGATGTCGCCTGGAGCTCTGACAGAGTAACTTTTATCGGACACTTCATGCATTAAACAAGCAGCTGGAAATAAAACGGTGAAAGGAATCAATAATGGAAAAAATATAAGATTTCTTTACATAATGGACTTTCTCATTATGTGGAGCGTATGACCAGCTATTTGGCTGAGGTAAAGCATCACCACCATTTTCTTAGAGCACGTTTACCGCGTTGGCCTCTTGCCACCCTGAGCCATGATTTACTGAGCACAGCCAACTCTACAGGTTAGTAAATTAACACTGCTGTAAAGGGTGCTCCTTTCAGGGAACACGGGGCAATAAAATAAATTGCATACAGCACACTGATAATTTGCTATTCAGTGTACTAAGCACAGTGGAGATGTTTATTCATGGAGGGACTGCGGGATTCACTTGTCATGCTACCGTTCATCCCAGAGGGAAACCGAAGCGCGTGAAAATGAAGAGCTGTGTTTCTCACCACATCCTTCCTGTAGAGCACCTCCAGGATGTCACTGAGCAGCTGGCAGCAAGCCTTCAGGTCCTCCTGCTTCTCCAGGTGGAACTTCAGCTGGTCTGTCATCAGCGGCAGGAGGATCTCACGGCAATCTGCAGGGACAGCACCAAACACACACACTCACAGCGTCGCTCAGCACCAGCAGCAGAAGACTCAGGACATAGACACATGCAGCTTCCTCACAGCTGAGATCATTAAATTAATCAATGTACATGAGTTTATTAAATTGACTGTTGAAAAGGCAAAACAATATTACAACCAGACAAACAGAGCATCGCTTAAAGAAAACCAAACATCCAAACCAAACTACCCAGTGGCCTGACACCACCGCTAATTATTCTGTATGTCATCAGCATGAATCTTCAGACCTAATTGGGCAAACTGGCCTAACTGTCTCCAAAACTGTCCACAATACAGTGTTGTGCCCTTTACCAAAACACCTCGCCCCCCCGCTGCCCCAGCAGGTAACAACTGCTGTGACTGTCAGATCTGGCAGTTTTGAGAAGTAAAGTTCACACATAAATGGCGCATTACATCACTCATGACTCCTTCACAACTAAAACAACAGGCGAACGCAACTATTTCATTATTTCTACACATGTAACCAAACACTCTGGTTGGGATTTAGACGTGTAGAGGACAGCAGTTGTGAACTCAAGTGTTTCTTCATAGGAGGAAAATGTAGGGCAGTGAACTCATAACCAATAAAAAAGTACACTGAAGACCAGAGGGATAACCGTGCTGCTGAAGAATCTTTATAACAAGGCACTGCTGTTTTCAGCAACCCCACACTGATGGAATTCAACAGGGAATCAATACAACATCTTTGTTTCAGTGACATGTAACAGCTCTAATACAAATAAATATACATTTATATATATATATATATATATATATATATACAAACACGCACACACAAATGCTATGCTAATGCTACAGTGTGCCCACTGTCAGTACCGCTTACAGGCGGATTATAAACAGTGGGACACAATCCATTACGAAACATGCTAATTATGGTGACCTGGTACTGAACAAACAATCAGTGTTTGTTGTTGTCTCGCCTCTTCCTGCCTGTACGAGTTCACGTTTTATTGAACAGTGTGAAGTGATTCCAAAGAGACAGATGAAGAAAAGATAGTTGAATGCTTTTATCCCCACCAGCGTCTCTGCCTGAGGTGAATTTATTTACGTCTCTGGAAGCTGTTTCCATTGTACTTGCAGTATTAGTAAATTAACCACATTAACCAAATAAGAGCTCCACACGAACGCCACGATAAGGGTCTGTAATAAAAAGGATAACGAATGCATCATGTACTAATTTACAATTAGTGTGTCACAAATGTCCCAAATCAACAAACGATGTTCCTGTATTTTGAGTTTAGCCATAAAGACACTCAGTCACTAGCAGGAATTTTTCTCATCATTTTTATAAGGGTGACTAAAACAGTTCTCTCCATTCCATATCCCTCCAGCCTGAGAGGTTTGGCTTGAAGGTAGAAGGTGGCATATTCTTTAATACAGGTGTCCGGCTAATGTACGGCTGAAATGTCAAAGCGATCGTTCCACTACAGGTATTGTCTAAAACTCTACTGTCTGAAAATATGACTTGACGATATGTACAACAAGAAAGGGCAGGATATCATCAGAATCAATATTTATCTCTCTACTCATTGCAAATTAGATAGAAATCCAGGTATCACGCTAAATATTCTTTTGTGAAGTTCAGTGGAAATTTAATCTCACTGGTGACATTACATAACTGCTCACAGGAAGACTGAAATCATTAGGATTTATACAGTCTGTCCAGAGGTCGTCCAGATATTTCACTTTGTGCTGTTACTGGACCTATTGACTCATCATGTCATCCCTAGAAACCAATTAGCAATAACCTGAGTCCTCCCAGTACAATATCTCCACACGGGAGTGTAGCAGTGTAGATTTCATGTCATACTGAAATCTTCCGAGTGCAGTTTAAAACGTGGACAGACCGAGAGTGCAACGGACATATTTGTTCTCTCCCAACGAGCACATTTGCAAGTGATTTATGTGCCCATCCCACTCTCTTCTTTACATAATCAATAGTGAAGGTGACATAAAGTTATGCCTCCGAAATAGCTAAAAAAACACTTTTCCTTTGCCTATTTTCTGAGTCCATTAGGTTCTCATCTGCATCAGGGAAATGCTTATGCGCATCACCTTCAACACAGCATTTCAATTTCAAAGTATAGATGGAACCCTTTTAGATGGGGGATGTCATCTTATTGTCTGGAGTCATAAAGCCAAAGGGGAACTGAAAAATACTAATTTAGGGTACAGCAACAGTTAATATGTTAATCACTGCGCAGCCTGCAGGAGAGAAAACACTTCCATCAGTGAACACGTTCAATGCATATTGATGAGGTCATGGCAAGGGAAACTTTCAGGGACCACCTAGGAATCAAGTTACAACCAACCCTCGCGTGTCCCTAAAGCATATGCCCTTACTACCGTTAGTTGGATCACCTTAAAAATGACTGGTTGGCTCATTGCAGTGGACGTTATCTGTAATAAAACGTCACCAAATAGAAGCTCAGCTTGATACGGATGTGGAGAGGCCAGTTTAACCTGGAAATGAAGCATCTTTTTCAGTGGTTTTGCACAGTTTGAAAATACACATGCATCTCAAAATTATTACACCTACACATCAATAATAATGACCGGAGGACCATGCACCAAGCATTTCACTGTGACCACTAAACTGGTCCAAACACCAATTGTATGCTTCCAAGGTATGACACTAAGGCATGTGTTGTTCCTGCAAGCCACATTACACCACTGCTGCTACTTTACTGGGTTGACAACCTTGCATTTAACTTACCACCAGAGGACAATGAGCACGTACGAGTGTCTGTCCACTCTAACCTGACATGGCCCCAAAGGATGGCTGACTCCAGCAAAAGTGTAAGATGTTCTCACCGTGATGAGTAAAGAGATCGCTGTGGACGATGTCAATCATACAGTCCAGCTTCTGTTTCACAAGGCGGCCCAGAGGAACCTTTAGGATGAACTCCGTGAACAGCTTGCTACAGGAACAGAAAGGGGAAAAAAGGAGTTCAAAGGTCAAGCTGATGGGGCATCTTCAATCGGAGAGTGTAGCAAAGATTCAACAATTAACAACAGCGCAAGGTCACTTAGTAGAAGACTTTTGCCTCTTTCATAACAGATGATCTACGTTTTGTCCCTGCAGCTAACTCATCGCTAACACTACGGTACTCTGGACACAATATCACTTCGTTTTGCTGTTCCTAGAAACGTTTTTGAAACCAGTAAAAAGACCTCGTGGTAAGATTTTGATATAAAACCATGTGAAATGTATTTTATTTAACTAAAGTCCATAATCCTGAGCTATGCTGCAAGTTTGAGAAGGACTGTAAACCTGATAGACCTAAAACTGTACCTGTCGCTTATTAGTTCAAACAGCTGAGTCAGAGAGATGTCTGTACACCCACACGGTCTTTAGAGGAGTTTAATCACCTCAAACAACTGAAAACACCTGTATGGGTTTGTGCGACCTCCACCTCCAGTGTCTTCAGCATATATACCGACTTATACACCAATTCTCTCTATACGCTCTATTCAATGTAATAATATTTTAAACCAATGATTCACCTTTTTTTAGCCCAAAAAGATAAAAAATTAGGAGCATTCAACAGTTCAGAGCTCAAATAAACATAAATCCACATTCATGCACAAGCATAAAGCTGACAGTTTTATCCTCAATGAAGAGGCTGGATGCTTATTAGGCTGGCAAGCTGAGGATAAAGGAGGAGAGGAAAGGTTCTGGCAGGGAATGAAACACCCCCACCCCCGAGGCTTCAATTTAGTCGCCTCCAGCTCAGCCGCTCCACCAGGTTTGTGCTAACAACTAGAACAGCTGATGCCACCTTTGCTCAGGTAGGAAAAGCACTCGGGTCTGTGAATTATGGCTGTTGTGGAGGTGTTTGCAGAGTAAATGTTCCAGAGAAGACAACAGCTTTCAGAATTAAAGCTAATGTCAGAAACTTGACTCATGCTGTTTCTGCAGCTACTACCTAAAAGGTCCAGCGTTTGAATGAGCCAACTTTTGCACAAATACTGCATCTTGGAAGTGGACAAGTGAACTAAATATAATTGACATTTTAATTTAATGCTGTTACGCACTTAGTCTCAGCTGTTGTTCCAGCCACACAACAAATTTTCGAAGCATTATGATGAAGCACATATCTGAGAATGACCGATTTGAACAGGCCGTCTGTATTTTACATTCTCCATAAATTGTGAATTTGAAAAAATGACACTGTCAAAAGACAGAAAATAACTACTGCACATGTGGCAGCACTACATCAAAACTACTTCAGTCTTTGAGCTGCAATAGGTTAAATAATATGCAGGAGAACTCTACAGTAAGGTGGAGGTCTTTTCTCTTTGTAATAATTCCATTATCAAACGATGGTTAAAAGCAGCCTCACTTAATATATGGGCATCACTGCACTGTTAGTTATTACTTTTTTCTTATTGCCGGAAGCTGGGGAAAACCTTGGATCCAAACACACACACAGCTTTTGGTGATGCACATGATAGAGCTATTGATTAACTGTGTAATGCATATCTGTGTGTAGGATTTATAAGACGAAATCTGTGTCGCTCATGTATGACTATAATCATTTTACCTGACATTCGCAGCTGAAAGGCACTTTACTCGCTAAAGCAGAAAAGCTTTCTCCACATATTTGTAAGTAAAACGCTCAAAGAAATGAGGCCATTCTATTTTGTTTTTGTGCAGTGTCCCTTTAGCATATTTGATTAAAGGCTTTCAAATGGGACAGAAAATCAAGGGCATACCCATGAGGCATTTGTCACAAACGCAAATGTTCTCTGAGCTGTCAAAAATAGTTTTAGAGCACTGTCCCAAAAAGAGATGGACATGAAGCTTTGGTGAAAGGTTGTGAAGGTCAGTTGAAATTGACAGTCCATTCATCTCTGAATCCTTATAAATATTAAATATATATAATGTAATACCATATTGGCATCAGCATGCGACACTTCCAAACTAATGCTTTAGACGTTTAATTTTAAGGTAGACAACAGAAATTAGGGAAAGAAGGGAAAAGCAAATGTGAGCATTTTCTATAGCATGGGAATAAACATGTACATATGACATTACCTTAGTTCTTTGGGATCAAAGACCAGCTTGACGTCATTCACAATGGTGGGGAGGTACTTCAGTGCAGTGCCCTTTACCAGAAGAAAAAAAAATGAATTTGTTACATGTGTGATTGATATGCTGTGTGTTTAAAGTGTTTTGCAGCTTGATTTTCTGTGTGTGACTCTGCGTGTGCCTAGTTCAGCGCATGCTGTAATAATCATTCTTCAGCCTGAATACAAATATAGTGATCATCAATATCATAAATCTTTTCAAGGAAGCTCTTCCTAGGTGTGTTTTAATTGACTTTATTAAGGTGTTCAGACTTCTAATAAGGAAAGATCGTTTGTGAACATACCCTCATAGATAGGATCTACACTCGCCCACTGATACAATGATAAAGTCATCAACTGTGTGCAGTCAGTGGCCGATTACACAGCCCTCCATAAATAATGGGAATGATTAACCTCGCTGACATTTCTCTCTGTAACTGACTGCTGATAAATTCTGGCCACGGTGGGTTGGGGTGTTTATACTGCATCTGTGCAAATTAGCAGCGGTTCCAGCTACAGTCTCCTAAAGGCTGATTAGCCATACAGATGTAGTTCGCTGGATGATGGCTGCTACAATCCCAGAGTTTGTGATTGTGCATGTTTTATTTCTAAAAATACGAGACAGGTAATTAGGAGTGTTTCAATGAGGTAGGCAAGAATGAAACACCTTTTGTTACCGACTTCAGTTAACGCTCCAGTGGAAACAATTTCTGTTTGAAATAATGTCTGACAATTCTGCTGTACGCACCAGAAACCAGGCTGAATGCAGAGTAACCATTATTAGGTGGTTTTTTTAAACGAGGGTATAGACATGACCTGGAACTGTGAAGCTGCAGAAATCACCCAACTCAGCAGGCAGAAAGTGTTAAAGAGACTGAGGCACGGCTTTTAAATATGCTGCTTGACTTTGTTTCAACTAGCCACCTTGGCTCTTTCTGATAAAACACCTACTACCTCTGTTTACCCAGCGAAGAAGCCATTTAGTTTTTACCACTTTGTTCTCAGCAACAACTGCACTGCCACCTGTTGTGTGAAGTGTCACTCCGAGTCAGTCGGGGGCATCTAGCAGACGAATGCATTTCTGGGTGCGTGTTTCCGTCTGTCCAGATGTTCATCGGGATTCAGACTCGTGTTACGACGGGACTACTCATTAGCTTCCAGCTGTCGTAGTGCGTTCACAAGGGCACACTTGGAAGAAACTGGGGTTCTTTGCTTTCATGCCCGTTCCTCAAGATCAGTTTTTAATTTACTGACAGTAAAGCTAATATCTCACCCAATTACACAGCAACTGACTCCTAATTGACTCCTGAGCTTCTCCTATGGTTGAGTGTGCACATGGATCTAATGTAGGTGTGCCAAGGTGCATGAACCCTGCAATTATGTTATCTCTAAAAGCATAGGTATGTGCATGTGTGGTTCCAGTGCATCTGCACAAAATGAGAAAAATAATATTTGACCTTTTTTACTTTTTTTCATCTGGAGCCACAAAATTTGGGTAAAGAACAGTGAAAAGCAAACATGATGGAGAGAGCAGAAAAAGAAAAGAGCAACACCACCATATTCTGCAGGCTGAGGAATGACTTGGAGTGAGATCTCTTTTACATATGCACATTTTCTTTAACTTTGCTGTAGTTTAACATGGTTATCCATCACCACAAGAGTGAAAACGAAGCTAAAAATACAAAAAAGCACATAGCCCTTTTAAAGGCAAAAGAAGGATAGAAAGAAATGAAATAAATACCTTAAGGAGGAGCTAAAGAGCAGAAGGCCAGAGGAGCCCCAGACCACAGGACAGTCAAGGAGAGAGTGAAAAGGAGAGATGAAAAACACGGACAGGCAAGAGAAATCAACAAACGCGTGGATAAAGGACAAATCCTGAAGACCAGAGCTGCACATGACTCTCCACTCTCCTTCCACGGTGTAGATAAATACCAAACACAGAATGTCATCCTGACCAGCGTTCAAGATTCTACGTACGACTCTCTCAATAATGGGCTTCACTGATACCTGTGCTGGCTCCTATGTGAACCTTCCATCCAGTGGTTCTAACATCTAAAAGGTCCCGGCAGATACTTAATCATTAAACAGTACAGCAGTTTGAGAAATGTACTTCCTTAGCTGGAGTAACGTGAAACATCATTCTCACACCTGCGAGGCAAATACTTTATGAAGCTATAGAACATTATACAGTAGTCTGTCGTGTTACCATCAATGCCCTAACTTTTATTTTGACACTTCTGGTGTGTGTAGAGATTATGTATCAAGATACAGTGTGATAATTATCAAAAGAGCTCTGTATCAAGTTTAATAAGAGATATATTAGTGGTAATGAAAGTAAATAAAATAATAAAAATCCTCTGGAGACTTGTTTTTAGGTCAGAGAACTAACTTGTAATATGTATGTAAATGACCGTCTGATTCTATGGATGGATACTGGAAAGAAAGGAAGATTTCATTTGATGTGCAGCTCTGCTAAGTTCACATGAAGATAAAATGAGAGCAAAGATCAGGATCGGGGAAATCTATCCAGAGAAACGCGACAAAGAAGAAGAGACTTTAATCAGCTGCTGCATTAGTGTACAGCTAACAACACACATACATATTCAATTAAAGAGAAGCATCCAAAGCAAATCAGAGCAGGCGTATTTGCCATTCATGCAGCAGCAAATTCCTAGCGCTGAGTTTAAGCGATATCCAGCCTACCTTCACCATGGCAGTGTTCTCTGAATTACTCTTCATCATGTCATTAAACGATGTGAAAAGGTTCCTCAAGGACTCCATGAAGTCGGCCTCTCCTTTGTTCTCATAGAGTCTGGGAGAAGATGAAGTAGAGAATTACATTGGCAGATGATCACAAGGCTGTTGTTTTGTTCCATCCCCGTGTAAACACCCCCGCCCGGAGTGGAAATGACAAGAGTTTGATGTTTCACTGTTAAATCATTAAACGCACCCACCAGAATGGCCCACGTGTGTTATCAATGCAAATATCCTTGGATCAGCACCACAGAGCATGATTCTTGCTGCCAGCTAGATTAGTATTTAAAACAACACGACAAGACCTTGAAGCACCTGCCTGCTGCCGTGTGGAAACAAAGATGGGAGAAATGAATGATCTATGCTAACGACTCTCCTGGAAACAGTGAGCACATGTCACATGAGGGTTCACTAACTTTACGTCTAACGCGTCTGGGGTGCAGCACTTCTGTTTTTACTTGTTTGGTTATGGGAAGGAAACTAAAAGCCAGGGATCACAGAGTGAGACAACGGGAGGTCAAAGTGTTTAGAGTGCTGCCACTGCTTCAGACGTGACTGGCTTTTTTCCAGAGCGGTGGCTTTTGTGGTGCAACAATCTCTCATGAGGCCGTGGGTATTACACGGTCCACGAAAGTCGCCGTTGTGGGTTTACAGAAATCATGGGATTAGAGTCATCCCTCTCATAGCTCCCACAACAACAATTACTTAAAGCTGCTTCTCACCTGCAGCGTCAGGGAGCAGAGCGAGCTCCAGACAGCTACACCCGTCTCAGGCCACGGGCGGAAATTGTACGATTACGCCGTCTCCTCTACCATTTCATAGAAATGTTCCGCTGAGCCGCAATGAAAAGCTCGCTGATGTAAACTTGGCACCATCTAGTCGGAGCTGCGTGAAAGGCTCCAACAAGCACAACTTTGCAGTTTAGAGGAATTTTCACCTCTGAGCCTGACTTAGCAACAATAGTCCAACAGAGGTGATGCTGGAAACCAACCAGAGAAAATACTTCCTACTATAGAACTATAGAAAGACAGAGGCGCACTGGAACTGGATGTTGCTGGTGGTTGTCGTGTAAAGAACGAGCTACTTGGCGACACGTCGTCAATGTAGACAACTCTAGAGGAGACAGAGATTTTGCTTTGGTCTGATGTGTGAGGTAAAGGACAAAACGTCCTCCAGACATTGGACAGAAAACTAATCAAACTCTGCACACTCAATTAGACCAGGATCATACATCAGCCCCTCAGCCGCCAACAGCTTCATCCCATGGCTCGACAAAATTATCATCCATTTAACATCCCCACAGCCAATTATACACACATCCATAGAAATTACTTCACCAAAAGCCTGCCCACTCTTCCCCATTTCAACTTTATTCCACAGCAGCAGCATATGTTTTGAATGATTTCTGAAGTTAGAATGTTTAAGGGCCAACTGCAGCAATAAAGACACTGTTCCCAAAAAACATTCACAGTGTGTAATCTGTGTGTGTGTGTGTGTGTGCGCGTATTCAGCCATGTGCAGTCATAGTGACACAGTATTTGCATTCTATGTGTGCATCGGAACATACTGGTTGAAGAGGACTCTGGAGCGGACAATGAACTTGAAGATGTACTCGAGGGCCTTCAAGGCCTTCAGCAGCTGGTCGGTCAACTTCTCAGCGTTCTCCACGTAATTCTTCAGAACTTTGGTCAGCTTCCTACACGTACAATCACATGGAATACGGTCACAAAACATCATGTACTGTATTTGTTGTTAAGCATCCTTAGTCTATTTGTCCTGAGGGTAATTGACTCACGTGTATGCCAGCGTAGCACTGAAATGCTTTCGAATGTAGGTCTCAAGGACGGGGTTAAAGTGCTGGAACTTTCTGTCCGCTATGAGCCCAATTATGAACACCTGCCAGAGAACATATTCATTAAAATGTAAACCACACAAGTCATAAAGACGAGCAGGGAAAACTGACCGTCTTCCTCCATATGGTGAAAGACTGGGAAATAAACGAGATTGCATTTGAGCATAAAGGCTTTTCTTTGAATTCTGGAGTCTGCAGGTTATCTAGGACATCTGACAACACAATCTCTTTGCTCTGACAGTGAAATCTGTTCTTCTGTGAAGTACACCATGTTGGGCTATGGCATGCTAGACAGGTTTTTGCCAGATCCGCCGTCAGTTCATTGGCTACAAATCCTTCATTTTGTACATCGCAAAGTTATAGAATCAAAGACTGGGTTCATTTATTCTTTTTCAAGACCTTTATGCTCCGACTTTCAAGCAAATGAAAATTTAAATGCTAGACAAACAACTTTAATGAAAAGGCTCCCCTGCATCGCAAAGTCTTGAAATCAATGCTGCAGTGACCCTAAATCATTTATTTACTTATCAACTACATTCTTTAATTGCACGCAAAAATACTGCAATTGCAATGCAATGCAATGCTGCAGATGCAGGTAGCTGTCCCAGTTAGGACCCTTTTCTCAGAGGCATACCCCTGGCACACTCAACGTTGTGTTAAACGTCCGTTGTGAACACATCCTGTCAGAACACATTTGTCACAGGACACTTGTGGCCTTCATGCTCCGTACATAAGAAAGTACTGCCCTATGACACCTCGATGGTTTCCATTGTGACAACAACAAGCAAAATCTTTATGCCTGAAGTTTAAAAATAAAGCTTAGGACATAAAACATGTAGATGCAACACTCGAGGTGCAAACAAATACAAACAGATCACACAGGAGAGACACTCACCAGAAAGAGTTTAGCACATGAAAGCTACGTCATACTACATTTCCATCTGAACACGAATGTATCTAAGCGTTTATTTACCCTGACAACAAACCCTGCTCTACTGCGCGTGTGCTTCTTTGCTTACCAGGGCATCAAACACCAGCGTATCAAAAGTGTCACTGTCAGAGTTCTCCATCATGATGTTGAAGAGAGCATCCAGAGTGTCTTGCAGAAACTGGAATGACAGACGCGCGGCATGTTATGCAGAGCAAAATAAGAACCATGGCGCTCAAGAACAGCTTTTACCGTTCTTTCTAATCAAATGGATATCCTGGTTTTACAAATGACATGTGGGATCCATCTCGCAGTGACACGAAAGAACAAATTAAATATCTGTCATGTCAAAAGGAACAAGACGTGTCAATCACAAGCGTGGTTTCTGATTCAGGGAAATTATTAGAATCTCTAGTGGCTGAATTCATTTATAGTAATATCATCAATCTGGCTTTAGGAAAATACATAGTACGACTAATGCAGATACAGATGATGGACTATTGCTGAGCTGTATTATGTATTAAGTTATCTGAAGTCTTTGACACGGGAGGTCACAAAGCCCTGAAGGATCCTCTATTTAAAACAGGCAAACAGCGTTGTGTACACGCTGAGGGCCTCCAGTCGCCTCACTTACGATTGCAAATCGGGTGCCTTGAGGTTCTGAACTGAGTTTCGCATTTATGTAAATAATCTCTGTTTAAACGTGCATGACAAGCATTTATCTGGCTGCTGATGACAGAGTTAATTATTTTGCCTCTCCTACTGAGATACAGGATCTTTCCCGGTTCGCTTGCTCTTAATGTTATTCGGCGATCCCGGTTTGATCTGAAGCTCGTCGTGAATGCTAACAACAGAAAAAGAGGGTTTTAAACCCCACAGCAATTGTTGCAAAAGCAAGGGAGGAATTAAGCATCATAATATGTTAAGTCTCATACTGAGTGACCTGTAAAAGGCTAAATCTAAAGCTACTACTCCTCACTCCTCTAGATCCTGCTGGATCTGTGCGTATAATTATGCTCTTCCTTCACAGAGCCTTGCTATGTGCAAGCTACTACACCAGCTTTACAGCTGTTAACATGAGCCAATGTAGTTCTATGAAGACGGTAATCATTTCTCCGTCGGCAGCACCTCCAGGAACACTAAACATACTACACCCTCCCTCGCTGCGGAGACATGCCTCATTCACTCAGACAATTCTGAGGCAATGTGAAAACAGATGGAAACGTGTTGGAAACAGAGCTATCGCTCCACACTGTGCTTGGTCTGTCACCTCAGGATGGATGAGATTCATCGTATTTTCAATGAGAAGCAGAAAAAAAACCCCAAAAAAACGTGTGCACGATGTGGAGTTTAAAGCACTTTTAAACGCTGTTAGAACCGTTATACAACTGCACATAGGCGGCACTTTGCAGAGGCTGAATAATGTGGTGGTAATAATAATCACACCCCTGTGGTTTAATGAACTAGTCCAGCTGTGGTTGACACATCTATCCAGCCTGATCAAAACTGTCTGGGTGAAGATGCAGGTGCAAGTGCAGGTCATTTCCTCCCCTTCCATTCGATGTGTGCTACGTGTTCCGTCTTCATTGTGGACACTAATTTAAAAGAATCTAACGCAGGACCTTCCCCCCACCTGACCTTGACAACCTCGCCGCCTTCCACCTTCATCAGCTGACGGAGGTTCTGCTGCAGAAGGCTCGTGTTGGAGCGCCACTTCAGCAGGCCGAGCAGGTCCACTGGGACAAAAGAAGGAAATAACAGTTGTTATCATAAAGCACAGCATGACGTTCAGTCTGCCAAAAGGTGATGCGGTGCAAAGAGGAATGGGAGGGCGGTGACAAATTCAATTTTAGGTTAAACATTCAAATTTAATGACTGTTAAAATCAGACACAGAGGGCAGTGAGTAAATTTCACAAATACAGCATTAGTCATTTCATTAGATCTCTCACTTTAATCATGAAAAATGAATTTGCGCACAATAAGATGAGTCACGATGTGACTGATCATGCTAATGGGAGCACTTATTCAGACCACCTTTGGCAGATAATACATTTGGGAGCTTTCAAAAATGCCTTCGTGTCAAATTGTATAGACCAGACCTCCTCAGAGGACAAGACATTTGTCTTTCAAAAAGTTTGGGCAAGTCACCAGTCGGTTGAGAAGCCGGCTTGATCGATTGTTGAGTTATTGTCATGAGCTTCACCCGGTGTTGATGTTTACCACAAAAACACAAATAATGCACTGTGACAAAGCCCTGACCTTTAATCAGGGGGATGTTGTGCAAAGCCTGTAGATGAACTAGACGGTCAATATTCAGAGAGGGGAAAAAAAACAGATCGACCTGCTGAAATATTAACTGGTTCAGATGCAAGACAGAAAGAGAGACATTCTTACAGCATCTTATCATATTAGTGAAGCCTGCACAGAAAGAGCAGACGGACTAAGGAACGCATCCCTACGAGGAATCAGGCCTTTCAGCGACCCTGCTCCTACCTGTTCCCTCCCTCTGCTCTGATCATCTCTTATCCATCATCTTCAACTTGAACTAACCCTCCCCCAGTAGATACAAGTTTGAAAAGTGACATTTTATCACCTCTGGTCTGTTACGAGCAAGTTAGTATGTGATCAGCTATTAGCAGCACTTGGTGGAGTGAGACAGGTTGTGAGAGAGACCCGGTTCGCCCTGAGTTACAAGAAAATAAGAGAGTGCCTTGACAAATAACATCTGCTCGAGCCGAATTTAAAGGATGCTACAAAACTGACAGATGGAGAGTGGTGCAGTGATTAATTGTCAGAGAATTGATTGCACTGTCCCCGCACAACTGAAATGTAAAAGATGCATTAGCATTTAAATGTTTGTTAACAATACGTCTACGCCAACAAGACCTGTTTGTGTTTATTTTTACAAGCAAACACCGGCGCCTAGTGGCTTTAAGAGCTTCCTCTTAATGTCTTAATAAAAGCAGCCTTGAATTTGGTTTTCAAGTTTGATTGCAAAGTTTTTGAACCAGTTCACGCACAGAAGAAATACTTTTTTTTCTCTTTTTTCCAGCCAAGGTAGGAACATGACATTAATACATCTTTCACCAGGCGAGGTCTACTCCCAGCTCTGCTGTCATTACATCGCTGCTGCTTTTCCAGCCACCGTTCAGTGAAAACACCCAGGGAAGGACCAGCAGTCACTTCACACAGGCTCCCAGCACAGGGAGGCCGCTTGCATAAATTTAGCTTAATTAAAAAGTGTTTTATCTCAGATGTGGCGATCGGGGATGAGGTGTCATGTGTATGAAGGAAGCAGTCTGTTGCAAGGGGCATTCAAGTGCTTCTTCCTTTTCCTTTGCCAGAATAAGACTTCAGGAAAAAAAAAGGTTGAGATATAAATGATTTGAACCAGTGAGGAGTGTAAATAAATCAGCAACTACAATGTGCACATTCAATTATATACATTTCAATATTTGGTCTCTAAACAGTAAGAAACATCCATCCCAATATTGGGAGCCCATAGTAATGTGCTCATCTCCTTCAGGAGTTAAAGTAGGTCGTCGGCTAGAAGTGAAGAGGCGTCTAAGAAATGATATTAGAAGGAAAACTGGAAAAGTTTGGGACATGCAGAAAGGTAAAAGGGTGACTGATTGACTGATCTAGTGAGCAAGCTAGCTGTTTGGGTGGGAGTGTAAAAGAGTCTCTAGGTTTAATATAGCAGACAGACTCCGGCACACAGAGAGATAGATTGGCGCTGCGTTGCTTTATTAAAAGAACTTGAACCTTTTCCTAGAGCTTTGGCGTGGGAAGACAAATCTCGGGGGACACACCAGATGCACAATGCGCACACACACACACACACAGACCTCTGTTTAATCAAACTCGGTGCGCGGTGACGAGGCGTTCTGATCGCCACGTGCCTATTGGTGCCTTACAAATTACCTTCACAAAGTGCCAGGCAAATATCAGCAGTGACGCTGAGCTGCTCTTCATCTCCCTCAGGCAGGTAAAAGAAAAAGTACAGAAAGGAAGGCAAGACGGACAGATATAGAAAGAGGACGGTTGTTTTCATTTTTGCGTTATATTCTGTACGTCTACAGTTAAGAAGCAGAGCCACCTCATACTACCTCAGTGTGTGCGGGTTCAGCCTGGTGACATCACAGCCCACCGAGAAGAGTAGGAAGTCACACATGTAAATAATCATAGAATCATAACACTGCCTGCTGATGGAGGAATGTCACATTGATAACTGTGCTCTGTGAAATGCAACATTGCAGAAGTCTAGGTCCAGGTGAGAAAAGAAATGTGAATGGTAAATAATTACTTAAAGAGGTTGTTCCAATGTCCTAATGTACTTATCTAATCACATTCCTGTGCAGTGATGGATTATCACGGTCATTCAGTTTTCAAATAAAGCTTTTTATTTGCTTGATAATGCTGAGTGTTCAGTGTTGGACAACATATAATATCAGTTTCCTGTCAGCATTGCCATGGGCTGGGGAAGCTTTTATTTAGGCCTAAATTAACATGGTGACTCAGTAAAACAGAGAAGTAGAATGCATCAAGTGCAGAGGAAAGCAAAGCTGGCGTTTGGGATGGTTCTCTTTAGAGGAACTGTGAAATCAGAACTACAAGCGTTTGACCACTCGCTAACAGTGAACCAGCTCCTCACACAAACAGAAAAAACACAGTCTGGAAATACCATCACATCCCAGAGGTTTATAGTTATGTCTGGTGGGATTTATAAACATGTATAAAGGCTGGGGGGTGGGGGGCAAAATCCTTAATCCATGAGCCAGGGCAAAGTTGGGGATTTCCTTATCTTAATAAGTGTGGAGCTTCTCATCGTTCTGTGAAAAGAAAATGAAAAAGAAAAAAACCTGCAGCAGATCGTCTGCTGATGAACATGAAATCTACTGATTGAGACAGACTGACTGACCGGGGGGGAGTTTAGCAAGAGAAAATAGGATAGAGGAAAGAAGGGATAAAGGAAAACCCTTGTGCAAAGGCAAGTGTGTGGGAGAAAAGCAAGACAGCAAAGGTCCTGGAGTCCTGCTGTGAGTCAGATGTAGTACGCTGTGCATGAGTAATCCGTCTCTTCAGGTAGAGACACTCTTACCGTTCTGTGTCAGCTTGGTGGAGCAGACCAGGGTGGAGATCTGAAAGGAGTCCTTGCTGATGATACAGTTGCCCAGGTTTTGGGTGCTTTTACTAATGGCGGAGTAGCCTTTCTCCTCCAGCTCCAGCTTGGTGGCCGGCACGTTCAGGTACAGAGACGAGTCCTCCAGCTTCTTTGCTTCCGCCTGGTTTTGCCGGTGTAAGAGTTGAGTCAATACACAAATCACATAAAGTAGTTCTACAGTGAAAATCTAAATCCATATCTGTTGTTTATTACACTGAGCTTTTGCGACCATTTCTTGTGTGACACATCTTTGTTGTGTTCATGTCACCAGTGTGGCCCAGTACAAAGCCAGTAACACAGACCACCACCAACTGACTTCTAACTGTGCAGTGGGAGATTTCACATTTACCTTGTACACAATGAGATCATGCTCTCCATCCCTTAGAGTGGTACCGTCATACCTCATCAGCTTCACAAAACACAGGGCGAATATCTTCTCTGATTTGTCTTTGGCTGTGGGAGGAGAAATAGAAACGCAGTTGGACGGCAGCCAGTCGGAGGGAGATGTTTGCATTCCAGACTGTATGTTTATGTTATGTGCATGCATGCAAGTGTACTTTAGGTTTTAGTGTATACCTGCAAACAAGAAACCGATTGAATTACAGCAAACAATTCAGAATTTAGGACAAAAAGAAGGAGTACAGTAGTTTAAATACATTATATTTATTACACAAAGTCTTCATTGTTACTGATACTTTGATTAAGGTCCTTCATGTGTTCACTTTATGTTAGCACACTGATAAAGACTTGGATTCCGTAGCTGCGGCTGTTTACAGTTTAGAAAAGCCCACAAAGGAGAAGCACATGCCCAAACGTGTGACTGCGTTCGCGAGGGTTGAGGGGAAGCACTGCATAAACAAGCAAGAGAGTTATGACTTTGTCCCATAACCATTTGGAGAGAGCCACATATCATCAATGTGGATCAACAAGCTCAAAATTTACGTGCAGGGAGACGTGATTCATTGATGTATCTTGTGCATTGCATCTGCATAAATCCCCTCATTGGTTTGCTGCCTGCAGCTGGTGAATAATTGCTGGGCTGGCATGAGAGGAGCCGGTGGAGGGAAAACACTGAATGCATGCCACCCAGTTGAGAAAAATGTATTAGTGGCTTCCTATAGCGAGCGTGAGCCCAAAACTTCCCATCTGGGGGGAAAAAAGGTCACTTTCGGGACAGAGTTACTTCTTCGAGCCAATCAAAGTCAAGTTTGTGTAAAGTTTCTGCAGGCTTCCACCTCTACGCTGGGCTTTCACTTCAGATTGATGACTGAATGTACTTTGCTACAATTTAAAGCCTATCCTACACCCACTCACCAGGTAGTGGCATAATGACACATGAAAAGATGGCGTGAATCTCTTCCTGCCAAGGCAGCATCTATGATAGCAGCCATCAGTCTGATGAGGCCCGACAGTGTTAGGGTGGCAGCCTGATGCACTCTGATTCTCAACCACAGGGCTGAGATACTGAGCACATGAGATCCTTGAGAGCCTTGATGAGCAACTCTGTCACTCTATGTTTCTACTAATAGTTCAGCACTAGCTAGGAGCTGTGGAGGAAGCAGGCACATGACAGCAGAGGCAGACAACTCAGAAGGTCTTTATCTGGCACCATCTCTGCCCTGCTTTCCTTTCAAAAACTCCTCACACGTTGAAGAATGTGAACAATGTGTTTTAAACTACTGGGATATCAGTATTCTTAATATAGCAGACAGACTCCGGCACACTGACCGGACATCACATAGCCCATTTAATCATCCTAATTTTCAGAGGACTAACTACCTACGATTCCAGTTTTGGAAAGAATCCTCTACACACGGAGGGAGATCAAAGCCTGACGCACTGTGATAAGAAAGTTAAACTGCATCAATAGGCCCCTTTGTCTTTCATTACTGATGATCAAATGGAGAAGATAAATCCCACCGAGTCACAAACGCGACAGCTTCCACAGAATTTCCAGGCAGTCAGGATTCAAAGCGTGTTCACCCTCAGCTACTGAGATCACTTAGTGGCTAGATGCCGTAGAAACATGCAAGATAATAAGAAATATCAAAAAAAGTTAGATTAATATCCAAGGAGGTAGAAATAACCAGGTGTCTCTATGACGGGATACTGATGTCAGCGTCAAACGACAGGGATATACTGTAAATATTGCATAAATCCACTTAATCCACACACCATTGCACCCTTTTAACATATCTCTCTATTGTCAATTGTCAGCTACAAGTTGAAGTTTGGCAGCA
Source organism: Microctenopoma steveboyesi (assembly GCA_032359275.1). Classification (NCBI taxonomy): domain Eukaryota; kingdom Metazoa; phylum Chordata; class Actinopteri; order Anabantiformes; family Anabantidae; genus Microctenopoma; species Microctenopoma steveboyesi. The sequence goes on along the minus strand of JAUMHF010000011.1, from coordinate 10,331,381 downwards.
TCAGCATGCCGCTGCAGTCGCAGAGTCACTTGAGGTGAGCCAGTTTCTAAAGCAACCGTTACAGCAAGATAACAGCAAGTCACAGAATTTCAAAGGTATGCCTCCTAACAGCATTAGTCCCCAGAAAAGCAAAGTGCCAAGCATGACAAGAAGGCTCTCCAAGTGGATTATCAGCCAAAAAGGGAGCTCAGAGACCTGGACATTTCCTCCAAACCACCTGCAAGTAGGCGAGAAGCTGGAGGAACTGGAGGATGACACCAGTTTATAATTCTACAGGGTACGAGTATACTTTTCTGTGTGGAACACCTGTCATGACTTCTACTACCTTTCCAAAATGTTCTGCACCATTCGTGCTGGGGAAGGGATGGTATTGCCAAGCGGCAAGCAGATGGCATGGCGAGGCTGCCAGCCAGCACCAGGCTTTCCTGCCCCGTGCACCTCAAAAATTAAAAAGGATGTTAAAAAGCACAGGGACGTATAACACAGGCTGTGCTCAGGTAGACACTGGTCGCAATAAACAAACAGGTCCCCTCAGGCGTTTTTCATATCCCAGCTGTAGTCTCTGACAAGCCACTCCAGGATGCTGCGTTGTGCAAGGGCAGACGAATACCTCTGACTAAGGGTGAGCTTCAAAGTGTTTATCACCGAGCAACACATCTGCTTGGATTGGATATCGTCCATAACTTTTACTGTGGATAAATTAGAAGCCAGTTGCGCAGCTGGTCATCAGCAAACGTGATTATTCACAAGCTGACGATTATACTCACAGTCCTGCGATGAGCGGTGGCGAAAGGTGTAGCGCAAGTGGCTCCGGTTCACGTCCTCGATAGGAATAGCAACCTGCGGTGAGACACAGGAGGGGGCCGTGTGAAACAGCCACCAGCGTTCAGACTATTCTTTGTAGTGATAAAACAAGAAGCGGAAGGAAACTTTAAATCACGTATGGCTGATGTGCAGCAAACCGCCTGCTTTAGTACTTTAGGTGTCACGGGTCAATAGCCTCACACTGCTGCCACCACGTTGACCATTTAATCTACTGTGTGGTTTAATATTCATTACAGTCTTTCTCTGCAACAAACCTTCATTGATTATTATTCACCAGACACCTCGGTCTTTATGCTACAAATTCACAGTGATGGAAACTTGTATCGTGATGAATAATGGATTTCAAAATATTATCAAAGGGTGTTTCTGCAGTGGAATGGGGGGGGGGTCTGAAATCTTACTGAGGATAACAAAGAAGACACAGTGAGGAGGTAGAAGTTATGAAAGAGACGCACCTTTATTGTTTCAAACCAGCGTGGTTGCTTTACTTGGTAATAGATGACAGACTTGTACTCGCTGATCCCCTCATCTCCGGCTCCAGGAAAGATCGCATTCTAGATGAGCACGAAGAAAGCAAACAACAAGCTGTTAAACGCTGTAGCGAGATGTCTGATTAAGCTGGTTTAGCTGCAAGATCATTCAAAGTGGCAAAAACACGATGGCTGAGCTGTTATCACTCTATTAGAACATTAACACACTCGCAGCATGTGGAAAACTGACTAGCACTTTCCTAAAATACCCTCCCTGGAGCAGGAAGTCTTAATCTAGCAGAATGGCCTTTAAGGCTGTGGATGCACCTAATGCCTGAGCACATGTCTGCTGGCTGCCAATCTTATGGCAGCACTGCGGAAATAAAAAAGAAATTAGCAATACATTATTTAAGACAGGGGGCCGTGCATGAAGAGATCCAGACCAGCTGGGCTCCGAAAGAAGGACCAGCTGATACTAATGGATCCAGCTATGTAAGTTCGTCATCCTATTGGATCCCCTGAGATTCAACCACAGGTCAGGGTGCGTGTGTATAATACAGTCTACCCCATTGTGGGACTTGGCACTAAGGATGGAGTGACAGCTGATGGAGCGCGCGCCTCGCTCTCTATCAATCTGTGCTCGGCCAGTCTGCCTCTTTCCTCCTGCTACTCCAGCTGACTCCTCGGCCTGCTAGTGTGCCACCACTGAAATGCTCCGACACTAATGGTTTCTGACAACCAGCAATTATGAGGAATAACAGGCCCCGTCTCCCCCAGCAGCACTGAACAGATCTGGGGGGCAGGTGCTCGCTCGCACAATCTGCCCCTTCACTAAGGGGCCAGAATTCATGACAGCTTCAGATTTTGGAGAGATGAAGAGGGGGGTGAATCGCTGAGGTTTAGCCACAGGTGAGAAAGGTTTATGGTGGTGTGCTAATATGTCAAGGTGATAAGAAGTCACTGTCTGGGCTTTCACAACACAGCATCACAAATCCTTTTGGAGAAAGAGCAGGGATAACAACACCCAGAGGCAGAAAGACAATAGACAGTGAAGAATGGCGGGACTGAAGAGGCGAAGACAGAGATAAATGTCCCAAGAGAAAACTAAATCAAATCAAATTTGCAAAAGTAAAGCTAATAAAAAACTATTGTGAAATGAATAGTGTATGGGGGCTTCTTCATCCTATTAAATAAATGACTTGACACTAACTAACTTACATTTTTAAAGTAGTAGTAGCTACGTTGAGACTGAATTAATTAAACATACACAGGAAGTGACAATGCCGCTCATCTCAGAAATAACACGTCCTATCAGTCATTTTAAACCCAGGAAGGAAAAAAAAAACATCCCTGATCCCCGGAGAACCCAATAGATGAGTCTAAACGTTCTGAGAAAATCTGCAAGGCAAGACGTTGAAAACAACATGGCCATGACACACGTGCTCACATACACTGCATGTGATGCCACTGACGCCAATCATTCTACTCTTAAGGCTCTGATAGCCTTGAACATACGTACAGGTATAGCACCTGCGGAAGAAATTTTTATTTCAGACACAGTTCTTTTACAATGTGCCTGGGCAGGATTTTTTTTACAGGTTTACACCTGCAAGAATATAATTTTAGTATGACTATCTCTCTGTTGTTGAGTGTATACTGTGCCACCTAACAGAAGCCTAAATCATTGCTGCTTTCTGCCACTTCAGAATTATATTTGATGTATAATCACCCTTGATGATTACTCGTCCTCAGCCTCACGGGCCAGATCACTGACGAACATTCGCAATCCAAGTCTATGACTGAGGCAGCCGAGGGCAACGGCGCTCTCTTCTGATGCGCTGATAGCAGAAGTCCCCCCACAGCCAGGAATCTGTCATCTCAAATCACGTCCCTGTGACTACACCCCGAGACGTTCTCTCTCTCTCTTGAATTTAAAACAACACAATATTTGCTCTACCTCAGCTAATACAAGAATATTACACAGTAAAAGGGCTGAACAAAAACTAAACCCTGAACCTGAACATTCAGACGCGCTTTTCATGTCCTGCTGCGCTAAACCTGTCACGCTCCCCGTTGACTGAAAGGCTGGAACTATTTCAACAACAGACAAAGGGGTTACTAATGAGAGACTCTGTGAAAAGTACACAGCCCTTGGATGAAAAGTCCCAACATGTAGGTGGTCATCACAATGGTTTAGACAGCTCGTTCCCCAAACAAGCTCAGAGTGAAGAAAAACATCCTAAGCCCACACGTGGAGGTAATTATACTGGAAAGACAATGCTCATTACTTGAACCCTTTAAACTGTGCTGTGCATGTAACCTGCTGCTGGCTCTGATAATGATAAAGGTCGGCTCCCGCCGAGCGGAGCTGCATGTTAGGCCGGTCGATCAACCACAAAGAACCAATATTCTATCCTGTCATTTCTGACAGGTGGCAAGGGCGTAGAGCCTGGCCTGTGTATCACACTGCTTTATAGGAGTGCTGGTCAGTTAAGCAGCGTGCTGAGCTGTGTGGGATTAAAGAAAGCCCACTAAATCGCACACTGCCTGAGACACTGACTAGCAACAGCACTTGTGTGTTGTGAATGCTGACCATAGGAAAAATTTCAAAGGCAGCACTGTTCAGTCGTACCTCGAGCTTCTTGCCATCCTCGTCATAAATGGACATGGTCACCTCCACGTTTTTGGGCGTGGTCTTGTTCCCCTTATCAAAGTCTCCCTGAACCAGAGTCACATAGATGTCATTTCGCACATCACCTTCAGGGAAGAAAAGGCGGCAGGTCAGATGTTATTCATTCTTTATTACAGCATAACTCAGTACATCTTGGGTGGATATAAAGTCCATTAAATAACTAATGGCTTAGTCAAACATTAATAAACTATGATGTGTTCTTTTGCGAGGCTCATCCCTCACACTTCTCAAAACAGTAGACTTTAATTTAAAATCAATGAATGCTGGGCTAATCAAATGAAAGTGACTGCAACCGGCAGCCAGTGTGCAGTTTTATCAACCTGGCATGATGATCTCAGGAAAGCCCATCTTGCGAGCCACCGCTGTTGAGCGGTCCACTAGGTGAGGAAAGTCCTTCCTTATCTGATGGATGTCTCCAGGAAGCAGCTTCATAGTCACCCACAGGCCTGTTGACACATTAAAGGAATGGATTAGAAGGGTGGGACTAAGATAATGTCAGTAAAAGCCAACCTGAGAGCAAGCGGCCCCAGGAAACTACTAAAAAGAGATTTCTGCTTCTTCTTCTTCCCACTGTCAGATGTTTGAGTGACACCTAACAGTTCTAGGGCAAAGCACTAAATAGAAGCAGCCCTCGGGGATCTGATTAGGAAAACACGATAAGAGAAAACCAGCATGTGTGTGTGTGTGTGTGTGTGTGTGTTCATTGATGTGAGCTACACCTGGAATAACTAAAACAACAAAAACACTATCTGGAGACATTGACGGGCTATGTAAAAAAAAAAGAAGAAAACCTGAGCAGAAAACGTAATGTGTTGAGTCCGTTTGACATTTTCAGCTGCACACACACACACACTATCTGATTCAGAAGTACAAAGCATCTCCTTTTTGCTGGATGTTCTGTTTGGCCTAAAGAGTACACACTGGTACCATGTCTGCAAACAGTCCAAAAGGTAGAGTTAAAAAGGGAACAGGGTTTGTTCCTACAATACACAGATAGTTGTGCATCAGTCTACAAACTGTTTTGTAGCTCACTTCAAAATATATGCCCTAAATGCTCCAGACCCTTTTTTTATTTTACAGAAAGGGACTATGTAACATTTAAACAAAGCAGTCATCTTGTAGTGTGCCACTTTACAGACCACCAAGATAAGTGATGTTAGTGAACCCCAAAGCTCTACTCACCTCGAGTTTATGAGAGACACATCTCTCACTAACCTAGCAGGAAGCCCTTTGATAGGAGCGTGACCGACACAGCTGCTCTCAGAGCCCCGATGCTCCTTGCAGTGTGGATCAGAGCAGACCTGACATTTATCCAAGTACATCTCTATCGGGCTTGACAATACCATGAAGGCTGTCATGTAGTTTCCCAGCCCCCAGCACAAATTCCTTAGAGGGTTTACAGTGGGCTGCGTAGGTTTAGCAGAGGAACAAGTACAACGTCCTGGAATCTCAGTCCTCAGACCTGAATATCACTGATAATCTGTGCTGTGAGTTAAAGAGAGCTGTCAGTGCTCGGAAGCCATCAAACCTGAATGAACTAGAGATGTTTTGTTAAAGAGGAATAGTCTAAATACCTTCAACCAGAATCCAGACTCTCACTGGAAGCTGTAGGAAGCGTTTAGAGGCTGTCGTTTCTGCTAAAGGAGAATCTACTATATATTGAGTTCATTGCACCTGCCTAATTTTGTTTAAACAGTTATTGCAAACTTTCTGTAAATCCTATAAACTCCATTTCACTGTGTCTCCTACGTGATATATTAAACTGAATTTTTTTTTATCTTAACAACCAGCAGGAAAATCGTGAACATTGACATGGTTGCCCGAACTTCCGCACTCCACTGTATATCGTTCCTCTAAGCACAGATGTCACGTCTCTGATAGGATCAGGTCTTTGCTGAACGCTCACCAGCTTAATTAACAGCTGGAGTACTTTGTTCCTATAGTCATGGTAATGATGACAACTATTTATAGTATGAGCAGTGATTTATAGTGCTAGCACTTGACAAAGAATTATGCTCTTATTAGCAAGATGAACAGTTTCAACACCATGCCAGAACAGTATGCTGCGGATAATGCTAATTTATATGAGCAGTTCTGAAATAAAACAAATAAATAAATAAAGAACAGACTTTAGCCACTGTTGAGTTAATTGGGCATGTTTGTTGTTACTCTCCGTTAATTACAGATAATATTTACAGGGGATATTTTATTATGTTTAGAACAAACAAAAGCAGAAACTTTTTCTCCCCTGCCCAAATAATAACACTTCACAATGGCTGCAATTAATGTCAAGAGTAACCAATAAAGAGGTATCTGGTATCTGTCTAAAGAAGTAAATAAAACACTCACAAAAAGAACTGACTTATTCTTTAAACATTTCATAAAACAAATAAAGAGAAGACGGTAATATAGAGTGAGTTTCTGTTTTGACCCTTGTTCTGTACCTTGACCCTTGTGATTGACCTCTTTGGCGGTGATAACTTTGTTGATGACTGTCTGGAGGAAGTCGTTCTCCCCTGCCACCCTGGGTGAAAAACGGGAGATGTTCAGCTGCTTGTGGCGAATGGCGTCATCCAACGCTAGCCTGCAGTATGCACACAATAGGCAAACACCACATAGGAGGAGAGATGGCGGAGAGACGGGAGAAGGAGGAGCGGGGCAGGAAGAGCCATAATGTGATGGTTGTGAGGAGGAGAGTGGGATGAAAGACAGGTGGAGGGAGAGAGAGAGAGAGACACATACCGAAGAGTGATGCGAATACCATGACAGACACAAAGCCACTTGTTAGCAGTTAACGGTGAGGCAGGATGGATAATGAAAGAAACACAGAGAAATCACCATTTAGGAAATGTTGCCCAGTCAGCTTTTGGCCAACGCAGCAGCCAGTTTTTAACTGTTTTTAAAGTAGGATACGTCATAAAATCTCCAGAATAGATCCAAACCCTCACACACTTTAATGGCTCTAACTAAAATATATCATCCTCTCCTATGCTCCAAAGGACTCCAGGTGCAAAGAGAACCAAATTAATTAAGGGGAGCAATGTTGAGAGCATAAGAAAATAGCAGATGTGATCTGGGAGGCACCACATGCGTGGCAGCTGTGAAAGCAGTACGTGACATCTGCAGTGTGGAGTACTCTGAACAAGCAGAATAAGCAGGAGAGAGGAGATAGTGGTGATGTCAGCATGGTGGAAGCAGTAAAGGATCTCTGTCACTCAGACTGTCTCGCCTGTCAGTGCCTGAAACTTTAAACCCCAAATCAATCCAAGCACGGAAATCGAATGAGAAAGCAGAGATCTGACAATTCATACAATAAGACACATTCGGGGTTTTACTCAATATGTGTGATGATCAAACAATCAACCAACCAACAACATGTCATTAGGCTGCAAATCCATTTTTTTCAATGTTGATTCTAGACCAAACACCAGAGATGGCGTCGTCTCAGTTTAAAAAAAAGACCATTTCAGCAAGAATTCAGTTTATTTAGTCCATGTTTTCCATTTTCTGCCTGAATGCCAAGAGTCTATTCAAATTATATCAGTGTGTCAAACCTTCACTAAATGGCTCTTTCACTCCAGTTAAAAGTCAGTGGCAAAATATTCACACTTGGACATAAATAACCTCTTGTAGATCTTGTTCTTCTCTCCACACTGGAAGACTCTAATTTCCATGATTTATGCCCAAAGATAAAACCGTTAAGTGAGGTGATCTGCCAGCTAAACTGCCTGAATCTGAAGCATTTCCAATTATGCAGGAAATCATGTTACTGAAAAGGTTACTCTGGCTCTGTACTCTGTTTTACAAGAATGGCAGCAGTTAATGAGATTTTCTTAATTGACTCAGCAGGGAACAGGGAGCACCACTGTCTTAAAACCCTGCTAATCAGGTGCCAAGTATTCAAAATGTAAATAAAAAACGATAATACAGGCGCCTTGCCCCTCACACTCTTAAAATAATGTGTAAAGTAGTGTGAGCTACTTTATATGAGCTTTGCCATTTTTGCAACATCCCCAAGCTCAACGGTGCGCCAGGCTTCCTTACATATAAATTATTTATTTTGTCCTCCTGAACAATACTTACGGCTGAAATGGGATAAAGTGCTGCTTGTCCTCATCATCCAGTTTGCCTGTTATGATGTCAGTGATATCCATTACTGTTGGAAAGCAAAAAAGAGGGGGGTGAAAACATTTTCATGGCCCGCAAAGAGTTGCACGGCTGTTAAAGTGATACAAATAACTGGAGAGTGCCTACGATGAGCGCTAATTAAGACAGGGGCAGAGATATTAAGGAAGAAGATGGGTTTTTGCCCGTTTATGGTGAAATCAAATAAATAAAAAAATCCATAAAGACATCGTTTAATGAGGAAATATTGAGCAGCTCAATGTTCCCATCGTCGTCACAATATCATACAAAACTGGGTGACGTCACACTGGAGTATAGACTCCTCTAGCTCCGTGCACAAGATGCATTAAGACAAACCTTCATTTGCCGAATATGCATGATTCCAGACGAGAGTTTTCGAAGGTGCGGGGGAACTTTCATCGTAGCAGGTTATTGAATTTGGCAGTTATACACTCGACTGCTGCTCGTGTGTGTGACTGCACCCATTACCCTGCAGGCCAGAGGTCCAGCATGTGTCTAATCCATCAAAATATGGCTCTCGTCATACTGTGTACAGGAGCAATGATGATGATGTCAAGAAATACAGTCATAAGCCAGACTGTCATTTTCTATTCTCTTCAAGAGGCACAGGGAGAAAGACACAGAAAGAGGGGCATCATTTTCTCTGTTGGATAACTGTGGGCAAAACGCCAATCTAATTAGATTATGATACATCTGGAAGCTTTCCAATAGGGGATAAATGAAACTCTAATTCCTCTTTCTGCTTTAGCTGGATATCATGGAGTTTTAGCCAAAAATATGTATTCATCCAGGAAAGCGCTTTGGCACAATACTTACTTTGAACTGCAACAGACTAAACAGGGGATCTATTCCAAGACACACCGTCGCATTCACTCATTTTCTGTCTAACCACAGCGTTGCAGCTCGTGCCATGCAGCCGTTTCTTCAGAGTTGCGGTGTGGTCTGCTCTACCTGCCACTCCGAAGGGTCTCCTCAGTCCCGACGTGAGTTTCTTGGTGTTGTTTTCTCGTAGCTCCATGCGCCCCACTCTGACAATCTGACACACGAAGCTGATTTTCTCTCTTTTCAGATCTTCACTGCCCAGGTCCTAAAGAGAGAAAACAAAAAGTAGTTATTAAATAATGCTACTGCCTCAGAGCTGCCAAACTTGACATCAAAATGCATCTGGATTCATCTGGCAACAGCCATTTCCAGGCTACATTAATGCTAGGGTGCACAACAACAGATCAATTAATAGTCCTTTTTAATTGATGGGAAACTTTTCACCACAGACAGCATCCGCTGCATCTGTAGTTGTGAACACAGATTGTTTTTCTTTGAGCAATGTCTTCCAAAAGTAGCAAAAATGTTCCCAGTGGGGGCCCGCTGACCCGCCCGCCCTTGGGCTTCCATTAGACAGAGGTGACTGCCTTGGTAAATACATAGAGCGAGCCAGGCTCTCTCTGAGAGAGCTTAAGAAACACAGGCTCTGCAAACAGGCTCCCACATGCCTCGTAACACAGCTGAATAAATAGCGGACTACCACAGGCAAGCGTGTACACACACGAACAGAGAGTCACACATGCCCATAAGCAAACACACTCACCGTGAAGACAGCCCGGAGATTATTAAGTTGCTCTATGTCTTTCACCAGACCTGAACTTGACCATTTCACTAGGTAGTTCTCGCTGTGAGGGGGGGGGGGGGGGGTGACAGAGGAAAGGCAGGGTGATCATTATTATGTGTCCCAACAAATTCTCACATTTACATGAAAACATCTATGAACCTGTGAATCCTGGCAATTTGCAGAGTTGCAGAGTCGCCGATGCCTGAATGCTAATCCAGACACTGATCCGCTCGGAAAAGAAAATGCAAGGCTGATTTTGGATGCGAAAGGAGCATTCACTGAGCTGAGCTGCTCCACTTCTGATAATTTGCTGTCACAATCCTAAAACAATAGAAAAACCCAGGCCAGCACACCGAGTTGTTGGGTCTGGATGTTCTTGCGAGGGATGCGTGTAACGGTACCCGAGTGTTAGTTTGTAGTTGCTGCACGTTAACAGGTATTGATAGAGCAATTACAGTTCCAGGGTATATACACAAATGGTTGAATTTACTACTTTTTAATACCTTTTTCAATACATGCTGAATATTTTTTTAAACCAACACGACACTGAGCTGTTTAATCGACTATTTTTCTACTGATTTTCAGATTCATACACTCTGGTCCATTAGAACACTATTTAAAATGTCAGCTGAATAGATTTAGAGAGTGTAATTTGAAAATATCTTGCATTAATTTAACTAATACTATCAACAAGCTTTTTGATACGAACAGGGACTAATAAAGATCTGAGGATGTACCCGATTTTCACAGAATCTCCACACGCTGTGTTGGTGCAGCATAACATTGCATAATTTTCTAAATAGCACCAGATCATATCAGAAGTAAGGTACCATTTAAAGCCGGTCTATGTTCTGAACACGTTTACTGAACTAAACAGCCTGATGTTACGTATCTTCTCTCATTTCTGTCCCTAAATGGAACCACCAACACCTCATGAAATGCTGATTAATATCTATTAATACTTTTTAAATGGCCATAATTTTTGCTTATGTGATTTGCTACCTTTTAATACTTTGTAAAACCTCACGGACATCCAGAATTCATAAATTAAAACCAAACACAGAAGGACATGAAAGAAATGGTTCTGTCTTTGTTCTATTTCCAATTTTAGGCACAAGGACATCGCCTTTAAAACATTCCACTGGCAGAAGAAATAAATAAATAAATAAAGAGGTGATATAATAAATGCGTAGAGGAATGTGAGAGAAAGCGATGAGTGAGTAGGCACCCATGGGTTTACCTGATAAACTTGGACTCCACTGGGTCGTAGAGAGACATAAGCACCTCTGCATCCTCTCCAATCTTACACACCACGTTCTTCAGAGTCACAAACAGGGCAAACGCTGGAGTGGAGGCAAACTTTGCTTGTCTGGTCAGATCAATATTCTGCTTCTGAGACTGTTAGAGGGAAACAGCAGTATCACATTCACTATTGGCCATTCTTCCAAAGGTTTCCGTCGCACGCTGAAGCCCTTGGGCTTGTGCGGCTTGAATGATGAGCTGCTCAACAACATCAGAGTAGGACGAAGGGATACGGTGTGCAGATATGGGGAGCAACTACACACAGCTGCACACTGAATTATTAAATGTCAGCCACTGTCCGTGTGTCTCTCTAAACAACAAGTTAAAAGGCAAGATTTAACAATTTCTATAAACCCATCACAATTGATTATAGTGCATTCCACACTGGAACAAAAAGCTTTTACACTCTATTGATTTTCTTAGCACTGACTGCGTGATTCCCTGAATGGCCTTCAAAAATATGCTGAGGCCACACCATTAATATGCATCAAGTTGACCTGTACACTTTTTTTATTTCCAATGCATATGCAATAAAGACCTCTAGATGACAAGGTCACTTGAGATGAGACCACATAACTGCAGGGCACTTAGCGTTTGACACTCCTACATGCTGCCAGCTGACATTCAGGTGAGAAAGCACTTTCCGAAGCTGTGGCTTTCCACTGAAGTTGTACAAAAACTAGAGGGATGGTGTGAGATCCACGTACCTGGAAATGCACTTTCTATCATGAACACCTACCTTCATTATACATTAACCAGTAAAATAATGTACCACTGTGAAATCAAAGGGATGCACATATATACACACACAGCAAGGCGCGGTCCATCATTCCTTCATACCTTCTCCTCCTGGATTCGATCCTCAATTTGTTTGGAGGCTGCCTCGTGCGCTGTGAACAGGTTGATGGTGCTGGTGAGCTGCGGGTCCAGTATGTTTCCATCTTTGTCTCTCACCACAAGATCAAGATCCAAGTACCTTGCATAATTGTAAAAGAGAGTTAGTAAGTGTCAGAACATGCCCAGATAAAAATGTTCAACAGTCAACGTAAATATTGTGAATGCATGGTTGCATTTGCTGAAGAAAAAAGGTGCACAATGACTGCAACCTGCCAATCTGCTCATAATTTACTCTCTCAGCTCCACTGTTTTCTCTTAAAGTGTCCCCATTTTGTAGTTCCTACATGCTGTTAATGCGGACACAGCAGGAATGGTCACCTCATGGTGGAATACAGCACGGTTTGCTAAAGCTTAATCCTTCCAATCTGGCCTCACACTAAGTGATGACCTGTCATTTTCTATTGACCGACACTGCTGACCTGTTGCAACAGGAGTCATCATTCTAGATACATGTGAGGATGAGGGGATATTAGCTGTGGGGAGACGTCTAAAGACCGGGGCCTCACTTGTTGCCGTAGTCTATCTTGGAGGTGACTTTCTGTTTAAGCTCGGAGTGCTCGTCCTGTGGGAGGGTGCCGGACAGGATCTGTGAACGCCATTCGATCAGGTCGTAGATCATGTCACGGACACAGTTAAACATCTCACGCTTGTCCCCCTGTCAGTAGAAAGAGACATAGAAATGTGTGCGTAGATTAGACACCAGAGAATGACGGTACTGTTGACTAAGTCATGTCATTAGCTGCAGGTCCAAAGCAGCAAAAAGAAAGTGGGACTATTAGTGACCATGAGAAGCTAGGAGTTAAAATCTATGAAAATCTAATGATCATTTTTAGAGGATTCCAGCACTGTGAAAAAGCCTACATGGGCCACTATTTGATTTACAGATTCATCTGCTGTATCGGTAATAAAGAGACTAATAAATAACAAAAAACAACAACATGTCATACCAACAATGCCGAAACAACAAATCTGATGTTGACTAAGACTTTAGCACAGTACTGTGTATCTTCAAGGTCTCCGTCTTCAATTTTAGCTTGCTTCCTGTGGTTCTAGTGGAAGTAACATGAACGATATTAAACCTCCCTCTGCCCTTCTTTTATTAAAATATCTCTCCACCACTGGCAAGACAGAAAACTGTTCAGTTCAGATGTCATTGCTTGTTCAATTAGATTGTATTCTTGGTCAGTGTCTGGAAATCCTTTAGATGACATTATCATCTCTCTAGAAGCAGAGAGATATTTGAATATAGGAAAGTGACAGGAAGGTTTAATGCCATTCAAATACAATATGTCTATTTCCCAGAGAAGAAACATAAGAAGCAGGTCACAACTCAGTAAAGTCATCCATCAGATTTGGAAGAAATGTTTAGAAAATCATAGACACTTAATAAGCTGGTTGCATCCTATAAATTAATTGCAAAAAGAAAAATGCTGGTTACCCTTCAACTGATATCTTGTTATAGCCTGTGTATCCATCCAGTGTACATTGGTGTAAGCAACAACGCATATCTGTGTACTGTATGTAACAGGAATTGAAGGATTCCTTGCTCACCACATATAAGTCCCTCCATATTGTAGCCCATTCCCGCAGAGTGGTGGTAACCTCCTGAACCAGGGGCAGCTCAGTGGGAATGACCGTCTCCTTTTGCCTGCAGTGACAGTAAACCAATTTGATTCAGAGATTTTGTGTCATTTCTGCCCTTTTCTCTCCACAATGAGACATTGTGTCTGATCACAGCTATTGTGTGAGGAAAGAATGTAGAGAAATCAGGATATCAGCCTCTCAAAGACTTTTAATGCAAAGCAAAATCGTCAAATATCTGCACCTTCCACTGTCTGCATTAATCATTTTAGGTGAACTCTGATTCATTTCAGAGCTTTGTTCAAGTCCTTTAGCTATAATTCTCCAAAAAAGATCTGTTCCTCAAGTTTCTCAGTGAAATTCAGACCTTGAAGTTAGGGTTTCTATTTTGCAGCGTACTAGTTAAATCAAAAGAAAAAACAGTGACATGAACTGTGCAACGACAAATACACGTCATGTCTTATGAAGGGCAGATCCTGAAACAACCTCTGGGGCTGTGTGCTTATGACCTATACTTTCATCTAGCCAACAAGGCCCTTGTAGGACCATCTTCTCTACTTTTTATATTAGCAGTCAGTGATCCTAACAGCTAAACAATAAACAATAAATAGAGCATCAAAGGTAGAAGAAACCTTTCTGATCGTGAAAAAAAATGAAATTCAGGTCATTCAAAAGCAGAACTGTAGAAGTACTAACCCACTGCCCTCAACCGTGGCCTCTTTCAGGTGAATATAGCAAGCAGGAAATATGCCCTAGAAGAGGAAGCAATGACAATGCAAACAGCATCATTACGTGAAAGGGACAGAAGTTGGCTAAACCAGCTAAAGCAACTGAAACTCAGGGACCGTATTCACAAACATTCTTAGTTTATTTTGCCTAAAAAGTGCACGCAAGATGCATAGGAAGGGTTCAAGAAACTTACTGAAACCCCTGAGCAAAGAAGGGACAGAAACCTTTATCTCAGCACACTCTTGCTAGAGATAATGTACTATTCTAAAAGCCATAATTGGTGGATCACAAAAAAAGACTGTAGTGAGCTGAGCAAGCCAGGTTGCTTGTATCCTGTAGCTCATGCTCTAAGTACTTGCACAATGTGTAGGGGCAAATGATTCACTGAGTGTAGTAGTGTGCTGAGCGTGATTACAGAAGCAGCATGTCAAGGCAGCCTAATGACAGGCTCATCTTTTAACAATATTACTATTACTGGTCAGTCTATTTAGGTAGCGGTGTTGCTAAGACTGTAGACTGCACTGCAAATAATTTCAACACTGATCCTGTCAGCCTTTAAATATCTTAGATGATGCAACGTTGCGGCTGTGTAAGCTGTGAACAAGCTGTAATAGTTTGTCTGATCCTTCTGCTGACAGAAGGTTGCAACGCACATCATGTGATCGCTGCCACGCTGTTTCTTCATTTCTTTCAGTTGCCAAATATCCAAATCTAGCCATCACGTGCTTTTATGAATGTGAAGAAAACTGAGGTGTTCCCGTTAGTACAAAGAAGGCCCTTGTGTGGTCAGCCTTCTGGAAAAGTAAAGATATATTTGGCTGAAAGAACCTTCTCATATGTCTTCCGCAGCAGCAATCTTATCAATACTACTCTACGGCTGCAAAGGCTGGATAATAACTGAGAAGCTTAAGATACGTGGCTCACTGTCCACGAAAACCGGAATTTGGGCTGATCAATGAGTACGTTCTCTACCAACCAACCTAAAGACATGGCCGAAGATTCTATAATTCTAAGATTCTTTGTCAATAATTTAGATTCAGTCCTATCAATATTAAATTCTTAGAAATCGGCAAAAATATTTGTAGAGTTTGATCACTAGGAGCAACTTTTAGGTTTAGGAAACGTTGTGAATACGGCCCCTGACGTTGTACCGTACTACCAACGTCTTATGCAGTAATACATGTGATAGGGTAAAACCTGTGTTCACTGGCCACTCACCTTTTTGGATTTTCTCCTCAGCCTATGCCCTCTGTACCAGTCTAATGGAGAACAAAATTGTGTTAAATGGAAGCTTTTTCTATAAAAAAATACACAATGAAAACGAAAACATAAAAAAAAAATCAACCAAACCAAAGTGGACATTTTAACAATTGGTGGGATCGATTTAGAATAAAGAATCAAATATAAATAAAGAAAACAGGGCCAACCAGTAAATGCCCCAACCCTCATAATATAGCTTCACTATAGCTAATATGTCATCTTATTGAACATGGGTACAAGGTTTTGACAAAACAAAAGAGGTATCAAAGTAATGTCCGCTCTGATTACGTGTGCAATCACCAAACCTGTTCTCACCTTCATACGTCTCAAGTATGTGGACTGTGTCTCCGATCTGCAGCGACAACTCCTCCTCTCCTCTGGCATCATAGTTATAGATCGCTGGAGAAAGATGAGAGAGGACAAGATAAGAGGAGGAGATATAACAGGAGAAGAGAAGGCAATAAAATGTTTGGCTCCCTTGTGGCGCTAATTGTGTAACACTGGAATGTGTAGTAGAGGCATCACACATCCACAGGATGTCCACCCACACCGTCTGACACAGTGATGGTCGGGCCTGGCACCATCAATGCTGCAATATCAACACATTTCCGCCGCCCACTGAAAAGAAACCAATAATGAAGAAGAATGCCAAAACACCAGTAATGTTGGCGGAAAACAGATTAGCTGGAAATTACAGCAGGGAGACAACGACGTAATAAAATACCGCAGTGTTTCTGATTTCCCTCCGTGTTCTCCTAAGACAAGACTAACAGGTGACATCAACATACTTTAGTTTAGTGTTCAGCTCTCACTGAGGCACACACAACATCACGAGGCCATATGTTTGTTATGTCAACTGTCGATAGGAGACTTACAGACTTGTATCAATACGTGAACATGCAGTACATCTGTATTGAAACATATAGCATCGCACATGCATTGTCAAAGCTACTTCACCACGTCACCTTACACCGACATTAAATCCTGACTGGTGACATTCATTCTGACATTCAGTCAGAAGTGAACAACATGTTTCTGTCAGGCCTGCAATGACCAACAGCGGTCTCTGAGAAATACCTTAGGTGTGCACGTTTGCACACACACAGAGCCAACACAACTCGGAGTGTGACAAATGACGCGCTGAGGAAGCACCTGTGAGGACAGGCGACACGAGTGTGCATCTGTGTGCATGTCCTACTGAGGGAACGCATGCAGAGCCACTTCAGCAGAGGTTTCCAGAGGTGAATGGCGGCTTAATTAAAAAAGGCCCTCGCTGCGGGCAGTGGAGCCTTCCCAGCATGCTGATGGTACATCAAGTGAATCGACCACTTTCTCCCTCAGTCACTTTCCAGCCAACAAGCTGATTGTATTTCATGATTGCACAAAGAGTTTCATGTTAAATTTAGTTCTCGAGTTGTATTGGTGGATTATCTAGAGAAAGCATTTCTGTTTTTGTGACCGTGCTAAAATTACCTAATGTATTCTACACGCCCACAAATAAGATCACTGCCTGTAATCTATTTACTTTGAGTTCTGCTTTTTGTTTTTTAACTACTAGTGAGACAAATTAGGCAACTATAATTATATATATTTTTTATTCTCAAGACCAAGTAATTGATTAATTACCTGAAAAACAACCAGCAGAATAAGGCACTGGCTTGTGTCACATTACAGGAAACACATTTAAACTCATTCAAGTCTTACTGAATAACACTTATTTTAATAGGATAGGATACCAATTAGGAGTGCAGTTTGCATCAGCTACGGTTCTTGTGAATCTGTAAGGCATGATGAGACAAATTATAAAAGTTAAATATTTGATCCTCAGCTAAAAAAACAAAAACAAAATAAAATAAAAACCAAACACAAAGACAGAAGTTTGCTCAGTAGAAGACTGTCACAAACCAGAGTAAAGTGACATTTCAAAGGATGAAGCCTGGAAATGGCTGCACAGTTACATAACAGCAGACAGTCCGTCTCCAGTGTTGAGCCTGTACAGCTCAGAGTACCATTTCAACATTTCACCATTTCGTAGAGGACCTAAAGCGCCATGCGCCGCCTGCTTCATTCAGCCCTACGTTGTTTTGTTATCAAAGTGTAAGTGCATGTTCACAATGCATTTCGTGATCCCCAGAACATTCCAACAAGCCCAGCGAATCCACCAGAACACGAGGCATGGACTGACAATGGAACAAAGACCCTAGGAAATGAATTGAGTGGTATCGCGCTGAAATACAAAACGGCACCTTCGGTGTGTGAAGGCAACAAAACAATCAAAAGCGAGCTGGGATTATTCTGTGTGCAGCCATTAGAGAGCAGCCTAGCCACTCTAAAGCTGTATGCTCACTTAAATTATCATTAAGAGCAGCCAGAAAAGCCTGTAAATCCATCAACTACCGCATCTGTTTGTCTGGAAGTGGGTCACAGGTCCAGCTGACTCAGCATGTTGTCTAAATGGCAGGTCCAGAGAGGAAGCAGCCCAATAAGCAGCTCTGATAGAGATATAACGCGTCATTTTTCATCTGTAAATGTGTGATCTCACACCGAACAAATGAGAGCTGAGAGAAGCGGGAGAGATTCGCACTGGGCAAGAGGTGCAATTACAAAATGAACAAACACCACTCTGGGAGGATGCTGACTAAATGACAACCATCAAACACAAACTCTGACACATGGGGCCATAGTGGTGCAATTTAACACAGGAACTAAAGTAATTCTTGTCAGGTGGGGGTTGAATGACAGCTCTGATTACTCATAAACCTGTATTTGCATACCCAGGAGTAAACCGATGTCAATTAGGAAGCAGTGAGGGAGAAAAAAATCTATCAGAGGAAGAAGACGAAAAGGATGAGGAAGTGGACCATATTCTCCCCGGAGTGTGGCATGCAAATGTTTTTCTGGAAATAGGATAAACAGTAGCGTCATTTGCCGTGGGCTCATTACCATACATAACCTCTTGCATAAGGCTGTGCAAACTCCGAGAACATTATCATCAAAGGAAACGAGTGAGGAATCAGATTACAGACCTATGCACTTACCCAGCGCACGTCTACGCCCTCGCCAAAATTATAAGCTGCCTCATCTAAACACTGGACTGATTGTAATTCTACACTTTTGGTTCACTAATAACTTGAACTAATTGATGTAGTGTATAACATATCATTACACTCAGATGAGAATACTGTATGCTCATTAAGGAAAGGTGGGGAAAAGAAGTGCACAGAATGTGCTCCTGGAAAGTCACTGAGCCTGTGGATGACTGCTATGAAGTCCCAGCGGGCTGTACGCCAGCCAAGAAATGACAGGCAAGAGGATTCTGCAGGAGAGAACGATGAAGAGCGGGACAACTCTCAAACTGGAAGCTGAGTCGAACAGGCAAGAAACCCTGAAACATCTAGAAGTAGGAAGACGACGCCAAAGGCTCTGCTGCAACTTAGTCTGGACACTACGAGCCGACGTGACCGAGTGGAGGACTAAGAGCACAGAAAGGTCCAAGAAGAAAGGTTATCAAACTGCTGCAGTTGAATATATGGAATCTCCCCTTCTCTTTAAAACTATCAAGACCAAAGTTTGGCTAGCTTTTGTCCAGGATAGCACAAAGCCAACCACGGTGAATACCTTTCTTTACAGGTGTTCCTCTGAGACAGGCAGCATGTAGATTGTTTTGTATTCACTGGTTGGCTATTCCCGTGACATTTCAGTTCTCAGGTCTAGGGTGTGTTCATGGAAGTGAAACTATTACATCCTCCCCTAAAAGACAATGATTATGATGTGTGTATTATTTAGTGCACAATACACTCACAGTGTTATATCATCACAATCACAGCAAGTGAGTTTCCTTTGGATCGCCCTATAAGAAAGCCGAGTAAAGACTTGTCCACACTCTGAGGGACATTGTAATACTGAGCAAGGGAATATGCATTTAATACAGTGCTTAACTTGAATGAGAAGGTGTTCAATAAGCACACAGAACACCCTTTCCCAGGCAGCAGGATTGAATAGACGATGATTACACTTCAGCTGCACAATGGCTCTCCGAGGTAAGACGAAGGAGTCCGCAGAGGGGGGTTCCACACACACACGCACACACACACACACACACTATATGTTGAAAAACGGACACACGACCCTAAATGACCAGTAAAATCATTTACCTCTCGTTGCTTAAGAGTATGAGACTACACAAGTGTTTTATACGCCAAGCCAAATACATTTCACTCCAAACAGTTCACTGCGGTACACGGTTCACGGTTCAATTTGACTTTCTAGTGAGAAGGGATTTGAGTACCCAGCCTCACCTATACAGTCCTATATAGGTTTGATGTGTTTCCATGGCTTCATGTAAAACAAGCCTTGGGGATATACATGATGGTCCTTACAGGACATGACTGGAGTATAAAAGAAACACAATCTCGCCTGAAATCATCTCGGTGTAGTCATTTGTACATGACGAACGTGAGCAGAGTGAGGTACTGTTGCAGGTGTTTCCTGTTTCTTCCTGATGGGGGAGATGGTGGTGAGATGAAGCTGGCTGCAGCAAGCACTGCTGCACACCTGACAGGTTTTCTTCAGGGATCTGCCAAGTGCTTTTTGGATAACAGAGGGAACACTGGCCTGGAGGTGCACAGAAACAACCACTGTTTCTGCTGTCGATGGATTCTTAGCTCCTCTGTTTCACTCCCTCAACTCTAACCAAGGGTAAAAGGCTTTCCCCTCAAGGAGGGTTCAAAACTATTGTGTCAAATCTGTGTTTCAAGTTTAAAAATTCAAGAGAAACGCAACCTAAAGGTATCTTGTTTTACCGTAAAATTAATATGTTTATTTTGAGTTTCCTGCAAAGACTCATCTATGGCAAGACACTTTAGCCCTGAAGCAGCAAAGCATCCCCACAACATTACACTGCCACTTCCACGCTTCACCGAAGGTACAATGTTCAAAGTGTGGAAATGTTGATGTTTTGACTCATCAGTCCATACAACATTCCCCTAGAAGGTCTGAGGGTCATCTAGGTGCATGAGAAGCCAGAAGATGTAAATAAATGCCATCTCTATCCATCATCGATGAAATATTGTAGTCACATAACTGAGGTCAGCAATTCTGTGGATGTTTTCCTTGGTTCGTTTGTTCTTTCCTGGATGAGTCATCAACCATCAGACGCCACTCTCGTGTGTCTCGGACTAGGCACAAGGAAACATTTGGGTGTTTCAACAGACCATGGAAATATCAAGATTAACAATAACTCACACTCTGTTACTAAAAAAATGCAGTAGCAGAGGCAACAGACAGGTTTGGGGCATAAAGAGAGAAGTAAGGTGAAGGGAGGAGCAGAACTAAAATCTGCCACATCTAGATGCCAAAAGCATTAATACCTTCTGGCAGAACTTACTGCCATGCACTCAAGCTCCAACACAGGCCTCGGGGTATAATCTAACACAAGCTGATGACTCTACTTCCATTGCCTCTGTAGAGCAGAGTTATTTCTTTAATTGAAAATCATCTTCCCAATACAACAGGGAGGAAAAGCAGAACCAAGCTTATTACACAAAACCACGCAGAGCTTTTCACACACAGATTTGCACACAGTGGTCTCTGGTGTTACTTGTGGTGGTACACGAGAACCTCCACTGTCTCTGCAAAGCAAACCTAGCTGCACTTTGTGCACACACAAATGCTTTCTGTGTGACTCATCAATTCAACAGGCAAATCATAGAAATCTCATTTTTTCATTTTCATTCCTAATATCATAAACCTTTGCAACGTTTAGATGTGTAACTGATTTTAATTATTCCATGTGTGCACACTAATACAGAACAGAGAAAATTAAATTGGCAGAATCTACATAGATTAGCCTTTTGCACAACAAGAAGTAGCTAATTACGTCCTGCCCCGTGTCACTGTATATCCCTTGTGATATGATTGCTAATGAGTGCATAATTACCTGTAAATATTTGGAGAAACTTTGCAAAAAATTGACTCAGCGAGTTTACTTTGAAACCTCTTTGGTGGAACTGTGCCAAAATGTGGCTTCACTGATGAGCATATACTTGACCTTCATCAAATGGTTAACTCCTGACAGAGTACGTAGAGTACATACTGTACTAGCCACTAACAAAATCATGTTTGGCTCTTTAAAGTACACGTTTTATAAGCGGGCCTTGGCGAAATTATATTACCAAACCTATGTTTTTAGGGGTTGACCTCCATAATAAATTGCTCTGTCCCAACAACTGCAAACTGACCCTAATGTTACAGTCTAATCGGTTCAGACTAATATACGTCTACACAAGCGTTAAAGACAAAATAATCATTTGATTAATTCATCAACTGAAACAATTGGATAATTCAATGTACGTGGCACTGGCCTGATGTGAACTCCCTGAAATAACTTGCAATATGCAGCACAACCAAATGCAGGTAATGTTGTATTTATACAGTACGTTCTTCTGCAGTGCTTGTGGTTTAACAAGTGACTATTCGAGCATTTGAAAACAGCGAGAGGGGGGGGGGGGACTATTCACTCTGACATGGCTGTGCTGTTATGACAATTGTGTTTGTAGCACGTACAAATACCTACAATCATTTGACTCATGTTTCCATACAGTCTAAAATACAGAATACAAAAAATATAATCTTTTATAAGACATAAAATCTTTGAAGGAAAAAATGATTATTTCATGTATTTATTTAGCTGGAGCTCTACAGTTCTGTACATCAGCTGATACATTTCCAAACTATTCATTTTTTGGAAAGTATTTGATCAGCCACTGATGCTTTGCACCAGTGGCTGATCTTGTGTGAGTTTAGGTAGGTGGCATAAGATGGCGAGTAAAAATCGATTTCACGTCTCCACAAACTGTGTTTTCTTTTTTTTTTTTTTTTTTTTAAAGATTGTGGTGTCAGCTACAAGCAGTGAGAGAACTTCATCTAAATCCCTAAAGGTTGATCACAGAGTAGAACTGCCACTCAGTGAAATCTAAAATGCCTCCAGGGCCCGCCAACATCTGAGCCGCAAGGCTCTGACTTTATCGAGTATTTAGCCAGACACACACATTCAAACACACAAAAGGCCATTTCATCAAATGCCAGCTGTACTGAAAGGCTGTCTCTTGGTGCATGTTGCAGTCCCAAGCCCGTCTGCAACCACAATCAATGAGTGACACCTCTATTAAAAGTCACCAAAGCAACCCAAAGGAGATTTTAAAGGTGACAAATGCAACATTAATATGGACCGCAGCTGATATCTGACATTTTTGTAATCCAAGTAGATGTTGAGTCCTATGATTGCTGTTTTGCATGTTTCCCACCAAGTGGGATTAGACGCTTCAAAAACAGCTATTTAGCTGAAATAATGAATAATATGTTCATCTCAGGGACGTCATACCTGCCAACAGCGTAGAGCCAGGCTCCGTCCTCTGAGGTGCTTTGTTCGGAGCTGGTCCTTGCAGCCCATGCTTGACACACAGAGACAGACAGGTCGTCCAGTGTCAGCTCACCCACCGGCAGCCTGGCACAGCCTCAGCTCAGCTGCAAGCTCATCACTCTGGTAGAATAAAGCCTCAGCCACAGCACTCAGCTAGCTGTTCTTACGAATCGTCAATACAGACTGAGCTGACAGTCTGAGATTCACTGCTAATTCTTTTCTCTAGTTTTTACTCCTAGACTATAAAGTGTATTGCCACAAGGCAACGGAGCTGCTTATTCTGCTCTAAGCTTTTGTCTACTATGAAGAAAAACACTAATCTAGGAGAAGAAATGCTTTCTGACTTATGTGGCTGAGTATCTGATAAGTCTACAATTAAAAACACAGCTTGATAGCTTGCAAGCAAACAAACACACACAACATTAATAGCGTTCCACTGGGAGGATAAAATCATGTGTGTTTACTGCCCAACTCTTCGCTGAGTTACTGATGAGGGAATCCCTCTTGGTCACTTCACCTTAAACAAAATACCACCTGTGCAAGCATCACATTGCTGAACACAGCTGTTCAAATATAACATTATCAGTAGCTGGAAGAGTGACATTTCACATAAAAGAATTAATATGCTTATTGATTAGGTAATGGTTTAATAATTAAGCTGATTATACATCAAATCAGCACGGTTTTCCAGTAATTAGTTCTTCCTGGTAAAGCCTTTCACACCTGCTGGCAACCGTGATTGACGGATCACTCTACTCCCATTACTTTAGAAGTGCACAGATTCAATAGAATAAATAGTGCTTTGTCTTAAACTACAGAGAATTACATATATGTGGCAGTAGCTCTTTCCTTCCAGATTGTTTAATTCTGGAGGTGACATTCATTTAAGATGAAGCTATTTAGATGGTAAACTAAGCTGAAGTTTATGATTATGAACCAGTGACTTCAATAAACTATGTTAAATGGCTGCCTGATACAGTATAACAGCTTAAAGGTTCTATATTATTATGGGGGACATATTATAGAAAACCTACTCCATCTGTGTTTGTGCACATAAATCTCAGTCTCTGTTGAGCCCACAGACCCACAAACTCTGAAATGAGACATGCGAGTCTATTATTTGTAGTCAACCTATGTCAAGAAGCATTTTAAGATTAATTAACATTACACGTGTATCACCCACCTACTGAGTATCTTTGGCTGGAGAAATACCATCCTGCTGGATTTAAATGATGTCTTAACAAGTGACCCTTGTGTCACCTTGACACGTTAGACACCATCAGCCACCTGTCAGCCCAGCAAAGGCAGCAAGGCAAGACTGTTTTCAGACAATGAACAAGACGCTTGCCATGTTCACAATCAATACTACAGACCACCTGCCCGCGCAGCCAAGTAATAAGAGCGACCCAAATGTGTTTCTTCTTCATGTCATGCTGTCTTTCACAGCTGCCAAGAAGGAACATTGTGGATCACAATGTATACATGGAGGCATGTAAGAAAAATAATATAAAATATAAATTTTCTATTTTCAAATGTGTTGTGTTAAAGTGTTTTTTGTGCAAGAACAATGTGCAAACAAATAAGACTCCCCTTGGGAGTCATTCTGATGTTAATGGGATTGCCGTGGACAACAATGCACAAACTAATTCAAAGGGTTTTACAAATATCGCGATCATATGCCACGCCAACCACCAAGTACAACTCAGACTGGGGCTTTGGTTTGCCTACAAACACATTTTTCTGGCATGTGTTGCAGGGGAACACCGTGCCCAAACATGCTCACTACATTGTGATGATACCATCAAGAAAAAATGCTCACAACGTCTGATGACTAACATTCCATTTTTAGCAGGCTCCAGACTTGCATTTTTGCTGCAAAACCATGGTTTCAAATATTGATTGAATCGCACTATAATTAGAGGTTAAGAGACAAATCCAGAGATTAACTTGTTCCCAACTGCTTCATTCTCTCTGCCTCTCTCACCTAAACCCTATTGGATGTTACCAACATTTTAACCAAGATGTGGAGGTGTTTCGACTTGGTCTTAGCTCTGAGGCATGAAGGAACAGTGTGGAGCCTCTCAGCTTTGTACTGATTAAATAGGCCAGCTACGATTTGTCTTAGTTGCCGTCTCACAGCAAGACATTGGGAGCTGTACTATTAGAATTGCCCCACCAAGCAGCAGAGCAGAGAATTAATCTACATTTCTCTTTCAGAATGAATAATATCAAATGCATACTGACCTTCCAGGATGATGGCCAAACATCTGACAAAGTGTCCAAGGAAAACACGACGATGAAGAGCTATAATCAGTGCTGGGAGTCGTATACGAAAGAGCTTACTGTACACATACACTCTCATATCAAGCCTACAATGGCCCAAAGTATGTATGAATCACATAGGTTTAGCAGGTGCTACCATTATTTCTGATCCAAGTGAAGATCTAGAAATGTTTATGAAGTGTTAACTCACACAACATGAAGATGCTTTGTTTACAGATCTGTAGGACAGCGCAGTAAATGCAGCCCGGGCAGCTAGATAGAGGGTGTAATCAGTATTCTGCACAAACCACAACACGAGACACTAATTCATAAAACAATGGAGGATCCTTAGAAGGCAAACACACTTCCCCCCTCAAACCATTTCTCTAAGCATGAGTGACACACTTTGGCTTTCTGCGCCCATCATTTGGTAACTTCTGCTGCGCAGTATATTTTTTAACAAGATGTGCACGATGAATCATCCACTTGGGTGTAACACAGATCAGAACTTTTTTTCCCCTGAGGTTACTCATAGTAATATAAATTAAAGTAAAGTAAAAATCCACCACAGCACCTTCTTCTTTTTCTCGGTTTTATTTTATTAATCATTTGCTTGATTCCACTCCAGTAAAAGTGTCCAATTTTATCAGCTCAGCATTTTTACCTTGTACAAAGCTTTAGCGGGGCAGCAAGAAATAACCCGATTCTAAAACTGAACTGTGAAGTTAATATTGCTGAATGCTTTGTTAGGGACAATAACTAACCGGGAGCACAGTAATGAGTCAGACTCCGATTTTCTGAATGAAGTGCAACAAAGTAAACTCCTAACTTGGAGAAAGACTTTTTATTTCACACCCCTTCAAGGCGAACAGGCGGGTCAGGGAATTTACACGCATACACATGGTTAGAATTTATGTACCAACCCAGACTGCATTTTAATTACAACCATATTTGTTAGCTTACTGCAGCTGTGGGTGGGAGATGGTTTTCTTGGGTTTAGGGCGGGGGCTTCGCAAATTACTTATGGTCTCAGTCAAGAAACAAAGCGACTGCATGTCTATTTTCTGCTCCCAGTGCGTTACTCACCGCTAACCTGTTCCAAATGACAGGCGTCTAGAGTCGTCAGTCCTGTTGGCCTGCTGTCTGTCACACAGCAGTTTAAAAATATGAATCTTAGCTGCAGTAGAGTTAACACACACACTGTGTGTGTGTGTGTGTGTGTGTGTGTGTGTGTGTGTGTTAAGTTGTCCTCTTAGATAAGCTTAGATAAGTCTGTCATGTGTCCTACAGGAAGCAGCATTTCCTTACTGCCCAAACCTGCAACTGAAAAACACAACAGCACAGACAACTCGAGCACTTTCTCTGTTCAGAGTTTGTATTTTGTTACTTCATGTAAAGCTACATTACACAGGGGCGGGAAACCTTTCTCATGACAGTGCATGTTCTCAGAATAATGTGTCTCAACAGTGGTGTGTGGATCCAGTAAATAGTACTGTAGTACAACCCTCCTATGGAACAGTAACACCCTGATGAAACAGAATTAATGAGACAACACTTGAAATTAGCATCAAAAAGTATTTCTGATAAATTCACAACAGCACCAGGAGACAACTAAAAAACATTTCCCAGAAGCACTTCTGAGATGCCACAAGAATAACTAGGTTTGAATCCCTTTGATTTATGCAAGGCTGGTTGGTATTTAACAAGAAAGGAGCAGTGTAATAAAATTAGCTCAAGGTCAGGACAGATATGACTTAAGATTCCTTTGACAAATGGATGGTCTTAGTTGCCTTTCATAATATAAACATGGACCCTGAGTCCAAATCCTCTTCAAAATCCATTTGAAGTTTGTCAGCATTTCTTTCTGTAAACGAGATCCTCATGAATGTTGCTGTGTTGCTGTCATTTCACCACGTCAGCTCAGTAAAAGCTGGGCAACATTCTGAACATACCAGTGGAACTGGAGACATTGTTCGGAGGAGGAAGTCGAGCTAATGCCTTAGGGTAATAGTTATCCTAGGAAACAACGCACAAAGAAATCAAGCTTGTTGCCTCTGATGAAAACAAAGAAGATTCCAGATGCATGCAACAACAGTTTCCAAAAGCAGGTAGAGGAGCTCACAAACAAAACTTTACTCAATGATCCTATAACACCAACAGATGTCTGTGTACCAGACATGCAGATGATCACTGGACACATAAGCAGAGGCAAATGTAGGCGTTCCATGACTCCAGTTCGTATATTTTGTATTTCACATGAGTGAAAACCTCTTTTAGATTAAATAATGTAATGAGTGATTTAAATATTTAAAACACTGATACATTAGTGATGATATCCAATTTTGGTTCAGAGCGTGGATAGATCCCAAATTATACCGTAGTAATCCAAGCTCTAACTATAACAAAACATGCATGGGAAGTCTTTTCATTCTCTCAGACAAACACAACAAGCAGCAACAAAACAGAAAAGAGGGGGAGACAAGCAAAATCGAGTCTTTTCTTCCTTTTTTCTGAACAGATTTGTGTTTTTTACTGTGACACAAATCTAATGTGGCTATATTTCAAGTACTGATTAGTGTGTTAGCTAGTTCTATAAGCATCTAAATACTGTAATGTGTGGTAAACCGTTTTTTATTATTGCTATTCTCTACATTAGAAGACGGTAGCATTTATTATTAATACTTTTTGTGAAAAGACTTAAGGACACTGTATTCAAACATACACTAATAAAAGCCATAGGGACATTAGAGGAGTAGTAAATAGGATGACAAAGGTTTTACTGAAATGGAAATAGGTCCACAGTGAGCACTGCCAGCATAAGAGGGCTCAGAGAGTGCTCATTAGTGCTACTTGGTCAACACATGAAGTATTAAAAGTCTAACGGCTGTGCACCCTACCAATCCTCTGCAACAGTGATGTGGCAGCTGACTCTCTGTCTGCTAATGACTCCTCTATGCTTGCATTCAATGGGCCCCATGAGAACTCTTTCAAAAATGTTTTAAGAACCTTTATATTATAAAGGAGATTAGATATATTAGATATACAGATGCAATCATTAGTATCCGAATGGCATACGTTTCCTGCACAGCTCACGCTTATTTAAACCATAACCGATGCATGTCTGCTCTGGAGACAAAAGGACCAGAGGCTCGTGTACGGACTGGAATAAAAAAAATCAGTGCACATTTGTAAGGTGTGGACTGAGGTGTCAATCAAGGCTCTGACATAACCTGGTGAACTTCTCCATCAGTCAGCATCAGCATCCCTCACACTGCTGGAAGGCCTCCGTTCCACTAATGGACACAGCTGAAATGTACTCAGCACGAACGTGGTGGGGAAACATTACACTGCTCAAAAATAACAATGTGAAATAGATTGTAATGTTTTACATTACTGAGCAGGACCAGCCCTCAAACTATATAAACTAGTTTCATCAGACGATTGTGTCAAGAATGCATGTGAACATGTTTAACTAAGTCCCACAATCATTTCTGACTATCCTTCATAAACTGTATTTTACAATAAATCCATCAATTAAAAAAAACACACACACAATATATTACAATCACCTGCTGTGTGCGTGGTTGTAGACCAGTCGGTTATATCTAATGTAGTCATGTAAATATATAAACCACGTGTGGTTTCATGTAGATTTAGTTTCCTGGAGGTTTATTAGCAGGTGAACAAAACTAGCTCATCATAGTGCAAATTGGCAGATTCCAGGCAGGTGGAGTGTAAAACCTGGTCTAAATACATGGTATTAATATAAATGTATGAATGTGTTCATGATGACTTAGTAGCAGTAGCAGTTGGACAGAAACACTAGCTTAGCTACAGATGCTTTTCCTGAGGGCGTGTGTGTGTTTACTGTCCTGTGAAGGAGACATTGGAAGCTAAATGGGACAGTGTCCGTGTCTACTTTCTCTGTGTGTGTGTGAGAGAAACAACAGGCTGAACACACACACACACACACACACACACACACACACGTCGCGCGGAGCCTCTCGTCGCCTGCTCGAGTTTGCAGCCGAGGCCCCACAACCCAGGAAACAGCGCTGCACTAGGCGCGTCTCCAACGATTCCCAATCCCCGCAGTCCTCTTCCTCACAAAAGGCTGACCCCCCCCACACACACGCACACACACACACAGTTTTGCGTTTCATGCAAACTCGCCTGGCAAACACCGAGCCACCAGCTTTGCATTACCGCACTTTAGGAAAAGTGGCCCTAACGCCGTGAAACGAGGAACCAGCCGGTCTCCTTTTCCAATCACAATCCTTTCCAAACTTGTGCGATCTGAGAGCTAGGGCGAGCTAGCGATGGAGCATGCAACTTTTCATACGTACCAACTCCATACTTTTCCTTTTTAGTGGGCACCCAGCGAGACATCCTCAGTGGCGACGCTTCCCCCGAGTTGTCGTTTTCCCCTCTCAGAAAAGGTCCGGACGTGACCCCTTGTTGTGAGTGTGAACTTTTCTCAGTCTTCTCTGAGCTGGAGGGAGCTTCTCCGAGCAGCCATTTTCCACCAGTGACAGGACGCTCCGCAAGGGGGAGGAAGGGGACGCGGCCCGTAGGCTGAACCTCAGCTGCGCTCGGCGCTGACGCGGAAACTCAACCACACGGTCTTTGTGGGCAAATGAATAGTTTGGTTATGATGGTAATACAAACTATACATAATATATATATATATAATACATGACACAGAAGAAATCAATATGCAAAACAACTGTTAATAAAAAAAGTGTTAATAAAAAAAAATACATGAAAAAATGCACCATTAATAAAAAAATACACTAATACCACAAAACCACGTAGTAAGATATTAAAGACATTGTTAAATATGACTGTTAGGAACTTGTTATGTGTGTATTCCTGTCTTTCTCATTGCATGGCATCACCTGGTTGACTTTGATTGACTCGGGCCCAGAATTAGAATTCCTGCAGCCTATGTCCATTTCCTTCTCCCTTAATGATGAAACTGTAGGAGCCTAATGAGAGTCTGTTACTCTGAGCAGTGATGTGATGATGAACTGATGAGGATTGTTTCTCAGAGGTGTGTGTGTGTGTGTGTGTGTGTCAGCTAAAGAATAGACATCAGAGGATGCACCTGGTGCCAGCTCATCTTTAGTAATCTTTTCTGCACAAATGTTGCATCCTGTTGTTGGATCCTGTCATTCGGAGAAGTCTCAAAACAATAAAAGGACACATGCACCTTTTTGTTGGATTATTTTTGCCAGCAGGGAGCACTGTTGTATTCAAACCTATTAAATTACTCAATAATCTACCACTTTTACCTAAATATATTTGTACTATTACTTACTTACTTTTACTTACTTATCTTACTTATCTTTCCTGCAGCACAGACAAAAAGATACAAACTGCTTTACATTGTTGCATATTTCTATCTTGATACGGTGTCTTGAAGCAGGTCACAGAAAATGATGTTCAGCGTTTTATCTCTTGGAAAGGCATTCAGAAAATGTTTTTTTCACCTAGTGGGACTAAAGTTGCTTTGAAAGACATCTGGGCACTGTGAATCCACTGAGAAACACTGAAATTCATTAAACATCAAAGCGACTGCCAGTTCTTTTTTGGAAGAAATTGTATCTGTGCAGATTTGTGTTAAATTGCCTCTGAATTAAATATGAAGCAAAGATTTTGCCTTTTGCCTTCAGCAAATCCTTCTGCCTTGTAAATACCCTTCGCTCATGCATTGTGGGACATCATGTGGGTCACAGTTATTTATCCAACAGGACACTGGCCCATTTTTAAGACGGTCACATGTAGAGGCTTGAGGATAGCAAG
Source organism: Microctenopoma steveboyesi (assembly GCA_032359275.1). Taxonomy (NCBI): domain Eukaryota; kingdom Metazoa; phylum Chordata; class Actinopteri; order Anabantiformes; family Anabantidae; genus Microctenopoma; species Microctenopoma steveboyesi. The sequence goes on along the minus strand of JAUMHF010000011.1, from coordinate 10,300,386 downwards.
GCCTCATCATAAGCCACCAACCACGAGATCACAAAAACAGCTGAAACAGGGGGAATTGAACAAAGCAGATATCTGAAGCAGCAAGTGACTCATTCAATAACATGGATAATCTGCTCATTAGTGATGTTCCATCATTTGAAAAGACGCCTGAATATCAGGACACTTGTTCTGTTTTTTTAAAAACGGTGTGGTATGTCTGACCTAAACCCCAAATTAGACCGTTTAATAGTTGAAATGCTAAATATTAATGTTGTTCTTCATTTAAATGGGCTCCTGTTACATTACAAATTGCCTCAACAAGTGTTTTTTTTTCTACTTCTTCCTCTCCTTTAAGCCCGCCCATTCTTCTGTCTTTTTCCAGCTGCCTCTCTTGTATTGGATGTTCTATCCTTGTGCTCAGTAACTCCTTTGTTCGCCAAAGCATCCCTCACACTGCTACATGCCTGACTGGAGACAGAGCCCACCAGCACCTAGTTTATATCAAGATAGAGAATGTTTACTTCCTAAATACTAAGGGCTTTGGAGGGTTGGAAGCAGGTGAAAAAGAATGGCTTGTCAGTTGCTGGTAAGTCACAGTATCATTTGCCCTGTGGAGGAGCGTAACAAAAGCAGGGAACAGTAGTGTGCCTCTTATGATCTATACTAACGTGTATATGTTCCTCGTTCTTCATTGTAGTTTCAACAGATACAGTACTCCTGTAGATGCTAATCCATGCAGGGTGTCCCTGGCACGCCTCCAGCTGAGCCAGGTCATTTTCATTATTACTTCTATGAAGGCCTGTTATTGAGGGCTGAAACTTGAGAGCTACAAGTTGTTACCTGAACTCCAAAGGGATGACTCTCCGTAGGCCAGCTGCCCACCTACGAAGAGCTCCAGACTGGAGGAGGTCAGGTGACGAGTCCTGTTGGGAGAATTTAATACTAGAGGATGTTTTGACCCCTGTTGCTCGCCACCGACGTGCGCCTCGGCCCCGGAGCGCCATTGAAGGAGGCCAGCTGGACGAGTGGCTAGAGCACCTGAACGGGATGCAGAGAAACCTTCTTACAACCACAGTTCATGGTCAGGGTCCAGTTTTTAATAACCAGAACACATCCATGCCTGCTTTAGAGAAAGAAGCAACTGAACATGCCTGGAGACAGCTGGGGATTCCGTCTTTGAGCAGAGAATCGTCGTCATGTGGGAGTTTCAGCCAGTGTGGGAGTTCGCACGGTAGCCAGGAGTCCCTCCAAGCTGGGCCTTGTTCTCCTCCAGACTGCAGAGGAAGTTCAGAGAGAGCACATATAGTGCAGGCTCCAAGGAAGGAGCAGCCCAAAGTGAGCTGCCTTGCTCAGGTTAAAACTGGGTGGCTGCCTATCCAAAGAAGAGTGATGATGGTGGACGATGCTGGCTACCAAAATCAGGCCTCGGACCAGTCTGCTGGGCAGGTAAAATACATAACGAATATATTACAATATATATATATATATAATACAATATTCATATATTCCTGTCCCTACAAAAGTTTAAGGACCTTTTTGATATATATATATATATAGAGAGAGAGAGAGAGAGGAATATTTGAAGGAGTGGAAAAACACAAACATTCTTAAGACTTTTTATCTTGGCCTCTCATTCTTAGATAAATCTCCCAAAATGACTTCTTTCGTTTGGGGTTACCCCCTTTTCAACAAGCTTTTGCAAATTCTTTGGCTTAAGTTGGATTTGTCCCCGACGTCCCCCGAGGCTGTCTGATTGTGATTCTTATATGTTAGTTAGACAGCGTAAGCTCTGCAGGTCTGAAGGTAAAGTGCTGTGTAATGGAGCTGATGGTGCACAGTGCCAGGCAAGGCAAACTAAAACACACATAGTGCCACGGAGAGCAATTTTGCAGTTACCCGGGGAGATGGCAGAGCTCCGGCATCCTTTGAAAACAGCTTACTCTGCAGGAATTCCCCGCGTTGTCAAAAGGTTTACGACTCATTTGGAGCTATGGTGGCAGAGACTGAGCTCCGAGCCCTCAGAGAATGCAAGCCAGTGTACAGAGAACATTCAGCGGTAGTGCTACGACTTCAAAATCAATAAGGTGCTGTGCTGTACCAAAGATTTCACTGAATTGAAGCACAAAGCATATTACTCCTCTAGTGACTCTTTACTGGAATTAATGTGAAGTCGTCGTTCACGTTTTTCATTGAGCACCAAAGCATCTTACTGGTGATACAGCCAGCCTAAATCTGTATACTTATACAAAAATAGTTAAGCCATCTGTTTTCCTTCTATGTGAGAAGTAAAGCTGGCTGCTATATGTTGCATTAGCTTGATATTTAGCCTACATGTGTAAGACTGGTATCAATCTCGTCAAATAACTATAAAACACAAGTGAAGAAACTTTTTTCTACAAATTTGTACTTTTTTTATCAAATTCCTATTAATGTTTAAGTTACCCTTTAACAAAGATCTACTCAAACAACAGGTTTTTGATTATTTCTTTTTGATTTCTTTTCAGGTGAAACTGAAACAACCAATCACTCCAATATTTCAGAAGACTCGAGTAATGCCCAGGGCACAGGGTATGTAGTGGCACACAGTTTGTTGTATCACTTTAGAGGTGCGTACATGACCACTGGGCTTTCGGTATAGTCAAAACCCTCCTGAGTCCAACAAATGCGCAATTAAGCATCAAGTACAAAGTAAAAACATCACGTAGTGTTCTTGAACAACTCACACGAAGCTTGTGTTTCAACTGATGTTTGGTTTCTCATCAATTAGAACAAATATGGCCATGGGGGAAACTGCAGGGGCCAGTTTAGCCAGATGGAAAACAAGCTTATTTCAGGGCTGACTTGCCACATGGTTTACCTGCCTCTAATTAGCTCTAGCAGCTCCTCGCAGCAGTTGCCCCTGTCCTCTTTCAAATGCTCCACACTGACTGACTGACTGGGTGAACACTTTGAACAACACCTTATAAAATTGTCAATGTTAGATTTAGGTGCAGCTGATCCTGGGTGTTGTTCCATGGTGGCAGGATTACTGCCAAAGGAAAGGTGTTATTAGGTCTGAAAAGCAGATGACACAGTTGGGGTGAGGCAGATAGATAAGGAGAGATGCAAACTGACTGGTGACAGAGCCCTGTTAATCTAAACATGAAAGCAGCACACTCTCTGGGTTTGATCTTTCAGACCTGTCCTTGTTTGTACATAGATCACCCTGACAAGGATTTTGCAGCTTGGAGACATCAGTGCATCTGTCTGTGACGGCAAGGTAGTCGATGTTTTAGGACCCTTATTAGCATTATGCATTATTAGGCAAACATAAACTAGTCAGTATTTACTATTTCCACATGCTGTTTACACATGATGACAACTGCTCGACCTTCACATGTCAGGGAATAATTTCACAACTCAAGTTTCTGTATTTGACACTTGCTATTTGAGACTCTTAAATCAGCTATGCAGCTCCCGGAGTCAGTCAAACGAGGAATACATATTCATACTTTCCCTTGTTTCACAGTGAATAATAACGCAGGTGTACCCAAATTGGTCATGGCTGAAATTCCTGCAATGAGCCAAAAAAAAAGATGATCAACAAGAAACAAACATTTATATGCAGGGGTGATTCCAAATATGTCTTGTTTTGATGCTAGTTGCTGTTGCTCAACCATCAGTACATTTAAATCCACTATTTCCCATCAGAAACTAAATTAAACCCAGAATCAGAATATCCAACCACAATTATTCCAGGAAGAACTGATTCAGTTAGACTCCAGCTAGCAAATTATCCTTTCTGATGCTTTTTCTATGTTTCTGTTTTTCTGGTTGTTGCTGGCAACCCCTGCAAAAATAGTTTAATCAGACTGGAGGTCTCATTGCAGACACTTACTGCCCTCTCCCTCCATAAAAGTCACATTTAACAAACTTAAAATAGCCCGATGTTAATGAGCAAATGATAATAAAATTGGATCTTTTGCTCTGAGGGCCTTCATGTTTGGACAGGCTGGCCAATTTTCATTCTGCTCACCCCATCCATTTAGATACAACTTATGAGGATGAGGAATTAATTAGGAGGGTGGGACCTGCCACCACAGGGTATTTGCCATATGGACATGCTTCTTTATTTTCCTCTGGGATATTTGAGCCCAGCTAGAGGATATAATGACAGGGATTCTTTCAAAGGGGGCCCAAGTGGGCGTGGGGTCTTTTATGGGGGAATAGAAGACACACAGTGACAGCAGCATGTATGTCATATTTGCTACGTGGTACAGTTTTCACCCCACCTTTTGTTGTTTTCTTTAAAATGAAAAACACCACGGATGATCTGTATTCAAGGGTTATCCCAAAGTGAGAGCCTGTCACCATGGTAACAGCAGTAGGTGGAAATGCAGCCAGGCAGGCAGTCAGGGTTGCAAAAGCGTATCAGTCAGGGCTGAAAGGCAGAGCAGTCAAGTTGCTGTGCCACCTGAGTGAGTAGAAAAGTGACTCAGGGGTGGTGCTAGATTCACTTCCCTTTGCAAACGTCATTATTGACAGTGTCAGAATTGTCATACTGTCAGAGAAATGCCTGACTTGTATGTGTGTTTTTACATGTATAAAAGAAAAAAGAGTGAAAGCCTTGTGAGGAATGTATATAGAGGATGTTTCATTTTGCCAAAACAGATGGAGAGCTGGAGAGAAGTCACACCGGTCAAAGTTCTTCAGGTGCGAGACATCCGCAGGCACCTGATCAGGGCTCTTCTAATGTTAAACAGGTAACTGTCAAAGCGTTTTGTCCTTTTTAGTTCATAAGCCTGTCAAAAAATGTCTAATGTCAGTCCTACTGAGAACATGCTACAGGAAAGCTCTGTACACATAGCATAAGACAGTTGTCTTTACAATCTAAAGGAAGGACAGCTACTTTATAATAAAGTAATCCAAATTCAACTTAAAAGACTGTCTACAAAGTCAAAGATACAGTATAGCAGGTCAAAGCAGTGCCAAAACAGCCACTGGAATAATATATAAAGACTATTTCTGTTTTTGGTGAATGGTTTGGTAACACTTATCATTTTAAACACAAAGGTATTGTGCTAAAACTGTTCTGACACTTTGACACACAGGTACAAACGGCTACATCCCACGTTGGGCACAGAAATGATTGTTAGCATGTTTAACGCGACATTCCCAAATGAGTTATCCAAGTTAATCACATCATGTGAACCTGATGACATATACAACAGGAGCTATCAGTGTTTCTCCATGCTCCACCATCAGAATATCTTCGCCTAGGGGCCAGAATCTTTGCTTTTTTGCCTCTCAGAGTCTCATTGTTATTCTGTGAGGGATAAGTCACGCTGTGTGCTGGCTTCTCCCGCTGCTGCTTCCATTGCTACTGGGGCATTGACTGTGTCGAGCATGGGGAGAGTCATCTGACTAAAGAACAAACAGCAAAGCCCTGAAGAAAGACAAGACAACTGACCTGCTGTTGAAATGTAGTATTAAAGAAATGTGATCTCCTGCTGTATTACACGTAGTCATGCTCGCTTTTCTGTTTTCTACGGCAGCCCAAACTGGCACCGTGATTGTAAAATCTGCTTTATTGTGTTGATTAATGACAGAACATTTAGCACGAGGCATTAACATCAACAAAAAGGCGGAATGGGGTTTCCATGCATAATTAAAGGCATTTATCACATAGAATCTCTTTTATCTGCACGCTGTAGATGCCAGAGAAGCAAAGGTTCCCTGCTAACGAAGAGGACAGACCGGCGAGCTGGCAAGTGCTGAGGAGAGGCTGGAATACCAACAGAGTGTCTGCTCTCCCCGGAGGCAGTCACTCCATAGAGCTCCCCACAGGGACAAGCTCAGACCCTGATAGGAAGTCCCCTCTGATGAAAACCACCGGTTTAGAGCCCCTTAAGCACGCATCTCTGCATCAAACAGCTTCTGCTGAGCCCTGGAGACCAGACACTCAGCTGCAAGGGGCAAACAGTGCAGGCACATACAAGTCACATACTCCTTTTAACAGGACAAGTAGTGTTCAGCCTATGAGGGCAACAACTCCTCTGTGTAGAACAAACCATAGCTCACAGCCCTCACACACACGGCCGAGTTCTGCTGTGATTACACTTGTGCCTCAGAACAAAGCTGGCTTCTCCTCCATCACCATCTCCTCCAGGAAGGTGAGCAGATCTGCCAGTCTACCCGACTCCTCTTTCCAGTCCAGTAAAGCCCCTTCACCACCCCCAGCCCAGCAGCCCATGGACCAAGACGTCAGGCAGGTCACAGTGCAGCGGAAGGCCACTATAGTGAAAGTGAAAGAGCAAAGGGTGATGTCCGGCCCTTCTCTGACTACAAAAAGAGAGGGGACCCCACCATCCAGCCACGGTGCAGAGACAGTGGTCCACAGAAGAAAAGCTACCATTATCAAAGTGACAGAGAGCTATAGTTCAGCCAAGAAAGAGTGTGGGACAAAACACCCAGAGTACAGACACAGCTACACAGAGGGCGTGTGTAAAGGCAACGGCACATGGAGTCATTCACAACACAGTGGAGCTCCTTTGTATCACCATCTAGATCACAGGGAGAGGCCGAACCATGCTAGGACGCCAGATACATCCACTTCAGACCCAGAGGATAATGGTGGAAAACTGCACAAATCCACACTGAGCCTTTTCCTGAGCAGCCCCCCCGCTAACAGAACAGCACCCACTCCGTCAGAGGTTTCACCAAAGGCTGTTGGACAGAGATCGGACACACTGCACAGACCGCTGAGCTGGTATGGCAACGTGTTTAGACACACTGAGCCAGGCAAGGAGAATGTGACACAAGCAGCCGCCAGGAGTTTTGGCCTTCCACGGGAGACTGGAATCAACCCTGTAAACGCTGACAGTAGTTTCATCAGCCCTGGAAAAGCAGCGAGAGAAGCAGGTCAGCTCGTGGCAAACAACTTTGAGCAATACACAGACAATGCAGAGGCTCCAGAGCGGAGGGCATCCCCCTGTCTAACTCTCATCAAGGCCCCAGGTATATGTCCCTGTCCCACTCTGACAGTCTTCTTGTCAGCACGCAGGCTCCCTCTGACTCTGATCTCTGATTTTCAAAGGATAACAGCGTCTGAATATACACTTCCTCTGTGCCATTTGTGTGTTCTAGCTTGAAATTATTTCACACACTTGAGCTTTCTGAGGCTGAACATTCAGACATGATATTGTCTGTCACCTTTGATGTCTTATTGATAGACTTTATTAGACTGAATAGAGAAGACTTCTTTATCTGCAGCTCTGAGTGCAATCAATCATACTAGAAATGCACTTATGCCAAATAACAGTGCCTAGACTCAGAGGCCCTTTTGGCATCTAGAGGTGCGCTTTCATTCTCACCTACTTTTATTTTCCCAAACATCTCTTTGCATATATAATCTGTTCTAGTCCCCTCATTCCTTGGCAGCACAGGGGAGGCAGATAAACCACAAGCTGCTAAACATAGTGAAAAGAAGCCATTTGGATGTGTTAGAATCAATGCTGCCATCTAGATCCTGTGGAGATCCTGACGTTGCATTTACATTGAGGGGACTCACAGCTGAGCTAGGTCCTCACTGGACTCGTCTTTCAAAGACGAAACTCTCATCAGATTGTGACAGGTCTCCTGTTGCTCTTTTTCTTCTTGACCTTTCCATATTTCTCTAGAAAGTTCGCACTCAATATTTGTCACTTCACCCTACAGAAACAGTTTTTTCTGTCTATATATTCTACACAGACTAATAAATATGTTCATAATTGCATAAAACAACTAATCTATATGTTTAAGATAAACGTCCAAGAAATGAATACATAGCTGCTTAACTAGTTTGTGGCACATTTATATTTTTTTACCTCAATATTGGCAGAGAACAAGCACACAAAGAAAATGTTAATAACCTTGCAAAGAACCAAGAGCAGATTTGCAGTTCTCATGGAATCATGGAATAAAATCTGTGCTGCATAAGCACAGAAGTGTTTACTAACTTTAGCTTTACACCAAGTCACCTTACACTAGCCTCTTTGTTATCGCCTCCTTTATTGCTCCAGGAGCATATTAAATAATATTTGACTGTTTTAAGACTGATTTAAATCTGATGTTAAATGTTTAGGTAGTCCGCTCCTAACTGGTGAATCTCATCACCACCAACAGAAATGCTGTTTTAATAATTGAAATATTGAAAACAGCTAAAGCTTGAGTTTGAAAGAATATTCAGGTGAATTGGTTTAAACGAGGAGGGAGATTTCTGCTGGGAAGAAAAAAAATCAATTTTTCTTCACTCGTGATGTCTTTTCTCTGCGTGAAATTATTAATTATTTTTTAATCGCATTCATTAAGAGTGTCATCACTTAATTACCGAGGCCTGAGGCAACATAATTTAAATTCAGTGTTTAATACAGTCAACCTCCAAACGAAATAGTATTAAAACCTGCTTGTGGTGAGCAACAGCAGAATAGTAGCAGCCAGTGTCCCTGTCTCACTCCGTCTTCAGTCATATCAAAGCTCTCCTGTGTTTCAGATCCACACTCACATCAGTCTCCAGAGGAAGTGCTTGCCCTCAATGCAGCTGCAGTCATAGCAAATATCAAACTCCAAAGACAACTTAGTAAGAAGAAAGCACAAAACGGCTCAGAGAAGGACTCCAGTGCCTCCCCCCAGGGAAATACTGGTATTATTACTTCTCTCTTTCTATAATGTGTAATCATTATACAGTATCTCACCTCATAAAACATTGACATTTGTAACAATTAACTGAAAAAGCTAAAAGCTCAATTATTGTTGTTGAACTATGGAGCTCCATCTTTTTGAAATCAATACTGATGCAGTGAATACAAAGAAGTAGATTGGACTCAAGTAAGTGAGGCCAAGCCAGGTGTGTAGGAAATAATGTTTATCAGATTTTCTCTGCCTTAATAGTGACAGATGAGGGGAAAAGTATGAAGCCACGTTCTGATCAAAGCGCAGTCCAGCGCCACCGTCTGCCTCCTGCTGTATTTATTTCACTGAGCCTCGACCCTCAAAGTTCACCTAAAACTACTTCTCTACAGGTGAGTAGAGCTAATAAAACCACGAATGCAGTTTCCTAAATAGCAAAAAAAAGTTAAGTGGGAGTGAATTTTAAGATTTTATGTTAAATATGGGTACATATTTGTTTTTGTCTTTAAAACCCTAATTAATCGTAGTCCATTTTTACTGGACATTGTCAGTGATTTAGAATGACACATACATACTGCTCTTGGAGTTGTTCCTGGGATTCTCAGGAGCTTGACATGTGATGTTGAGCTTAATTTTTCTGTCAATGATATGTTCCTGGTCTTGGCAGGAAGCACTGCAGAGATCCAGACCAGGCTTCATCAGTCGTTCCCAGAGCAGAGTTCAAGAGCTGGAGCAGAAGACACAGGAGAGACGGGAGCTGGCAAATATGACAGACCCACGGTCAGCAGCTGCTGTCAAGCAAAAGAGAGCCCACAGCATCCGGTCTACTCGTCTGAATGGTACTATGTTAGCAGCCACCTTTACCTCTCTCCTTTACTACATTTTGTTCAATGGGTGTTTTTTCTCAAAAGCATATGGTAGGATATACCATCAACCAGTACAAGATGTACCACGTCTCGCCTAATGGTAGCTAGGATTGGTCAGCACAATGAATGCACAGACAGATTTTACCCTAACCCTTATTTATCCAGTCAGGTTAGCATTAGTTTCTTTTCCATTCATATTCTATACTTCACTTTTGAGTTTAATTAGAGGAATGAATTTACACAAGTGCAATAGAAATGATGATGTATATGAATCATAACATAGGCAAGTGTCTGCTGCCTTTAAACTAGTATTTAGCCATCTGTAAGAAAAAAAGAAAAGAAAAGGAAAACCACATGAAAAAGGAGAGAAAGGAAAAGAGAGGGAACTGGTGCTTAGCTGTTCGTGAATGTAAAAGACATAAAACAAATAGATTTAAGTGCTGAATATGCAATTCCGTCTCTATTCCATAACAAGGTTTCTGAATGAGCCAGCATTGGATTTCAGTGGAAATATTTCCGGGGACCTTCAAATGTCATTAAGCTCCTGCACTCTTCTGTCTGATTATAGTTCCACTCAGGGATCCAGGTTTCATAGTAAACAATATAGAAGCTCCTTAGGATTTACAAGATGCATTTTATATCTCTTTCTGCCCTCTACTGTCCAGGCAGAAAGACACACCAGCCTGTCAGTGACTTATTTTACTCCTGTCGTTTTGAGCCTTTAGCTCAACTTCAACAGTATTTTGTGTGTGTGTGGGTGTGTGTGTGTTTGTGTGTGTGTGTTCTCACGTCTCCAGATAACCTTTTAAAAACCAGACACAGAGTCATTACTGAGAGAGATGCACAGCTCAGATCCAAGCGGTGAGTTCCATTTCAGTCTGTACCTTGGAATGTTTTCAGTTGCTTTCTTACATCTGAGGTGTACACTGAATGTTGTGTTGTATAGAATTGATATACAGCAAGTCTTCTTATCGTAATGACAGATAAAATGACAAAAATCCTTTTAGGTCTCAGTTATTTTTCCACCAGAACCTCTGCCAATAATTCTTAAAACACAAAAGCACATTGTGTTACAGTCCGCTTGTAGAAGTGAAGAGAAAAAAGGAGGACGAAAAGAAGAGGGAAGTGTGTCTGAGCAACCGACAACGAGTAGTGCTTTTCAAAAAGGTAATCCACACAAGAACTAAGCGACACAATTTACTGCACACACTCATCATTCAGTCATAAAATGTGATCTGATCTTCACCAATGTTTTGAAGTTTATTAAACACAAACAGCCGTGATATTTCATGCTTTTATTGAACACACCCATTAAGCATACAGAGTGATAGTTAACAAACTAAACAGTTTCAATTATTGGTTACACCCCCCCCCCCCACCCCCCTACCCCTTAAAAACGCACCCAGGAATTGAATAATTAGACCGAATTGTCCAAGGTTCCTAAATGTTATCCAGGCCTAATACACAGCCACAGAAAGCAATTAATGAATAAATAAATGAATGAATACATGTATTAGCATCTTAGAAAGTTAGGTCACATTTCATGGCCAATTTATGCAGAAAACCAGGAAACAATTTCATTGCTTTTTTATTTTACTGTAGTTGTTTCTTATGGGAAATGGGTTTTAATATTTCATTGTATACGCAACAAATAGTTTTTGATGAAGACACATAAAACGAGTATATGTAGCAGTACTCAGACCATGTGGAATAAGATGTTTTTCATATCTTAAAGCTACATAAGAGAACAAATCGTGCATAGTTTAGTTAAGAGTTAATACGGTAAAAAAGAACAAGATCATAAGATCAATCTTTTGCTGTGTTCCAGTAGTCGTCTCATAACGTTAAAACAACTGCCTATTTGAATTTCCCTGACATTTATTATAAATAAAAACGATGTAGGGAATCACCAAATCCCGTAAACTGTGGAATACAGGAAACAACCACAGCAGCTTGCCACAGTGCTAACAAGTCCTCGCCTGTGATCTAGAACAGAACATTAATTGTGTATATGACCCACAGGCAATTGAGCAAGTACTAACACACCTTTCTCCTACAAGCTCAATTAAACCTCGCAAATGATGAAGCCTTTTGTAGTAATCACCAACACTAAAGGGCTGTGGAAATAATGTGGCTTTTTTCTCTTTCACAGCAGTGCAGCAGTTGAAAATAATGGCTTTAAATTGCCCGTCAACTCTATTATGCTGCATTGAAAATAATAGACTGGAGTGGAATACATGAAGTTGAACTTAAAGTAAATTTAAGCATAAACCTTGGAATATAGAATAATGGGATGGATGAAATACATGGTGTGTTTTTGTTGAACCAGACAGGTTGACTTTCTGGGTTTGATACTAATAACTAATTACAATCATTTGTGTTCATTGTATCCCATAAGTCCAGCGCGGAAACAATTTTTGGTCATTTTTAAAGTAAGTTTTATCATTTATTTTAGATTATTAATAATAAAAAGTATACTATGTTAAAATATAATCTCCCAATACTATGCCTTTTTAAATTCACATGTTGAATTGTCAAACAATATGTTTTATTATTCCACTAGATGTCACTGCTACCAAACGTTTGCTACTTTTTGCAAGCCTCCTATCAGTTTCTCAGAAAACAAATTTTAGTGGTTTTTCCACAAACGATGTGGGTGTTATTGTTTGTTTTTTTTTGTATGGTCAATAATTATCAACCTCTAAAGGATAGGATTTTAATTTGCTGGATAAATTATTGTCACTCTTTCTCACTCTGCACCCCACCTCTTTTATGTCATTACGGAGAGAAACTGTGAACAGTCCCATTGTGTTGAGTGTATGAGGTCTGTGTTCCCCCTTAAACAAAAGGCCCTTCAGTGGCAGAGAGTGCTACCGTGCAGTGCCACCATTCAGCCATCCACCCACATTGCTGCTGTGGTAGATAACACGGGGAAAAGGGGGTATGTTACAGGATCCAGAAGGTCCCCGAGCAGGTGCCGGGAACCTGAACAGTGTGAGTGAGAGGGGGACTGAGGTTGGCCTTTATTTTGGATAATACTGTACAGCATTCAAATCTGAGGCATACATTACTTACAAAATCTATATGACACATGGATGGCAGAGACTGGTGACTTATATAAGTGTTTAAGTCATTTGAACAAACTGTGTCGTTGTTGTTGTTGTTGCAGAAACTGTTGGATCAGATTCTTCAAAGGAGCAAAAACTGAACGACTGAAGACGATGACATGGCACAGCCTGTAGCATAGCCTGTTCATAACAAAGTGAAGAAGAGTATGACTTAAATCATCATTTTATTTCATGATAAAGCTCTAGTTGCGCTATGGCTACAAATTGTTTATCTTGTTTAATGTCATTCTATTTATTTAGCATCTTTTCTACAGCGTATGCCTAACGAAACATGACAGGGAGAAGTCAGTTATCTTCTTGCTTATTCAGATAATGCATTACAAAACTAAAATATATATGTACATCTTTATACGGAAGGTTAAATAGATTAAAATAGTTATTACTATGCAATAAATAGAATTATTCTGATCCAGATCGGCAGAAGAGTATATTAGTATAAAAGGCCTTTTTATCGATACATATGTGTCGGTGGATATGATTTGTTATGCTCAAACATCATACTCCGACTGATGTCCTTCTGATGTGACATCTTCAGTGGCAGTGTACGATGTTTATTGTGTTGTCTCCTGATTGCAAACGGCCTTTCTCTGCAGGATGCTTCACGGGCTGCACAGTAACCTCTCACTGCTCGATAAAGCAGCGATGTCCTCGTACAGACACTCTAGCGTGATTCAATTGGATGTGAAGCAGAGAGACAGAATAAGACAGAATCATTCATTATGCTTCACAGTCCCATCCAGGACAGTCTTCAAATGCCGTTCTCATTATACAACTAATAGCACATGGAAGGCTGAAGTGGGCTCTGTCATCATTCAGTGCCAGCGTCTGCTGTAAGATGGAGGAATGTGACCTCTTCTCACTGAAATTGTCCGGTTAAAGGACAGTGCTGATTTGAATGGAGCTTTTGTCTTTGTCTTTGTCTCATGACGGACTGAGAACTGGTGTTGCAGATTTACATTTGTGGAAAAGATGATGACTTTTTTTGTGAACCGTATTTCATGCTATGTGTGGGTTTATTTTGGGCACTCGTGGTCCGTTGTTGCTTTAGTAGCGATAGCATCAATGAACTCAAGGACAATAAGATATTAATGAAACATTGATCCTGTAAGAAGAATATGTGTTGCTAACGTGTCTAAGTGAAAATAGCTTTGTCTATCCACTGGACAAATGACAAAATGTTTTTTTACTATGCAATGTGATATAACTCAATCCTTTTTACTGTGACTGTGTATTTTTCATTTCAATGTAACATGTACTTTCAGTGTGTTCTTCTCAAATACATTTTACTTTCAAATGTGGTCGTAACATTTGTGTCCAAGCATCGCTGAAAAGTTGTATTTCTTGCTAACTGCTCAGACGTAACACTGGCGAGATGGAATTGGCTCCATAAAGATTTTCTATTGAGTACTATGTCTCCTAGGAGTCTAGTAACACACAGTCCTGATTTTCTGTGTGCTCTCTGCACCTTCTCATCTCCCTTCAAGCATCCATTGGTTCCTTAAAAGAGGAAAAGAACAGCGCTCTGTGATGTCCTAACTAAGATTCAGTAAAGTCTGTAGAGTAAAGTCTGTAAATCCCATTTAATGCTGACTGTGGTTTCTGAACATAATGACGGCCACAGGTCCCTCTATCAGTCATGTTTTATACAACATGTGGTGCTGTGACTTAAACGTAAGCCTAACATATCTAAAACACTACTGTTGAGGGGAGAAAACATGCCCAGGAAACCAGTCTGCATGTGGATATCTACCTATTTTTTACCTGCATCGCCTTCAGAAACAGATAGTCACGTAGTCACACAGTGCACAGACTTGAGAGCTACCTTCAATGGTCCCCTACCATACTACACATAGGTTCATGGGCACTGATCTGTTGGAGGAGGACACTGATGCCAGGCTTTGTCAGAGCAAAAGCTCTTGTCTATATTATGCTGTTTGACAGGATGACCACTTTTTTGTATGCACTGCTGTGGGCTGTCCATAGAGCATTGGCAAAATATTTCTTTTTGCTCACTCTGAATAACAACATCTATCCATTCAACACATCTCTGAGAGAAGGTGGGGTCGGACGCCTTTGCGATTCTTCGCGTCAAGTTAAACCAGGGATGCCCAGAGAGAGACCGGAAGTGCAAAGACTCGATCTAAATAACTCAGTTTGGATAATGTTCATATTTGAGAAGCTGAAAACATATCATGCATATGGACATTTATTTTGAATGATAAGGAAAACACAGCCTAGACTTTTCAACAACCTTAAGATTAGTTTGTCTACTAACTAAACCAAAGTCAAATATTTGTTTACGCATATTATTATTTGACATAACTTTGACAAAAAAATATTAAACCAACATTTACGTACTTAATGTACGTCACGTGGCTATTTTCACTTAAACGAGTTTTGGGAAATAAGTTTTATTTTGAAAGCATGAACCGGAAGCTGTGTGTTTCATCTTGGTCTCTTGACGCTGGTGATCACGGGGCGCTGTGTTCCTTCAGGACCTCGCAGAGGGCTTCAGTGAAACACATGGTCTTCACCCAGAAGACAACACATCCCTGTGCCCGATGTCATTCGCAGACGAGCGAGGAAACACCAAACAGGGGTCTTTGTGGGTGTTTCCTCCTCGCACCACTCACTTTGCGCGGGTCTGACCCGGCGTCCGTGGATGGGGAGAGCGCGCGCGGTTGAGTCAGCTGTCCTCGGGATTCCTGAAAGCACCGCGCTCGATCAAATTTCAGGAAGTCATTTAATTCTGGGGGCGACTCCTGCACATCAGCTGTTGCCGGACTGTGATTGTATGATGGTTGCGCCGCAGTGAAGCATTTGAGTGCTGCCGTCCGCGCTCCAGCAGGGCATCATGAACCCCGGCAGTCTGAAGTTTGTTCTCCTGACAGCGCTTCAGGCTTTTTCTGTCTCTCTATCAGTGGGGGACAGTGGGCTCCTCAGATCTGCTCAGGGTAAGATGTAAAGAAGACGCGGCGGTGACCAATTGGTTTTGCTTTTATTGTGTAGTATCACAAATGTCATGCACAAAATGAGGAAATAGTTACATAGTATAATATTTATTATTACTGGGAGATTTTCAGAATATCAGGTTATGTATATTTAAATGAACCTGTCTGCATCTGCTGTGTGTCTGTTCTATTTTATTCCTCATCCATTACCTTTTGGCTGTTCTGGGTACATCATGATTTATGAAAGCCTTTGTCACTACAGCAGATTTACAGATCTGTAACACATGTTTGGGCAAAGAAAAGTCTCCAGTGTAAACAGGCTTTCTAAATTCATGGCTTTCTCCCATCCTCTCCAATAGTGTGCATGGCAAGAACAAAACATTTTAGCCTGCAGTCCACCCAGTGTGTACCACAGGAGCGGAGACTCTGTATAATTGATGCTGCTGAAAGTCCCTTTGGTAATCAGTGGCACCACTTGAGTCAGTTCACAGGCACTTAAGGCGTATTTCTGTTTCTCGAGGCACTTCGAACATACTTCTGTCTTCACAAACGTAGCATATAAGTCTTATTGTTGGGTTGAACCTATGTAGTCGAGTAGCTTTTAACATCTGCATAATACACTGCGAATCACATTCCAGCAACAAATGGGAAGTCACCATGTTTGTGTCTACGCTTGTGTGTGTGTGTGTGTGCGTGTGTGTGTGTGTGCGCGCGCGCACCGTCATTTCAATTTCTCACCAGTGCTCCATGCCCTAGGTGACATTCAACAGGAATAATACAAACATTGTGTGAAACTGTGGGGAGCGGAGGAGCTGCAGTGGAACCTTTTTCCATCCAAACACACTGGCAGTGATGACACTTAACTGTGGGATCCTGGGAATTAATTACCAGCAAGGGCAAATGTGTAAAACTGCGATTGAAGCATGAGGAAGTTGTTCATTTATTCATCAACAGTTCATCACCATCAGAGGTTTGCCTTGATGCATTTTTCCATGTGTTCACCCAGACTCGCTGCCAGTTCGTTTGTGTGTGAGGCTGAGAAAGTCTCAGCTGATCTGTACTGGCAGCATATTTACCTGCTTAGGGGTGACTTAACTGGCATAAAGAGCAGGGGCTTGTTTGCACACACACATCAAACATGAACTGTTTTCAGCTTTTTACACGTGCTGATTTTTTCCCCTCTCTCTTTTATATCCTTTCATCATCACACGCAAACCTTCAGAACATCCACTTGTTTTTGGACAGTTCAGAGACAAAACTTTGTCTCCACTTGGTGCATATTTGTCTCGGCTGCCAGGATCCGAACGCTGCTAAGAAAAGATGGAGCAGTTCATCTCCATGCAATGTCATGTTTGCATAAATATTTGATGCGAACACTCCTTGAGCTTTAATGTCGGGTTTCTTTTCCCTGTCTGTCTTGTGCATGTTTCTGTCCTGTGAATGATTTCCTCCAACGGTTGACACACTAAGTGTCAGACAGTATTTACTAGCCAGCCGTACTGCCTCAGCCAACATGACTGTCTGTGCCTCGAGGTCTGCATGCAGCTTGCGTGCTCCGTGTTCACACAAATGAAAGTTGAGCTGAGAATATATTTTTAGACTGTAGTAAAACATTCCTTTAGCAAACAGCGTCCTCCCCTAGAGAGGCATTATCACTGCGATGTGACCCATCTCAAGACGGAGACTTTCAGCGTGAATGGATTCAGACCTTCCAGCTGTGCCGAGGTTGGCAGAAAGAGTTGGCCGATGAGTTTTTGTCCATTAGGACAGCTTGATCAACCAGTTGCTGTTCTGCAGCGGGAGAAAATAGCTGCACTGTGCTTAAGTGGCCTGACCTTACATGTGTTGTATTCATTTGGTTGAAGCTGCCTTGGACTCACTTGACCCTCCAAACAAATGTTTAACACACAAGTGGAAACGTGATGCCACCTCTGGACTTTTTCTGTTGGACTTTCACAGCCAAACGGGTCAGAGGTGATCTCAGCATCTTCTCTCTTGTCTGGTCCGAGAGCCCAGCGGGATCAGATTTCTCTTGTCACTGTTAAATCCATCTGGGTTAGTTCTGCTTCCATGCAGTCAGTATTTCACAAGAATAGTTTATGAAATCCATCTGGTCACTGCATGACCTATTGGAACATTATAACAAATAATTTATAATTATATTCTGTTGCACTGTTTTTTCCTGTTATGACAATGAACATGTCTAATGTGAAAAAGGAACAGACATAGAATTCTAGCAGACATGGAGCAACATTAGCAATGCGATGCGTGTTTCAGACTCCCTGACAAAAGCAAGACCTTCATTCAGGCTCCTTCTAGTTCTGGTGTGAGGATTTATGGTGATTTTAATTGTCTTAAAGGTACAGTATATTGACGACTTTAGAACAGGAAATATGCTCCCGAATGTGTCTTATTGTGGAGGCCTCCTGTGGCACAGGCAGCACAAGGAGAACACTGAACAGCACCGAGTACTGAGATACTGAATTCTAAAAAGAATTCGGATTCAGATTGAGATTTTATTTGTCACATGCACAGTCACACACAGTACGATATGCAGGGATTTCTCCATCTTCTCGCTGATCAGATAATGTCAGTGGCTACTGTTTGATTAGTACACTTTGTGCTTCGTATCCACCTATTCTATAATGAGAAGGGACTCGCCAGAATATGTTTCCTAATAGGCCGTTGTGTTACCAGGAATCCCATACCTGGATGAGATTCTAACTGACTGACCCAAATGAAGTTCTGCTGCTGCCTTTCTGAGTTATGTTTCACAGGAAAACCTGTGATGCATTTTTTAAGGGAGGCAGAGAAAGCGGTGCATCAAATAACTGCACGCAGATGAAAGTTTCGAGTAGAACATTGACAAATCCAAGACTGCTCAAAATTTGGGGTCGTCATTTTCAAAATGCCTAACGAGATTTGCAGGTCTTGGTTTTCATTACAGAATACTAAGAGCCCGAGCTGATGCCTTCCTTTTAAAATCTGCACATCTTCTTATTTGCATGGAATCGGGGGGGAAAAATGATGAGTGTCCATAAATTACCAGTACACGAAAACAAGTCATTAAAGTGAAAGCAAAAATGTCTAATTCAAGACCACAATTTCTCAAAGTAAGAACACAAATGCCAGCATCTGTTTCTTTGTCGAGCTAAGACATTAGAAGTATGGTTAATCATCCTAGAATAAAATGATTGGTGAATCAAAGTAACACGAGAGTAACACAACAAGTTCAGATTCACCAAACACTGGTGTCAGTTACTGCTGTGATTATAAAGTGGACGTCCCTGTGTTGAGGTTTTATTTATTTATTTATTTCTATGACAGAGAGGAATTCCGTGGTGCTGGTAAATGAAATTCACGACTGGGACCACATTAGTGAGCTTTCACACAGCTCTGCATTAGACGCTCTCTGACTGTGACCTTTGTTGCTAAGGCACACAGACTCCGTGGCAGCGTGGGGGTCGTAACGGTGTCATCCACCGGGGCCATACCAGCGCTGGTTTCTCAGACATTAACCTCCTGCTGAGACGATATTTCCAATCGAGTAATTATGTGCTTACATCAGGCCTGTGTGACAGTAGATGAGTTCAACATTTACTGGAGGAAAATGGCTTGATTATGACTTTTAATGTTCTCTAAAAATCATCCGTCCATAAATCCAACCGTGAACCCCTCTCATTGCTGTTCCTCCGACACACTGCTACCCGTTTTACCACCTTAAAGTTCCTCTGTTTCCTAAATCAACCCTCAGGGTGTTGACATAATGTACCCCAACTGGGTCACATGTTGACTGTGGAGTCGAGCCAAGATTACCAGGCACTTTTCACCTTTGCTCCGTAATCCCCATGAACCCCGCACTCCGGCTTCAGTAACAAATTACAGGGGGCAAGTGTAGCTGAACATAAAATTAAGACCTGCTTTTTTAGCTTTTTAGTCATCTAGTTTAATAGAAAGATTAATCAAACATATACTTGATTGGATAGTCAATAATCACAGGCCTAGAGGAGATGGTGAAGAAATGAAAGAGATAATGGAAAATAGTGGAGTTTGTTGCTTTTGCCTTCAAGGTAATTTCTGAAGTATCTGTTTGATGGATCTTCCACCCCGTGTGTTCTTCATCATTCGATTCCCAGTCACCATTCTGTTTGAATTAGCATAATTCACCCACTCTGATTGGGGATAAATTGAGTTTGTGATGTGCCTGTCAATCACCTGTTATTAAATGAACAATGCTCATAAACATTCTCTCTAAGTTTTTCCCCATGAGCTGATGTCATCACCAACTTTTGGCTCAGACCGGCTGCTGGATCATGTTATCCCTGTCAGTGCTCTGATTAAAGGCATCCACCATGGCTGGGTAAAACTGGCTGTGGAGAGACACTCACGATGCAGAAAAAAGTGATTCTTTTATTATGTTTACCATATCAGGAACATGCTCCCACATGGAAACAGGAAAAAAGCCGTATTTTTTTATACCTTGTTGACTTTGTTGTCTCAGATCTGCTTGAAGCTGGCCTATTTAAACGCTGTGCCCTAATTAAATCCACATGCTCCTAATTAAAGCCTATTTCCTCCAGGAGGCTTTAGTAGTAACTAAACAGTGTCCAAACATGTCAAACAATGCTGGAATCATCTCAAGTGTGTCTCCTCCACGCTTGTTTTTGTTCCTTACGATGGGTTCACAATGTCGAAGAGTCTCCTTCAAGCTGCCAAAGGTGTTTTTAATTTTCAGTCCCACATACTCCGTAAGATCGCAGAAAATTGCTGTCAGTGTGACTTTGGAGTTTGTCCTTGTGTGCTTTTTCTGTTTCCAGCCGTCAGGCAAGATCGTCTGTCATTAGGGCGGCTCTTTATTGATTTGGGCACGTATGTGTGCCGTGTGTCCCATCTCACTTAGGACCTGCGAACACGAGGGGGGCACGGCCTCATCAAGTGTCCAGATCAAAAGAACACAATGCCATCTGTGTGTGAGAAAAGACGAGACTGTTATGAATACACCATTTCACGGTTCACTGTCAAGTAGGCAGAAAGTGGACTCGGGCGTTCAATAAGCCTGAGCATTTGTTGATTTGTTTTGGTGTGGTTGGAGTGAATGGGTCATATGAAACGACTCATTTACTGAGGTCATTTGTTCTGTGGCACCAAAAACTCATAGGCTGTGGCGACTGTGTTACTTTGGGGGCGCTAGAAGGCCGGGATTTGCTGACTTTTAGGCCACGAGAATGTGGTTGGAAAGTGTCAAGATAATAAAGTGCTAGAATAAATCGATGCAGTTTTTAGATTCCTCTGATCATTATTCCTCAAATAAAATGACTTTTTTTGTGAGCAGTGACGATGGTTGAGAGCAACGAATAAGTCACAAACCAAAAAGCTATAATACTGATTTAGACCATGGATACTTACTCACTGTGGAACAACCCATTTTTTTGTGAGCAGCACATACATGGCATAGACGGCGCTGCCGTGCGTAAACCAACAAAACACGCTTGTGCAACGTGTACTTTGAGAGTAGATTGGTTAAAATAATTTGATTGGGAAGTCTAGATCACATTTCACACGAACAAACACACAGAATCACTTATACAGACATACAATCCCTCACCTAGCATTGTTTTTATGGAGGCAATATAAATGGCACAAGCTCTCCTTGTGTACACTGGGGCGTAAAGGGAGCTAATCACGGCCAGAACTCTGCTTTTATTAAGACCTCTGTTTATGCTCTCCTTTATTGAACGTATAACTAAGGCTTTGGGTTCTGGTGCCACTTTTACGGTTCCCTGTTGCTTCTGGTAGCTGTTACAACATTGTAGTGAACAAAAGCCACTTACACAATCGTCACACCACACCAGAGGCTTCAAGCCTTCAACTTTAGCAAATGTCTCTCCCGAACACGTGCAAAAGAAATGAGCCCGCAGACTATTTCCACCAATATAATTTAAAAGTGGGAATTAAACCTTATAGCACACCGCATTAACAAAATGGTTTTTCAGCTGCAGACTTTGAAGTCAGGGAACCAAACACGGTACAGTTATGAACCTCATCTTCAAAGCTGCTGTGGAGCGTGCCACAGAAAAGACGATGGCTGGTCCATATGTGTGTGTTAGCCTCATAAACTGGCCAACCACAAGGTTGACTCGACCCTTCCCTGTTGAAACTTCCCTCTCTTTTTGTCCTCATCTGCAGTTTTCTCAGAGCTTGTCATGCGTGGCCTTACTCAGCGCGCCCACCTCCCCTAGACGGTGTGGTTTTCCAGGGCTAATGAGGATAGGGCGCTTCTCCTGCAGTTGTGTGTGGGATGCCCTTGCCTTGTCTTTGCCAGAGCCTGCTTCTCATCATCAGGCTGGAGCTGGATGAGGACTGCTGAGCTGGTCACCTCTGGCTCTTCGCTATCAGCTGGAGCTGGCTCTGTGATGAACTCCAGAGTGGTGTTTCCTCAGAGGAAAACCAGAACAAAGCTCAGCTGGGGAGTTGTGTGCCTGACCTGGGTTATTAATGCTGGATAATAAGCAGACTCAGCAGTTTAGCTGGGTGAGTCACTTGAAGAGAGAAAAAGATGGGCTGTGAACCTAATAATATATCACCGGTGTCCCCCCCCCTTGAGTGTGTTTTGTGTTTATTTGTGTTTGAAATGTGATTTAAAATGAACACACCCAAATTCAAAACATGCCATGAATGATGCTCAGACCACACGCATAACTTCTCCATTTTTCTCTGACATCACCCTCAAACTAAAGCTTGGAAACGCTCAGTGGAGCATCCGTGGAAGAAAACAAAAAAACAAGCAAACATTTGATTTAAGATGTTTGCACTAAAACAAATGGTGCTAATAACCCCTGCTGTTTCAGTAAGAGACCCAAACTCTGAAATAGCTTCCCCACTGTGGGGAGCTGATTACTGCAGGATCCCTGTTAGCAGCGTCTCACAGTTCTGTGGTTGTGATGTGTTTCTTTATAGACACTTGAAGTTCTGTCTTTCTTAAGTGGCAGTTTTATTTAGGAGAGTGACAATTTTTATGCCAATTCCTCTTTTGGCAGCGCGACTGAGAGTTGCTATGTGTGTTTTTGGTTTTGGGGACAAATACGCTGTGAAATGGTCGGCAACACAGAGAGAGAGAGAGAGAGCAGAGCTACCAAATATCTTTTAGAGGCTCCGTTAACACCCTGTCAGAACACAGAAAGAGGAGATAAAAGCACGCTGCGAACAATGCCCCAAAGCTATGTCGAATCCCGGCACTGTATCCTGGACACTAGCGCCGTGTTAAGAGTCATCACAGCAGCAGCAGCAGCAGCCTGAGCTCCCGGTTTGCTCCAAACTTTCCATTCCTGACGAACTGTGGAGGTTTCTGCAGCTTGAGTGGCAGAGGGAGTAGTCATGGCTTCACCACACGCTAACGGCTCACAGTGCTTGATGTCTGAGAGTGTTGATTAGTGATGTTGTACTCGTGTTTTTATGACAGCCCACACAAAGGTGAATGCTCACTGAGGGCAGGGATGTGCCGGAGATGCTTTTTTGTAGAATAGGTAATTGTTGGTTATTTCCGTGCTTTGTCAGAGAAAACACGTTAAAAACTGTGATTTTGTGAAGTGGCACTTTATATTCTGAGGCCGCTTTATTGCTGGGTTGTGCTTATAATAGTAGGGAGGAGCTCAGTCAGCCTGTTAGTGTCATTTGTGGATCATCGCTTCATAAAATGCCCATTGTTTATTACCACAGAGATGGACAGGGTCTGCTTTTTAGAGATTGTGAGAGAATATTGAGTAAAGGAGCAACATGATGGAATTCTCTTTGTAGTTTCACAGGGTATTATCTTGTATCTTTTATGGTTTCATGGCTTACCTACTTTGATTGTATGTATCTTCTTTTTTTCCCACAGCGACTGTTCGTCACAGAGCAACAGCAAAGCCGAAGCACTATAGGACCACAGTACCTCTTCAGCTTGTTGGGGAAGACTGGAAAACTATCAACCAGCTGGAATTCCAGGTGAGGAATAATAATTTAGAGTTTTGTTTGTCTATCCTACAGTGATAAGGATGTCTCAGTGACATTATTTTCTTTTTATTTTAAGCATTGTGCATCTCCCTTAGACATGATTCCTGATCATTACGTTTACCTTCATCAGCTTAAAGTGTAATTGGTCATCACATATATATCCTCACAGGTGCTGTAGTCACACAATAAAGTTAAAATTCAGCCCTTCACGTGAGAAATATGAAAATCTGTCAGTCTTACCTTCGACATTTGCACCAGCAGCAGACCTTCACATGATGTGGGGCGGCCTCTAGAAGCCCGCTGTGCATCTTGAATCTTTTAAAATCTAAATCTTTGAAACCTGTTTTCAAGTCATTGTCAAAGCCAAAACAATGACAGTTTATTTAACTCGTTTTAAAAATATATCTTGAACTATTATATGGATTATTTTAATGCTGTCTAATGAGTCTAGTATTCTGTATAGTATATCTCATTGTATGTTGTGCTGTCAGAACTTTTGTTGGACCCCAGTAGCCTAAAGGCTTCTGTGTAAGACACATAAATGCAACTCTTATATCACCCCCCCTCTCTCACCAGAACACTATGAAATAATAAACATTTTAAAAGAAGTCAGGCAGAGATAGCGATCGTTGACTCTTCGTATGCAGTTCAGTAGGTTTGAAGCACATACAGCTGTGCAGTGTTTCAGACTGGAAGAAAACACCACATGGCCCACAGGAACATTAATAAAATGTTTGAAATCTGAAATCCTTGACTCTATTTTGGTTTTGTACACATATATATATTGCTGCCAGGCATATTTTAAAAAGCAGGCTGTGTTATTGAATCAATTCATTTGTGGATTCATTTATTTTGTTGTTGGTTCAACCAAACAAATTAGGTGCCACAAGGTTTCTTTGGGATCTTTTTACCCCAAAAAACTAAACGAACATCAGAATCTTCAAACTAAAGGTGGAATCGCGTTCTAACTTATGTTACTTGCCTCGCTCCTTTTAACAACAGCCTCGGACACACTGTGTTCCTTGAAGTTATAAATGGCATAGGTTTGGGTGGGGGTGGTGGACGACTTAACCCGGAGCAGTGCTCTTTGCCACCTCTGACCCGAGTGACATGGAGCATGTGAGACAGACGATTTTTCTTCTCTCTTCCTGTACCTGTGCGAGGGGAGGAAAGGGGTTCTGAGTTGACGAGTGTGGGTGTGCGCGCGCACGTGCAGCTGTGATGGCTGCTTAGCGGGTCTGAAAGAAGTGATGTACGACTCGTGCCACTTCATTTGACTCTAACAGAGACACACAGCCTCTCTCTGTGTTGTAACTCAGGGGTGTGAAGACTTGTGGCTTTCCCAGGGATTAATGTCAAATGGAATAGAAACATAAAGCTAATCCTCTCCTCTCTTCTTCTAAGATACAGAGTAGCTTCATGAGGATTTTCAACTGCTCTCATCAGTTGAAAACCGTCACGCATGTTTTCTCACACTCCTGGGTGGCTCAGTGACGAAGTTTAATCAGGAGTGAAGCAAAGTTCTTTTTTTTTTTATTACCACTCATACACGTAGCACCGACTGGATTTGTTTTACTAAATTTAAACCACTGCTGCAACACAGAAATTCAGCCTGCCTCCAGAACAACTATTTCTCCTCTCTGTTGTCTCCTCAGAAGCATCCTGCATCGCTAAAGCTCCTTATTGAAGTGGAAGGTGAGCAGCTGCTCTTGGCTCTGGAAAAAAACGAGTAAGTGTTCCCTCCATTCATTCCCAGCCGTAGCTTGGAACTGTGTGCTTTCTGGACTGCAAATGGGCGACATATGCGCTGCCCATGGGCTCCAACCGGGGCTGTAGCCAAACTGTGTGTCACACATAACGGCCAAGGAACCAGAGGGAGAAACTCCTCCACTCGGGCATGACTGTTCTCTGTTCACTTCAGTCTTTTCGTCTGCTAAAACAAAGACTTGAAAGAAAGAAATTCCTGAATGCGTCAGCCACACATTGATGAAAACCGACATCCTCCTCCTTCCTCTCTTTGTATCTTTTTATTTGATCTATTGGTATAACACAGGGGAAAAGGGGGTTTTGTTTGAACACAGCACACAATCGGTACTCTGTATATTAAGATACTGTCAACACGGTGTCAGTCAAGGGACTGACAAGGAGGGGGAGCATTTTAAAGAGATCAGGAATGGGTAAAGTTTTATAGAGCCGCAGTTCTCAGTCTGTTCAGGGGAATATTTGTAATCTTTGCATTTTTAAACAAGGCCTGACATCAGCTTTTGACAGCCTCTGAGTCAAGTGTGTTGCTGAGAAGAATGGGGCATGATTGATGGAGCAATATGTTTTCCATCCAGCTCTGCTGCCACACATGAGCAACCAGGACCGCGCAGAACTGTCTGTGTTGGGGAGAGAGAGGGAGAGTGGAGCAGTGGAGACAGGAGAGAGAGAGCAGATGGGTTTTTATGCCAGAGTCAGCCATGAATCTCACTTGTTTTCCAGACTTAATATATGTAAATTCCACCTGCAGTCTGTGGGACAAAGCTTTCAACGCCAGCGACCACAATTTTATGGCTTACCTACTTTGAAAATATTTTGATGAGAAATTGCACTCAGTCTTTCTGTTTTGCACAGGTGGGGATTTTAACAAGCTGACTTGCAGTCAAATGTTCACCAGATCCGTTGATGGCGAGGAATTACATTACAATTTATAGAAAAAACAGGAACTAAACTTGTCCCCTGTGGATCATCATATGATGCTCATCCAGCACGTCGTCCTCGTTGTCCAGCAGCACTACATGCAAACAAACAGTCTAGATCTTTCTAATAAGCCTGAGCAATATGGAAAAACTTTACCCAAACAAACCTCTTCACATTCCAAGTGCCAATGTGTCAGAATTTCCTTTTAGCACTCGCGGCGAGTTCGAAGAACGCGCTTTATTCAGTGGCGAGGCTCGGACTCTCATCATCTGTTGATTCTCGCACCTGTCTGTGATCAGTCAAAATAGCCCTTCAAGAAATCAAAATAAAAGCTACTTTCAGTCGTCCACGCTTGACAAGATGAGTAAGACATGCATTTGAAGAGGATGTGCGTGGTCGAGTGAGTTTGTGTCAGTGCACTGGAGCCAGAAGTGAACCTGCTGTGCTGACTTTAAGGGAAGGTTCTTGTCAGAGGTTGCTGGCAGACCGGTTGCGTGCTTCTGATGAAATCCAGTTGTTAAAACACAGCCAGCATCTGTAGAGGAGAGATGGGGGGGGGGCAGTGCAGTGCAGAATGAAATGATTTGAATGAAGCCCTAGGATTTACGTCTGTGTTCTCAGGTCTTCAATTAATAAATATCGCTGGCACCGAAACACGAGTGAGGTGTGCTGTGCAGCTGAATGCCATAATTTCTGTTTACTGAGAGGCGAACATGCTCGGCGCGTATCTGAACTCACATCACCCCTGCGGGGCAGTGGAGAGAAGCCGAGGCTGCCGAGGAAGGCTTGGGTGCATGAAAATTTGATCACAAACAGCTTGAAAGAATTATATTTCTTGTTTGTGTTTTCTAGAGAGGACCATTGCGTGTTCGCTGATTAGAAGTTTGACATTTGAAGGTCTTAAGTGTAACCTTCAGTTTGATCCCTCTCAGTAGCCGTTTTGGCTCAGTAAACCAAACTTATTATTAGAAAGCCTAATCAACAGCTTTATGGGGAGGAAAACCCTTTGTTTGCAATTACTTCTAATCATATTCTTTCAAAAAGAAGTCACGAGCTGTTGAGCTCATGCAGTGTAATGTATCCTCGTGACAGCCGTGTGTAGCAAGTGACAATTAATTTAATTCTCTGTCACATCCTCGCACTTTAAAAAATCATTGGGATAACATTGCAACTGTCACCTTGTCTTTTGGGATTATGAGTCTTCAGTTAAGTCTCTATGAAGACGTAAGCTGTTTTTCATGTCTCCTCGCAATAAATAATGTGCAGGGTCACTGGCTCTGGTGACATTTGGACTGACCGTCTGCTCCTTGGCATTATGGACTGCCAAAGCAGGAGACAGGCTTTAGATATTCTCGCATCTTTGGATACCCATTGAAAGCAGCCTGTTGTCAGGATGGAAAGGGCATCTGCAGCCTGGAGCGATATGTCAATAGTGCTAACTGGCGCTCAGAAATTATGGTCCAAAAGATTGCTGCTTGAAATATCATGGTCCTCTCCATTTAAGCATCTGGCCTTTTCTATGCATCTCTAAATGCAGATTCAAAAACTGCATTAATACACTGCTTAGCTCTGTACTCTAATTACCTTTTACTTTTTTAGTATCAACACCAAATCATCAATTTCTGTGCATTTTTGTGTGCATAAATAATTTGTGTATGAACCTGAGGGGTTTGTTCCTCTGACTCTGCACAGCAGGTACAAACAGATAACTTCATATGTAACTATATATAATTAGCAGAGTGTTATACACAGTGTTATATGTTGAACACCCTCTTATTCATCATCATCTTTTCTATAAGCTGCGTTGAGCCTGATATTCCCGACAACATATTATCTCTCCTTTACATGACGTGTGCTTCGTGAAATAACACCATGTGTTTTTTATTAACTGAAGGTTAAGATCTTTATGTTACATGAGGCAAAGCTTAGAGCCCATTTCTTCCCAATAAACAAGCCAGTGCAGATGTGTGTATATCTTTTTTTTTTCATATAAATACCGCCATTTGCTGCTGTGTATTTCCCAAAAACCCTGAGGCTTGTGCACATTAAAAACAGGGTGGATAGGACAGTTGGGTATAGAATAATTCCTGGCCAGACTATTCCAGCAACTCTTGGTGCTTTGTGGCTTGATTGTGTGGCCTCCAGGCATATCAAGACGAGTCCCTTGTTGAGCAGGCAGCATGCTATCCACCCGTGTTTCCCTTTCTAATGGACTGCAGGATCACTGAAAAGAGATCTGGGACTCATCAGCTGTGTGGAGGATGTTCTCGGTTGCCAGCGCTTGGGGTTTCTCCCAGCTCATCATGTTGTTTAGCCTTGAGCATAGGCAGCCTGTGGGGTTGGTTATGCATCTTTTGGAGTGTTTTGTGCTGTCAGAGCAAGACAGTAAGAGCACACAAAGAGCTCCACACAAAAACACTCTAATCTGGCTTTTTGCCTGGACAGAGGGCAGGCAGACCATGTCTTCTCTGAGCTTGGCCACAATGTCTTCCATCTCTCTGGAGTTTGGAGGAACAATAAAGTTCAGCCTGGATGGGATCCAGACACAGTTCGTCCCAGCTTGTGCACTGGGTTTTAGGGATGTTATTTGACTCCATATCTCTGTCTGGACCGCTGCTGACCTGTGACCTGTGTTGCTTCTCTTATTAAGAACTCACTAGAAACATGCACAGGAAACAGCCTCTCCTGGGGAACTGAACAAACAAAGGGCTGGAG
Source organism: Microctenopoma steveboyesi (assembly GCA_032359275.1). NCBI lineage: Eukaryota > Metazoa > Chordata > Actinopteri > Anabantiformes > Anabantidae > Microctenopoma > Microctenopoma steveboyesi. The sequence continues at coordinate 10,271,427 of JAUMHF010000011.1, read as the reverse complement.
ACATCGCACAAATAATCACCCCTTTCTGTCAAAAGACATGCCTGTGACCTCCTTTGTAGAGTTATTGTCTTCGGCTGCTGGTTGGTTAAAGAAGCCTAAGTCGGTCATTTTTATCTTTAGGGTTTCCTCGGTTACTTAAGTTGAAGGTGTTGAATGTGTTTATTATAGATTTTAACTTCTGTGTATCTGGGTATGCCTCACATACATCTTTATGCATCTGCACGTCTGCTCTTGACGGTATTCTTCTTGAAATTCTTATCGAGCGCCACTGTTCAAATTCTGTACCTGGATTAAAATAAAGCTCCCACTTGTTACAATGCTGTTAAATGCTGTGTTCCCATAGCTACCCGATAGACCAGCTTCCTTACAGCTTCTCAGCGAAGAGCTCGAGTACGACCGCATGAATAAAGAAGATCACAACATGAGAGGTGGGAGACATGCAGGTAAAACCAGCGCTTTGAAACATCTGTCCGTTTTAAACACTGTTATGTGCTCTCCCTGCGTCGTTCCTGTAAATGCTTCAGAGATGACATTTAATTAGAGCCATTGACTTACCTGTAACCAGCCGTTCACACCTGTATCGTCTGTCAGAAGCTTGTCCACTGACCTATTAGCTAAGTATTCCCACAGAAATAGAGATGCACAAACATGTAGGCAGTGGGCGGATGAGTCACATTATGGTGAGAATAATTGCGGTGAAGGCAGGAACAGCCCGTACCACTCACTAATACCGTACCCAGATATATGGACAGTCACTGATTAAAACTTGCTTTTATGGATCATTTCTGCTCATTAACTCTCTGCAAACATACATTAGCTTGCTTTCATCAGCATAAACCACACACACTCACACACACACACACACACTTGTGATCTTCTAATATTCATTGAGAAACACAGAACCTTACTTGCATGCGCGGGATCCACTCAGGTTACCACTATCTTTTGTACCTTGCTTGTTACCCGTGTGGCTGCAAGGCCATGATACACTGTGATTCATTAGGTTCAAACACGAGCTTTGGAAATGGGCTCGTCTCTTTCCAGAGCCTCTGCCTTTTTAACTACTTCTTTCAAAAGAGAATCTTTTTTTGGAAGGAGCTTTTCTCTTTTGAATTACCTTTTCAGTAGCTCCAATTATTTCCCAGCATAGAGCAGTAATTAATAAGGTGGACTCGCCACTCCATGTTTCTAATTCATTTGGAGGCACCCAGTAACAATGGGGAGCTCTCCTAGAAGCTTGTCCCGTCTTTCAGACGCGGACTAGTGCACTGTGTGTGCACAGTGTTTTGTTAAGTTATGTTTTGTGTGTGTCTGTGTATGTATGTGATTCACTGGTATTCAAGCTTTCTGACCAAAGACCAACAATTTAAACTGTTTACCTGCTGTCACTTTCTCTAATTTTGACCCTTTGTGCTGGTACTAATGTAAAATAACTTTTAAATATTAAATTAATAAACTACATTAATGTTAAAGTAAAGTAGCATTTTATTATTTGAGGGACTTTTTTGTCACTTCTTTAATATCAGACGGAGAAACGGAAAGTTCTCGCTCATTGTGAATCCAGAATCTTGGAAGATGCAAATAGACTTTCATTAGTTGGAAATGTTTGACTGGTTAAGGTTTCTCTCACTCCAGTAAAAAGCCTTTTTATGCAGTGATAAAGGTCTTCCCCTTCTCACTCTGATTCGTTTTCCAGATGGACAACAGGGGTCAGGACTTCAGCTGGTAGATCTATTGCTTGGCCTCCCTCCCTCAGCCGTCTCTTTTTGAATCTAACCATCACTCACTACTTACCTTCAACGGGAGGTTCCCGAAGATAAAGATGACTTCGTTCGTAATAGATATTGGGGTTCAAAGCATAATGGACGTGAATTTAAAATGAAAACAATGTGCTTTTCGTGATCAGTCCTGAATGTTAAATCGTTCTGGCCATGCCCTGCCTTGCTCACAGGCATCCTGGTCGCCTCTCTTTGTGTTATGCAAATGCAACCGTACCGACGTCATGTTGTTTTTCTCTCCTTGTGTTTTTTGATTATGGGGACCGATAATAACCCTTTACCTTTAAATGCCAGTCTGTCATTTTAAACCCGTGCCTATGCATCTTGTAGGATAAGATTGCATTAAGAGGGATCACATTTTCAGACTTTTATGTAACTTCCAACATTTAACAGAGCATAAGGTAAAGCTTTATTTCTGAGAGCAATTATTCCAAACACATCATTTCCTTAATTTCTAACTCTTTGTCCATCTTGTACATGTGTTTTTAGAGTATTTCTTTTGTTATGGAGCATGACCTAATATTTATTGTATGTCTGCCCTTGAGTCCACCATAGCTAACAGCACTTGTAGTTAACAATGAGTATAGATACTGGACACTTAGCAGTTGTGAGAGCCAACATTAGAATATTGTTCTCGTTTGTCAATGTGTTGTAAAATGTTGCATTGTATAAAGACAATAAAGAACATTTTTATCTTTTTTATTTTACAAACCAATTAGCAAACATGTTCTGGTGTTCTCCCGAATATTCACCACTTTGCTAATGTAATGCACAATAAGTGGGAACCTCGCACTGTGCTCGCTTCCCAAAATGCTGGCAATAATGTCAAAGTTTGTTTATTCAGACCTGGGGAAAATCGGCAAATGAAAAAGAAAACCACCCTCCAGGGACTCGCATATTGGCAAAATGCAGCTATGAACGTAGGGCATAAACACACTGGTGTCTTTATGTCTTTGATTTGCATGCCTGTAAGGAATAACACACTCAATAAACAGTAAACAGAGCTGCCAGAAATGACTACAAATGTCAACGATGACATTGAAACATGCAAGTGTTGTTTAGCCATGGTAAAAAGGTTAGTTTTAGTCGAGGCCTTCTGTCTTCACCTTTTTTTTGTGCTTTTCCTCAGATTATCTGCCTTTCTATGTTTTTCTCTGGCCTCCCGTCGCTCCCTTTCACCTATTTAAGCAAGCACTATCAATAAATTCAAGTGAAATCTCATTTTCTCAAAGCTCTGGGGTGCCAAAGGGAATAAACAAAAGCAGCCAAAGTTTTTGACCTCCTGGCTGCTGACCATAAAGATAATCAGTCGAGGCTCACAGTCCTGGCTTCCATCCTCCTGCTGACAGACAGACAAATAGATTTGCTCGAGTTGCAGAGTTAATGTCAGCGGTGAAGGAATGCTCGCCCTACTTGTATTCCATCCTGTTCTCTCGGTTCTCACAGTCCACTGACCTTCCTGTGACCAGCTCTCCCTGTGTGTGGGGTCAGTGACTGAGCGAAGAAGCCACGCGTGGTCATCAGTCAGATAGTCTGGCTTTGGCTGAAGGAAGTCTGTCTCTTTCAGCTGATCTAGGAGATTTTTCCCCTTTTTTTCTGTTGCTCTACACATCCTAACACGGAGCAGTGTCCTTGTGAAAAATGAATGTTGAATGAAAAGCGAAGGCAGCATCCGTTCCAGATGACTAGCACAGCAAAAAACTCCAGTAGCAGTTTCCCCTTCTTGCCGTAAAAGGTAGCATCTCCGCTAATGAACTTTCATTTATCCTAATTCTTTTCTTGTTTTGTTCGTACTTTTGGCTTGTTTCAAACTTTGATTGTGCAGTCAGTGGGAAACCTGTGTAGGAGGTAGAGTTCAGATGCCTCTATCACTGCTAAATTTAGCTTAGTGATGAAAGGAAATGGTGCAGAGAGAGTCGGGGATCTGGAGCATGGAGTCTTCACCCGGCTCCCCGTCATGCAGAGAGCAGATGCTTTTGGTTTCCCATCCCACTCATCATTAGGGTTGTGACACTGTGGCCCCACGGTGCTGAGAGATGGACACACAGGGAGCGGGGGAAGGATGTATGATGACGGGAATCGAGGTTTCAGGTGTTTTTGCTCTGTCAGATGAAGTGTGAAAGCTTTTCTTCTGTCTACCTGCCTGCATGTGTTTCCCTCACATATTTTCCTGCTGTCAGCAACATCTAATAACTCTCAGTTGGGGTTTGGGACACAGGAGAGTCTCTGGTCTTTGGTTGGTCCCTGTGCTCCTCCTAACTCACTCTCACCTAATCCCTCTAGAACTGGGGACAGGCGTGAGCTGCCAACAACAATAGGAACTGCAACGGTTTGATAAAGCAGCTGTGGGGTGCAGGGAGCCCGTGGCATCAAGGCAATCACAACTGAATGCACAGCACAGTTAAAACTAGTCCAGGTTTTTTGTGCACAGTTTAGTGCATGTTTGTGGTGGAGATTCAATTAATCTTATCAACCTTCTGCATTGCTAATTGAATTGCACATTAAATACCTTGCCTCAGACCACATCTGTTGCAAATGCATGAGGATTCTCACTTTGGATATTGTAGTAATGATTCATGACTCTTTAGATAATTCAGTTGTTTTGACTCCATCACTTTCAACTTTACTCTCGTGGCCTCCTCCCTGTCAGACATCTCCTTATAGAACACAAGGTGAGAGTTCACAACCGAACCCACCCGATGCATCGTAATCAGACTTTTACTAGAAAGAGGGAGGAAGTCGGGGTGAATGATGTGATGAGGAGGAGAGTCAATTTGTATTCAGTCGGTAATTATTTGATTTCGCTGAGGGCGAGCGAGGTGAGGAAGACGTGCTGATGGCATATAAGAACAGAAAGGTTTATTAATTGAAATGCAGCTTTTTTTTTCTACGTGCATTTACCTTGTGAACGGAATGATAGGCTCGCTTGTTTGAAGTCCCCTAGTTGCTCATTAGTTCAAGCAGTTTGCAGTGAATATAGATGCATGTGCTTTGGGCCTTGAGCCAGTTCTTTGCAAAGCATTTGAATTAATGGGGAATCTCAGGGCTGTTGTGTTAGCATGCCCTGTCCTGAAAATGACTTTGCATTCACCCCTTCTCCTCCCTTACTCGGCCTTAACCCACATAATGAGGAGAAACAAGCCAATGGAGAAAACAGACCGAGAAGGAAGTGTGTCATGCACTTAATTGTTTCAAAGCTGCACATAAAGCATATTGTTTCCACTTGGAATGTATCCACAGAGGGCAGTATAAATTAAATGTAGTCAATTTCCATCTGTGAGCTTTCGGTGCTTCTTGATTTGATTCTACAGGCTAGAAGACACACATATCAAAATGTGTCTGAAGGGTTTATTCACCCAAATTATGGAAGAGATTTTCTCACTTTCATCTATTATTTACTAACCCATTGCTCCCCCCCCCCCCTCTCGCTCTCTATCAGTCTATCTATGAGACCACTCAATACAAAGAGGTGAAGGAAAGTGGGTCTACGGTGCCCACAATGTTGTAAAAAATGTCATAAAGATGCTTGAAATCTCTTTTAAATCTCGTTACGCAGTTTGCAGAAGACGTAAGAAAAGTATTGCTGTTCTATTATGCCTTTCTGATTTCCCAATTTGGGATGCACTGAGGCCGAATAAGTAGTTTATGATATCAGACGGGGAGTCATGTGGTTTGCTGATAGTGTTGAAAGAAAAGAATGCGTTGCATGATCTATAAGCCAGGAGCCTGCTGTGTATGTTGTGGAAACAGCACAAGGAGCGGTGGCCGTGTGTGTACAAGCACACACACGCTCCCACACAGGCGCACATAAATCCAAGTAAAGTAAAGTAAATCATACTGAGCTACCAACACATGCAGTTGTTCGTGCACACAAGCAGGGACTCTCTCTCTCTCTCTCTCTCTCTCTCTCTCTCTTTCCAACTCTCGCACACCCCTGCACGCAGAAACACAAGTTCATCCTGAGGGAGATGAAGAGGCACGCTCTCTGCCACAGAGAAACAGAAGCCCTGGGGGCAGATAGGAGTAGAAAGAAGGATGAAGGATCTCCCCTCCAGTGATCCACAGCAACAAAGGCGATTTGAGAAACTGCTGCTTTTGCACCCGGCATAATTAGTTTCAGATAACAATGTCACTGGTCCATGTCGTGAAAAGAAAAAACATCCACCTGCAAACAGCTGCCGATAGTTCTCTATTTTTATTTGTTTTTTAACCATTTTAATTGAATTGTTATCGCTTTTTTATTGCACGCCCGAGCGTCATGGAAATCCACTGTCTTTGATTAGTCACACATGGTTACTCGTCTCTGGCCCTCGGGAATCAGCGATATCATAAGCAGTAAATGACTATTAATACCTATCCAGAAGAAATAAGAGAGCCTTGCTGTACACCTCAAGGAAACAGTTGCTTTGCAGGGCAATCGTCGTAGACGTCATTTGTCTCATTTGGCATGTGCGTGCGCGCCTTAGGGTGGCAAACAGCGTGGTGTAAGCAAAACCCAGATGTGAGTCCATGCCACATGGTGACAAGTGACAACAGCCAACGTCTTTGTATAAACGGCCCACTACATCTGAGTTACGTTGTACGTCACTCATGGATGTTCTGTTTGAGTCTGTACTACGTATGCTAAACCTTCAAACAACACAACTGATCACTAAAACCTAAAGTCTTAAGTCCAAACGGGTTCTCAGACTGGAGTGATTGGATGGTAAGTCTCCTCCCCAAAGACGTGTGGTGCAGTGACAGGCAAACTTGCACATAGAAAACAAGTCCTCGTCCTTAAATGACACTTTTGTCTGTGCCTTCTAAAAATGACCCATGTGACCATTCCTAACTCATGAGCGTTCCCTGTTCTACTCAACCAGCGTCACGCCACTCCACCACTTTCTGTTCATTTTTCTTGCAGCTGTAAGAGCTTGCTTCTCGGAAAACCCTAACTCTATGCACTTTGTATGCATCTGAACAAACAACCAATGCTGTATGTTGGCACAGGATTCCTGGAGAGGTGGATCTTCTAATGACACATGCTGTAAATGTCCTCTCTTGGCCTTCCTGCCCATTGATCCACATACTCAGCTATTTAGCTGCATGGTGGTAGTAGAAGACATGGTATCACAGTAAGGATGGCTCAGACAGGTCAGTTTTATTTTAATGGCGAATGAATCACATTTGATGTAGTTCTTGAATTTGAAACATTTAAGAACCCATATAATTTGCTTTCAGTGGTGACTAGCAGACTCGTGTTTCATCTTCTCATTGTATCAAAGACCAGCATTGCACTTCTGCCCTAATTCCAGCGATCCAATCAATTGTTGAGGCGGTGTTCATCGTGCATCCTCAGTTATTTGAATCCTGTAGAGTTATCCGTCATGCAGGCCTCCAAACATGACATTTCATTGATTTCATGGGGCATGTGTGTGCTTAGCCGTGTCAGTCCTAGGTGACAATCGCTGCAATAATTGCACACCACCGCAGCTAATGGCTCTTCTGTTTGACCATCTTACTGACCAGTTAACCACCTCAGCGTGTCGCACAGGTGTGAAGAATCATAATGAGGCTCTTATGACTGCTTGAAACCAGAATGAAACCCAAACAGACCCAAAGAGGAGAAGCTTTCCTTTAATTTCAGTTGGCTTTCTTGACACAAGCCTCTGACATTTGTTGCCTGTCCTGCCGGACTCAGCGTTGTGTCCCAGAGCCGGGGGCTCTTCTGGGCTCTTAGATCACTACTCAAAATGGCAACTTATATGTGTAAATAAAGACTTTTTTGCCCCCCCTTCCCTCCTTGAGCAGAAATCAGGGGTTGGCATGCTCTAACGGCTCTGTTCATGACATGCTTTGTGAAGACTGGGAGTTGCATTGAGATCACGGTAAGCAGGGGGATTTCTGGTTCTCTGCTCTACTTGGCACTGGCCTGCAACGCTGCCTGATGTCAGACAGATCACAGCCAGGAAGACTGGCCCTCTTCCCTTGCTCTTGGAAAAAACTGTTTCTAACACTGAGACAAGGTTTTTTTGGCTCGCAGGGTTGCACTATGGTAGATTTCATGCACATGATCCCACTTTTTCCAAGTGAAGCTGGTCTCTTGCCACATAAAAGCAGAGGGACATTATTACTACCACATTGCCTCCCAAGTCTCTCCACTGAAACTTAATGTACTAATTAGTGGTCCTAGATTAGGTTTTACAAGAAACGTACTTCTTTGATGATGATTTCATCTGCTCTAAATGATTATATTTACATCTGTTCCAAATATCCTTTCTGTCACAGAAATGGAGTACAAGTGATCGAGAGCCTCCCACACTCCAGGGGTCTATACCTGTATCTCCTTTATCGCGGTTAACTTAAGGGTTAGTTCCTGATTGGGTTGTGTGAGTTTAATGAGACATGGTGAAAGTAATGACTAGAAATCACTGCAAAATGATCCAGCTCGTTGGAATTCAAGCTGGATGGATGATGGCTATGGTGTCGATATAGTTTTCATACCAGGACAGCTGAAGATATTCTCTTGATGTACTCCAGAACAAGCAAGTTAATGTCTTCTGCTATTGTGTTTGATGACTTGGAGAGCTGCAGAGTTTGAAGTGGAAAACCTGTGCCTCATGTTCAGTGTGTCTGCTTTCTGGTATTTGCTTATTTCCATCATAACATCTTATGTTTTTAGTACAATACGACACATACATCCTTGTGTCAATAGCAAATCAATGTTGCATTAGCATATAAAAGCTAAAACATTTTTTCTTTTTCTCCAGCATGATTGCCAGGTTGAATATTTGATAATCAGTCAGGACCTCTCTTTCATATGCAGCGCTCACCTACAAATCAGACGTCCTTTTTAGGTTGATTGATTATGTTCTGACTGCAATTCATCAAGCCCTTTGCAATTAATGTTTCGCACACACACCTCGCCATTTCCTCCCCTAAAACACAAACAGCGCAGATGATATGCATTAGAAACCAAACAAATCCGTTTTCTGACGTTGGTGGGCTCATGTTATATCCAACTGTACATTCACACTAAGAAATGTATTGGAATTGTTAGTCGTGACATTTATTTCTGTATGTGAATTTATTCCATTTAGATAAGACATCCTGGTGTTATTTCCCTATGTAAAGACAGACAGATGTTGAACAGAGATACAGCAGAAGAAATTATGATAATTTGATGCAGGAAGAACAGAAGTGGCATTTAGAAACTGACATTCAGGATTAGCTTGAAGTGACTTTGTTGTCTTTTTGTCTGCGTTGTCAAATCAACCAGCAGGAAAACCAGTCTGTCCGTGAAAAGTTATTCTTTCCTGTCAGCCCAGATAAAGGATCAAAATACGTAAACACATCTTTAATTATAAGTATTCTACCTGTCTAACAGATCAGAGTTTCTGCAGCAGTAGCACAAACCTCAGCGATATTTACTTGCTGTGTCATATTTGTCCTCATTGTGGTTGTTAGGGTGTCAGGCTGCCAACACTCTAGAGCTACTGTGGCATTAGAATGCGGATAATGGCATCTTCTCATTGACTCATGCCGCCTGCGCCGCCTCCCTCTCAGTCAGATGTTGGCCTGCTGGAGTCTCGGGGGTAATGCATTTTAAATGGCGGAGGCGCAACCCTCCATCCCCTCCTGTTGTCAAGCCTCATTAGCATCCTACTGATTGATAAACAGTGCATGCAGGGCTTGTGGCTTGTGGAATTAGACACATGATGTAGTTTATGTGGCGGATGGTTCATTGCAACTGGTACTCGCGGTGTTCCTCTGTAGGATTTCCGATAGGTGTGTTGTGTGCACTTCACGTTGAAAACTTAAGTATTTGCTACAGTTGCCAGGACACTTCCTGCTCTTGGCTCCCATTATGACATATGCATAGTTTTGCAGGTGAAGGCCACAAACATTTTTGTACCTCCTCATTCTATTTTCGACTGCGTTTCAGTAGTTTTTGCATTTGTCTCGGGTCAGCGTCATTGCTAGTAGCATGAGGCGATACCTGGACCCTACAGATGTAGCACAGGCAGTTCAACTCCACCAGGATGGCACACCAATATGTGTCATTTCCAAGAGGCTTGTTGTGTTGACTAGCCTTTGCCAGAAAACACCAGAACTGGCACCTGGCGCCCTGTGCTTTTCACAGATGACAGCGGGTTCACTCTGAGCTCATGTGACACACATGAAAGGGTGAGGAGAGGTCACGGTGAACGTTATGCTGCATGATCGGTTAGGTGGTGGGTCATTGTTGGACTGGGGAGGGACACACAGACCTGTACAGGATAAACGATGGCACCCTGACTGCCATCAGGCATCGGGATGAAATCCTTAGACCCTTTGTTAGGTCCTTCCCTGGTGCAGTGGGTCCTGCGTTCCTGCAGCATAATGACCAGCCTCATGTGGTAAGAGTGAGTCAGTGTTTCAGCTCTCTGTAGGTGGAAAAGTTTCCTTTTGTTCCTTTTGTGTTGATATGCAGCATTTTTCTGATCTGATGTGTTCCTTTACTTTATTGAGTAGTGTGTCTTATTTAATTGTATATGTTAACATGGCATCAGTTTAGTTCCGTTTCTCTCTCAGTGTCCTTGACTAAGACGCTAAACCCACCAATGCTCCTTTATTGAAAGTGACAAGAAAAATACACATATGGATGACACATGGGTGTCTGCACCATGCTCTCATACCCACTCTCCCCCAGACTGTTAAAGTCGAGCAGTGAGGCAGACACGTACACCGCACTGGCTTGTCTGTTGTGGGCAGATGTTGAGGTTGTGTGTCCGACTGAGTGCAGACCTAATTAAGACTGAAGAAACACATCATTTTATTTGGCTCTCTCTACTCTTTGGCCTCGCTTTGATCCAGTGATTATTACCAGTTCTTTGGCTTGGTGGAGGAGTAGAAGGCGGAGGAGCATTGTGTCTCACGCTAACAGCTCCCAAACAAAATAACCCCCCCTCCCATGGTTGTTACAGCTGACACTCCCAGCTGGGTTGTCAGCGGTGAGGTCAGTAAGACAATCCAGCTGTCTGCCGAGGTCTGTTCCTCTGCTGTGGAGTAGCACCAGCCAACCATCTGCTGGCGTCCTGTAGTGTAATACTGTACATGTGCTCACTCGACGCACAGGGCAGAGACACCCACGTCCTCCCTTGTAAAAATCACAAACACGAATACACATGCTCATGCTGTAATAATCAACTCCGAAGGGGTCCAGCGGGACTCTGTAACCTCAGAAGGTGGCAAGAAGGGCAGCCAACATCATAGCAGAACTCTGATGGTGTAGGGCGTGGCAACACAGCCTAACAACTGTATGGTTGGACCACCTCCAATGACCCTCTGCAAGTTTGAAAAGGCCACAGGAGGCCCTGAAGTTCAGAAGGTTTCTGTTTCTTGGAGGCAGTACCTGCAAGGCAGCTGCGGTGCATTACATTGACGACCCAGAGCCACGGCACACAACAAAAGCACCACTATGCCCGGGGAAACGTCTTCAACCAACATACTGTAGCATCGTCTCTCCACCGTTCAGCCCGCAGCATAGTAAACGTTTGTGGCCAGCGTTGCCTCTCCTAAAGGTGTGATGGTAATATAGCTAGGGACTAAAACTTGGAGTTTGCCACCAGTGGTGCCTGCTTAAGATTACAGAAAAAGCAGTAATGATCAAAATGTGTTTAAGCATTTTTGTCCTGAACAATATCGGAAACTGGAAAGCAGTTGTAAGAAGGAGCAGTGTGAAATCCCTCTGTGTGTCTGCAGCACATATTTGCTGTGTTGATTTATTGGGCTTTCTAGATGCAAAAGGTAAATGGATAACTTGGTAACCCCAGAAAGTCATTTTTATAGTGTTATTGATTCCCATCTGTATATAAAAATGATTTCTGCATTGTATACCTGTCAAAATAATTCCCCCATTCACGTTTCATCACAGCACACTGTTATCTCCATCTGCTCATTGCCTGCTATTGTCTGCAATATGTAAGCAAATGACTCTTTGACTGCATCCCATGGAATGAGTTATGGATTGATATTGAGTGTTTTTTCTAATGGTACATACAAGTGGCGGGAAAGTGGTTTAATAGAAAACATCACAGCAGCCTTTTTTTAAAATACTTTTTCTTTTAATGCCTACTACTGCTCGGCTCGATGCTCTTCCTCTTTCATGCGGGTTTCGTGGCGGTGAAATGGCTTGAGACGTTTCGATTCTCAAGCCATTTTCTGAGTCACTGGGTCATTTTCTGAGTGTTTGTTGTGTTCTGTTTATGCTTTCTAGGGGGCTGTTTGCAGGTAACTACACTGAAACCCATTACCTGGAAGACGGTGGGGCAGTCACAGCTTCTCACAACGTCACGGTATGTTTCAAACTGCTGTTTTGTTTTTCTGCTTCCTCTGGTAACGCTGACACAGTGAACCTAATTTCTGGAATCACCCACTCTGCAGCGCTTGCATATGTTTGCGCTCCTACTAGAGTCAGTGAGAAAGTAAAGAAAGATTGATGTCATAGTTAGATCCACTTTTAAACCTCCTGGAATTGGGCAGACTTGCATATGAAGAGGCCTGTGTAGGTGAGTGGGCCCGTTTACGTTCTCCGCCAGCAGATTCATATTTGATGAAATCAAAGGGAATAGAGGTCAGAGAACAGAGTCAGTTTTAGGGAACAGCTCAAGTCTTTTATAATGTATAAGCTTAAAACCATCCTAAGAAACGGTTTGTTACACAGGTCTGCAGAAAAATAGTGAATTAGTGAACATCTAAGTGCACTTACAGTTCTTCTGAGTGTGAAATATTTAGCATCTATCACTGCATTTATGGGCCATTTACTTGCTCATTTGATAATGCACTTTTATCAGAAATACAGATTTATATCTAGCAAATGACAAGGGTATCATGAAACTAAATATACAGTATATTGTACTCCAATGACTATGATGCATTTGGAGCACCTGGAACAATCTCCACCTGTTTTCAGAGATTGGATTATCTGCAGATGAGCAATTAAACATCCAATTTTTGTTCAGATAACCAGAGAGCGTAACAAAAGCCCTCTTGTGATATTTATGTACACAACGCTTGCCCTACTTATAGCTGAAATCCACAAAAGAGGAGATTAATGTTATTCAATAACAGCCAGCCCACACATTTAAATGAACAATGTTTTCCTCCAGAGACCAGAGCTGGGCCATCGCTGGCTGGACTTGGCCACCTCATCCAAATTGCTGCCATTCCAAAGTATAGGGAGCACAATGAAGGAGCTGTAGGTCAGCGCAGTGTGAGACACTCCAGTCCTCCAGCTCAGATGGCTAGCACGTGTCATGAATGACAGCATTGGGCCGGCAGAGGTGCAGCATTATTTGCATGCCTGTAGCTGATTCATTGGTGAATCCGTTCTACACTAGATGGATGGATAGATGGACCACGGGATTACTGCCAGTAACCCGGTTCAACCTGCTCAGTGTCTTTGCAGCTTGGGAACAAACTGACATCCTTCAACCTCGATCCCTCCTCTCATTCCTCCTTAATGACCACAGTCAGCTCTTTAAGGGAGGGTCTTTTTACTGGAAACAACCAGATCTTGAGAGACTGATCTGTACTTAATTTATTTGTGCTGCCGGCAGGGAGGAGACTGATATAGTGATCGGGGCAGGGGATCTAGGGGGTTCAGTTTTGTGTCAAAGGCATGCTTATCCCGGGAAGGACTTTGAAAAGAGTCAACTCTCCCTCAGTTCTCCCTGTCTCACTCTTCCTAACTCATTTAACTCAAATCCACATACAGAATATAATCCAATACCTTGTGCTATAACAAAAGCCATCTACTGGGAATATGACTCACTAGCATGGGTATTAAAGTATTAACCAGGAATAATAAATGCATAGTTATAATAAAAAATGTTTGCACCCAGGCTTGGCTCCCACTATAATCTATTAGTTATTAATCTTACTTGTTTCACGTATGAAGACACGAGCACTTTTCCTTTGTCATTTCTTTCTCAGGAAACCTTAGAAGCAAAAAAGGTCTATTCATATCCTTCATATCGATGCATCACAGTCATGATCTCATCAAAGAAACATGAGGTGATAGCATTAACTCAGTGCACTAAATCCAGCCCTGCTCCTCCGCATTACACTAAAATACCATATTTCATGTAATGTCCTGTCACCTTTTAACCGCACTAGAATGGACTGTTTTCTTTTAGCAAAATTAACATATAGGCAGATTTAAAATGATTATTCATGTTAATCTATGTCTTAAAATGTGTTTAGGAAAATACATTTTGGAAGATATTTAAGTTCTGTATGGACATTTCATTCAGTTTCTGTATAAAAATTATCAAATGATCTATTTTTTGTTTTTTACTTTTTAACAACAGTTTTGCAAGTGCAAATACAAAAAATGACTCATCATCTCTTTATAAATAATTATTCTAAAGGTGATCAATTGCACAATTACACTTACAAGTAATTAGATACTTGATTGATGGAGGAACATTAGTAGTCATCTGTAATTATGTTTCTGGCAACCTAACAAATAAAAGTCCAATATACTGTATGCTTAGTTATGTGACTTGGTGCTGTGCAAGTTGTGTTTAATAGTTAATATAACTATTAAACACAACTTGCTGTTGGAGCATAAATTAATATAGCTGAGTGGTGACAGTGGATAAAACAAACAAACAAAAAAAAATATATATATACTGATTGTTCAAAGCTAAAACAACATTGATCCAATAAAAGGTTATTTTCATATTTATATTGGAGGTTTTATGTGCTGGTGAGAGTTGCAGTTCTCTTTTAAATAGCTTGTGTCAGGAGTGAGAAAATATTAATTGGATTATCATAGTTTTGTGGAAAAATGATCCCGTGATGCAACATTAAGCAAGAATTTCCATTAGCAGAAACACATTTAAACCCTGAACATGCTAAATGTGCAGCCTCTGGAGGTCGGCCACATAGAAGGAGGCCAGATATTAAAATTTCCTGCCTGCGCTCTGTATTCACAAGCTTACATTTCCTTGTTTTCCGACGCAGGGTGGCAGAGGGGCAGAGGGGCAGCTGGTTAAACTTCCCAAGTGAGACTGTTCGTTTTAGACAAGACACACTTGCTTCCCATCCACTCATGTGGAGGCCTATTTGAATAAACACAGACCTAATTCACTTTCTTCACTCGTTGCTGCAGCTTGACATGCGGTTGACGTAAGCGAGCGGCTGGAAACACGGCGAGCAAATAATGCCGGAAAATGTGAAACTGAGACAGGATTCGGCTGCCATTAGTGTGTGATGAGTGGAAGTGATGCCCGCTAACCCAGCAGAACAGAATTTGTTCACGTTTCAGTAGTTCACGTGTTGTGGAACTGTGCTTATGTACAACTGTTCACTCAGAGAGTTTTCCGTGAAAAGACAAATGCTTTTAAATGCTTTCAGCTGTCCTTTGTTGATGAGCAGATAATTCCATTTGCTCTGTATGTATCTGCTTGTTGTTGAAAACAAGGACTTTTCTAAATTACCTCGAACTACTGAACAGTTGTGCACTGTAAATACACTTTTTCTCAAATTGCTTCCTTTTCTTTCTGTCATGATTTCAAATGTTGAACTGTCCTGTTTGTGTTTCCTCAGACAAACTGCTACTATCACGGTGAAGTGGAGGGTCATGTCAACTCAGACGTCAGCCTCAGTATCTGTGCTGGGATTAAGTACGTATGTCATTTTGGTCTACCTCTTTTCTCTCGTCCAGTAACCGAGTGATAGACTCTAGAAGTAGACAAAGCTGTCTTTCACTGACCAGTCTTCCTGCTGCTGTGACACCACAGACATACGTTTAGGTTTAAGTCTAACTCCAGTAAGGCGTATGCATAAGTAAAATGAGTTAGTCCCTGGGTGTGAGTGGTCCCGTTAACACTGCACCCAGCCAGTAAACAGTCTGTTTGGAAGAGTTACTGGACACCATCAGGAAAATATCTACATCCTCTGTGGAGTGATTTGTGAAACCTCTGCTTTTGACCTTAATATGAATGCATTTATTTTCTGCACATCAAGTGATAAGCGCAGCTTTCTTAGGAGAGCTGCACATTGCTTGGCCTGTTCGCTGAGATTAGTTGTTTAAGGTTTGGGTTGGCAGTGCTCTGGCTTCGGGGGGTGATGAATATTGTGCAAGGTTTGTGAGAATCTCACAGTTTGTCCGGACTCCAGTGCCTGGAGATGTCAGTTTAAATCACCGAGGCCGCTGTTAAATCATGAGAAAAAGAGGAAACAAAGATCACATCGATGCTGTGAGATCAGACTTCATCAGAATGTCTGCTCCTTCATCGTGAAACGCTAATTTAGGTTATATCCCGCTGGTTAAGGCTGCCTAAGGAGAACACTCGCTGCTAATAATGAGTTGTTATTTCTAATTTCAAAATTAGCATTCATTTGTATTTATTAGCAGCATGTCTAATAAGTTTCAGTGGAATGGATTTTGGAAACACTAAATATGATGCAGCCTCTGTTTTTTGCAGGGGGTTCATCTCTCTTGAAGGCAAATCCTATGTCCTGGAACCATCTGCTGATCACTCTGATGGGACTCACTGGATCTATACAGCTGCACACCTCAATCTCACTCCTGGCACGTGTGGCCACGGCTTCAACGTATCCTATCCTGCTGAACATGCAAACAGCAGTCCGTTCAGGGCCTTCGGCACAAGGGTAAGGACTGTTAAACTGGATCCTTTGTCACCGCCAGATACACATAAACTGTGTCCCTGCTGAAAATGTTATGTGCAGGAATATGCTGACAGACTGACTGTCAGTCTGTCCTGTTTCATTTTATTTTAAACTCTTTTTTAATGAGTTGAAAATATAGAAATGAGGATGTGGAAGGACACATATGGGGCGGCATGATAGCTCAGTGGGTAGAGCAGTCGTCTTCAAACCCAAGGGTGAGCAGGTTCGATTCGATTTCCCCAAAGGGAACAATAAAGTATTCAAGAAAATATATATATCAGGGGCTGACAACAGGACAGTAAAGCACTCCGTCTCTCTGCTTTTTTTTTTTTACAGAGCATCAACCACCACGTAGAAGTAATGTTCTTCTGACATTCACAGGGACATCTTATTTTAGAAGCAGTGTACTGAAGTACATATGTAAATACATGTGAATCGTATATCTAAAACGTGTGCAGTGAATATGACCAGTAAAACCTCTTCATAAACATCATTTATAGCTATAGTCAGTTATGAGTTCACATTACACTGCGTGATCTGATCAGAATAACTGGGTGTACACTGTCATTACCATTTCCTTTTGTGATGTGTTCTGTTTTCTATATTACTTCTCCTGGAACCCTGTGAGGTCTTAACCACCAAAATGCATGATTGAATGAAACCTTTATTATTTAAATTCTATGAATTTGATTCAGGAGCCCTTTACGCTTCTCTGATTCCCTAACATTTAAACCAAGCCTTTCTTTGCTACTCAGATGCTGAGTTGGATGTTTTAATCACACACCGTGCTCTTAAACGTGCTTAAAACAGAAACAGAAAACCGTGTGTCAAAAAAGTCAGAGCCACTGTTCTCACCACCTGCTTGTCAGTTTAATTTCCCCAAGGGGATCAATAAAGTATTCATTATTATTATTATTAGAAAATGTGGTACTTGAGTCAATATGTTCTTATTACAACCTGTGCTGAGCCTCTTTAACAATCATTTGCATTGCACATTTTGGTACAATAAGTGGCCTGATATAGATTTCAGAAGCTGTTACTGTTGTTCAGTCATCACTCGTTCGTCCATCTGATCTAACAGTGTCCATTAGTGATCTGGAGTATATAGAGAGTGGGACTTGATAAATGCCTGTGAAAAGTACATTGCCTGTTAAGTGGTAATATTTGACCTGAATGGGGGATCAGAACGCGTGTCTGTACGTGGCTTCCAGCACAACCGGTCCATGCAGAATGACACAGATTGCTTTTTAGAATGCACGCGTTTCCTACACCCTATACTCAGCCTCTTACTTCCCCATAGAGGATGGGCATAAATCACAAGGGCCAGAGCCTCCCAGGGAGTCTGGGAGTTTAACTTTAAAGATGATGAGTGCTGATAAGTGGAAAACACAGACTCCAGTGATCTCTATCTGACTAGTGAGGGATGGCAGGAGGGGACAAACACGTTTGATTTATCAAGTCAATACAAAGACACACAGAGATAGGTGGTGTAAAGACAAAACAGATGTTCAAGGCCTCAAAAGGAGGGTAAGAACACACATCACTAATGTGAGGGGGCTTTCCGCTTCTTCAAACTGATTTGTATTTTTGCAATTGTTTTATCGTTTCATTAAGGGTAAATTGCGAGTGCGTGTGTTCTCTGGAAGAAGTCCAAACATATGGACAGTTGAAGCCAGCACAGGCGAAAAAAAACATCCTGTTCCGTCACATTGTTTGTTTCTTATTTCTGGATGCAGCAACAGTTTTCTTTTTAGGATGTTTTATTTTATTGTGTTGAATTATTATTATTATTATTAAGCTTCAGTGACAACTATTGTCTTGGGAGTCAGAGAGCTGGTGACAGCAGCACAATGTAGAATTTCTCACCTGGCAGAAACGGAGAGAACGTGCATATGAAACCCAAAAGAAAAAGCCATTTTGATGATTTACACCGGTGTGAGAAATATGGTGTAATTCTCCTGCGTAAGATGTTTTTTTAGTGTACTTTAATATGTTTTATCTGATCACGCTGTTCCCGTTTGTTTTGTTTAAAATACTATGCACCTACCCCTCCTAACACAGCAAGACATGTCAGAGTTCGAAAGGAAAACACATCTAGTAATAAAAGACAGATGTTTTTCAGGGGAGGCGCTCAAACGTTGTATTCTCATAGGTGATTAAAAGGGAGAGAGTGGACAAGACAGGGAAATATATGTTTTCATAAAAAAATGTCAATAGTAACAAGAACTGCGAGTAGAAAAATGAAGTAAACTGAAAAGTGACAATATAGTCCAAGCAAGGCAAACTCTAAGCGTGTTGCTTGGGAGTATCAGTGTGTGGTGCTCCTTTGATAAGCTGTGGCGTAGCCTGCCCGAGGGTCTAGAGATAAATCAAATAATGAGAGTCCTGTAGCTGCAGGTGAAGAGACATGACGACTGCTGGAGAGGAAATGAACATCATCATCATCCTCATCATCGGTTCCTGTTCATCTCACGCACATTGTCACAAAATGGAAATGTGACTGTCCTGGATGTCAAATCTGAACACAACAGCTCGTCTCCTGTTGTTAAAAGGAAACCTATGCGAGCTGAACATAAATACGCAGGAGACGTTGATGAATGGATTGAATGAACTCACTTGGGCTGTGAGAACTAAACATGAGGAGAATCTAATTACAATGCTCAGTTTTCATCTTTACCCACACCTGAGCCACCTCCATTTGTTTAATGGAGACGTGGTTTAAAGCTCCGCGGGCAGCAAACTGTCATGTGAAGAAAACCTCCTCACCGTTCACCTTCACCTTTATATGCTCATATCAAAGCGGGAATCCTGTGTAAATCACAACGGGAAGATGGACTAATATATTGTTTATGTAAAGATGAAACTCAAATTAAACAATCAAGTGTTTAATTTTTAAATTTACGTAACTTTTCTTCATAAACCTCTTTTTTTAAAGTTCCTGTTAGTTGCAGCTTTATACAAACAAGGGAACATGTTTTGTTGAATTCACACTTACAGCTCTAACTTACAGCTCAAGACCAGAGATGATCGAGTTGAGTGTGTGAGTGTGTTTGTGTGTGTGTGTGTCTCCTAGCCCATAAGTTGCATTTACAGCACACTTGCCCATCCTGGCTTATCTATGGAAAAAGCAGATAAGAGCAGAGTGGAACCAGGCTGCCAGGCCAGCAAGGATAAAGAGGATCAGCTTTAAGGAGGGCCATGGTGTAAAGGCAAAACACTTAGCCAGCAGAATAGTATAGGATCAGCAGGTGTTTGAGTGGAAAGAGTGAACGCGTGTGTGCGTGTGTGTGTGTGTGTGTGTGTGTGTGTGTGTGTGCAGATGACATAGATGCCCCACATTACCAGTGAATTACTCCCTGCGAGCAGCATATTCCCCAAATTAATATAATCTGTTTATAAATTATTTAACCTTCATCTGATCAAAGTGATCATCATCACTGTCTGAACTTACTAACGTAAATAAGTGTTTGTTATACCATATGATCTGGTTTTATGGTCGTTCTGAGTAGCAGTGCTGATAATAGTGGCTGGATTGCCATTAGATGTTGCATATGTGCAGTCATTGGTTCAGAAAGTTTTTATGCTTTTTATTATGCACCACCCAGAATAAGCCTGTTTGCTTCAATTTGGCCATATATATAGAATAATAAGATGTACTGCATATATTTTATATTTCCCAGTACAAACGTCATGTCCAGACTACAACCAAGTATGTGGAACTGATCATTGTGGCTGACAACAGAGAGGTAAGCAAAGGTCAAACACTCACAACCTCTTCACCTTCTGCCACGAATCCCACAGGAAGGGAGCTCAGAGCTCACATCCTTAGCTGTCATTTCATGCCCTTAAGACATGGATTATATAGCTCCATCCCCTCTGACGTGTCTCCCTGCTCAACCGTTTGCCCGTCCAGCTCCGTTCCTTTCCCACTTCGACCACTACACTAACAAGTGTTTCTCACTGACATGAAAAATATGGATCAGTCAGATGCTTTAGGCCCACAGAGACTGAATAAATGCTGGATTTAAGACAAGGTGGTTGAGTTTATCTCTTTAACCTAAGCTCTGCCGAGGAGCTCTTTGATGATAACAGCTACTGTGGAAGCACCAGTGAAATTACCAGGACTTTCTGTGAAGGAAAGTCTTGCTCTGAGTGAGTGTGTAATATAAATATCCCCAACAATGTCTCGGTCATGATAAACATTCAATAGCACGTGGATCACCTCCTTCTCTCCTCGCTTTGTCTCACACGGGTGTGTTCTGTAGTTTCAGAAGCAGGGCAAGGACATGGAAAAGGTGAAGCAGCGGCTAGCTGAGATCGCGAATTACGTGGACAAGGTAACAATGGAATCAGCACAGGTTGTTGGATTGTCTTTTATTAGACAGAAATATACAGAGAGATCATAAACTCTTAACCTGAAACCACATCTCTCTCTCTCTCTCTCTGCCTATTTTACCCCTCCTCATCTCAACTGTCAGTTCTATAGGGCTCTAAATATCAGAGTGGCTCTAGTGGGCTTGGAGGTGTGGAGTGATTTGGACAAGTGTCCCATTACCCAGGATCCCTTCACCACCTTGCACGAGTTTCTAGACTGGAGGAAGGTGAAGCTGCTGCCTCATAAGCCACATGACAACGCCCAGCTAATCAGGTAGATTCCCACATGTAGTACTTACTATTTAAAATATAGGGTTAATATCAAACATAAAATGTTATTATGATTATTAATTATAATATCATGTCAAGTGTGTATTCATTAAGTTTGACTTCAAACCTCAAAACCATCCCAGATTCGGGATTTTCATAACCAGCAGTCGTGGTTTTGTTTAACTAAAACAAATGTCATTTCCTAACTCATAAAACATTTGGGAAACTTATTTTTTTTAATCTGCAAAGCCTTGTGAGCTGCAAACGGATTCCTTACTTCTGACACGCTGCTAACGAAATGCACATCTGTGTTTAAACAGAAAAATGTGTCACAAAGTATGTTTTAGGAAAAGAAAACATTTAATAACCAGTAACGATGCAGTTACCAGTAATAATGACGACAGAGGAAATGCCAATGAAAAACTTGTCAGATCATTACTCTACAGTGACTGTCTTCTAGGGACATTTACACTGG
>JAUMHF010000011.1:10213646-10242440 GCA_032359275.1 Microctenopoma steveboyesi | reverse complement strand
CCCTGAGCCAGACACCCAGCGCTAGCTCCATGTAAGTCGCTTTGGATAAAAGCGTCTGCCAAGCAAAGTAAAATAAAAATAAATAAAATAAAATTATCCCAAATTCAGCAGATGCAGCACTCTCGTCGCTGTGACAGGAAAAGTCTCGATGGCCAGTGCAGTGGATGGAAAATCAACTGTTTGCGCCCACAGGGCCAAACAGCAGAGTGGGTTACAAAAATAGCAGAGGTGCTAAGGTGTGACTGACGGCAAACTTCACAACATGCATTTAAAAAGTCAAGGGCTCTCCACAAGAAACATTTGGGCGTCTGCCTGGATCTCACACTTATATGACTGATGCACTCACCTGCCTTAAGACAACATTACATATGGAAGTGAGATTATTACATGTAGATTCACTCAGTATGACCCTTTTACTTGCATTAAAAACCACTTTACCTGCTTTTTAATTAAGGGTCATGCAGAGAAGGAAATACAATACAATCTGTATGTATTAATGGATAGTCACACACACTCACACACACACACACACACACACTCTTCTAAGGCACTATATTATCAAAAGCTTAATAAAGCCACATGAGGTCTATAACAAAGCTCTTGGCAGTTACAGCTCTGGGCTGCGTGCTTTCCCCATGGAGCAGATCACCCTCTTTGCTCCAAAAACAATATTAAAAACACTCCATTCTCCTAGATTTATGGATGCTGCAAGTCTTGTGAAGGAAGTATTTTGGTTTGAGTTTTTACTATTTCTTGTCTCATAAAATACATCTTATCAGATCAGCCTCCCTCTGTGGAGGGAGACGTCTCTGGGGCCCTGTGCTCTTCGAGGTTACTGAGCTCCAGTGGTTAATTGAGTTTGTGATTAGCAGCAATTAGCACTGATTACATAAGACGGAAGCGGGTCCTTTCCGAGCAATCGCAGTCATCTCCATCCTCTTTCTCCATTTGTGTGACTCACAGGTATCCGTTCCCCACGGTGTTCAGCAGCTGCAGCAAGAAGGACTTGACAGCCAGTTTTGAAAAAGGCATCGGGATGTGTCTGTTCAACATGCCCGAGGTCAAAGTGCTCTACGGTGGGCAGAAATGTGGCAATGGCTACGTGGAGGAGGGAGAGGAGTGTGACTGTGGGGAGCTGGAGGTGAGTGTGCCTGAGGTCCTGATAAACAAACTGCTTTTATCTCCAGACTTCCTGCAATTCTTCAGCATTTCTGTTAAATGTCTTATCTGCCAAACTCGAAATCTCTTTCTCAGCCACTACCCATAAATTATTATTTCTCTTTCCCAAATTTGACAAATGCAACGAGACGGTGTGTTCGTGATGGTTTTCTGCGGATGCCCAGAGAAGAAGCAGAGTAAATACAAATAGAGTGTGCCACAATGTATTGGGCCTGACTTGTTGCCTGAGGAAACAGACCTCAGCATAGAAACAGGTGATTTCAGTGAATGCGCACAGGCAGGCACATACGTTCAGATCCAGCTGAAAAGGTGATTAAGCAGTTACTCTGGATGCGAACGGTGATCGACAGAAGCAAACTCACAAGAAGGATGAGGATACCCTTATGAAGGATATACAGATTCATTTGTAAGGATCATATGTCAGCATATTATAATTTGGAAGAATATTTTTGGTGACGTAACACTGTGCAGGGCTGTCTTGTTGTCTTTTGTTTACACCTTAATGCCCAGTGAGTCTTTCTGTGATCGTCTGACGCTTCAGCCAGGGTCAGGCTGAAAGTGGCCTTGTCCTTCAAAACAAAGAACTGACATAAGCCCCGCGAGCCTGAGCCAGCAGCAACAATAATGCTCTCCGCAGAACGGAGCGGCGCCGTGCCAGACCCAGGCCAGAACAGAGTGCTCAGACAGCACCTCTCTCTGCCATTAAAAGCCTCATTAAAAAGCCTGGGTCCTATTATTCACAATGATAGGCTACTTCTTTTCAGCGCAACTCTTCCACCTCCTTTGGCCCCGGGGACCATGGGAAAGGCCCTTAATGGTTTTCAGGCTGAAAGAAGTTCTGGAAAGACCATCATGTCAACTGTGTCTCCTGCCAGCTCCATCCATCTACTTCCATCAAACTCTTACTGCACTCAGCTGTACAGTATGCTCAGACTATAATGGTGAGCTAACCCTCGAGGGTCCAGTCAGTCTGCCTTTGTGATCATACATACCCAACACACACACACACACACCTTGTGTGCTCAACCTAGATTGAATGCTAGCTTCCATCTGTGTCAGACGGCAGAGTGTTGCTGATTGGTGTAAGGCCGTGGCTCATGATAAAGACTTACACAAAACAGATGGGCCTCCATGGGGAGAGGAGAAATGTTACAGGGATGGTACAGAGAGACATGGACTCTCCCTATGCTCCCAAAATGGCAATGCAAAAATGTTATGTCAAATATAAACATTTCCATTAACCACCTTTCTCGCTTGATTACTAAATCGATTTCAAGTGTGAAAGCTTCTTGCATATTAATATCTATCAGGATAAAGTGGAATGGTTTCTGCAAATGTAAGAATGAGACTGAGTACGAACAAGCAGGCTGCTGTTGTTGTAAGAAAAATGAGACCGCGGGTTAAATTCCAGCAGGTGTTGGATGATTAGTTAAGGCGGGGTCGTGTAAATCTGCTGGTAAAGATCTTCAGCCTATATTGTAAAAGATAAAAAAATAGTAGCTCTTTAGGATATGAACACCAGCATTTAGAAGAGGTAAAAATACTTGTTTTAGAAACTGTCATCATATATTTTTCAAGTTTTATTGGATGCATCGAGCTATTTAAAATATATTTTGTGGTAAAATATTGTTATTGACATTGGTGCTTAATATTTTACTTAACACACTGAATGTTTTTTGATTAATACTAGCCAAATATTTTGCTTGTTTGTAGGAGGGATATTTTGGAGTGTGTCCCTTTTCGTTTTCCTTCTTTCTCCCCTTTGTCGTGTTTATTTCCTGATCCAACTTATGGCTCCAGGGATCTGAATGAGTTCTGATGATGGAAACTTTGTTTTTTAGGATCTAGAAACTGCTATTTCCTCTCCTTTTGTAGATATTTTTTGTTGCTATGAAACACAGACCTGCAAGGTCTGCACCCCCTCTGATAACAAAGTCTGAGCATTTGCTCTGAGGGAAAATATGATCTGAAAATGTGCTGAATTAATCCTTCCTTACTTCTGCTCCCCTCTCACTCACTTTCCCTTTCTCTGTTTGCCTTTTCAAATTTCCATTTAAAGGAATGTATGAATCCCTGCTGCAATGCTACTACCTGCACGCTGAAGGGGGATGCAGCTTGTGCACACGGACAGTGCTGCCAGGACTGTCAGGTATGAGGTATACCGAGTAGCCTGTTCACTGGCATCGTAACGCAAAAATATTCACTCAGCTTAAATCGTGTCCATTAATGAAATTCGACAGATCTTTTCCAGACTCACTGCATATTTTTCTAGGCTTTATTTTGAGTCTTTGTCTTTGTCTTTGACTACATGTGAGCATAGCTGAAGCCGGCTGGCACTCCGTGCCGTGACTCCAGCAACTCTTGTGATCTGCCTGAGTTCTGCACCGGTAGCGGTCCTCACTGCCCCCCCAACGTCTACCTACACGATGGTCACGCCTGCCACAATGTGGACGGCTACTGTTATAATGGCATCTGTCAGACTCATGAGCAGCAGTGTATCACACTGTGGGGCACAGGTATGTGGAGGACTGAAATACTGACCTGTAGTTTCTGTGAATGGTTCAGTAATAGTCACCAGTTTTTCAAATGTGTTTCATTGTGTGTTGTAGGAGCCAAGCCTGCTCCAGGCATCTGCTTTGAAAAGGTCAACTCAGCAGGAGACCCCTATGGCAACTGTGGCAAGGACTCTAAAGGCTCCTTTGCCAAATGTGAAGCGCGGTAAGACCTGGCATTCCCATAGAAACCAGTGAATGCATTTAATTGGCTGTCATTTCTGAAATACAGTGGAGGTTGATAGATTTTTACTACGTATGTTTATAAGTCAGCCGGATAAAACAAGTCACATCAGGTTCTAACACCCTGGGATTGGCTTTCTTCGCATTTCTATTTTATAGACTAAACTATTAATTAAACAAAATGTTTGAACAATGGACGTGATCATTAGTTGCAGACCTAATTGATGCTTTCAGAGTTACTTGACATATTGCAGCAAGTTATAACATTTCTGAAGTTATGGTGTGAAAACAGCACAAGCAAGCTGCCTGTTCTGCAGTTTCTCTAATTGGACAGCGAGCAGGGGAGGGGAAATAATTGCATATATACACATATGGGAAAACAGTGACATGTTATTTAATTATCACCTTGTTATTTTCCCTGTTGTTCATTCTATTTCCAGAGATGCTAAATGTGGCAAAATCCAGTGTCAAGGAGGAGCTAACCGCCCAGTAATTGGAACCAACGCTGTTTCCATAGAGACAAATATACCCCTGCAGGAGGGGGGGAAGATACTGTGCCGGGGTACTCATGTGTACTTGGGTGATGACATGCCTGATCCTGGCCTGGTCCTAACGGGGACCAAGTGTGGCGACGGAATGGTGAGAGCCGATGCTGTGATATTTTAGCCAGCTACAATAAAAGCTGCGTACGAGTACCTTAACATATCAGTAATAAACGATAAAGGTCTGGCGTGTGTCAAATAAAATTTCAAGGTTCAGTATTTTTACCACCACATGCTTAGTTTAGGTGAATGAACGGCCCAAACACTGAGAAGTAAGAGTGGAAAAAGTGATGTGAAGTGACAGTCCATGACTAAGATGTTTTAAAAATGTCTTCAGGGTGTGTCCTCTTGTCATTTCAGACTTGCACAGCTTTAGACACGTAACAGACTGAACATTATTAAGTCTATTTGGCGTCCCCCCCAGTGCTCATCAATTTAGCCGTTGGTCACTTTGGTTATGCAGCTACTCCATTTAGTCTAATTTAGCCTCCACCCTTAAGCAGGATCCAGCCCCCACCCTCATCTGTCAGGATTCTGTCTGAAGTCATCGTCTCTTACAGTCTGGACATATTTTGGTGTAGAACCCCAGCGTAATGATAATTCATGCTGTGCTGAACTTTGTCTGTGGCAAGTTAAAAGAAACAGCGAGATAATGCTGCTGGTCTTTCGTTTTTCAAAGATTAAAGGATTTATTATATTACTGAGATGTTCTTTGAGCTCACGCTGTCAATTTTTTGTGTCTTTGTCTGCTTCAGATGTGTCTGAATCGTCAGTGCCAGAATGTCAGTGTTTTTGGAGTGCACGAGTGCTCAGCCAAGTGCAGCCGTCGGGGGGTGAGTGCAGCACCTTTCATCCTGTTTCAGCATTGTGGAGGTTGTCTCGCTCAAACCGTACCACACCCAGCTCGGTTGTTTACTTAACATCCACTTTTTCGAAGATTAGCTCCGTTTTGACTGTAATAGATGGCGGATAGGGGGCCGTTGCAGTGTGTTGCAATCAATCATTCTGGATGCTGAGAGGCTCAATCAATTAGTTTTAATGGCTTCATTTATGTTGAGCTCTGAATGCCGTTCGTCATACTCTCAGGCAGTCGTCCGTGTCCAAATAGATGTTATAATCTGAGGGCTAGACTTTATTTAGCCAAATGCTGGGAGCAGTGACCTGTGCTCTGACTTTGAGCTGAGGAGCGTGGATATTGGATTTTTCTTAAATCCCACCCATCAAATGTCTATGGGTGGTCCCATCCGAGACAGTATATGTGGCTTTGTGGTATTAGCCCTAAATTCCCTGGTAGGTCCCAGAGGCTTTGACTGTGAATGGTAAAGTTATGGTTTCGTCAAAAGGACAGAGCAAACAGTTTTTAGTGTCTCTTAAAATGAAACATCTCCAGTCATTAGATGGTCACATTTATTTGTCCAGAGCCAAATTAAGACATATTTATAAAGTCCTAAGGAATGTTTTATCTGGAGTAAAGGGAAAGGAAACAGGACCCTCTGCATGTACAGATTAGATCAAGATGTTGCCATGGAAAGAGGTCCTCACCTGTTCCAGATTACCCTGCTGGGGAATCCTCTTAGACTTTTTCATTCACTCACTCTGCAGGACAGGAAGAGAGAGAGAGAGAGAGAGTTAGGCAAATACTTCAAACATAGCTTTAAAAGAGAGCTGATTAGTCTGCATCGCCCTGTTAACTCTTCTTTTCATACGCTGCAGGTATGCAACAACAACAAGCACTGTCATTGTGAGGCTCACTGGGCGCCTCCATTCTGTGACAAAATGGGTTTTGGAGGAAGTGTAGACAGTGGCCCCATCAGACTGGCAGGTAACACAACTGTTGTTACATCACAGGTTACTATGGACAATAAAAGGCAAATGTGTAGAAATGTCGCCCGAGACTTTACCAGGTTTGTTTCAAACAGGCCTTAGTCTCTGAGACTTCCTACTTTGTCTGTGCCTGTTTCTAAACAGAACACAGAAACCTGACAGCGGGCATCCTGGTGGCTCTCCTCACCGTTCTGGGAGCTGGTCTGACCGTCTGCATCAAGAGAAAAACCCTTCTTGCCCTGCTCTTCACCAGTAAAAAGAATCCAGTTGACAAGCTCAGGTGCTTTTTCAGACATGATCATTAAAAACTTGTTTTTAACGCGGCAGGATATATAAATAGTGTATGTATATATATATATATATATATATATGTGACAGATGGTGCTGAGTGAGAACATGTTTTCAATACTGAAAACACTTTTCTTACTGAAAAGCCATTTGCTGTTTATAATTCATTCATAACTTTATAATGTGAACCATACTGTATTATCTTCATAGCAGATGTGTGATTATTAATTTTGCCTTTACACTCCAGATCGGTAAGCACAGCAGTCAGTGAACCGTCCATTCCTAAACAGCCTCCACCAGCGAGCACAGCGTCTCCATCCCGACCAGCCCCACCTCTGCCACGCAGCGGCAACATCTTCAAGGTGACTCCATCGCACATCTCTGGGCGAAAAATTCGAAAAGACAAATCGCTGTCAGCGGGACTGACGTGTTGTTTCAACACAAGCGGCAGCTCATTCAAGTCCAATCAACTCCTCCCTCTCCACGTGGACGTGTGATAATGGAGTCTGTGGCGAGCCATGTGTTCACGACACTTGAATACATGTGTTGTCACGAACAGCTGCCTGTTTAAAGAGAAACCGATTCATCCTCACGATTGCCACATTCTGATGGCGTCTTGATGCAGCTGCTCGAACGTAATCCTGTCACTGTTCATTGACGGGCAGAGCAGGAATGTAGCTGTAACGACGCGCGTTTACATCCCTGCATACCTAAATACTCTTTTACTGCCTTGACAGGCTTTCTAATGGGAAGTGAGTGACCCGTAATCGCTCGAGTTAGGACTGATAAAATAATAGGAGCTGTGTCTGAGCTGACATTCATGCAGCCGGGTGGCACAAGCTGTTATGCGTTACCATGATATTGGTGGTTTCACTTAGTAGCATGTGGTTTTCGTTTGGGGTCGACGGCAAGAAACGAAGGATGTAGGACTGTTTGATGTGAGCACAACGCAGGTGAGGTCACTTTCCAGTTTTCAGGAGGTGTGTTTAACTTGCCCGATGAGCGCATGCCCTTGTGTGTGCTTCACTGTGTGTACGTCGGGCCTGACCAGCTCTAAACACCAGGCAGGCTTTCGCAGAGGGAGTGTGTGTGTGTCCATGTTTGAATGATGCCAAACAGGTGCACGTGGAACAATATTAGCCTTTCCCTTTGATTAGTTAGCTGAGAAGGGCTCTGGGAATAGGGAGCAGCCAAGTGGGAGCGTTTGATTTATACGTCTTTGACAGCATCAGGAAGAACAGCATAGGAGGAGGAGAAGGTAAACATGACCCTTTCTGATAGGAAGCAGAGAGAGTTTCATCCGGCTGACTCTCCTGGTTCTGTCTTTCATCTTTCCACAGCCTCCTCACCGGGGGGCAGAGGCGGTGCTCCCACCAGCACCGTACCCCCCCCACACCCTGCGCACGCTTCCCCAGTGCCCTCCAGTTCACCTCGGACACCATGTCCCGCTATCCCTTACCCTGTCCCTCTCCACTGGCCCCGGGCAACCGAAACCTCCTCTGCCTCCCCCTCACCGAGCCCCTCCACCTCACATCCATGTTGCACCCAGGGGGGCGTCGTTTCGCAGCGTGTCTCGTCATAACTCCTGCAGGATGGCCATGGTGAGTGTTGCCTTTTATTTGATGAGGTTACTGTAATTTCTCCTTTGGGTCTGGGGAGCTTTAACTCACTGCTAAAGTCCAAATGAGCGAACGAGGGGAATGTTCACTGCACTTTCAAACGGATGCTGCGATGTCAACCGTTTTCATGGATCTTTAGTGTCTGTATGTGCACATTAATAGTTATGCAAAGTCTCATAAAATATCAAAATTAGCCTCAACGTTGGATGAGCCCGCATCATCCAAGCGACGCTTCATTCATTCTACAATACAAACCACCACATGAATGATACAAACGGGGCCAGACTGAAGTACGGAGATGGAGAAGGTTATGTCCAAATTTCACTGGGCCGTAAATGTAGAGCCACCGTTATTCCGTGAGTTTAGTTATAGCATTGCAGACTGTCAAAATGGAAGTAGAAGAAAAAGCCAGAGGTTCCTTGTGTTAAATCCTCCTCACTCAGTGATTCTCAAAGACTCTTATTTGCCTTTAATCTGCTTTGACTTGCACCCTGTGGGCAAGTGCGACAGAGATACGCAAAAAGAGAGAGGAAGGAAAAAGACAGGGAGACAAAGTTTCAAAGAGAAGGAGGGAAGTTGATCAAGAATGAAAGAACAGATTGATTGATGCTTTCTGTACCTTGGATTTTTACATTTATGTTTAGACATTTTTTGGACGGTAATTTGTGAAAGAAGAGACATTTATCACTCCTAACCGAAATGAAACATTAATTAATGCTTAATAAATCCAAAAGCAAGTGCTAATGAGAAGAGGAAAAACGGATCAAATGTGGATGATAGATAAGAAGTGATTTCCATTCTGATACCAGCTCCGAGTTGATTTTAATTTATGTCGGTGCATGCAGTCTAGCCTTTAGGGACGGCGCCACAGGGGGCGCCACAGAGGAGCTGAGGTCAAAACTATAGCACCCCAGTGTTAGTACCAGGCTAATTAGAGGTGTGTTAAACAGATAATGACATTCTAGTCTTGTCTGGATTAATGAAGGGCTCACAGAGGAGGTCTGGCTTTGAAACTCAACACTGTTCCATAGTTAAATAAACAATATTACAGCTTATGATTAAACGTATCAGAACATTTCATAATTATACCTTTTAGCTCTCATTTCTGTCCACTTACTGATCACACTTATGTTTTTACACTCGTTATTTATCAGGAACTATGTGCATTATTTGTCATGTAACTACACCCACCCCCCGCCCCCCTTCCCGCATCAATTTCTATGCAATAAAATCACAGCTAAACTGGGGATGACGAAGTCTTGTAAAGTGTAACTATGGGCATCGGTGTGATAAATACGCCAGATGGCAGTGTGCTTTGACATATTCCACTCTGCTCCCATCGAACGCCACAGTGTGCAAACGGAGCAGGCTTCACCAAAACCATGTCTAGCTGCTGTTTGGTAGCGGCGAGCCACTGACAAAGACATTTCCCCTGATAATGACCGGGGACATTGAAGCATTGTCCCACGTGAGAGCTCCACCTGGTTTGTGAGATATTGGTCACTGCAGCAGCATTTTGGCTCCATGCATCACCTCATCAGTCACGCTCGTTTCATTTGCCTGCATTTCACTTCACTACCTTCTGATACTGTTCCAGTGTCTGTGGACGGAGCTGCACCAGTCCCACTGCATGACAGCATTTTTGTCAATGTGATGAATTAATAGCAGTTCTTCGTGGGTGAAGCTTGATATTTGACATCAATGGATACAAACGCCAGACTTCAAACTTCATTCATAGCGAATAAGCATGAAAGTTTGTAGGGACAACATTGAATTTACACAGGACACAGAAGCTGTTTTTTTAAGACATGATTCCACAGGTGAGTGAGGTCTGAGGTTCGACTCTGTGGCTCCTCTCTCTCTCTGTGACGTTTGCGGAGGCCTCTCTGCAGCTGAGGATACGATGAGGTAGTGAATGACCAGATAAAGCCTAGGTTGTAGGACATTATCGTGACCTCAGTCTCCTTCAAGATTAAAACCCAGTGACAGTTCCTATCATCAGCCTTCCTCATGCCTGAGAGAGGAGGACATGCAGATCTGTGCTGTCATTGTCTGACTGCGAGTGCCACCTGGTGGGGATTCCTAGTCATTATTTCTATGTGCATGTCCTGTTATCAGGAGTCGGAGAAGCCCAATCCTCCTCAGAAGCCCCTTCCTGCTGATCCCAGGAGCTCTCGCCTAGTTCGTAATCCCTCTGTACTGCAGAGCCACGCTGTAGTCCAAAGCCTTTCTGCTGTTTGTGGTCCTCCACCAGTACCTAGTGTACACAGACCTATGCGCCCTGTCCCACACCCCAATAGGTGAGTCCAAACCTTTACCAGATCAGAGGAAAAACTAAAGTGAAGCTGTGTTCATGTCTCTGTGTGACTTTCGTGTCTTCATGTTTGTTTCTTTTGTCATTTAGACCCAGTTCCAAGCAACCTCCAACACTACCAAAGCCTTGCATAATTGCTAATGTCAAATACAGCAGCTGAGACTTTGGCCAAAAGGGACATTGTTTGACAGGACACTAAAATATTGCACTATGAAAACTCTGAAGACCTTAAAAAAAGGGTGGTTTCTTTGAAGGCTGATTCAGAGGACCTGCCGTGTCCCTTTGGTGCTCTGTCTCGAAATGGTGCTATGAGTCTGCGCTCAGGTACATGTAAAGTATTTATATTCTGTATTTATTGCCACGCGGTCCACTGTGCCAGACACCTTTTACTATGTGGTAGCAATTTAGATTTTTAAAAATTTGTTCTTTTCATCAATGTCACGTTGTTTTATCACAAAAGCTGATCTTTAACGAATTGGAGGTATTTCGTGTTAAAGAAAAGGAACCGGGTACATGCTAGTGTTGCTCTGTACGCCACAGAAAGTGTTATTGTGCACAGTGAGCACAGAACAGAGAAAGTTTCCTTCAAGTTCATTTGCAGCTTGGCTGAGTTTTTTCTTGCAGCGTTGAGCCGGACTGAAAAAGGCTTGAAACCCCCACAGAAGAACAACACTCTGCCGCGACGTTACTGCAGCAGTTCTGCAATGTGATTCTCGTGATGAAACAAGTGAAACACTGGGCGGATTCCAGAGCCCTTAATTGTTTGATCCTCAGTTCCCACTCACCTCAGAAGTGGTTTTGCTCCTCTGTGTTATTCGACAGTTGTCCCAAAGCCTCCGATTTTAATCTGAGGAGCAAGGATCTGCAAACAATGTTTGGGGAGAGATAAGCGAGGAGCGACACATCCCTTTATTGAACACCTGCTGGTGATTGATTGGATGCTGCAGCACAACAGCAAAGCAGTTTCAGAATGAAATACACTGGTAACTTTGGAACAGAAGCGGCATAAGACACCCAGTTTTTTGCTTTATCAGTTTAAAGATCTACCTGCCGGTGATTGTGACTGTGGGTATAAATATAGCCTCAAGTCTATTAACATCTTTCACATACATCACACATTTCTACAAGTTGATCTAATTATCTGGATGATGAATTAAAAAAATGGAAAACAAGAAATGTGATGCAAATAATAGAAACCTAAGACATTAGAAATCGTCAGATGACACATTGAGCATGGTAACAGTACAAAAGCAGGTTTAATATATGAGCACATGTTCACATATCAGCAGAGAAAATAAACTGTGCAGGGAGTGGCTACTGTGCATTTTGGGTGCAGCTGCTACTAAGAGAATTGGGAAACTGAAACTGTTCCTGGAAACTCGGCCTGTTTCTTGTCCACTGATGTGACAGAAAAGTACATTGAATGGTGAAATATCATTGATTTGCCAGAAACGCACTCAAGGTAACGGGGTACTGACTGGTTGACTGTGTAAAATCCTGTTTTTCTGTGACAGGAAAGGACAGATTCATTCAGCAAGCACACATTTCTGAATCTCTTTCTGTGGTTACTTCTTGTACTCTGAGCCGCCAATCATCAAAAATGTTCTATTTTTTCTACCTTTTTACTTCGGGCTATAGAGATTTTTGTTTTTATTCCCATCACACACTCTACAGAACCCTAAAACCGTAAAACTGGATGTGGTAAACAAAGTGTTGAGCTGTTTTTGCAGACATTTTACTGGATTGCAATGGAGCATTTAAACATTCACACTGAGCAGCATTTTCTTTAACCACAGCGGCTGTTTGTGGATTTGTAGTTTTAAAACCAGCTCGACTTTTGTTACTTTTGATACTGTTATATTTTTAATAACTCACTAGTTTTGCATTTACTTTGCTGTTTCTCTGTACCCATGTACTGACTGGACTTTTTAAGTCTAGCCACCTGACTGTACATTATGTCCATATGTTCCTTGTATGCTGTGTTACAGGTGGACACATTTCATGGAGAATGCTTTTTATGAAGACTGTTTCATACATCATATGTTAAAAAAAAAAACACTAGCGTCAGTGTCTTTTCATGCATTTTCAACACTCGAGCAGTATTAGTAAAACTTCTTTTTCAAACACTAAAGAATATTTGTGGTATTCATGTTTGTTCTGAGTATTTCTTTCCATATCATTCAATGTCATTTCAAAATCGTCAGCGTGTTCCTGCACACAAACAATGGCAGTTTCACTCCAGTAGAAAATATATTAATCAGTACATGTTGCTTAGCATTGTTCAGCAGGACATTTGTTTGCATTTAACACTGACATCTGTAGCAGCATAAGATAGAAGAGTTTCACAAAGGAAAAGAAAGATTTTCAGTTTTGTCACTGACCAACTTAATTCTATTTGTATTATATATACACATATTCTCCCCTTCATATTACAGCACACATTTTCCATATGGGATCTGAGCGGGACAGGTGGGCCAGTCAGCCACATGCTCTGCTGAATGTCCACTGGCTGACATGTCCCATTGACATGTTTGATATAAATTACTGTAGATTGACGCGTCTACACTAAGCAATAAATGACGTGACAGCGCCCCCTCGTGTGGAGTCTGTGGAAGTGAACGCATGAGCTGGAAAGTGATGTACTTCACATAAAGTTTTTCTTTTCTTTAAGTCGACGATTTTTCTCATACTTTATAATATTCTTGATTTGATGACATAAATTAGTATAATTATTACTATGGTAACCACATGCTGCGGCGTGGAGTCATAATGGAAAGGTATGAGCGATTTCCATAAAGCTACAGGTAAACAACCACGCTTTAAGACTATTACAGACTAATCGCACCAGAACAGCTTCTTCACACGTGATCATGTGATACTATTTACCCACTGTGACGTGAAGCCACGCTGGAGACAGATTACGCACCGGCGCTCAGCGCGCGTCCGCGTCCGCCAGCCGCGTCTCGAACCAGACCTTTCTAAACTTTGATCGGCTGGATGAATGTAGTGTCAGCAGTGAAGAAGTGGGGGTTCTTGACATTTGTCGCCTGCTCCGTCCACGTGTGCAAATATAGGCTGTGTTCAAACTTTTACGCAAACTTTTTTTTTAATATTGCGGCCTTCATTTGAATGAACTCGAAGCTGGAGCTCTCTCGTCCCCAATCAAACACACACATCATGTCGGAGCCAGACATTTACCCTGAGAGTGAAGAATGTCCGGGGGGAGACGCGTTTGCCTTTGGACAGGATCTGGAGTTAAATCAGTTCGACGGATTGCCCTTTTCTTCGCGTTATTACAAACTACTGAAAGAGAGAAAGACTCTGCCCGTGTGGAAGGTCAAGACTGAGTTTGAGGATGCTCTGGTAAACAATCAAATCATTTTTGTGTCGGGGGCAGCAAAGACTGGGAGGAGTACACAGGTAAGGGTGCAAGTTACATTTGGTACGTAAGTGAATTATCTTGTTGGGAAAACAGCTTCTACGGGGGAGAAGTTCTCATTGAGCCTTTATTTGTTTGTAGAAACATCTGAAAGAATGTTACTCTGTTTACTTTCCCCGTTTTATCTGTGGACACTTAGCTTTCCTTCATCACTACATTTGTTTGTTTGACTTGCGACATGTTGAGTCCAGCTTAGTCCACAGAAAATAAAGAAGATGATTAAATGAAAAAGTCCTGAAGTTGCTCGTCTGTCCAGCTCCACCATCTCCATCTAACAGCAAACTGTATTTCATAGACATAGCCTTACAGTATATGTCTCCCTCTGACATGTGTGCACACGCTGCCCAGCCCAGCAGATGCTCTTGTGTCACTGTGTAGCTGTCCAAACTCCACCCGGCTTGCACAAAAGCTCCTGCTGCTGGGCCCTGATCCGCTGGAGCTGCCACATGCTGCCAAAGCAATTTTGCATTATGAGCGATAATACCATAGGATGTCTGCTGTCACTGTTTGTTCTGCAGCGTGCTTAAACAAAAGCTGTTTGCTCAGTCATGAAAAGATGCTCTCTGCGTCTGTGTGAACAGCAAA
Organism: Microctenopoma steveboyesi; assembly: GCA_032359275.1. Taxonomy (NCBI): domain Eukaryota; kingdom Metazoa; phylum Chordata; class Actinopteri; order Anabantiformes; family Anabantidae; genus Microctenopoma; species Microctenopoma steveboyesi. The sequence goes on along the minus strand of JAUMHF010000011.1, from coordinate 10,227,915 downwards.
CGTTTTGTTTCATGGAGAATCGGTTGTCTCAAAGGCTCGGAGTGAAGCGTGAACGGTGCAGTGAAAAAATGAAACAAACGTGAAGTGGTTGTTCTTTTTCAGATCCCCCAGTGGTGTGCAGAGTTCAGTCTGTCTGCCCGGTTTCAGCACGGCATGGTTGTCTGCACGCAGACTCGCCAGCAGCAGGCTTTAGATCTGGCCCTACGCGTGGCTGATGAAATGGATGTCAACATAGGCCATGAAGTGGGTTATGTCATCCCTCTGGAGACCTGCTGCTCCACTGACACTGTTCTTAGGTCTGTTGACGAGCTCTCAGTCTGTCTAGTTCTCAGCAGGCAACAGTACGTGGATGTAAGAAAAAGGATTTGAAAGTTTGTACTAGAAACTAATGATGGAGAAATATAACGTCTCCTGCTAATTCTGGGATATACGTCGTATCATCTTGTGCTTTGGCAACTTGTAATTGTGACACTGATAACACTGTATACACACACACACACACACACACACAGTTTGTATTTATCCAGTAAAAAGAGCACAACATCCAGCAACTACAACCGTCTGTATCCCTCAGGAGTTGGTGGAAATCAAAAACAGGTTACATGGAAACTTCCTCCACTACTGACCTCTCTCGTGGCTTTTCTTCTTCAGATATTGCACTGATGACATGCTGCTGAGAGAAATGATGTCTGATCCTTTCCTGGAGCACTATGGGGTCATCGTTATTGACCACGTCCACGACAGGACAGTTAGCACAGATGTACTTTTAGGTCTTCTCAAGGAGATTCTTCTTCAGAGGCCTGAGCTCAGGGTGGTTGTCCTCGCCGTCCCACCCATGACCAACAAGCTGCTGAAGCACTACAGCAGCATCCACCTCATCAGTCTAGAGGCCTCGTGTCCTGCTGAGGTGGTCCGCATCAACAGTGGCCACAAAGACTACTTCTACTCGGCACTGAGGTTGGTCCTGGAGATCCATCGATCCAAAGAAGCTGGAAATGTTGTTGTGTTTTTAGCCTCAGCTGAGGTAAGATTTTATTTAGTGGACCAAAGCTTGTAGCTTTGAATCTAGTTTACCAAACACATCTTGCTTCTGCAGGAGGTGCATTGTGCCCACAGCATCCTCAGGAGAGAGGGCACCAGACTGGGAGCGGACTTAGGGAAGATGGTGCCTGTGGTCTTGTGCCCAAACCAGAGAGGACTACTACACGTCCTAACAGAGCAACCAGACTCCAAGAGGCCTAGGAGGGTTTTTCTCTCCACCCAACAGGGGGAAGATATGTTGTGGGCTACAGAGTCCGTCAGTTTCGTTATTGACACTGGAGTTCAGAAGAAAATGGCAAGTTATTACTTCTAGTAAGAACATACAGAACCTACTCAAAGAACTGTTCTACGGGGATGCGTTACTATTTGGATTATATCATCCACTTCAGGTGTACAATCCAAGAATAAGAGCAAACTCAGAGGAGCTTCAACCCATCAGTCAGTGTCAGGCAGACATGCGCAAGCAGCTGTCTGGGCCAACGGGTATGTCTGACAGGAGACGATTCCAACCAGTTGAATTGGTCAAAAAGGTTTGTGTCAGCGCGTTTACTTTCTGTCCTATTGATTTAAGTTCAATACTTTTCCTAGGTAAATGTTTCTGCCTGTATTTAGAGGAGAGGCAGCTGCCTGCAGAGACTTCTCCACAGATCACGGAGTCCAATATTACATCAACAGTACTTTTTCTGAAAAGGATGGAGATAGCCGGCCTGAGACACTGTGACTTCATCGACAGGCCAGGTAAAGTACACTGTGTTACCACTAAAACGGGATTTTTGATTGCAAGCTGTTTCATTTTAGGATTCAGCATCAACAGGCGTCTCTCTGGCCCCCTAAAACACAACTGGAGAGGTTTCTGTGGGGGTTTTTATTTTTTGGCAAGAGGTAGTACAAATGAATCTGCTCTCTCTAGCTGTTTAGGCCTAGTCAGCCATGAGTTAACGGAGCTGACAAGGCCCCCCTACTATCCATTGTTAGTAGCAGGGTCCCGTCAGACTGACATGAACACAACAGTACGGGCTAAGAGCGGCCAGCTCATTAACGATTACACAACGTGTCTCATTAGTGTAGCACCGGACGAGTACAATGAAGGTGATGTGCTGGCAAATGTACTGTAATATTTGGCATAAATGTTACTTACTAATATGTCTCTCTTATATGCACATGTCATTATGTTGTCTGGGGCAAAGTGGAAAGTTTATCATCTTTCTGGTGACATGTTGATATGTATTGTTTTTTTAGACTTATTGTCACTTTGTTAATGATGCACACATTATGTTTGTAATGCAAACTGTTACTGTACATGCAGAGTTTTCTACACATACATTGTTTCTCAGAACACACAATAATGCTTTGTGTTTATTGGGGCAGATCCTGAGGGTCTCATGCAGGCGTTGGAAGAGCTGGACTACCTCGCAGCTTTAGATAATGACGGCAACTTGTCCGAGATCGGCATCATAATGTCTGAAATCCCTCTGGAACCTCAGATGGCCAAAGCTCTGCTAGCCTCCTGCGAGTTTGACTGTGTGAGCGAGATGTTGACCATTGCGGCGATGCTTTCAGGTGTGCGTGTAAGAATAAGCTTTGTTACAGTTCCCCTGCCTGTTATGAGTAAGAAAGCTTTTGACATTGACCTGGCATCTACAGGAGTTTTAGTCTCAGACGATGAACCACATGTGGTTGTACCCAGTGGAGCTGAGCTCATCATTTCCTCACCTTTTAGCTCCGAGTTGCTTCCTGGAGCCCCCTGCTGGCATGACCCACGAGGCAGCCCTCTGCCGCAGAAAGCTTCAGCATCCGGAGGGCGACCACTTCACCCTCGTCAACATCTACAATGCCTTTAAACAAAGTCAGAGAGAAAAATGTAAGTTGACAGTGACAAGTTTGTACCAAATATTAAAATAGTAATTGGGGTTAAAGTAAATGGCATTGCTGGTTCAAACCTTCCAGAGTTTGACCCCTAAATATTCAATGCATGTTACCAGATTTCAGTGCTGAGAAGTGGTGCGAGGATTATTTTCTGGATCATTCCGCCCTGAAGACAGCTGATGCCATTAGATCAGAATTAACTGAGACTCTGAAGAGGATCGAGCTTCCCATTTCTGAACCATCATTTGGAACAAAGGCCAACACCCTCAACATCAAAAAGGCTTTGCTGGCTGGGTTTTTCATGCAGGTATAAGTCAGTACTAATAGATAAGCCTGCAGTCATTCAGCTTCACAGTTTAAAATGTCTTTCTTTTTTCCAGATTGGTCGAGATGTGGACGGCTCTGGAAACTACTTTATTCTGACACACAAGCACGTGGCCCAGGTACACCCGCTGTCGCGCTATGGGGCTCGCTCACACAAGGTCAGGCTGCCGGAGTGGGTCGTTTTCCACGAGTACAGCCTGTCAAAGAATAACTGCATACGAACAGTCTCTGAAATTTCCCCCCAACAGTAAGTCACACAGACCAGTTTTTTTAAAGACTACTGTCACCTATGCCATGTGTGCAGGCAGATTTATTTATTTGTTATGCACTGAATAGATGAAACTAGCATGTTCATTGTTAAATGTTGACTGTTTGTTGTTGTAGTAAAATTGATTCAGTCACATTTTCCAAACCATATTTTTGGTTTTCCTTTTAGATTCATTCAAATGGCACCATTGTATTTCTTCTACAATCTGCCCCCATGTGAAAGCAAAGACATACTGCAAGACATGTTGGAGCCAGATGGGAAAGAAAAAACCGCCACAGTCGCCACTGACGGCAACAACGGCTGTGCAGTGGCACTGCAGACTTATGACAGATGTGCGATTCAGTGATCTGAAGCCATATTTGTGAAATCCACTGCAGTCTTTTCATTAAACGCATGCATCTGCTTGTAAAATATTTAACGCAAACCAGGCTGCAGAATTACATTGCCAAATCGTTGATTGATGGTCTTGTTTATGTACTTCATCACACACTGATTTTTTCAGTAATGTGAAACTTTTGACTTGTCATATATAAAGAAACTAGTAAGAAATGTGTGAACACTTTTCAGTTGTCTTGATAAAGCATATGCAGCCCGTTTCTGAGTGTTTTCTTACCTTCCTCCTGCTCTGCTCTTCCCACTGACTCTACGTGGTACTGCAGGTACCCCGATTACATTTTTAGACATTATTGAGCAGCTGATGGGAGCGGCCTGGTAGCTCAATGAGATGAGCATCAGACCGGGATGCAGAGCACCCATACCACATGTCCTTGAGCAAGACACTCATCAGTTGTAAGTCACTTTGGATAAAAGCATCTGCCAAGAAAAGATGGATGTTTGTTGCAATGCCAGATTAAGAGAGCAAATTACTGTCATGACATATAAATGTATATTGAATTTAATATGTATATAACATTTCTTTGAATAACATTTACATTTATGGAGTTGTACCATAAAATGACCCATCCCTCACTCTTCTATGTCTGCTTAAAATTCTGTTGTATCAGAAGATTTAGCATTTGAAAGGTTTTACAGGTTTTGCACAAAGGTTTAATATAAAACTTGACTTCATGGTGTATTTTTGTTCAGAAATAACATATTTGAAGTAGTAGAAGGGTACATGTTGATTTCCTGTTCACAAAAAGTGAAACTGGAATTAATGAAACACAAATAGCTGAAAAAAAACATCACTGTGAAACATGTACGGGTTCGCACTGCTGGCACAACTGAGCCTGAAGTTCTTCCGTGTGTAAACACCGTGTGTTAGTTTATTGAGAGGTTCACATGGTTAGGTATTCTTTGAGTTTGTCCATGATGGCAGGCATTCTGTCGGCTGGTATCAGCATGACTGTCCTGAAAGGCTTCATGGGTACGTCATCAAACGACCACCTGCCACTCAAACAGGAGTCTGCCTCCTCTTGGACCGAGTAGTGGAACTTCACGATGGCTTGCTGTGAGAAGAACGCAGACAATGCTTAGAACTAGAGAAGATTTAGGTACAAATACAAAGGTTTTCAATCACTTAGTTCTAGTTTACACAAATATAATGAAGACAAAGCACATGCTATGAGACCATTTTATTTTACACCTAAAACAGCATTTACTTGACTTTACCTCATAAAAAAATTCCTCTTCTGCATTGACAAACATGTATTCGTCTTTAGGAGCTCCTCCTCTGGCTGGGATATTCTTTGACACCTCTTTGCAGGTCTTGCTGATCATTAGACAATAGTGGCACTTGCCACTGGGCTTATTCGTCCTCTGACCCTCCGCTATTTCTTCCCTGGAGGGCAGAATTACATTCAGTTTATTTTCCTGCAGTCCAAATTACCAAAAGGCTAATTGCCATGATACGAGATTCTTCGTATCAATTCCAAAATGTCTTACATGTGTTTACATGCTCTTAAATAACTAGTTGGCCTGTTGCCCTCACAAACAATTCAAAATAGTAGAAACTTTCTCCCAGATCTCGTATCTTTAAGTGAGGAGAGAAAAATGACTGATGTAGTTTGATGACGTTTATATTTGTACTGTAAATACATATACACAGGAACATAACAGGACAGAGAGGAACTCACTGGAGCTGTCTGTGCAGTGGAAGGGCAATCTGCGGGGGTACGTTGATGAACCGCTCACTCAGCAGTAGCCCCACAGGTTTGCTGGTGTCACTGAAGATCTGCTCGAGCTGCTCGGTCATGCTGTGGGTGGAATTCTTCTCACACAGATCCACGATGAGCTCCTTCACCTCCTCTACACACTGAACACCCTGCCAACAGCATCAGGCAAGCACATACTGAAAGTTGAAAACGCCCTATAGTGTCACTGTCGTGATTGTCAAGTAGTCTGTGAAGCTGGTGTGCGGATATCAGACATGTTACCTTTCTCTCAGTAAGGTTGAGCATCGTTATGAAGCCAAACACTTCATCTGGGTCGTCGTCGTCACTGTCCTCCGGCACCTCAGCTTGCTGAAGAAAACGAAGGGAGAAGTGAATATATGTTAGAGCGTAAACTCTTTAAAGGCGACAGCTCGGAACTTTGAGAGGGAGATGAACGACGATGACGTCACCTTGATGACACTTCCAACATTGTTCTGTTGAATGATGATGTCTGTCATTTCTGATGTGTTTACATGGGCCTTGAGGAAAAGCTGTGTCAGAAAACAGAAGCGATATCAGTAAGGTCATACGCACTCATAAAACCTGACGTGTTCAATTAGACAGTAAACATAAATACTGTCCCAGACCTGCTGTAAGAGCTTCTTGATGCCATTGAAGTCTTTGTCTGAAATGGCGTGGGCTTCAAAATCCACAATGACCTCCTGAATGTGGAACAATAAAAAAGTAAAGTAGCTGAAATAACAGAAACAAATGGAAGTTTCTATGGCAAGTATGACATTTTACTTTCTGACTCTTACTTACCGTAACCTGCCAGTTTTGACGTTAAGATAAAGTTAACGGTATTTGATGAGTAAAGCCATTAGAGCATAACTAGAGACCAACATTGTACTCATATGGAGCAGATAAATGCTAAATCTGAAATGGTAAACCCAAGTTCGTTCAGAAACATTATTTATTTAAACGTGTCTGGCGACAGTGGTAAACACTGCTATTGCAGCTTCCTGATAACGTAAGCTGCCAGCGGAGCTAGCTAAGTAGCTGGCTAGCAAGGCCAATCAAACCACAGTTTGTCCATGTACCTCATTAATCTGCTCTTCTGACGCATCGCTGTCCTCCTCCCCGGAATCGTCATCCTCCTCCGGATTTTCATCAGAGCTATTTTCGCTTTCTTCGGGATTTTCACCTAAACCTACTGCTCTCCTTTTAGCTGATGAAGCCATGCTGCAAAACGTAAAACACGACACATGTCAAATGCGCGAGCAGGGCGAGTTCACAGTTCAAGCAGCTCAGCAGCTAAGAAACTCTAACACAGAAGCCGCCATTATGGCTCCAGACGTACATGTCCCGCCACTTGCCGTAGACATCTTCGGAGCCGCTATGTCGGCCTGTATCCGGGTGGCAAAATGGAAAAGACCATGTTAATAACGGGGGGTGGCGGTTTTTAAAATGTTGCTTTATTTAAAATTTATTGTTGTAAACATGTATTTTCACTTTTTAGTATCATCATAAAAAATCTATTAGTGCTATGATGCTTAAACAAATAAGTGCTTTTGGTATACGTAGATTTAGTCAAGTTTTCCAGTGTGGTGTACCCCTATTCTTGGTCATGGCTGGAGCTCAGCTGAATGAACAACCAGAGGTAGTTTAAGTTCTCTGCTATATTTTATAATTTTGATCATCGTGTAATCCTATTTTCATACCAAACGAGCAAGATCTCGTGTAGTTGTCATCGTAAGGCATAACGAATAGGTTATGTCAAGAGAACTGATACGCTTTTGAATTAGCTCATTGTGCCTGGCTAATGTAAACAATAACAAACGTCAGACTTGAGAAAACCCTCTGGATTGAAAGGGCGAAACGTTGTCAAGGAATTAAAACAGGTCCAGTTGCCATTTAAAGACCCTTTTCGGGATAAACATGACCTGGATGACTGAGAATCTTCACAGATAAACAACGCCCTTGATTTATCTATATATATAGTAAAGACTGTAGCGTTACAGCTTTTCTCTCCATATACAGTTCAATAACCGTCTTTACTCCACAGCACCGTTATCAGCCGGTTGCATATGACAGTTTTAGGGTGTAGCTTAGCTTGCAGGACCTTCACACCCACTGTCTTGAGGGTTTTTGCAGTTTTGAGTATCTGACTTGCAGCATTCATATGCCACTCTCGTTTGTCCTGCTGTCATTTCCTTTCTGTTTCCCACCCACTGTTTTATGGTAATAATCAAGATGCACGTACTGCTTCTCAAAGAACCAAGAGATGCCGAGTCTGGAGCTGATCCGTACATTAAGGTAGAGTCTACATCGACTAGTATCCAGTGGTAGTTCAAGTGTAATAGTACTTAAATTTCAATGCTTTGTATGTGACTAAAATGTTCTTTAATTTCCCAGGAGCTGGCTTTACTTGGCCATAAAGCAACCTTAATCCCTGTGCTGTCTTTTAAATTTGTTTCATTAAACACATTGTCAGATAAGGTAGATTATACTATATATATTTTACATATATATATATATTTATATATATGTTTAATCTAATTTATGTTTTATGTTTCATTTATCCCTATTTCTAAGCTTTTCCAGCCAGAAAAGTATGGAGGTCTTGTATTTACTAGTCCGAGGGCAGTGGAAGTCGTGGAGAAGTGTTTAGAAGCAGAAGAAAGAAGAGAAGGTGGGAGGATACAAAAACATTTTAATTCCTGCATCGATGCTGTATAATGGTCTTAGTGGCCTGAAAACATCATTAAATGACATATTTTCCCTAATTATTCATTTAGAGTGGAACAACTCTGTGAGAGACAAATGGAACGCCACGTCCATCTATGTCGTTGGGAAGGCAACCGCTGCGCTAGGTGAGTTCTTGTCACATCTGACAACACTGTTCCTTTATTTTCGTTATTCTCTGTGCACGTTGTTTCTCCTAAACCTTTGCCACATTAATGCTAATTGCAGCGGCGTGTGGCAGGCACCTGGTGCTAACAGACATGCGCGAAGTCATATGGAAATAGGTTGTACACAAGTGGCAGTTTGCTGTGACACACGCTGAATGTATGTGGCAATTAGAAAACGAGCAGGTGCAGCACCTTCCTGACGTGCCTTCTTCATAGTAAAAATCAACAGTTGGATCTTTTTGTTTGTAACTCTGTTTTACAAGTTTTTGTTTTCTCTTTATCATATATTCTTTATATCAAGTTCCTTTTTTTCTGCTCAGTACGAAGTCTCGGACTGAACCCTTTAGGCGAGGACACAGGGACGGCTGAAGTTCTTTCACGTGTTATTATTGAACGTATGATATATTACACTTTAAGATTTTGCACATTTTAGAGTAATATGACATTAAATATTGTCCTGAGAAGTAATATGACCGTATACTTAACTCCTATTGTAGGTGAAGACACAAATATTCCACCACTTCTTTTCCCCTGTGGCTCAATCAAAAGAGAAGTCTTGCCCACGGCTTTAAGGGAAAATGGTAAGAATTTCCCCCCAGCTGTGACTCTCGGTTAAAACTCAGGGTGACAGAAGTCCCACTGGGATTAAACTAATTATAAAATAGTAATTGCATGACTTTTGTCAGTGTGGAGATCTGTTTCTTTGTTTCCAGGAGTTCCCCTGGAGACGCTGACTGTCTATCAAACAGCGGAACATCCGGATCTTGAGAAAAATCTCAAGAATTATTTCACAGAGCAGGTAAAACTTCACCTCTTCCACACGTCAGAGAGTTCTTTTTAGAGACAAAAAAACAATGGAAGATCTCTTTTACATTGCTGTACAGGGGACTCCAGCCAGCATAGCTTTCTTTAGTCCCTCGGGAGTGAAATTCTGCCTAGAAGTGGTACAGAGGTTGTCAGGTGAACAGCTGATGCAAATAAAGGTACAGTCTGCTCCTAGTCACATACATGAAAATGCATGAATGTGCAGCGCACAACAGATCTTTACTACCACTGACACTTAACAGTAAACTTCTACGCTTCCAGTTTGCAGCTATAGGACCTACTACGCGAGATGCGATGATAGGGGAAGGCCTGCGTGTTAGCTGCACAGCAGAGAAGCCAACAGCTCAACACCTGACTGCAGCGATAGCAAAGGCCCTACAAGAATCACCCACAAGCCACAGTGCTTGATTCTTTCCTCTTTATTGTCTCTGTTTGTATGTTTAACTTTATTTATATGCTTTGTTACATGTCTCTTCTTGCCAGTTATCTACGTATACATCTCCTTGTATGCACTGAAAAATGTTTAATGAGAAACAAATAAAGTCTAAACCAATATAATATAATATAATATTATCATATTATTTTCACCAGTTTGGAAAAGTAACATTTTATTTTTTAAATAAATTTCAGTCAATGTATTGACATGGAAGGTCTGGTGGTCAGTGGTTATTCATTGTAAAACACTCAACGGTGTGATTAATTCAGGTGAGATTTATTGTCAAAGGCACAGAAATAACACAAGACAGTGGAATTTAGCTTGTCCAGTGTCCAATCTACAAATCAGAACATTACAGAAAGAAAGCTTGTACGCCCACCACCATTTGTTTGGTCTTTGTGGACAGAGGTTGTGATGTCAGAGCTTTTAACCTCCTCTCTGTAGGTCGACCTGTTATTCAGAACAGGTGCAGGCAGCGGTCGAAGCTGCCCCACACCACTGTCATTGTCCACATGAAAGGGAAGGGTTTTCACTTCTTCTCACAGGTCAACAACAGCACATTTAAAACCAGTGGAGTGTGTATAACACGTCCATACATGCAGTCAAGTAGTCAGTAAAGAGAGGTTTACTTTTCACACGAAGGTGAGCAAAGGGAGGAACCTCCAGAGAGTCGCACCTCTACGGGTGGGTGTGGAGAAACTCAGGAGTTTCCTATAAATCAGTGCAGCGTCTCATTTGCCATCATTTCCCTTGAAGATAATCTCAGGAGTAAGACAACGGCACGATGCTGACTTTCATCCAGCTGATCATTTCGCTTCTTTGGACGAGCATTAGCTCAGCTGATGCAGAGAAACTTTTCCACAGGAGGGATCATTCTGATGTGCAGCCTCTTAGTTCTCATCAGGCTGAGGTCATAGTAGATGAGCATACAGCAGAGGTAATTTAAGCTTTCTCATCATATTATATCATTCACACTACATTCAAAGACCCAAATATAATTTAACTTGTATATTTCCATAGTTATTTCTCTCCAGATATGGATTCTTTAGGCCTGTGAACTGGGAGGAGATCCAAGAGTCAGATACTGCTTTCAGCGATGACTTCCTAAAGGACCTGAGTGCTGCTGTGATCCAAGAAGGAAGGATCTCAGGGCCTCATTCAAGGGGAACGGGTGACGACCACGACAAACTAATGGAAAGCGCAGCATTTATTTCAGCACTTCAGGAGTTTCAGAAGCTGTCGGGTCTGCCTGTGACAGGCGTGTTTGATGGGGCCACCAAGGAGGCGATGAACAAACCGAGGTGTGGGGTTCCTGACAACGAGATTGACCTGAACACCTCTGTAACACCCGAGAACAGTAGTGCATCAGATTTTGAAAGCAGTGCCAGTAATTATTTTGACCCTAACAACACAGCAGACAACTTAACCAGTGAAACTACAAACTCGCGTGAAGATGACATGCTCAGTTTCAATGATACAGAAAGGACTGGTCACGTTAATGTGAACTACACAGCTGATTTATTTGATTATATTTCTAATAACACTTCTCTGAACGGTTCACATAATATCGTCACAAACAATTCGATGGTCAATACCAGCAGGAACGTGCATCAGAGCGATGCAGTGCGACGCAGGAAACGTCACCTTGCCACTCTGGTATCCAGAAGCAGGCCCAGGAGAGATGTGAGTGAAACTGGTTACATGGCTTTTTCTAAAGAAGTGTTGAAATGGAGATTGATAGGAGAAGGCTACAGCAGTCAGCTGTCCGTTGAGGAGCAGAGGTACATCCTCAAACTAGCCTTCAGGATGTGGAGTGAAGTGTCGCCCTTGGAGTTTGTGGAGGATACACGTTCCCCGCTGGAGGAGGTAGATATCAGACTGGGATTCGGCACAGGTGAGTGTGAGCTGGTACATGTGGATTTCACCACTAAAACATCACTCAGAGTGTGATAAAAGAATGAAAAAGAATAAGAATGAATACATCAGCAGTGATTATCGTTAATGTCATCAAACAGTCACTTTAATTCACACAGGCAGGCATCTCGGGTGCACTCAGAGATTTGATGGCAGCGGTCAGGAATTTGCCCATGCCTGGTTCCTGGGTGATGTACATTTTGATGACGACGAACATTTCACTGCTCCCAACGCTGGCAGTGGGATCAGCCTTCTTAAAGTAAGTATACTGCGGCATGACTATGGAAATATTCATGTGTTCGAATAAAAGCTTTTTTTAATATCAACTCTATTCTTTGCTCTGTGATAGGTGGCTGTTCATGAGATTGGCCACGTCTTGGGTCTTCCCCACATTTACAGGTCTGGATCTATAATGCAACCCAGCTATTTGCCCCATGAGTCAGGCTTTGAGATGGACTGGATGGACAGGAAAGCCATACAGCACCTATATGGTACACTATAACAGCACCATCTAGTGGATATATTGACACACTGATGAAATAGCAAATAAGTCCCATTCTCTTTACCCAACACATAGACTGATAGAAAACCACACTTCTCTTTCTCCAGGTGGCTGTAAGGGCCGATTCAACACAGTGTTTGACTGGATCAGGAAGGAGAAGACACCCTACGGGGAGGTGGTCATACGCTTCAACACCTACTTCATGAGAGACGGCTGGTACTGGCTGTATGAGAACAAAAAAAACCGCACACGCTATGGCGACCCAGTTGCACTGCAGATCGGCTGGCGTGGGATCCCCATGGATGGAGTGGATGCATATGTGCACGTGTGGTCAAAAAAAAGGGATGCTATGTACTTCTTTAAAGGTAGTCCTAAAACAATGCGTGAAGACACTACACCTGTGAGCAGGCTAATCACTTTCTTTAAAGATAAAACAAGACTGCTGTTTTTTGATAGGTACTCAACTTTGGAGGTACAACAATGAGAACGACGAGGTGTTTCAGCAGGATCCAGAAGGTCACCGGTATCCAGTGTCAATCTCTATGCGTTTCCCAGGAGTGGCTGGTCCCATTGACACTGCCTTTTACGACAGGAGAGACTCCCTCATATACTTCTTCAAAAACACTCTCGTAAGAATGGCATCCTCGTTTTCTCTATGGCCCATGACACGTGAGCGTGTTATAGGTTCTTCAGTGCACCACAATCCCAGCAAACTGCAGCATTTGATTAACCATGCTGCAGCTACATGCCTTATTAATTTACCTAATAATAATGTTGTGGGGACTGTTTACTAAAGTGTAGGTGTGGATTATGGCGGCATCACGGGCCTCATTGTTCACACACTTCACATAAACGGTAGTGTGTGTGTGTGTGTGTGTGTGTGTGTGTGTGTGCGTGTGTGTGTGTGTGTGTAGCTTGTGTATGTTTGGAGGATTTAAAAGGTTAGTCACGAGGGGGGAGACTGGGCTCTAATCACTCCTGATTTATTCCTCATCAACTTTGTTTTTTTGCACAACACAAACATAATCCACGATAAGCAGACAAACGGGCAGCGATGATGCAATGGATGTTTGATAACATTTGATATTGTTTCTAAAAAAGTCGTAAATGCAACCTTATAGTTGACAACCAGCAACCCCCATCCTTCTGCATGTAAGCAGTGGGGGGCCAACGGGTAATTTTTGCCCTGGGGCCCATTTGAATTTAGATTCAGCTCTGACTCATTTGGCATTACAGCCTCTGTTTCTTAGTGTGATTTGAATCCAAGCAACACTAGTTTCAGAAAAGTTGGATGTACAATAGGAAAAGCTCGGACAGAGCAAGGTAATTCATTGTTTCTCAGCATCATGCAAACAAAGCTGCTACACTTCCTCTGTGATTTGCATGTTTTAATTGGATTGATTTCTATATAATAGGGGAACAATTATCTGTTTAAACAGGTGTATGCATTCGATGTGGAAGCCAACAGCTTGGCAAGAGGCTTCCCCAAAAACATCAAAGACGTTTTTCCTCCAGTAGTAAGCAGGGACCATCCAGATGGCAACATTGACGCTGCTTACTTCTCCTACACCCACAATGCTGTGTTTCTCCTTAAGGGCACGCGCTTCTGGCAGGTGGTGGGTAGCCGGGATCGCTGGCGCCGGCCCTTTCTGCCACGGAATGGCCTGTTGCCACACAAGGAGGTGGATCAACATTGGTTCGACATCTGCGACGTTCATCCCACTGCGCTCAAACTAACCAGCTGAGGGTGCCGAAGCAGGAATGTCATAAATCCCACTAATGTCACACACGAGTGAACTGATACTGTTTTATGTGCACATTTTCACAAACAATATGTGTGTCTACTTCTTTGTTGTTTATTATTTTATCGGACTAAGACAAAAATAAGTATTTTGTTGGCTGATTTTCACTGTGAAGTGGTATTAATATTTAACAGCTGCTATGCCTCACTTAGAGGTGCCAAAAGCATACTGCCATGAAACAAAATCCAAAGAACCTCTCATGATATAGATCTTTAGAACAAAGTGTGGAGCACCATGTTAATACCTCTGTTTACATATTCTTTTCACACACACACACACACACACA
>JAUMHF010000011.1:10129802-10213546 GCA_032359275.1 Microctenopoma steveboyesi | reverse complement strand
TCTTTAGAACAAAGTGTGGAGCACCATGTTAATACCTCTGTTTACATATTCTTTTCACACACACACACACACACACAGTGGTTCTACTTACAGTATAATAGAGCAGACTCATACACTATTCATTGGATTGGCTGCTCTCTGTAAAGATTGAGTGTTTAAAATGCATTGCAGAAACATTTTTGGCTTTTTTTGAGACAGCAAAAATGTATGAAATAATGTCAGCTCTTCTAACAACACAGAGAAGGAAAATGTTATGAAACTGTGTAAAACATTTTGCCATTGCACACTATTTATTATTAACACTACATTGCTGGGAAGGATGCAATATTTTAATGGATGTTTTTTAGCTTAATTTATCAATAAAAATCTGAAAGTGATGGGGAACATCTTTCCTGTGAGCCATTTCTTTGAATTCCTCCTAGCTTGTTAAATATTTAGACAAGTACAGTGAATAAATGGGTTATGTACTGTAATTTAGAGCGAAGAAAAATAACTGAAAAGGGAATTTGTCTTATTACTTAATGCTGTTCAGTTTTATAGTCATCATCTGAACATGGTGTTAAGAAACAGACTTTGATTCGGCAATCGATATGTTACTAGAACGCTCTTATTAATTCAACTCATCTTGGGAGATTAAGCTCCTGGTGGGCCCCGGATAACCAGCGTTGTGCTCCAGGCGCTCCATAGGCTTTATTAATAAATTAAAGTAGAAATCAATTACAATCAAAGGAGCCAAATGACATGGTATGTAAAGCTACGGAGACAAATGTTATGAGACGATGAGTCTGCTCGCACACTTACAGAATGAGCTTCTTTTTCTGTGAAGGCATTAACAGCATACAAATAAATGGCCTTGTTCAAATTTTCCCCACTGAAGATGCGTGCATTTTTAATATTCTGTCACTCTGGGTAATTTTCATGGTATTTTCAGAGATTTGAGAGAAGAAATATGTGCGGGTCATTTCTGGCCTCACAGTTCAGCACGTTCCTCTCAACAATTTACAATTACAATGCAAAACATAATATTTACAAGAGTTTTATCACAAGATAACTAATGAATGTTCTGTAATTTAGATTTAAATTACTGTTTGAATCCAATATGCCATATGTTTGTTGCTGCAGTACATTTATGTTTTCGACATCTCAGCAGGAATTATTGGTAGACTTGTATTTAATCCTGCACAGAAGATGATGCACTGCAGTAGAGGCTTGTGATCTGTTTGTTTATCCCATTATGAAGCACTATACATCTCCTGCACCCTGGAGTTCCCAATACAGAGGAATCCTAAAGACAAATTGTTTTTCACACATCCAAGTCCCTGGCTGCCACACTGCACAGCTCAATGATCTGTGCTTTTCCAGTGCTGCTATTGAAGCTCCATTCTTTACACCGCGGGCCTCTTTGGATGCGACTAGGATAAATGAGATCAGTCATGTTGATGGAACCCGAGCCACAGCAGCCCCGGAGAGATACAGAAACCTGTGTCATGGCACAGGGCTCCACTTCAGAAAGAGGAAAATGGAATAAAACTCCTGCAGCACATTTATGCAATAAAAAGAAAATCACCTCGAACTCGGCCAAGATGTGAAGACAACTTACAGCACTGTTGCCTCATTTCTGTCTCAAAGTGGTCTTGAAAACATGGGAATAACTGACTGCGACTGGAGTTCAAGGATAGCATCACAGTAAAGTCTATCAGGATTTCTCCTGTGGTTAAAGTCACACCTTGTGGGGAAGATGTTGAGTGGTTTAAATTGATTGTTTATTTGCTCTTAACATTGTTTTTTTCATCACATATTGAACACTTGATGTAATATTTAAACTGCACTGTCAAAATCACTGTGATCAACTAGCAGACATTCAGATTCATTCATTTCCCTTTATCAAACAGGTCTAACATACGCAAACAGAGAGCGTTTTTTCTTTTCCCGGATTAGGCTATATTATATTAGTGTAGGCGGGCTTGACCTTTGACATGTTTGTGCTCACTCTACTTGCTGTCTGTTGCCACCAGCAAAAGAGGTTTGGAAATATTTTGGTGAAAAAACTGGCAAGTTATATAATCAGCGTGCAACGCAACAAAAAGAACCAAGTGAAGGAGGGAGACATGTACAAAACAAGTATGGATTTGTCTTAAAATTAAATAAAGCTAAACTGCCAGAGGACAATACACAGGATTAATACACTGTTGGCAGATTCAATTTAAAGTCATGAGTGTCCATCGTGGATTGTCCAAGGTGAGACTGTCACGGCGCTTTGGCAGTATGATGAATATGTTCTTTACGTCGGCGCACTGGATTCGTTGAGGTTCTTGTACCGCCTGGCGTTATGTGTTTATGAAAGGACATATGAAATAATAATGTAACGCATCTTAATCAATTTGTTTTCATTGCTCTTTTTTAGCTTGAGATTGTGAGATCCTTGATTAATTCTTCATCTTTGAATATTAGATTGATTGATTATTTGATATGGTGTGATTTTTCTTTGGCTCGAAGATCTCTTTTAATCACACATAATCTTAATCATCGATGTCAAGTTCACATTAAAGACTTTTTTTTGTCAAGTATAGGTTCCTGAGGAAAACATTGATTTTCTTATACTTGTTTTCTTTTACTTACTGTATGTGTAATAGCAAAATTATTACTAATTGTCTAACAGTTCAAAAATTACACTTAAGGAAATCTAACACCTCCCATGACAACAAAAACATTGTTTTGTTTGATAAAAACACATAGACTCATTCTTTTTAAAGTTCTGACACCTACAAGACACAAGACTTCCATATTGAAAAGATAACCTACATAACTATACCTACATACTAACCTAAAAACAAAAAGACAAACAAAACAAAATAACTATGAGTATCATAGTATAAAGTATAATATAAAATCAATATGAGAGGTTGTCTTTGATGCTACAGTAAAAAGAAAATGGACCAGTAGAGGGAGACATCAACACACAGGAGTAGATTAGTCAGGAACTGCTCCAAAGACCCGTAGTTATCAGGTTATCAGTTATCAGTTTGCAGGTCTGTTCTCTATCATGTAGGTATTCTTTTTCTATCGGCATGTTGTGCATTTGTAATTACTCTACAGTGTTTCTGTTTTGATTGAGCTGTCTTATAATAAAATAAAATGCCAGGTTATAGAAATGCATTTAGTTGGGTATAGATACACTATGTGGTGCATTTCATTACACTTCACTATATTTGAAAGGGAATTCGTAGCTGCTGCCAGAGATTCCACCACCGCACTGAGGTAGAGTGCAGATCAGCATTTATCCCGAGGATAAATGGGAGAAGTGTTGAATTCAGACTTTCCTGAAAAGCAGATTTGGAGTTGAAAGTTGTTTTGGGCATTAACTCTGAGTGGCATTGTTAACAAGGCTCTGGCTTGTTTACACTGGTTTGAAAAAAACAGCACTCTCACCTCACACAGGACGACACGCGTTACGCACATTTGTAAATGTGTACACACACATGCACCATCGCATCAAAATGTGTGTCCTCCCCCTATCCTCCCTTTCTGTTTCTTTGCTCCTGGATAAAGACATTTGCATTAAAAGAGAAAAACACTGACTGATGGTTTCCCAATTTCACATTCAAATCTGTGTTTCAAAGGCTTTATCATCAAATAGTTTAGAGCAAAGAGCGTCTCACTAAGCATCTTCAATGTTCAGGAGATGTAAATAGGATTTGCAATTCACCAACCCAAGCCTCCGTGCAGTTATTATACTGTGAAAAGAGAACGGACACTTCTTGTGTGATGGTAAACTGCAGCTAAATCAGTTTTCTCTTTTTACAATAGAGCACTTTGACTTTAAACCCTTTCTTGGTTACATGTGTAAATAGGAGTCTCTACACCAAATGGAAATAGTACAGTAATTACATGTCTTCTCTTGAGAATAGTCCATGTATCAAACAGACTAATTTGAATAAGGAATCCAAATCATGCAAGTGTAATTAAGTATTGTGTAGCCTCATGCATAATGAGGCATTTAGGTATTGACTAAATACCTGATAAACAAACGTTGTGGGTGTGGAAGTGGATATGTTTATCCCACTGCAAGCAATGTGCCCAATAAACACGAGCAATCTGCTAATCTCCTTCCATATGTGGAAGAAGACTCTCTCCCACCCGCCACAAACTGACCTTTGGACAAGGAGGAGTTTCACAGACAAAACAAGGGGCTTTCTGGGGATGTCAGTCTGAGTGGCAGCTGCAGGTCAAGGGGGGAGGGATGAGGCTGTCCTACGCATGGCCACACAGAAGCGTCTGCCCGGCCGCCACCTCCGTTTTAAGCCTGGGAAAGTGACAGGACAGAGACGCGCTGTGGCAGGAACATTAAAAAGATTCTGGTCCTTAGTAGTTTATCTAACCTGCATTTGTAACGGTCAGTTTATCCACAAAGTGCATCCAGACATTTGCTAATGAAAAACATGCTGACATTGACATGAGCAGTGACATTTCTGTAGCTAACAGACACGTCAAGGAGCCTAGTACTGGGGTTTGTCTTTCCTCCTGCTTCCCCTTTGCTTCTTGTCATTAACAGTGTCCCAACTGCTCCATCTCTCTCCTCTGGCGGTCTCCAGATCCCACCCTGATTTTCTCCTCACCTCCGCCCCCCCCCCCCCACCCCCCCCCACCCGCTTTCTTCTCCAGCATCACTCTCTTTTCTCTTTCTTTCTACCAGAGGAACAGATGGGGTTGAACTCAGGGGAGGATGATGCTCGGGTTTAAACAGTTCCTTACAGAGATGGGGGGAGGGTGTGTCACTTTGTGTTGCATGCCACCCTGCAAAGGTTTCCAGGTTTTACTTTCAGTGTAAATTTGGAATTCCTTTTTATAGACATACGTTATGCTGTGGGAGGTTTTGGACCAGAAGAACAGATGATTTGACAAATATCAAAAAATGAATCCAAGGATAAAGCTTTGGCTCTTCATCACACGAGCCAAAAATACACTTAATCAAGTCTGAATTATTTTGTATTGCTGTTATGTTGTCACTCATGAAGAATCCTGCAGCCAGATGGGAGAACAACTAGAATAAATAACCGACATCCCATAACCTTGTCAAACCAGTCAAATCAGCAATATGCAAATTAAGTTTAAGTCTGTCCATATATATTTTGTAAAGATGATTTTTCCAACATAATTCACACTGTGAGTCCAAATATTATTTTCTGGTCAAATATATAAGTTTGGAATTCAAAGCCTATTCCTCTGGCCCGTCCTTCATTGTGGCTACATGCACCTGTCTTACAGTGTGGAGTATTACATATGTGGTGATGACCCTAACCGCGTTCTCTATGGAGACTAATAATGGCAATTTCATTTTACGCCATCTGTTCTCCATCCTCTCCCTCACTCAACCGCATCTACTGCTGCAGCACGTGCAAAGACTAAATACTAAACTTTAAAAAAAATGCTGCCTAGTGTGCATGGATATCATAATGAATCCACCCTTCTCCACCCTCTCCCTGCTCCTCCACCATCTACTCTGCACACCTTTTCAGGTTGCAAGAGAGACATCATTGAAATTCATTTGTCATTTGTCATTTGTCCGAACGATCAGTTTCAGCGCCTCTTCCACAATGTGGAAAGTGCTGTATGGTGTCCTCACTTGGACATTTCCATTCTGTGACACATGACAAAGTCATGCTGCCGTATGAGTTATCCGTTTCGTATTTGTCAGTAAGTGTGTCAGGTCACAATCTATAAACCGTTTCCTCCTTCTTTCGTGTACAACGTGTCGTTTCTCAAACGTACACGTCGTGCTATCCTGTGCTCAGGATACATGCATTTCCAGACAACACAAACAGCAGGGTAGTTGTTTTGCAGCAACACAGCTGAAACCGATTTGAAAATAGACCTCAGAGTTTTCTTCTCCTAACGGCTGCCATTATTCATGAATGTCAGCGAAGGAATGTATTTCATGTGTCAGTGTCAAAGAGATTATATTATGTTACAACCTCTGGCTGGTTTCGCTAACTTTTTTTTTTTTTATGTACCAAATAGTGTATCAGGAAAATAAATACTGCACGCTTTTCACCTTGAAGGATGTGGTATGTATTCTAACCTATGCTCCGGGAAGTGTTGTGTGTCAACCATGAGAGAATTATGTCTTCAGAGGAAGAAGCTCTCCCTCCTTCTTAATGTTCATGCATTACATTTTGGAATACTCAAAAGGCAGGAATCTTGCTGGGAGCTGGAGTTTGGGCTTTGGCTTCCTCCCATGTAGGTCACACCTTATTACAGCAAATTTAAAAGTTCTTGCCATGACTCCCTGTTTAGAAAATGGAAAGGAGGTCCCCTGTGTGCATGTGTGTCACGGATTTAAATGGTACCATTTCACCTCCTTTCTGGAGTGTTTTGTTTGATCTAAATGAGAATTCGGAGAAAGTGGAACAGCTCGTGAAGAAGCACTGAGAAATCGAGAATGACGTTGCCACCTCATAGCCCTGAAATTGCGCGGAGTAGTGGTGCCAGTCTCTTTGTTTAGAGATTAGTGTTGCGTCAGTCACATTCTTTGTATGAGGGACACTAGCCAAACTGCATGGTGAAATCTAGCTACATCAAAAACACCCATTCTGGAGCAGAGGAAAATAGGAGAGCTGCATTTGGAGGGAATCATAAATTCATCTGACATGCATGGGCTCCCGCTGTTATGAGCTATTGATATTCTGCCAGTCAAAGCTTGCCATTTGTGGCATCATCAGCCGCTGTGTTTTAACTTTGTATGTATGTCTTTGTATGTAGGTGGAACATTATTGGGTTGTGTTGTGCGGCTGTACGCACACACAGCATTCTTTCTCTTTTTTCCTTTCCTGCAGGCTTTACTCAGGGGCACGACACATTTCTGAAGGGCTTTGGATCCCCTGGCCTGATAATTCCTTCAATTATTCAATGGTTGGCTGGCAGATGAAGTGAGGCCATGAATAAAGCAAATCTGTGGGCATACGAGCTCTGACAATACAAACACACTATATTAGCACTCGTTTCTTCTGTTCACGCTTGAAATTACACCGCGACATCCAGACGAAATGGAAACGAGGGGTCGTGATTACAAGGTTTGCCTGGGCAGAGCTCTCCAACTCACTACATGCACACTCAAGCTCAAACAACAAGGTTAGGAGAGGGTCAGAACGCCGCACTTAATCCCAGCCCAGCTTATTGCTGCTCAACAGGTCAGCTCTGGGGGTCTTTCTTTCACTTTCTGCGTGGGTCTTTTGTGAAAACATGTGAGCGTTTTCTAGTGCATGCTCATTGGAACTCAGTAGAACTAACATGCATCAGATTATAGTCCGTTTTCTCTTTCCAGTAACACACAGGCACCATGTCCTCCTTTAACTTAGTGCAGTCAAGTGCAGGACAAAGGCTTGGTCTGCCCTAATGAAGTTGTAGGTCTTGTTCCTTGCTGCGCTCTGTTGGAGAAACAAAGCTAATCATACTGAGAGCAGCCCCAGACTGCTACAACAGAGGGACCAGGTGCTTGTTCTTTTTTTTTTCACAGCACCTGCCTTTAACCATCTGCACCTGCTGTCTGTAATAAGACGAGGGTGCAGTCTCACTCACAGCACTCCTGGATGCATGATGACATAGCACAGCTGATCGTGTCTCACAGCGACGTCTCAAAGACACACCGCGCGCACACACGTCTCTCATCTGACGTTTGTGTGAATCCCTGGAAAAAAGAAAGCGCGCGGTAACAGTAAACCGCATACAGACAGCTTTAGATTGATGTGGCATGTCTTTAGGAAACCCTGGCCCTTTTGCTCATGTGCTGTCCCATTGTTGCATGATTTTAATCTCCTCAGCAACAGGCTGCTAACGTATTTGGTTCACAGGAAGGTCAAGGACAAGCCACATGCACCCCCCTCTCCTTCTACCGCAACAAAGCTCGTGAGTAGAAAAAACTGTCATTAACTCAGAGCTGCCACACCTACTTCTCAGGGGAGAAAGTCAAGTGTGATATTTTTACCTTATCAGTGCAGAATTCTTGCACTAAAAGGTCATGTATTGAAAAAAAGGAATGCTTAATCCTTTCTTTGCTCATGTAGTGAGACTTCAGCTGGCTGTCTTCAGCTTTGGACAAAAGGTTGGCCTTCGAAATCCAAATACTTCACCTATGAATAAATAATAAAAAGCCAAATACGCTGGAAATTAATAACACATCATCTTCTTTTAAATACAGGATACGATTGAAGATGAAACTCTGCGCCACCGCGCACTTCAGTCTCTCACTCCGCTGCCGTGTCTTTGATGTGGGAGGTAGAAAAAGCTGTGCACCTGTGGGGAGCATAAGAGGGTGATGGTGCGAGAGGGTGAGTGGGTGGGGGTAGGGGGCTGCAGGGCTCTGAGCAACAGCCAACTTACTTGAGTGTCTATCCACCTTAGTATGTTGCTGCCAGTGTTGCCGTGCCAGACTCTGCTCTTCCAGATAAACAAATGCTAGACAAATTTCTTTTTGTTAAACCTGTGTCGACTGCTGCATAATAATGAGGGCTGCTGCTGCCAGAGCATGTGTCCAGCCGGTAATGATCGTCCTGTCTGAGAGGACAATGAGAAAAGAATGTATTCATAAAGACAGACCCCTCTGCTGCTCTGTACATTCTTCCTTCCTGAATTGTTTTGGCTTCGACATTAATGCGCCTTTGTGAACACAGTGGTCCAGTCACTCCACACAATAATCTTTCAATGTATTCAGATCTGGGACGCGGCCCAGGGCGTCATTCTTACCATTCTTTTTTTATTTTGGCCATGACATATCCTTCAGCCGACTCTGATAACATAACATTGAGCCTTTTAGCTCGTTGGCTCGTACTCAAAGACAGATAGTTAAAATTGAACTGCAGCGAAGTGAAAACATTGCTTGACAGAATGCCAAATCTGCGCAATCTTATGACTTCTTATGTCAGTCAGGGCTCTCTCCAACAAGACCCTCCGCGCATAAAGACAACAATACAACGTTTAGCGAAGCTTCTTTAAAATCCTCCTCTTAGTAAAAAAAACACATCTCTGCTATCCTCGATGGGCTCTACCTAATTATGCATGGAAGATGTCTGAGGGCTGCAGGGAAGGAGGAGAGAAAGACTGGCTAGTGGTGGACTTTGTGTGACTGGAGTGCACCGCTGAAGGCAGCCAAAGAATACTTTGATAGCTGGCAGCGGGATCTACCTGGTAACATCACTATGACAGATCACAAGGTCACTGTGATAATGAGTAGAGGACAAAAAAGGTAAGCCGCAGATTCAGATGTGACACGTGCTTACCTCACCGAGGCATGTCAAATCCAATTAACCAAACAAGATGAGTGTAAACAAGTGAAGCAATACCCAGGTCAGTTTAAAAACGAGACTGTCTCATTGGAAATGTTGTTTTCCGCTTTCCAGTGACATATGGAATATCCTCATTGTCTGTACAGAAACGGTTAACACCCACATTTTGGTCAGATAGCAGCTGTGTATTTGATGAACACTATTTCTTGAAAAGACAAATGCGATCTGGACTCGACATGCAATTCATTTTAGCATTTTATTTTAAATCACATCCTTTGCATAGAGCTGCAGGGAAGGTGTAATTCCTTGACATTACATATGACACAGAGAACTTAGGCACAGTTATCACCAGACTAACTAGTTCAGCTCTACGGAGCTTTTCAGGATCTGTAAGACTATTGTTTCGGTTTTATAGCCGGTAATTTACTGCTTTGGCTCACACTCACAGCTCTCATCAACGTACAGCAGCACTTACTGTAGCTGTTTCCTGTCAGTCGTTTGATAAATGCACTGTTAGCTACTGCCCCAGCACCAAACAGACAGCAGACAAACATAGCAACATTTTGCTAAATTAAGAATAAAATAAAATCAAGCAACAAAAATTATAATATATATATATAGACTGCTGCTGCTTGAAACATGCATTATGTATTTTTATTATGCTCAGTGTATAATTATTTGATGATATACATATTTATTTATTTATTGTTTGCATTTTTATTATAGGTATTCTGTTGTTATCATTTATCCAGTCGGTGATTATATCATTTTTTAAACGTGCATTCTTAGCTCAATTGATGTAAACAAATATAACTGATGTAAATATATTGTAGACTATATTTATATGCATGTTCGCACTCTCAATGTCTCAATGACTATGTTATTCATAATACAGAACTACAGCCGGTAAAGACAAGAGGCCTGTTTGTAGTGTATGAAAACAGGGTTCGCAGCTCATTTTCACTGAGATCTACAGGTTCCTAACACAGATCATGCCGATCTAGGAAAATAGAAACTCATTTTAGTTCTGTTTTAGGTCAGTTAAGGGAATTGAGATGTACACATAGTCTTTTTCAACATGAAGAAGATATTTTTTTGTAGGGACGACAGAAAGTGGTTTAAAGTCATTTATATATATTCATTCTGCAAAGTTGAAACTCTGTGAAGATTTCCTCTCACAAGGTAATTAAACAACACACGAGGAACTCTCTAATGAGATACATGTCATCTGATCAGCAGCAGACCCAGCATTCCTACCTCTGCGCTCATTGACCGAAGCCTGCGCCTGTGGCGGTTGTTTTAAGGTAGGCCTGCTGCTGACACCGCTGCTGCCGCTGCTGCTGCTGCTGCTGCTGCTGCTCCTTCAAATGACACTCTGATTTAGTTTTTATTGCTGAATCTTACTCCGGTAATGAAGTTGGGACTGTTATGTTTCTCTCATTACCTTTTCATTAAAGATATGACGAGAGAAAATGGGGTTGCCATGGTGATGGCTCCACGAAGTCTCCAAGCTGTATGCAGAGCTGCATTGTTTACTCTTTTGCCAAGATTGCTGTCTTCAATAGGAGACTCAGACTTTTTTCTTCTCCGCGCCTGCATATTTTTTCCTCTCCTTTGTGGATCAAACAATGACCTGATGCCGATAGAACATTCTTCAGTGGTCCTGTGTGTTAATGCTGAGAGGTTTCATTAGCTTGCTCCTCGCTTCCCTAAATGATAGCTGACGCTTCTCTGTGGGGCGAGTGAGGAAGAAAAGTGATTCACGGGCTCGACGCAGTAATTTACACAGAGAATTAAAGAAAATGCTATGGAGCATTTAGTCCTAATGACAGTTTGTGTAGTGAACATCTTTCATTGGATGTGATGAATATGAATATAAAGTAAAAGCTTCACATTCCTGCTCATTCCTCTTACAGCCCTCCAGGGTCTGCTATTCAAAACGAGCCTTTAGTGTCCGATTCAAGTCAATACGGCGGCCAGAAGCAAGGTAAGTAAGAGAGGGTAAAGAGAGAGTCACAACCTTTTCTCCTCATTCATCAGCAGAATTTTCCAAACCATTAGCCCTGTCATTGCTTCCTGTACTTTTCATGTCTGCTGGCTGGCTTCACCCTCAGTACTGTGATTAGTTCGAGCAGGATGCTGCTCATCGATTGTGCTCCACTGGGTGTTAGTTAACCCTCTATGAGCTTTTAATTGCTTCTCTTGGCTGTTAAAGCAGTACTTCTGCAGAAAAATAAATCCTCCAATTGAATCCAATTCTTCTATGCAAAATGTAGGATATTTATTCTGCGAATTCTGTCGGCAGGATAAAAAAAAAGACATGTTTTGCTTGTATCTGAGAATAAGGTGTTTAATCGAATGTGTTACCTGCTGGCAGCCATTACCATCACGCTGAGGGGTATGGATGTAGTCAGAAAACGAGAAAGAAGATAAATGTTTAGTCGCTAACCCTCTTTGTGTCTTTAAGCTACCTGTGTGTTCTGAAATGGTTCATGCATGACATGATACCTATAGCTAACAAAAGGTGCCTCACATACAGCAATAGATGTTATGCTACTTCTACAGATTGTTAATTATATATCAGCATTACATCATCCTATTTATTATCTTAGCTCTGCAAAGCTAACAGTGAAAGTTGTTCTGTGTCAATATTTGCGCCAAGCTTACAGTAACGCGCAATAAAAAGATGCGAGCATTACATCAGTGAGCAAATGTTCTTACAAAGCTGATCTTCTTCACAGTTTAACATAGATACCATCTGCATCCGAGAAACACTCAGTTAATGCCAGAAAGGAAATCAAATGGAGAAGTAGGTAGATGCACTGTCAAGTAGAGGAATGAGAAATATCAGCAATAACAAAGTATTACACGTATTTTTGTCATATTGTATCCAAAATGAAGACTCCAGGAAATTCTCCCACTGTCATAACATTATCTCCTGCATGAGGAGTTGATGTGTACTGATGGATGAATTTAGACTTTTGTGACACAATTATTTCAAATGAGCCAATATTTGCTGGGGAAACAACACCTTCTCTCAGAAGACAACATTTGTAAATGACACTAATACATTTTATCAACGTGTTGACAGAAGTCCTACAAAATGGTTATGAGGGACTCATAAAGGCAGCCAACCAAAACTTCAATACTTTTCTAAACGCCCCCTTGGTTTTCTTCTCCCTATCATTATTTGACTGCTTTTGGAAGGTCTTTAATTTGCATCCTAATGCTGTGCCCTTGTTCAATTTAATTTACAATGCAGATGCAGAGGCGATATGTGTGATGGAGGTGCATCACCAAGACAAAGATGGAAAGGGAAAAAAATAGACACTTTTATATGAAAATGACTTGAAAAAACATTTATATTACATAGAAAGCAAAGCAGCAGCAGCAAGTGCATTGTTAAAGAATACACATGGAGGAATAAAGTAATATCTAATGCTGCATGAAGATAATGAAATTTCAGACGCATCTATTGTATGACTAGCTGCCCTTTGTTTCATGATTTGTTTATCTGCTATTCACCTCATGTCTATATGTTGACTTAACAGTAATTAATGTACTCACAGTCAACATTGGTACATGTAGATAAACAGCACAGCACATGTAGGGAAGTGGCAGAGCTGTTCTCAGAGCTGGCACAGAGTGAAAATGACAATGGTGTCACAAGAAACAGATTGGATTTGGGCTCAGGACACTTTGGGCCATTTTTTTTCCAGGGAGGGGTGTAAAAAGTAGGTTGCAGTGCTGGGGGTGTATGGGCCCAGCCCCCAGGGCTATGACAAAAAATATGGGGCACTCTTTCACACGCACACACATGCACACACACTTCTTTTCTCCCTCCCTCATTATATCTTCAATTATCAAGTCAGTAGAGAAACTCATTATTTTTGGAAGTCAGGGCCCATGCCGGTGTTCTTTTTGACACAACATAGGAGAGGAACAGACAAAGTCCATTTGTCGAGATTTGAATCTCCTAATACCATTATTTAATTGTGAGAATTATCATCTAAAAATTACACTGAGGAAAATATGATTTATATATTTTCACTTTTCAGCCCCTGAAATTAACTACACAGAATGATCTTTTTTATGATCCTCTGCAGTCTGCCTCATTAAAGAGCAGAGAGTAATTACTGGTGGGTGATTGCACTATTCGATGCAGTGTTTTAATTGACAGTGGGGCATTTCAAGCAAGCCATGGCCAGGCTGAGCAGCATGTGACCCGCCACAGGGACTGTATCTGATTTCATTATTAACCCCAGTTTGACTGGCTTTTCCTTCATGCCATACCATGAGCACCTTTACCCTTGGGTGGCTTGAGTTAATTACTTCAGCCCATAATGCCTGAGATACCACCTGATAGGTGTGGAGTGTTACAAATTATGATGCTCAGATTACCTGCTGCGTACTAGACTGAAAGCTGGAATCATTTTTGTGTTTGTAAGTGAGTGGGCATTAAAAACACATCAAATATGGTCGTTTGTTTGATCATTTAATTTTTTGCATTTGTCTGGCGTATGTTCTGAATTGATTAAAGGGCCCATTCCCTAGCAGTATCTACTAATGCAGATACATTTAATTTCTCTGCAGAATAATGGTGATGAATATGTATAAAAAGAACGGTGTCTCTCCATAGGGAATAGCTGGTTAATCCATAGGCCTCACTGTGAACAGTTTTCATGGAGCAACTTTTCTAATGAAGAAATTACCCCTCTGAAAGACTAACTGATTTATGGAAAAGCACACCAATGTAGAGTTTCTTATATGTCATTTTACCAGCACAAATTCAATTATTTTTAAAGTTGCTGTACTGTGGTCTGCCCAAAAAGCTCTCAACATGTGTCTAAAATCCTGGGTGCATGATGTGACTGAGTTTTTGTTGTGTAGTTCATCTGAACTAATCCTCGTGTATGTGTGCTACTTGGAGACATCGTGGCTTGTATTCCTTAGTATTGGTCACATAGACACACTGCATCATACACTGGATATGATGCATGTCATTTTATTTGACCCTCCTTGCCTGATAAACTCCCACATCTTTCAAATTCCATTCCATTGCAGATTAAAAAATTGTCTCCAAGCACATTTAGAAATAACTCTGGTGACATCACCGACAGTAACAAAGCTCCTCAAAAGTACATAGTGTCCCCTGTGACCAGTAATATGATTGGGATGTGTAAAATGGAGATCAATGCCGGATATCATGCAACAATCTTTGGGAAGACCAGGAGCAAGCAAACCATTATTTAGACAGATTTCCTAAGAGATACTGGGCCAGTCAGGTAGAACGAGCAGTCTAGAACGCTTAAGTGTTCACGGAGAACTTCACATTGTCTTCCTTACACAGCCCCTACACAACCAACGTGTAGGGGAGCCAGACCATTTTATGGTGCTTAGGTGTGTGTAGGGTGGTAGGTTCGTGACTACACGTGTGGGTTGGCAGTTGGGGGAAAACTTGAGACAATGCTCCACTTCATGAGCACACACTGTACAGAAGCCCTCCCACACAGTCTTTGTTAAGCCTTCTCTCCTAGGCTGGCACTTCAGCCTCCCTGAGCCCATTGACTCCCACTGGATGCTCTCCACTGTGTTTTCTGGGTGAGATGTATGGGGGCCTCTTTAATACAGTAACATCCGTATCCATTCCTTTTGCACATTCCCCCCTTTCAGCAAACTGCAGCCAATACAATTTAATCCCATTTGGTTGGCAACTTAAATTCATCCAATTTCACAGATTAGGAGTTGTGGTCTCACGGTAAAATTTAGCTCGGTTATACTCCTGAACACACAAGAGAAGCACACAACTAGAGAAAATATGAAATGCGTGTTATTTAATCTGACCTTTCTTCCCTTGAATCAATGCCCTAATTTCAATAAAAGGCCATATTCATATATTTTTATAAGCCAGGCTTATTATATTCCAAAGACCTTGCTTAACCAAGTTTAGTTTCTATAACAACCATACATCGCAATGAAGCTGGAGATTCTATATAATTCAATTGCGTCTGTGTATATAGTGATCTATAAAGGCCATAGGTATTTGTTTTTAATTACATAGTTACAACTTTTTCATGATCAAACCAAGATTAATGAGAACGCGGCGATGATTGGCAAGATTAACTGCCTTGAGGCTTTATTTTTTTTTCATCTCACTGTAATTCCTGACACACAGGGTTGTTTGCATGAGAAAAAGAAGAATAATTGTATGCTTTTGAGAGACAGTCTCTTTCATAGCAGTATATAAGCTCAACTTCTTACAAAGTGTTTCATTCCCGGACTCCTGCTGCGAGCAAGGTGAACATCCGCAGCAGCGTGCTGTGTTGTGCAGTTTTGAAAGGTTTGTTTGCTTAGTGGGAAATAAGAAATGGAGTCATGGTTTTAAAAACACAACACAAATAGATGCACTGGGTAGGAGGATAAGAGAAATGATAATACGACAGAAAACCCAAACCCCAAAAACCTCACCTCTGACAACAGGGATGGGTCCGTCTTCTGAAAACCAACACCGACGGTTTTAATTTACTGACTGCATTAGTCGGCTCTTCTCCAACCAAGCTTGGTGTTGTCTCGTTGGCAGCAGCAAAAGTTATTAATGGTGCAATAACAGGAGGCAAGCCTGGGCACAGAATATTCTATTCTCTCTCAGATTGTGTAATGATTTTCCATGAAAATGAGAGTGCCTGCAATTTTTCACTGTTTTTTTTTTTATTAGAGTGAAGAAGGGAGGAGGTAGAAAAAACACTGCCCTTCAGGTTAATAGACTTACTGTGTAGTCTTCACAACTGCCGTGTCATGTAAATATGAAAAAATGCTTTTACCATATGTCAACACTCACCTGCTTGAGCGTACAGATGTCAGACTTCATCATAACTCGTAACCAAGGAAATGACAGGTTTCTGAGAAGAAACCACAAGCGCGCCAGGGAAACAAAATGCAGCATTGTCATAATGCACTGAGATGCTATATAGAGCAGGGGATGTTGATAGAGCATAAATAATTTAAAGGCAACCTTAATATCCCCTATTACGTATTCATTCTCTAATCTGGAACCTATTTACGACCCGACGTTTTAGCAGATGGATGCAAGAAAATCGAGGGTTCATTATTAAATGTAAACTGGAGATTTCAACAGGAGCTTTAGGCGTTGACCTCTTGCCTGAGAAGCTGTTGTCTGTTTTTTTTTCAGCTTCTAGTAGGCCAGCTCTGCAGGTGATGCTCTTAATCACAATTACCAGCCTAAGTGTGTTTTGTGATTTATGGGTTTTAAAAAGCAGTGGGGTGTTGCCCGAGAAGGTCAAACTGCAGGGCAAACGGGCGGCCGGTTGTATCATAACCCGCCACTTCCTGCCATTTTCTTCTTTTTTCCTTCCATGTGAGAATGAATTTGCCTTGAAATAAACTTTTAAATGGATCTAAATGTGCGTACAATCAGAGGTTAACACTTCAGAGTTCTGCACTCCTAATGCTGCTGAGTATGAATCAATGAACATCCAGCCCCCTCTCCTCTACGTTTTTTTTTTTTTTTGCCACAGGCCTTCATATTGATTCCATGCATGAGCCTGCAGAGTTATCACAACACAAATTGCACAGACTTGAATTTGGCAATCCCTTTACGAGGAGTGCTTCATTGATTTCTGGATGGTGTCTCTGTGTGGCTCCTTTACATGGGAGAGGGGAGCCTGCTCATTGGGGAGACTCACAGCGCAGCTTATTTTAATATCCCTGTTCGTATTATGGTGGCAGTTTATGCAGCGATGTGTCAGAGAGGTAAAGTAACTGACTGTTCATTTGTACAGTGTGTTCTTCCTATTTCCCCAGCCATTTATGAGCCCTGTTGGGAAAAGCAGTGTTGCGACTTTTCTAGAGGATATGACGTGTCAGCGCAATCTGTCCCGCAGTGTGAAGCTTGACACTGCAGTGACAGCGCAGCAATATTTCCCCACTTGTTTCAGAACAAATTACCAGCAGCATGACATCAGAGGGCTCACTGTGCACCCAGACCCCCTCAAACACACCACTGTCCCCCATCTAGTCAGCGCTCTCGGTGGAAGGACGGTGTCAGTGTTATGGAGTATGAATTGTACATTTCTTTCTATGATACTGTGAGTTTCATAAAGAGGAAGACGTAGAGAGCCTCGTTTCTTTTGACTTTCACTGTGATTGCGTTTTTATTTTTCTATTTCATTCACACATCTTTATTGTCTGTTTAGATCAATAGATTTTTATCAGGTTCTCAAAAGCACCTATGAACAGCTGCATGTGACTCACAGGTCTCGCCGGGTTTTCCTGTAGATACAAATGTTTATCCCAAAGCACTTTCCATTACCGCCTTCGCAGGAAGGTAAGCAGAGGATACACATTCGTGGGTGAAATAAAATCAAGTGGCTTGCAGAAGACAGAGTGGAGTGCCTGATAATATGTGACACTGTGTGTCTGCAAGGCCACCAGATGCAATTCACCTGCAGGGTTAAGAGTTTAGCTGGAGCTTCAAGGCACAGAACACATTCCTTTCTTGTTTCCTTTCCTTCATTGGTAATGGATGGCCACACCACTTTTCTCCCTCTGCAAAATGTGGTGCTCATCTCTGCGCCTCCCTTTCCTCTTGAGGTGATCGGTGACAAGGCGTAAGGGAAATCACTGTTTCTATTTCACCTTTATGGAATAAAGCTGCATTTGAAAAGTGCCAGGTATCATGCATCACACGCAAGAAGAAGCAAAGGGAACTAACTGGTCCAGATTCATCAAACAGTGGGAGTTTGGCTGGATTGGATGTCAAACAGCTCCAAAGGGAAAAAGAAGGGTTGCAGGGGAGGAACAGGGCTCTCTGCACAGTCCATATTTTGCGCCAAATGATTCAATCAGTTTACAAAATATGTGTATGATGAGATAACGCGATACAAAATTGTGAACCAATGAATAATTACCGTAAAATGTGGGAAACTTCTGCCGATTTTCTTTCATGAGCTGTGTTGAAGTTCAAGCTGCGAGCATTCATTATGCATGCATAGACGACTCTGTGTACACAGTTCTGCATATTTTTGGCTAGTTTTGAAAATGCCGTGCCACCCAGTCACTCTGGCTTATTTGTTCTTAAGTCCTGCAGACTTTGATGTGGCCTGTAATCTTGTCCAGTCTATTAGGATACTCAGAATGAAGCAGAGCATAAATTAGTAGACGAACGCTCTTGTCCAACTCATTTTTTTCTATTTTGGGGGAATATTCTGCATCTTCTAATTGGATGGATGGATTTATTTTGTTTTTGGAACAACCATAGTGAGGCTTCTGTTTAATCTCTGCGGGTCCCTCATCCTGCTTCCCCACCCACTCACCAGATTGATTGTATCTAATACCAGACAATGGCATCAATGAATTCAAGTAGTTTTTTTCTCTCTCTCTCTCTCTCTCTTTTCGGGCAGACAAGAAAGAGAATCATTTGCATGCAGGTGACACGTTCAAACGGGGCAAGGCGAGATGAATCAAAATGCAACTCAACAGTTTTCTAATGCTTTGACCTAATTATGCACCCATTTTTCAGCCTCCGTTTTTTCACATCAGCTAGCCGTATCCCATTCAAACGTATTCAGGATCGGGTTTGATGAAAAAGTCTCTCCCGATTCAATGATTCGCCTCAGTTTTGCTGACTTATATAGAATTTGATTCAAAAGATTCAATGTATATTAAAAATGTTCAAAAGAAAATGATTAATAAAGTTGATCAGAGATCAGATGAAACCTTTTTTTTTTCACTGATCGACGTGTAAGTACGTCCCTGGTAAAGTTGGATAAAACATCTTACGTCACAATCTGGACCAACGTAAAACTCAGCAGCAGGAGACCACTGGTACCATGTACTGTTTCTCAAAATGAGAAGGATGAAGAAATACAAGAATATGTTCCAGTCATTGCCACCACCCTGCTCCACTGTCTGGGCCGACGTTAACACTGAAATGAGAATGACCTCATCATACGTTCAGCAAATCATCATAAATGACATGATATTAACTCAGCCAGACAGCTTTATTTTTTTTTCTTGGGCAGTTCTCCATTTTGCTTTAGTTTGTGGTTCTGTGCCCTTGTTATCTGGCCCTCCAGACTCCACTCGCACTGTGAGGCAGAGGAGCAGAAAGATGGCAGTAATTCATTTTGTGCCACGCCACAGGCAATGCTCTTTTTCCCTTCTGCCCATTACCTCCAGACCAGACTCGGCGTCTCAGCAGGACATCGCTCCCTTCTGTTCTGGCCCAAACCCACCGTACTCCAGGGGGGTGAGGTTAGTGGAAGACCCACTTCAGATTCTGTCAGCGCCACCCGCAAGCATCCGAGACACTCCACCTCCAGAGAAAACTGCAAAAAAAGATGGCAGCCTCACAGTCAGTCAGTCTGTGGAAGCAGTGACTGGAGTTCTCTTCATCCAAAATAAACTCACACAGCCCAAAAGAAATAAAAGATAATTGTTGAAAATCTAGCATTTGTTTTGAAGCAGTCCCAGAATAATAGTGGGGATGTAATACTTGAATGTGATCTAATTGCAATAAAATCAAAGAGCAGGGTTTAACTGCGTCTTTTATCTTTACCATGTCCTAATTAATTTATTTAATATACAATATCAGAGCGAGAGATATGTGGGAGATACGTGTATATATATATATATATATATATATATAACAATGAATTACAAAGCAGCTTAAAAGCATTAAAAAGCACAGCTTGAAGGAAAACATCATTTTGAACAAAACAGAAAACAACAGTTGTAAAAGGTTAAGACATTCACCTCTGCCAGTAAGCTGTTTGGGGAAAATGGAAATTACACTTGTTTGTACAACAAAAGATATATATAATTTACACTGCAAAGCTATTTTGTTTATTGGCAATATCCAAAAATAGCTTTGTGTTCTATTATGGCTGCTGTTTCATCTTAAGCAGAATTAGTTCAGTGTGTTTCCAAGGTAAAATATTCTTGTTTAAATAGGCATAAGTTTCAATTACAGCCCAGTGTTTTTAAATGAGAAGACGCACATCAAATCTAAGATGTGTGGATGTTTATGAGTTTAGAATGGTATGATGGAAAAGCTCTTTTTTTTCAATGTTGCCACAAGACCTAATTTGTTCCTCCCGCAAGCATTTGGGTTTGTTTTTTTATCTTTATTTTGACATGTTGTTGTTCATGAGGAGAGCAAAAGAAATATCCCATTAACAGGCTCTCTACTATCTCCCTACATAAATCACTGACATGGAAATAAAACTGTTCTGACAAAAAGGGAGATGGATAGAGGAATACAAATGCAAAAACATTACACACATATTCATCCCCTCCCCGCTTCACATAAAGGCACTTCAGCAACTGGAACAACTTCTGAATAGACAATTAGGAATGCAACAAAAGTCTGAAGTGATTTAAAAGGAAAATAGTCTGAGAGGACTCTTGTACATAATTACATCTGAGCTGCTTTCTTTTCATAGGATGGCAGCTTCAGCTAATCAATGTGGACCAAGTTGTCGATTCTTTGTTAAAAACGACAAAGCCATGGATTTCTGATTACTGTGATAATGGTTTGTCTTCGCCAGCATTGTGAAATTTCCTGCCCTCGCCCTGTAAAAAACACCTCTAACCATTTTATTTACCTGGATCATTCTCTGACCACTGTCAGTTCAAACTGTTTAACAAAAACCCTCAAACCCGTACTTCTTTTAGCCAGAGTATTCTGGATAAACTATCAAGTTTGTGTTGTGCCTGTTAGTTTAAATAATATCAGAGAAATTATGTTTTCCATCAATTTCATATAACTGATGGTTCTTAATGCTACAATATCAATAACGTCACCCTCCGTTGTTAGGGTCATCTGTTGGTGGTATTAATTAATCATGCATCAGCACCTAGCTCAATCAATACCTGATTCTTTTAACTAAACTACTAATTTAGTTTTAGGAATTTGCGTTGTTGGATGTTCAGTGAAGTTGGAAAATGAATCAGACGTTTGGATCTCTCAGAGGGACTCCTGCAGTGCTTCGTCGAATGCTGACAGTCCTTCTATATGTTCAAAGCACATTATCACTGAGACAACTTTGCTAGTTTGTGTGTTTTTGGTGTGGCACAGCAAGGTTTGAATTTATCGAACTTAACCCAGCTGTATAAAGACAATAACACAATCTATCACTGTTGACCGCTGCTCGAATGAAAGAGACTACTACTACTATTTTCTTCATGCAATACTGTAAAAATCCTAAATATGCCCAGTGATAGCAACACTGAAACTCATATCACTCACCCAAAAGCATGTAATCATAGATCTTTGTCCCCTTTGTTTGAGATTAACTCACAAATCGACATGATGCTTTGACACAAGAGTGTGCAGCTCAAATCACAGCCTATTATTCCTCATGCGTCCCTGAGGAGCAGCTGACATTTACCCACTTAAATCTATCCCATGCTCTCTGTAATCCTCTATCTCTCTGCTTTTTGGGGCGAACTTCGGCCTCTAGAACATATTTGTCTTCAAATGTGAACCAATCTGAGAGGTGTTCTCTACTCCAAGAGACTGCAGCTGCATAAACAGCCCACTGATAACTCCTACAGAGCCTACGGAGCATTCATGTCGTTTGAGGAGACAGAATATTTGACTGAGTCAACAGATGAAGTAAGTCAGTCCCTGCATTTACCTTGAGTTGTGTGCCTCTGGTCGTTTCCCAATAATTCGATCCTCATCGCAGTGGCACGTTTGCTGTACAGTAAATGTTGGGTGTTGGAAAAACCTTGATGAAGTAGGTTATGGAGAATAATGGTTATAATGCATTTCATTTACTCTATCTGTGTTTATTTTCTGACAGTTCCAAAGCAGAAGTCATTTCGGAAGCTGCTGCTTTTCATGTTACTAGAAAAACAATTTATGGTCTGCGAAGAAAAAGTGTAAAAAAGTGACCAGCAAAATAAGTACATTAAACCAACTCCAGTAAATAATGTTCTAGTAGAGGGAGAAAGCAGCAAATGCAGAGGATTAAGTAAGTTTCCCTTTGAGAAATTAACTACTACACAAAGTGGAGATAAAAGAAAAGACAGAATAACAAGGCCTGTTTGCCTATTCAGAGGGTTTAGTCATGTATTAAAAATCATAGCGTTAAGCTTCCTGACAGATGCTAATGAAGTGATGTTTACATTTTTGATTCGCTGCCTAAACAAAGATAAGACATGCTCTCGGAAAACAGCAAACCCTGCAATCCAAACACATCCATTGAGCCTGTCACCAAAGACATGACAGCTTTCTTTCCTACTAACAACAATGAGTTACTCATTTCCATATTAATGAGAGAAAAGAAAGGCAAGTAGATGGGAGGGGGTGTGGAGCACAGAGGGGGCGATGTTGCTTCTTGTTGTCTTGGCACCTATTGACAAAGTCTTCAAATAGGTTGTTAATGACCAGCCTAAAACACAAGGAGCAGCCTGTGGAGTAATCATATCAACACGGCGCGTATGCGTATCACGCTGCGTACTTTTGCCATGCCTCTTATGTGGTTGCTCTTGCATAAATGTTTGAAATTGTTGCCACACAAGACATATACGCACACATTAATGCAGGGACACGCGTGCGCACACGCACACTTGCTCATCCATAAAAGCCACATACACACAGCACTTAGCGTCTTCCACAGCGAGACACATCCTCATCCCAGAAGGAGCAGGCTTCAGTGTACCCGAAGTGTAAAAACAAAATTAGCAGCTCAAGAGTGCTCAGGGCTGAATCGAGGGACGGATCCTATGCGATGCGAAAAAGAAAACAATCTTTAAAATGCGGCCATAGTCCCCCCGTTCTTATTCTAACCTACCTAATTTACACTGAAAAAGCAGACTTGATCTTAAGACTTGAGTCAGACTTTAATGGGCAGTCTACCAACTGTCAGTCAATTTACTAATCATAGGGATTCCTCAGACGGTAAAAACGTTTTATTTATGTCTGAGGATATCCAATAGTATCTTGGCATAAGCTTACAAAAAGTAATTCACTTTGGTTACAAGGTAGTAATATTTTAAGAAAGACAAAATGGGACTTTAAACTTGATTTATCTCATGTGTTATGACTTGAGGCTTAACTTATTAGGTCAGGTGTCATGCAGGTGTCATAATTCAACTTCCACTTAACTTATTGGACTGTGAAAGGCTTGATGCAGCTATAGGCATTACTATTTGTGAGTGATGTTAATTGTTAGTGACTACAGCTCAGCATTTTTAACGGGCACCATTCAACATCATCACTTTTAATTTGCTTAAGGTTTTTGGGGAATCAGTGACTTTGTTTACATTTTCCATGAAAAATCCCAACATGTACACTCCTTTATCTCTTCCCCGCACAGTGTAGGTTTGTGATTCCCTAATACATTTATTCTAACTCTTGACTCTAAGAGGCATCTCCTAGACATAATCTTCCAGTTCACAGTGCATGTCATTAGCCTCCTAAATTACAAACATCATTAGGAGAATTGATTCAACTTAACCTCCTGGGGGGCTTCAGTCTGCTGTTCCGAAATGACGGGAGCTCATTTTTAGTGCACTGGCAATCCTATTTCACAAGTTCACGGGGACCCATTGGGGGACTGAGCTGTTCACCCCTTCTTTATCTCTGCATGATAAGGCCCTGCCTCTTCATTAAAAAAGGGACTACATGTGTGCGGGCATGTGTGTGTGCAGCCTTCATGCATGTTGGGCATGCTTTAGCCTCTGAGCAGGGGAGACGAAATCACTGTGGCACACGCTGACCTCTGCAATAACCTCAGAAGCTGCAGCCTTGTGGAGGGCATCATAGGAGGAAGGTTGTGACGAAAGAGTGGTGAATTTTATTCAGAAAAGGTCACAAAGGTTCACTTGTGTGCTCTATATGCTGTATTGCTTTATGTTACAATATATATATTTTATTTCTACCAACAACCGTAGAGATTAGGTACAAATGAAATAAGGTAGTTATGCATTCAACCTAGTGCTGTAGTAGAGTATGTTGGGGTTGAAGGGTGGTGGGGAGTCTGGGGGGGTGGGGGGGTGGGCAGAGTGTTAAAATTGACAAGCAGAAAAACAACTAGGCTTCACATAAAACAAAATTTGAACGAATCTAATTTAAACACAACGTGGTCGTAGTACTCTGGAGTCGCCACTAATTCCTGCCTATGTAAGAAATACGGTGCGGGTAGTGTGTCTTCAATAATTCATCAGGAGATGGACACGTCTGTCTCTGGAGACTGCCGTGTGGATTGTACTGTATGTTGCACAACTCTCCGCGGAGACTCGCTGTGAGCCCTGCCTGTAAATTTGTGAGTGTGGAGATTGGGGTCAGAGTTCAGAATAGTCTGATACAGTGCTACGCAGAATCCATACCTCCGTCTCTAATGCGATGGCAAAAATCTCTTCAATACTCAAGACTCCTCTCGTTCTCCACTGAGATGTAGATGCAGCAGTGCACTAAATATGGACTGCAGGGCATCCAGCTATAGTTTTACATGTTAAAGAATAAAAAAAGCCTTTTGTAGCTTGTTGTTTCAAAAATAAATCTGTCTCTCAGCAGTTCCACGCTTGTCACAAACTTGAACAGATGAAAATGTTGATTCTTTAGTTAAAAATAATAAGAAAATGAAAACAATAATACTGCTAGCTTTGATTGAGCTCCAGGTCTGGTTCATGAGAAATCCTCTTCACGTGGATTACATTACAAAAAGTGCAGAAATGAGATGCAGAAAGCTGCTGTGATTTTTTGAATATGTAGCAGGGCCACTCTTCCAAATGTAAATCAGGGGCCAACCCTCCACGGATTAATGTGTTGATGTGGATCAATGCTTGTTCTTTGTGCAACAAGTTCCAAAAACAGAGAGCAGAAATCAATCATGTGATGTCATCCGTGACCCCCATGTATTCGCAAATCACTGGAGGTCACATGCTTTCCTATACAGTCTTGTCAAATCAATGGGGTATTGGAGAGTCCACTATGTACAACAAAGTGAAACTATATTTAGTATCACTAAATTAAATTGGCTGCCCCTACAGAGGCCACGGTACTACTTGCAGAGTAATCACTATAGAGAAATCAAAGGAACTCTTAACATAATCAATATCAGGCTGTGGGTTCTGTGAAGAAAATGTAAGTAAACTATTTCTTACCATTATAAAGTTACACTACGTTTTCCTGCGGTTGGTGGTGCGGTTATTTGGGGGATGGGAAGTGGAGTCCTATGTTGAAACAATAACCCCATTTTTAGCCCCTGCACACTTACATACACATATGAGTCCTATGTGTATGTGTAAGTCATATGATATGAATCAGTGAAGGGATATTAAACTATTGTGACCAATTAGAGACTAATTAAAGTCTTGTGACTTTAAAAGGTCTGAGTCTGATTTGGCAAACTTCCTTGTCTGCCACATCATGCACACACCCACACAAATATTCTTCTCATTTTTTTCCCTTGCCCAGAATTTGAGATGTCCGTTTATAAAGACGTATGAAAAAGACCAGATGAATTTTGATTTTTTGGGATGTGGCAGCTTCCATCATGTTAAAGGGGCATCCCAGTCAACTAATTTACAGCTTGCACCAGACACAAAGACAGTCTTGATCTTATCTGTTTTAATATACACCAGAGTTGCCAACTTTGTCCTGGGAAGACAGATGCTATTCAGTAGGTTACAAAACAGCAGCGCTGGAAACACCTGCTACAACGATGAGGGTCACCCAATGGATTGGATAGATTTTATTTAACTATAATTTGTTGTGCTCTTAGAAGGAATAGGGGTCGCTATAAAGGCTGTGACACATAAAACCAAAAGTATCTGCATAAATAATGGTAA
This sequence comes from Microctenopoma steveboyesi, assembly GCA_032359275.1. Taxonomy (NCBI): domain Eukaryota; kingdom Metazoa; phylum Chordata; class Actinopteri; order Anabantiformes; family Anabantidae; genus Microctenopoma; species Microctenopoma steveboyesi. The sequence continues at coordinate 10,187,447 of JAUMHF010000011.1, read as the reverse complement.
GTGGGAAATTGATTGGTTGTGATTTTGGGTGAACTAACCCTTTAAGGTGATCTCTGATAACGTGAAAACACTGAAATAAGAGACACGATTATTTGCACACACGGAAACAAGATCACCCATTTGACCACATCATCTTTGCTGAGCATGTGAGCAGAAGGTGTGTGTGGTGGTGGTGGTGGAGGAGGAGGAGGAGGAGGAGGAGGAGGGGGCTTCTTCTTCTTGGTTTATGTCATTGGTTTAAACGACCCAAGACCCCGCCTTGATAAAAAAGGAGAGTTAGACACAGTGTGACTACAGCCAAAGAGAGGGGGAGAGGGGGAAAGAGCCGTGAAACAGTTCGACAGACAGACAGACACAAACCTACTCGACGTTTGCGCTCGGTCGTGTTTTCATAAACAAGGACGCGGATCAACACATTGTAGGCTGCCCCCCCACACACACACACCCCCACCCCCCGCGCGCGCAGGTTCTCGTTCTTCTCTGTCCGGTCGTTTTCTGCACAGAAAGAGAAGCCGCGCGGTGGCACGCGGAGGATTAACAAGGTGGAATCACAATTACTCCAAATCTTCACAGGGAACATTTCTTCCCGGAGCGGATGATGCTGTCGCGGACGTGTGCCTGAGAAGAAGAAGAAAAAAACAAAAAGTCAACTCCTCAACGATTCTTCACCCAGGTAAGACTGCGTTACGGAGCCACACACACACACACACGCGCGCGCGCGTTTAGTTCAGTTTTTGTGCTGCTAACGAAGAGTTGGCCGTGACTGGCTGCCGTCGGGTTTTCAGCTCCGCATACTGGCTCTGACCATGTGTGTCCACCTCACTGCGCCATGAAGGTGGCGGCGGCGGCGGGGAACGCTCGGGCTGTTATTTACCTAAAGACAGGTCTAAATGTCACGCGTGGACGCGTTTTCCCCCGGTGGTAGCGTGTGTCCGCTCTACTTTGCCACGCTATTCCGCCACGGACGGCACGCAGCGAGACCCCGCACGGAGTGTGTGTCGGTTAAAAGAAAATAGGAAGTGCATTATTGTGCGGCGCGAGGCGTGTGTGTGTGTGTGTGTGCGCGCGCGCGCGCGCGTTTTCCAATGAGACTCATAAATCCTCCAGTACCTCACACTTGACCCGACCGAGTGAGTTTTTTTTGTGGGTAAACTAGTGTAGTGAAGGACGCCGTCCTCCTGTAATCTCTAGACGGGTTTCGTGGATTTGTTTTGTCGTTACATCTGCGACCCGAGCCGCAGCACAGTGTCCCTGACCTTTCACATGCACGTGCTGTCAGCACAGTGTGAACACTTGACTGGAGGGCACGGAAAGAAGCTGTGACACGCCATTAGGGAGGATAAGAGGCTCCTTACAACTTTTTTTCTCCATCACAGGGACCCACACATGGGGGGGAGGGGGGAACAAAAAAAAGCAGTGGATCAAACAACTACATCTGATGACATTTTGCCTGGAGGAAGCCCACCTGAAAGGATATTATGGTTTTGTGAGTGGAGTTGCACATCTGCAGGCAGTTGACTAGCTTCTGCACACATGTGTTAAGCTGAATAGTCATCTCTTTTTTCTGTTGTGGCGAAGTGAGTAGAACTTAAACGAAACTGAGCCAGACTTTGTGTGAAGGGGGAATACCACCTGGAGTTGACTTTGAAAACCACTGAATGATAGACTGTTATTTCTAGTTCCCTTTTTCTGGACTCTGTGCTGCATGTTGGTCAGGCAGACTTATCATCTTTAAATTTATCAAGCAGGAATTTGTGTCCTGGAGTTGGAACCATAGCTGACTGAAAAGTAAAAAAAATAAAAGATTTGGTCAGGAAAGTGCATCCTTACAGCCACTGTTGGGAAGGGAACCAACTACTAATTGCCTTGTGTTAAGTTGTTAATTACACACACACAAATATATTCTTACACGCCACTGGGCTGATTAATTCACAGATCACTCTGACTACACAACAACGGCACATGTGTTAGTTTAATGAAGAATTTCAGTTCTCCTTATTTCTCATTACTGAAAACGTCACTGTCAGTCATAACATACAAAATAAAGACAATCAGCGTATTATAAATAGGAGTGTTAAATATATTGCAAGAAGTAGTATGCAGTGAAAACCTGTTTGATACATGCAAAAAGCAACTCTTTTTCTGTCTTATGGCTGCCTGTGTGGGGGTGTCTGGAGGAGTGTAAGGACACCACAGATGTGTGTAGCACTGGACATCGTTAAGATGGTGGACAGCTCAGCGCGACAGAGCTCCCTTGTCAAGCTCCATGAAACTGCTTCAGTCACAAGTGTGCAGCGGGAAGGCGTCAGTAACAGTGAGCCGTGTTCTTTTCCTCACGTGCAAGGTACATTCACAGTCATTACCTCTCCACGGCGGACTTTCTCTCTTCCTTCGTACAACCGGTTCTCCATTGGTGACTAACAAACCTGCCATTCACAAGTTGAGAGGGCAACGTGTATTTTCATTTTTTTCTTTCTCCCATTGTGAAACATTGTTATCGTTTAGAATAGGGACCGTCGTGTTTCCAGAGGGGAAATTGAACGGACTGCGTTAGAAGAGCCTGCACTCTGCCATCCGTTCCTGTGTTGCCGAGCAGCACCCTATAATTCAAGGCAATTGAACGTCTCTGAGGGGACCTCTGTTAGCCCCGTGCAATATTTATTACCATCCATCATCCCGGGACTCTCTCTCTCTCTCTCTCTCTCTCTCCCTCCATGGGTGAATAACAGTGGCTGCTAAGTTCTGTGTTAAAAAGTTCCCTCACCAGCAACCGTTAGAAGGAATTTATGTTAGCTGAAGTGCTGTGAAAGCGAGAAGGAGCATGTTTCAGAGTCACATACCTGCTGGGCTGTGGTACCAAATACAGTATGTCATGGGTAAAATTCTAGTGCTGCACTGGTCGAGAAGCCGCTTGAACTCGCCTTGTTCCATCTCAAGTTATTCATTCTAAGTTTTTGTGCTAAAATGAGTTGCCTGGCAGAAGCTGTATCAACACTTTATATGTTTTATCAATCTAAAATGACAAACATTTGCTTATTCCAACTTAAATGGGCTGTTTTTTGCTGTCATTATAAAGTTATTGTTTTTGGGTTTGGAAGTGGGGGGAAAAAAACAAATTGAACATGTGACCTCAAGAAAGCTGTGATGGAAATGATCAGTTAATACATAATTATTACGGGCAGCCCTGATTTGTTCCATCTGAACAAGTAGAAGTGCAGCAGCCCTTAGTAATGTTACAGTAATACTACGACACATTTCCATTTTGTTTACATCGTGGTTATAGAATTTAATTCCAACATTATGAAAGCAACATACTGTCTTTGTCACATGTTTTTCTCATGACCAAGAAATCATTGAAAATGTCCTGCATGGTGTTTAAAAAGGAGCATCTAACGTAAGCATGCTATGCTGCTGATCTGTGTGTGTGCTTTCCACTTCCTGATATAATATTGAAGTTTGCTGAAAGAGTTAGTCTATGGATTTGTTTCTCTAAGTTTTGCCACTCTGTCGAGTTTAAAAGCAATTGGGATCAACCTGATAGCGAGTGAAAATAGAAGGACCATTGCTGTTACTGTGTTTCTTTTAGGTCAATTTGAATATGTGTTTTTAATTGGTCTCTGAAGGCTCAGACTTCTCCCCTCTTTTCTGCCTTCTTCAAAAATGTCTGCGTGACGTGACTCTGTTGAGCCGAGGAGCCCTGGAGCAACAACGGTGTTCATTTGAAGTCCGGCGTACATGCTCATTATCTCTAACCAAAAGCTAGATTGATTTAGCTGAAAGGAATGAAAAAAAAACACACACATCGAGGTAGAGCTGTAAACTGATCAAGGCGGTAATTCCTGCCGTGGATCGCACTCGGTCAAATAAATTTAAAACCGAGCACTGCAGTGAAAACTCCTCAGTATCTTCACTACTCCCAGCAACTAAAGGTGCCATCACTCAGCGGGAGCTACTCTCTCATGTCTTCAAAACTCCTCTAACCTTTAGAAATGGTATATTGAAAAGATATCTCAAAGAAACATTTTGCTTGTCATCCCCATTTCCTTACTTCTCAGTTCTCCCGAGGCAGTCAGCATCTTCATTTCTGTGTGTGTGTGTGTGTGTGTGTGGCTATCAGACTTTTCTGCTGTCATCACTTACTCTCCCGTTGCTATAACGTCATTGACAGTGATTTTGTGGCGCTACACAGGGGTAAAGGATAATTGGTTGTCTTGTTTGTGGTAACAGGGAAAGTGGAACCCTGTGCCAGCGCTGTTCTCTGTATGTACAGAGGCACATGATCCAGCGATGGGGCTTGCATAAGAGAAGTTCAGTATTCCATAACACAAACCGATGTATTTTATTATGGCGGAAACTACTAGAGATGATTCTCATGCGGTTTCATGAGAGTTTTGTTTTTACCTATTATTGGATTGGATACCTAGTCACTCTGTGCTTTTATCTTTTCCCATTGACATTACAGTCAGGAGACAGTGAGGTGGTCGTGTAAGTGGGATTTCATTGTTGTTCAGCCTTGTAAAAGGTCAAGTCATTTAAATAATATATAAATATTGTGTTATGGTCCCTGTAGGCCTCGTCAGTGAGAGTCCTGTTAGCTTTAAGGTGAGATGGCGCCGGGCAAAGCAGAAGCACTGCAATTAGAGTTATTAATTATTTTCTTACAACTTAATACTCTTTCATTTAATGCGTATTAATTGATGTGCTCCCGAACCCACACTCAAATAATCCACCAAGGATTTCTCAAAGGCAAGCACAAAAGGCTTTTATTATCTTAAGGAGGAAGTGGTCTTTTGGGACATAAAGTGCCCCTGCTCAATTGTGAATTACATTATGAAACAGACGTAAGTGAAATGAAATTACAACGTATCACCAGCACGGTGAAGGATCCTATTGAATAATTACCTCAGCAGAGCCATTGTTGTAATGTCAGACTCATTCTTTCAGATCTAATAGAGGTGGGGTTTATAAAGTCCTCATGCAAGGGAGTAAAAAGCAGTTTCAAGGTTAAACTGTGTGAAGGCCAAATGTTTGGGGAGGGTGGATTAATTTCATGTCTCATAATGTGATTTGCAGTATCTCCTCCTGTCCTGCCCTTGGTTTCTTTGGAGATGTGCGAGCCTGATGAGAGCTGAGGGCAGGGGGGCTACCATAACTACCGCCTGTATTTCTAAGTGTTTATGGGGCTACTAAATCGAATTATGGGAGATGGTGTGTGTGCTTACAATTTTGCCATCATACCCATACCCCATCTTATTATGAATACAAATTCAGTGGTTATCCTATTGATTCACACTGTTGAAAATTAGCTTTCTCTAATACGTGCAAGCACACATAAACACATAACATACTTAAATACATACAATTACGCGAAGATGGTACAGGGAGTGGTTCCAGGAAAATCTCTGTGCATCATTAATTGCAGGGAAGACTGTGAAGGAGGAAGACGGACCACCATGGTAACAGCAGTAAGATCCCTCGCTGCACTGCCGGCCTAAAGAGCCTGCTGTACTCAACACTTTATTACACAGCATCTGCAGCTTATCCTTGCGTATCTGCATATCAGCCCAGTTAATGAAGCTGTTGGGTTGTCTCATTCTATGGCGAATTCTATGCAACACGACCGTCGCCGGTGATAAGAGTGAATTTCGTGTAGCACCGTCAACACAGACAGATCTGAACGAGCAAAAGGAAACCACAGTTTCTGTGCAATATAAAGAAGTGATGAAATCTGTGATTGAGGACAGCAATGTGTAGTGAGTGGGTGGGCTGTAGGGATTTTTTTTGGTGGGGGCGGCGATATCAGTGGTAGCATTTTCTCATCATTATGTCTACTGTCAGTTTGAACTGTCACTTTCAGCCAAAGTCACTTGGAACCACAGTAACTGACGCACGGTGAACTAACGTGACACCCAGCAGTGCGTCTAGAGAAACAGCACAGAAATCAATATTTTTATTGCAACGGGCATAATCAACTGGCAAATCCTTACAAAGAACTGTAAAGATGCAACATATGGTGACATTTACCTTGGGTTCGCTGGCTCTATAATACAAATAAAGATTCTTGGCCATCGATAGAATTCAGTCATACTGCTTCCAGAGAATTCCATGCATTCTCTGTCTGAACTTTAACTTATAATGCAATACAAAAAAGTATTATATTGTAAATTGGACGTAAAGATGCTAAATTTAAAAAATAAACTGGATGCAGCTTGTTAATACTATTGTGGCTGGATACCAGATGAGGTAACACGTCTTAAAGGACAGCTTAGCTGTACAGAAATGCAAGCTACATTTCTTGCCAAGATCTGATTTTATTACTTACTGGTTCTATATGTTCTCCTGTTTTAAAACTGTAGCTAATCTTGTCCAAATCCTTTTTCCTTTTGTTTTGAATTTGGCATGGTTAGTTCCCCCACACTGCTGCCATTGTCACTGCTGAGGAGAGTGTAGACAACCATGTGCACCTAGATCCATGTGACTGCCACATCTTTTCATCCAACAGTGAAGGGATTGTGCTTCCTCCCTCACCATCCAGATTCTTCCTATCACTGAGCTGTAAACCTAACCAACCAAAAGGGTCACTGGGTCCCTCCCTACCGAAGTTGCTGAGAAATGTTTGTTTAATTAAAGACTGCAATCAGCAGTAGTAACTGTGGGGGGAACTGAAGGCCTCAACTTATGTGCCCCAGCAAGCATTTAGTACGTTTCTGCCTCAAATAAATATGTCAGAAAATGGGTAAATATTCTCTTTTGTTTACCTAAGAGCTGTCTGTCATCATGCATGTTGACATGCAATCAGCTCTACTATTGACAAAAAAAATAATTAGCAGTTGCCAGCAGCCTGAAATTGAATGTAACCTGGCCATGCACTTACATCAGCAAGACACAGAAGCTCTATTAATGAGAAGATTCACAAGGTCATTAGGACGGTTTTAGTGGCCAGTGACATGATGTATATTGCTGATGTTGGATATACATTGCTTTCTAAACATTAGTGGCTGATGGACGGTGCTGTGGTTTTTGTAGTTGTGCACATTTGGGACATGATTGTACCGTAATTTCTGGACTATAAGGCGCACCTGATTATAAGCCGCACCAGTTAAATTTGGGGGAAACTACAGATTGGTCCATATATAAGCTCCACCCTACTATAAGCCGCAAGGGACAGACAGAGATGACTGTTTGGGAACGCAAAACGTCCCATTCATTAACACAATAAATCTTTCAATTATTCCTCTTACATTTTTGACATGACGAACAACATTTGTACAGTGCACAAATAACACAACGGTGCGCTCCCAGCCCGCATCCTGCAGTCATAGTACCGCAGTATAACAGAAACAAAGCTTACAGCACTCGACGAGGCAATAGCGACAAATAGCTAAATTGAATTTGTTTGTAAAAGTGGAGCTGCAGTAACAGGCTGCTTAACAAAATATCCAGCATCTTTTCCTAAAAAGGGCCAACACAGCAGTAACGTGGCCGTTCACTGTATCAAAATAACCAGCCTACTTTACTAGAAAAGGCCGTCGTTAATCCTCGTGTCTTCTTCCTGCGTAATAAAACCACCGAAGTCCTCTTCGTCAGTGTCGGAGGGTGTATGTGATGAAGCGCTGGAGGAAAAAACGCTACTCGGACCAAAACTTTGCCCAGTATGACCAAATAACTGACCACTAAGTCTCTTCAATTCTCCAGTGTGGCATTATGTCTGATCTCCTGCATATGTTGCTCGAATGAAGCCGTTATGTGATGCCTGTTATGTCATGTCTTCTTTTTTATGGAGTCTCCTTACAGGAGAAACAACTCCAGTTGCTGGTCTCAACAATCAGTTGTGACCAACACTTTACAACCCTTCCCAACAACGCCAGACACTTTCACACAGACAGCGGGGCGAACTCGCCTCGTTTCGCTGCCTCCCACCTAGATTTTCTTCATGAAATGTGGCAGCTCCAATGGTCTATTTATGGTTTATGTGGTGGTCAAGTACATGTAAACAAATGTATGTATGCGTGGAAAATTGCTTTTTCCACTTCAGGGTAATGAATACATGTAGGAACAGAATTTGCCTCCTTTTGTTTCATCTATTTGTATGTATATTCCAGGGAAATCTCATCTTGTTCTCCTGTGAAAAGGGAAAGTAGAGAATCACATACAAATGTTGTTCAGGTGTCCGCTGGAACATCTAATAGAATTTGAGCCTCTACCAGGACAGTTTTGTGCTCTCTGTACAAAAAAAAAGCGTAGATAAAGTTATATCAGACATATGTTGAATTTAGAAGAAAAACACGTTTTCGTTTTCCAAATTCTGGAGGCATCATCGCTCATTTATTGGATGCAATACATGGCCCGTTAACTCGCCAGATACTCTGCAGCTTGTTGCTAATCTGTGGTTTTTCTGCGCAGAATGTAGATGCAAGATAAAAAATTATTGCAGATGTGAAAGAGTTGTACAGGTCTGCCTACAAGGTGTGAAAACACCCATGTGTTGTATTTTGGCATTTCAAAGGCATTCAAACTAGACTTGGTTTGTTTTTTATACTCTACCTATACCATATACCAAAACCAATGCAGCCCGGTACTTTTGTCTGCCTAGAAGTGAGGTTAGTTGGAATTAAAGTGCCACTACTACTCTCTCCTACTACACTACACTCGCCTCATCTTCTGCCTTCTCTTCTACCGTCATTTCCCCAGCAGACTTGGTGAAGGTCTCATTGCTTATGTAATGTCTCTAAACATTTGTACAGCATTAGGTGAAGTCAGGCATGCCAAAACTGTGCAAAACGTCCCTCTGTGCACCCCACAGAGGTGGGACAGATGGCAACCCTCGTTCCCAGTCTTGTAAACTGCCTGTGACAGGAGAGATGGCACATAGGCAAAACTAGGGCATCGCTAACTAACGCCTTGCAGACAGTGGTGGACACAGTTGCATGCACATTCATCAGTGAGATTCTTTTATTATTGAGGCCATAAAGCATCTGAGTTGGTTCTCATCGCATTGTTTTTGGGCTGTTAATTACATCATTAACGTGCTTATTGATTCCAGACTCACTGAGGAGTTGATACCGATTGTAAACACACAGTTGTGTCGCTCCACCTGTGATCCAGATTCCAGCTCCACTTTAACAAAGGCTATCAGATTCTCACATTAGATCATCAATCACGGCGTTAAAGAAGGTGACCCGGAGTTGTTTTTTAATTCAGTCGTTAATCACCGCCAAAGCAGAGTGTTGGGCACTTTCACTTTATCGTCCCCTTAACAACTCTCCGGGCAGAGTTCATTACTGTGTAAACAGACAGTGAAACAGTGAAGAAATGAAGGAAGATGCTCGGCGCACAAACCCCAGAGGTGAGATCAAATCGCAGGACTGGTGATGATGAGGGATGTTTATGGCTGGCACTCTATTAAGAGGAGGCTCTTCCCTGCTGGCACATAATGAACATCTACCTTGTGAAATGGTTGTTCTGAAGCTTTTTCCTTACACTGAATTACTGGTCATTTTCATCAAAATGTGCTTTAATTGCTCTCGGCGGCAAATCAGGGGAAGGGCCAGTAATGGAGAGTATGAGTTTTAGGGTAACTTGGCAAGGTGACTGGTTTATGGCAACATTAGCCATGTTGATTTGAATAAATCTTCATCGCCATTTCTCCCTTTTGTATGTTAATGAAAGCCAGTTCTGTCCTTGGAGGATGATATTTCAGGCCTGAACTCCTCTTTTCTCTGTGTACACGGTAACGCCTCCTCCAGATGTCCCCCACTGCGGGAGGCTGTGAGGCACATGCAAGAGACTTGCAGCCAACTGCGCACACACACACACACACACACACACACACACACTCAGATCACCTCTGGGGGGGCTACTTCAGCTGACCTGTTACGAAATGAGACCGTATGGGCCGCAGAGCTATTACATGTTGTTTCTATCAAGAAGAGAGTTGGGTATTGCTGAGAAAGTTGTGTGTGCATGCAGGCAGCATGCGTATTGGGGGAGCAAGGAAAAACATCTCTGGAAGGAGAATGTTTTCGGAAACCACAGACAATGTACCATCTGCACACGGCGGGGTGTATGAGCGACACTGGACTACTGCTGTGAGGAACTATTGCATTGTTATTAAATGGCTGTTGCCTCACTGGCAGCCATATTAAAGCATCAGATTCAGCGCCTGATGCAAGGCAACAAGGGAAGAGAGGAGGGGGAAAAAACAAGTCCGAGTCTGGCCTTCTGGACAGCTGCGACGGCACCGATTATACATTATACACAGAGGCTTCTTTTTCCTCTGTCTCTATCCTCCACCCTCCTTCTCTCACCCCCCAACCCACCACCTCTATTAGCTCAACATCTTATACAAGGTGCACTGAGAGGACAGCTTTTTTTTGTACTAGCAGCTCAATCCATGTCATGCCTCAAGCAGTTCATCTTTAAAATTAGTTTAATTTTGGGCTTGCCATAGAGATGTGCGTCTCTCTTTTCACAGCTGGGAAGTCTGGATCCACTCCTGCTGTAGCAGCATGTTGACTTATTGATGCACGCTGAACTAGTGGCAGACAGTGCATAAAAGGCCACTGAAGAGTACGAGTTGATTAGCTCCTCTTACTGTCCCTCATCGCATTCCCTCTCACTCGGGCCATTAAAACGACTTTTGAGATCGCTCTGCTTACAGTTTGTTAACTGTGCACAGATGAAATTAGATTAGACTTTTACACAGAATTCTGTATATTGAATAAACTGCGTGTTTGATGCCAGCTTTCTGCTTTTTCCAGCCTTTCATGCACCTTGCACAGCCAGATCTGATTATTTTCCTTTTTTGTTTTGTGCGGTTTTCTTTTTTCGGGCTTTATGCATTTTGGCACTTAATAAAAAATACTTCCGAAAATGTGTGCACATCAATGGCGTAGTGCTGTGGTTGATTTTTCTTGAGGAAGCAATCAGTGGTAGTGGCATGTAGTACATGTTTATACAATGTTCAACAGTCATTTCATCAAACCTGTCCCTGGTCCAGGAGCCAAATTGTGGCAGAACTGGTTTAACAGAGGGCACAGCGTGTTCAGGCAGTATTTGACAGTGAGAGATGACGGGTTACTCTATGCCATAAGCAGTTATGTCCTCATCACGTCTTTACGTGCTCTAACAAAGGTGAATTAAAAATGTCAGTAATCGGATAAAACAAATGTGAACTGTAATAATAATAGTAGCGCAGTCAGTTTTCTCCTTGTTTCGGCGGAGTGAATTGTGAATGTGCATAAATATGCATGTGGTGCTCAAACTCCTCTCTTTTCCTGACAAAAGTTTCCAATGGCCTGATTTTTTGGAGGCCGTCATCCCGCTTGACGGAACCTGACATTTGGAAAGGTCTGCGAGGAGGATTTGTTTGTGACAGCTTCGAATTACAGTGGCACAGAGGGAACGGGAGAACGGGGAGGGATGGAGGGATTGTGAAAGAAAAGGGCTCCTGCTTATTTAAATGTCACTTCAATGAGGTGAATGTGTAAGCTGTCTTTTTTTTTTTCCAAAGCATTACATGTGCACTTCTCACAATGGAAAAAAAAACAGTTCTTGCCATCTTTTATTCTGCGTGTGTGTCTCTCTCTCCATCTCTGTGTTTGGCTCAGTCTGTGTTACTGGCAGCAGCCTTTAAGCCTCGTTGCTTCGCCAACATCTTGACAGTAACCACAAACCATTTAGTTGTTTGTTTTGTGTAGGTAGTGGCTGGAGGACCAATCAGTCGAGTCCTGTTTTGGATTTGCGGTTCATGCTGGACTATATATGCAGCAGTATAAGATTCCTACTAATTTTCAGGCTCTCCCACTCTCCGTCCAAGTGCAGGAACAAAGCAAAAGTATGAAAGAAATGGCTTTAAGTACAGTCCGGGGGAGGAAAGCAGACAAGGAAAATAACTGCTGCAATTTCTGTATATCTAGAGAGATTTCTCTTATGTAACAACAGTTTTTTTTCTCCCAACAAAGGCTGTTATTTCTTGTCAGCACTCAACACACTTATGAGTGCACAGGGGGCTCTGCCTGTCACTGACCTTTTTAACGAGGATGAGAAGACCAAAATACATTGAGTGTCCCTCGGTGGTGATAGTCAAATGTCACTCAAACTCGAGCGCTGTAGCCAGACTCTCGTACGGAGCTATCAACAACAGTGAGGAGGAGGAGGAGGTGCAGGGGTCTTTATCTCTTTTTCTTGACAAATAGCTGATGACACTGTTGGATTAAGTTCCCACAAGTCTCGCCGGTTGCTGGAATCAGATGACAGGTATCTTTATGTCCATGTGTGTTAATCTGTTTTAGGTGCTTCCAGTTTTATGCGTAACTGGAATATTCATCACCGATGCTGGCTGCAAATGTCAATAAACTATGTGAGTTAAGTGACTCCTGAGCTTGACAACTGGTTTCCTGAAGGGCATTTGCCTTTTCTGGCCTACTTTTTCATTTCGCTCCCCTGCCATGACACATTTTATTGAAGAGCTGTCTGCTATTGTACCACAGATACTTCAGGCTATATATTGCCCAACTGCTGCACAAGTTCCCACAGTGCTAAATGAAGTATTTTTAAACTCTGGTACTGCAAACAAAGCATCATTTTTAACAGAGGCATTTCCCATAATTAAACTAATGCATAGGAGAGTATGCTGGGGTGGCTCCCCTGATTAATGGAGCAATTACATAATCCATTACACTGAATTATGAATGTGCTAATGATGAGCTCATGTTGGGTAATGATTCCTGGAGTTTGCTTGTGTAAAATATGAAAAAGGAAGTGGAGAGGCCTGTCTTTGTTTGCAGATGTTCTTCTAATCACCAGGAGGAGGCTGAGGAGGATAAAGACACGTGTGACTTCAGCTGAGTAGCAGCACCCTCACGGGTCATTGCTGCCTGTTGTAGAAAGAACACCTCCTACTGTTTCCACTTAGACTGGGTCTACATTTCAGGATCTCCTGCTATGAAATGCCAAAGGCCACACAAATCTGAATTTGTGTTTTACGTCCTTTTTCATGGGAACATAAATTACGCAATTAGCAAGAAGACGGCAGACGGTTGAACTTTCACGATTTATCACGATTGAAAACTGTGACTGGTTGTAAAAATGATCACTTGTTTACATTGTCATTTCCTGAGATGTTCCTGGATTAGTTTTGCAGTAGGTGTCTAGGAATAGCTCACGTTCAATGAATCGCCTCAAGTATCTCAGAATGTCAATATCAACTTGACACTAGAATGATTATTTTTTTATTTAGCTTCATATATTCTGCACAACTTGTCTTATTGTCAAAGCACTGTCAGCGCTGCAGAGAATTCACTTCTACAAGCTGTTCTTTGTAAATTTTACTTATTTCTACTTAACTACTAGGTGTTGCATTCTCATTTTTTTATTTCAGAGACGACCACCCTAAGTACTGAGCAGAGCATGATGGAGTGTAGTAGATCGTAATCGAGTTGGCAGAGGGGAGGGCTGCACAAAACAGAGGATCTATTTTAGGGCTCGTGCTAGTGCTACCTTAAATAGCATACAATAGCTTTATATCTGATCTAGTTTTTCAATTACAACCCAAAACCTCACTGAATTGCAGTTGCCTGTTTTGTCTTGATCCATTAGTCGGTTTTAATACAGAGAATGGAAAGTTCTGTAAAATAGACAGGTAAAAATATGTGACGTTGCCCTTTAAATCTACAATATGCTAAAATATGTGGTTCAGTTGGTAAAGGAGAAAAACTACAACAGAACTAAAAACACATTTTAGATTTTGAAAGTCACAAGACAACAAGTTTGTTCATTAAATATATAAATTAAATGGATAAGTCTAGCATGTTTATTCTCTTAGTTGTGATTCCAGCACTACACTGCAAGAGTCAGAACGTATTGCCTAAAGTCAGAATAGTTTAAACCCTTCTATTGAGTTATTATGGGGTTTACTGGCATTTTTACTGCCGCTACAAACTTCACTGTGCAGAACCTCAGTTGTTCTTAGTAGCATTGATTAGCAGAGATCAGGCAGGAGATATTGTATTTCAGTTCCTGCCATATGAAGCTGAACTCAGAAAAACGGCAATTAAAGAAACAAAACAAAACAGTAGTGGTCGGTTATTTTCCTGTCAGGCTGTCACTGGCAGTCTGTGGTTGTTATCTGTGGATGCAGCCTGTCACTTATGGTTTCAGCAGGGTCGTGTACACATGTTTTAAGTCTTGCTGGGGGATTATAGCCCTTCGTCTATTCATATATATGTGCAAACAGTGCTGTGGAGGATGTGCGTTATGTTGCGTCCCCCCTGCTTGTTTCACAGCGCAGTCTGAGTTATATAGTTCCCTCGCTTTTCTTCTTTATGGGCCGAGACAGATGGTGGTTGCTGAGGTCACCTAACACCTCGGACTTTATGACCACCTGTCTCGGAGCACATAGTCACATCACCGTGTACTGATAACCAAAAAAAAAAAAAAAGAACACAGAAATACTGTACATGCTTGTGTGCATTCATGAATGTTTCTATGGCATCTCTGGAGAACAGGAGTTAATAGCAAAAACAAGTTTTAATTGGGCTTGTGTTTACAAAATGTTGCTTTCATGCCCTAGTTACACATACAGGAATAAATAGTTTTCTCCAGAGCTTTGTTACTCTGAGGGCATTATATACATGGTGTAATGCATATGAATTACATTTTTTTGTCTGTATGCAATATTAATGTCTGTTAGTGCATAATATGCGCTGGGCCTCTTTGGTTGGGATGATTGACATCCATTATTTTTCAGTCCACTGTGTGTTTTAAGCTCACTGCAAATGTGTCTGCATTAGATCTGGTTCATTTGAAGTTCAGCATGTGTCCGTTTTTAGGTAAACAAACCCGCCAGATTCAGAATTTCCAGCAGCAGAGGACACTTATCTGCTTATCTGTGATAGAAAATTGTTCTTTCCAGAGTGTGAAATCTCTTTCTGTGCTTTTTGGAGGCAACAGAGTTAGAGAGAACTGTGCGCTACCTGGTCACAGTGAAAATCCCTCGTGGCTTAAAGCTTGTCAATTTATTTTGTCATTTTCGGGGGATATATACAAGTGAGAAGCTCACAACTTTTGTAGTTGAGTAAAGCAGTAAAAGTGACCTCTCTCCAGATGGAGTCGGGGAGCACAGCTTATTACTTTGTGTGAAAACATTATGAGAGTTTATGAGCTTTGTTAGTTTGTGTACTTGACATGTACAGTTCGTCCAAGCATCTGTTGGCTATTTTGTTATTTTCTGCGTGTCTGTTCCTGTGTGCAGAAGCTGTGAAATATGCACTATTAGGCATCGCATTTTACAAAGTCCTTCATCTTATTCTGTCTCGTTGTGACGAACTGTTTCTCTTTTCTTTAATTTTTCTTTTTCTACTGCAGCGCAGAGCAGAAAAAAAGCATAAAAAAAAACCTCAAACCACATTAAGCATCAAACCTTCTGTCTCTGTAACTTTAATTCCTGCCAACTTCTTGCGGTTCTGCCCCCACGATGCAAAGGAACAGTAGTTTGTTCATGTCAGTTAGGTCATGTTTTAAGCAGAGTTATTACAGAACCTTTCTGTAGGAGAAGAAAGCATCTGTGTCTTAAATAACTTTTCTCCCTGCACTCCAGGCTGCCTACAGCTCAGAGCACTTTAGTTTTGACAGTGGGCCACCAACTCTGCCTTGTTCTGCTTTGCTGGCTGCTTTGACCCGGTTGTGAAATTTGATCAGTCGGCTCCATTAGGACCTGGACTGGATGCGGGTGGAGACCCATCCCTGGCTGTACCATCTAGGAACTGGTCAGATCGCAGAGCTTCTGTTGCCTCATTGTGGGACTGCTGGGAACGTGGCCACGCTTCCTTGTTGTTGTGATATCATAGAGTTGTTTACCAGGTTTTTGCTCGAGCTTACGCTGCAAAAAAATCAAATTTGATGTGACATACAGCAGTGGAGAATGTGGCATAATTTAATTTAGCTTATTTTTATCATTAACAATCTCATTTTACGAGTGTCACGATAGTCTTTCCTGCACATTTCAAGTTAAGGTGAACTCCAATCATAGTTCAGGTAGTGCATTTATTAGAATACATTTTAAGAGAATGATGACAAAACAGCTCTCCAGACCAGTGGAAGACATATTTAGTCATATTTTGCAGAACGTGTGAAGGTTTGGGACATATGGTGCGTACAGATGGATAGACAGGAAGTGGATTATGATGCAGAAGTAGTTCAAGACGCATCTAAGAATGATTTGATGCTTTTTTTGTGTGATACTTGTAGGAGTCCTTGGAATAATCCTTCCTAGAGAATGTTTTTTTTTCCACCTTCCAAATCCACATTTATTTTTAGTAATATATTTCTTTAAGCCATCATTTGACCTTTTGCATCCCACAGTGGCCAAACTTGTACCTGTATATCAACCCCCACCTCTCAACGCATTAGTTTCCTCTCAGTTACCACTGGGGATATATCAGTGCCACGCTGTTGTGCTGTTTCATGTTAAGCACAAATACAAATGGTGCCGTTAGCGGCGGCGAGGACAAATCGGCGTTTTACTTTCTCAAGGCAGTGAGACAAGGCAACGCATTGAGACGGCGATGCGGTGTAAAACAAGAGAGAAATGCACGGATGAAATTGCTGTCAAAGGTCGTAAGCTCTGGTTTTGTTAAAGCAATGTCATGACCAGTGTGGAGGACCACAATTTCCTGCCATAGAAATGCAAAAATGTATAAGCAGGGCGCAGGTTTTCAAACCTGCCTGCTTTGCATAAAATCAACTTTGTTGCCCGTTAGTATGCTGCTCTGTAATTAATCTGTGGAGGCCCAAACTGAGCGTCCTCTGAAAGGCTTCATTAACCTGTGTCTACAAGGCGGTCATTGTCCTGTGGTTCCCAGGACCCACACTGAGAGGCCACAATACCTCACATATTTCCTATTGTCACAGAGTCCTGGCAGAGTAACAATCTCACCAGTATTTTGTCCTTAAATAGAAAACCCTTTTCTGCTCTTTGTTCTAAACGATTGTAGAGTATTGTTGGGTTTTTGACTTTTGGTTAAAATAACAAAATATATTTGAAGATATCAGTTAATTGAAAATGAGTTGGCTGCAGCTTTAATGGCTGCATCTGTGCTCAGCAGTAGCTGCAGTTTACTTCTTCTCTTTGAACTTGATCTGGAACAAAAGTCGGGTTAGCTCTGTCAGGTAAGGACATGTAGTTTCATGGCGTCACCCTCGCACCCCACCTCCTCTCATCCCGCTGAAATTAAGCGATCTTCTTGTTTAGTCAGCTTGACGTTTGAGCTGTATTTTTCACTACATCAGCATGCAGCAGTAAAAAAAGTAAAACCCAGGGGAATTCAGGCTCTGGAGGTGTGTGTGAGGGGGGGGGGAGAGAAAGAACAGGAGTCTGCTCTGCTTGTCTCCAGTCAGTTGGAGTAGCCTGTATGTGTCATCTCCTGAGTGCAACACCAGCTTGGCCCACTTCTGCCTGACCGACTAGACTCCACGGCTCATCTGGGCCCTTCTCTCTTGTCTCTTTGTGTTTAATTTGCTCTCTCTCTCTCTCTCTCTCTCTCTCTCTCTCTCTCTCTCCCTCTCCTATTCACTCTCTTCCCTGTGTGGGGTCCACTTCTCATGTCTCTCCTTGACAGTCAGAACAAAACAACCAAAGCTTGCAAAGATGTCCCAGGTGAATGAGGCAGAAGGTATTGACTCACGGCCAGTGCCTATGATGAATCGGACAGGACCACCTAGCACACATTCACACGTGTACGCTTCATATCTACACCAGTGAATGCACACATACACATCTAGGTCAGAGAGTGAAGAGGGAGGAAGGGGGAACCTTTAGCCCACATCATGCCAGCTTTGTTTTCACAGGCTGCAGGGGCTCTGAGACCTGTGCTAGACGATATGGGTCTCCACTCTCATCCATAACTAAAAAACAGTCACAGTAGGGCTGGGTGATATGGACCAAAGCTCATATCTCAATATTTAATATATATGCTCATCCCTCAGTCACACATGATGCTGCACATTAAGCCATGTAGGGACATTGTCAGACGTTTTCTGGACTACTGTACCTCTTACTGCCAGACCAAGTCTAAGACTGCAGTTAGATGATAATTTGCTTTTAAGACCTGAGCCTAGTAGAGAAGTAGAAACACAATGTAATAATGATAATAAAATATGTGTTTGTGATCAAATTATCACTCATAATTTATTTAAACAGTAAATGCAACCAGAATCAAAGTAGTACTCACTCACTCTCTATACTCGGAGCGGAGGCAGCACTGTTTCCTTACAGCGCTGAAATGTCTTACCTGTCACCTTATCATTTCCACCGGGTACAAATAAATTTAAAGTTGTGGAAGCATCTTCTGTGCTAATTTCTGGTTCCGTTATGCACTAGGATTGCGGTAAAGCTTTTCACCCCGACAAGAAGTATCCTCGTGTTTTAATACTGCATGTTACATGTTCATCTGATGCATTGCTTTTATAAACCTTTTGATTCTAACGTCTGTAAAACTAAATATTGTCAGTGGAAATTTGAGTGAAAATTGAATCTAACTGTGTGTTACCCACAGTATGCTTTGCCTCATTGCTATTCTGAAATCTCATTTTGGTTTTCCGCCCTGACAGTTCGAAGGCTGCACCGGCGACGGCTTAACAAGAAGCGTGTTCGTTTCCATCAGGTGTAGCAAGGTTTCATGTCGGTGTCTCGGCGGAGGAGAGAACTTGTCAATCATTTGTTGTACAGCAGAGTTGAGAAGGAAACTAGTCCCATGAAAACGCATGTGGAGACCTGACAGACGCCAGTGAGCAAAGTAAAATTTTGTTGGTTCAGCAAGACTACATATCGGTCTCCTGCTGCCTGGAGTTTGAAAATGAGTTGGTCAGGCTGAATAGCAAACTTCAGTACTATCTGAGCACTGGCTAAACTAGGTCTAATGTATAGTATAGATAATATGCATACATCGTGTTACAGTTACCTACTTGTTTCTCTAGGCTAAGTTAGCCATCTCCAGGTTGTAGTTTCATTTTTATCCTGCAGATAAATACATACTGGTAATTCCAGAAATGTTGAACTATCCTTAGATAAAGTCTCACTTTTGAATTTAGCACGAAAAGCGTCATTTGTGTATAATCAACAATACGTTAACATAAATCACAAAACATGTATTGTTTTAAAAAAATATCCTGACTGCCTGAAAATGGCGTTTGCAGGCACACTCACACTCCGCACACACACATCACTGGATAACTAGGAGACTTTGTCAGAGTGATGGAGACTACGGACACATCATCATCATCATCTGTTGTATATGTGTGTGTGTGTGTGTGTATGGGTTGTTGGCTCCATCGAGAGCTGTCCCTATGCCTGTGGCCAAAAAATGCCACTCCAGGCTGCCGTGGGCTCATTATGCCATTAGCTGCCTCAACCCTCAGTCCATTTGCTGGGCAGGAAGTGTGACGGAGCCCTTTCATAGGGTCACCTCTCTCTGCTGGATGCCAGTCATCCGAGAGGTGTGTGCGTCGGAGTCGGCGTTCGCCTAACACTCAAGAGTATGTATTTGACACTAATCGTGATTTAGCACAGGATACGAGCTCTGTTACGTAGCATAATCACTTCATATTCGTGATTTGTGATGCCGCAAGTTGCCTGTTGTAATGTCACTCGCAGACAACGTAGAGATCAGGAAGATGGATTCATTGTTTGCTCTTGCTCTCTGAGCAGTCGAAGCACAAGTATACGTTTTAGGCATAGCTCACTAAACGACTTCAATCAAGTCTAATGGGGTATCTGCCACGTTAAGATACACATACTGTACACTCTCAGGGGGGCTGACGCTCAAGCGCTTTTCAAATTTTGGTGCAAGAGGGGTTAATCTATCAGAAGCGAGGGCTCCTCTGTAGAACTGTAGAACCCTTTCCCACCCCGCAGTTGCCAGCTTATTTTCTCTGCATATTAAATGCTGCCATAGAGAGGAGGTGGCAGGTAGGGCCTCAAGAGGATGAAAAAAAAAAGACAAGTGGTTAGACAGAAACTTGTTTTTTCCCAAATAAATGATAAACTAAATACATCCCCCGTTCCTGTCCGTTCTGAAAGAAGGCCAGCTTTGATCTCCGGGGCCCTTTGAAATGATCTGAGGAAGGAGAGAGAGGGGAGTGAGGGAGGGGCAGAGGCAAGTAAGTAAGACAGGGATGGGAAACTCCACGCCCCCCTGCCTGTTGAAGCGATACATCATAGGTATATGCAGAGGGAGCAGAGGGAGAGGTGTGGGCTGGTGACGGGGGTAGTTTGCTGAGTTAAGCTGCTGGATGATAACTGAGATGCTGGGAGTTGTTGTGCAGCAGTGCCTGTGCAGAGAAAGTAGTTGTTTGAAGGCCTCTGTGTGGATATGCCCGGGGACAGATTAGCTTCCCTTTAAACCCGAAGATCAATGAGATGTGTTTTTTTTTCTCCACTCCAGTAGCGGATTGGGATTTCCTTTCTCGTTGCAGGATGGCGAAATACCGCTGAATGTAAATTCCTGATCCTACAGGCTTTGCCAACTTGGTGGCCCGTGTAAAGAGCATGTTTCCAGCAAATGCGAGAAGGCACCTTCTCACTCTCTCCTCGCGTTGTGTTTCTCCACTTTGGATGGTTACCGCTCCTATTTTCCGGGGTTGTGTGGGTGGGTGCATTGTTAGTTTTAAATAGGGATCACTTTTGTTGTAATGTTGTAATGTCTTGCTAGAAACAGCACTCTGTGTGCATGCTGACTGGCTAACCTGCCATGCAGTCAAATGGAAATTGGGTGAATGGCGAAGACGTCTCACTAAAACATTGTTTATTGTCTTGCACTTCGAACTCGTCCTACCACTAGTAAGAGAGGTGGAGGCGGAGGCCTCATGTCCATGTTACTCTACGCTCTGTATGACACTGCTTTCCCTAAACCATTCCCACGTTCGAGCCGCTTAAATTAAGTTCACTGATTCATATAAATATGCTCTAACGTCCTTTTCAAGGTGACTTTTTGCCTGTAGAAATATTTATTTTTCACTTAGGCAAAAACCTGTGGTCATCTGCTCTCTCCATCAGTTAGTCTCCGCATCCTTGTTGCTTCTCTAAGCTGGGGAACTTGTGTATTTTACAAAAGTCACCTGATACTTCGAATTTTTCAGCGTTTTTCTGTCGGAGCATCAGCTTAGCGCTTGGGTTCCCACGAGGCTGCCGGATCTTCACTTTCATTAAAGTTGTTTGGAGAGTCTCTTAGCTTCATAAAACAAACTGCTATGATGAAAATAACTTAAAACCACACAAGCCAACGCTGCTTCTCTGTTTTATTAGTGCATACGCACAGAGGCAGACGCACACATACACAACCAACAAAATGTTGTGTTTGTTGAGTTTCTAATGAGTCCCAGTAGCAGTGGTTAGATATTTTTTTCCCCTTCCTAATTTGACATGCTTCACTTGGGCTGGGTCCCTATTGCTCCGCAGACCTCAAATCCTCTATGCAGAGGCCTAATGAATCTTCTCCATGCTCACAAACAAAACCAGCAGAAAACACTTACTTCCTTGAGCTTCTAATTGTCCCAAACATGTCAATCAATCACGGCCGCTTGCTTGAATCCACTTTTTCTACACACAAAACATTTGTAGGAGCCCATGAGACCATAGCAATCCTTCGATTGCCAGCTATTACACTTGTGTACTGGACACTTACGTGTGGCAGAGTTTTCTTTCATTTTGTCTCCAGCCGTGTGAGAACATTTGCGCTTGTGCACTCTGCCCAGGACGGTGACTCGCAGAACAATAAGTGAAACCTCGTCTGTCTCCTCGGACTCTATCTGCTGAATATCGCCAGTAAATGATTGAGGCCTTTTTGTGGTCCGCTGAAAATTGTGTGAGTGAATTGTCTCTGATAGTTTATAGGGTAATAAAGTCCTTCCACACCAACACCTGCCAGCTGCGCTCGGCTTTGACCAAAACAGCCTATTTAATACCTCCCACTGTGCACCTGCAGCCCACCCGTAATGGTCAATGCACAACACAATTACTCCACCAGCACATCCAATAAATGCTATCTCTCGCCGTCTTTTGGATGTTTTTGGAAGGTATGATTGGGGTAATTAAAATCTTGACTCAATTACCCCTGCATTGTTGACCTTGTTTGCAGGTTAGGCCGCTGTATCTCAGACTAAACGCAATTACTGCAGTCATTTTCTCCTACCTGATCTCCTCGTCCTCTAGCTTCAGCTGCTGGCAAACGCTCGCTGCCGCTGTAAATACTGGAAAGGGCTTGTCCTGGACTCGCTCTTTTCTTCACAGCAGCTCGCGTCTTTTTCAAAACAACTTCTGGCGCTGTTGAAAGGAATGGCTGAGTGGGTGAAGAGTAGGTGGACAAGCGGATGCAGCGCTGATCACATCTGAGGATTGTACTTCCCGTTGTTATTTGGCTTGTCTTTAATGCATTACAGCCTTTGGGTTTGGGCTTCGGTCAGTCTGTAATGTGCAAATGTGTAATTTCTTGCAGCAATAATGTTAATCACATTCCTGACGAAGCCGTTCACCTTTTTAAAATGCTCTTACTGGCCGAGCACGCATCTGCCTTCTGCTTTTGTGGCCAGCTTTCGGTATTATTAAGGAACCGCGCATTAATGGGAGTCAGCAGTTTTCAGTGCTGCAATCTCATTACATTTAC
This sequence comes from Microctenopoma steveboyesi, assembly GCA_032359275.1. Classification (NCBI taxonomy): domain Eukaryota; kingdom Metazoa; phylum Chordata; class Actinopteri; order Anabantiformes; family Anabantidae; genus Microctenopoma; species Microctenopoma steveboyesi. The sequence goes on along the minus strand of JAUMHF010000011.1, from coordinate 10,164,789 downwards.
AGGGAAGGGATGGAGAGCAACAAAAAAAAATTAATTGGAGGCATGCAATAGTTAGGACAGGAGCCTGGGCAAGGGCAGAATAAATCACAGTGTGTGTGACAACTTTATGGCCCTGGGGAGAGAGAAGTGGTTAACTTTAATGGGAGAGATAGAAACGTTGAGTTACTTTATTTTTCTCTCATCCTCCCCATGCCACGCACATGCACTCACCCCACCCCCTCCCCCCTCCTCAGCTGAGACACACAGCCCCTCACCCCTGAACTATTTGGACTTGGCTTGATATATAGAGTTAATTCAGCCCGCGCGGCACAATAATTCATGCGTTTCATGCATTTAATGTCGCGGAGACACAACGCGGGGTGGAATTGTTAATTCTCTGCTCAGAGACTGCAGCCTCCCTCCCCGCACACACCTCCGTCCTGCCTGTCACCTACTCTACACACTTTCTCTACCCCCTGCTCCTGCATTCACCTCTCCATCGTGCCCTGCCCTCCTGTCTCCATTACTCTGCCAGTTAATTTGGCTCAAAGAATCTCCGCACGGCTTTTGTTTCGTCATCTTCTTCTTCAGAAACAAACCAACCAAACTCCACCAGCCTTACCTTCATCTTTTTTTCCAATCCCCGCACTCTTACCTCCTGCCCCTGTGGTCACATCCTGCCCTCACCCCCTTCCCCAAGTTCACAAAGGTCATCCCCACCAGGGGCTGACCCTCCAACCTCCCCACTGACTTAAGCCTTTTGCTTTTATAATTGGGGGGAAATGCTGGCTAGTAAAGCAACTTTCTGCGGGGTAATGGGGCCCGCTCTCTGCGCACTTGATTTATTCTGGGAAGACCTCTGTGTGTGGTGAGTGGGGGTGGTGTGTGTGTGTGTGTGTGTGTGTGTGTGTGTGTGTGTGTGTGTGTGTGTGTGTTCTGGGATTGTTCTTGTGGGAGCAGATGGATGGGGTCACACCTCAGAAGACATTATGAGTTCTATTAGGATATTATCCCCCATAGTGTACACAAAAGTGAATTCAGTAGCTGCAACTAATGATTATTTACATTATTGATTAAGCTGCCTGTTATTTTCAGATTAATTGCCCATACTTCATATAAGTCAAAATATATAGAGAGAGAACAAGATATCTTCAGCTGTACAGTGATTTAAGAGAAGGAACACAGCATGTTTGAGACCTATTATTGTTTTCTTAATGAGTTAAATTAGCAACCAAATAATCACCATTTGATTAAAAGTATAGACAAATGAAAACAAACTGTAGTTACAGACATTTGGCTCTGCCAATACAGTCAAGTCATCTGAAATTACAAGTGTAGCTGAAGCGGAAAGGTCTAATTAACCCTAATCTTGCACAAAAACTCTGATGTTGCTCATTTGTAACTTAGCGCTGAGAGACGTGGCGACACTGTGCGAGCTCTGTGGCAGCGATCGGGTTCTGCAGCGCTTCAGAGGCCTTGGCTCAGACCAGCCAGCCAAAGATAAACAGTGAAAAGCATCCCCTCCACCCCCCCACCCAGGCCTTGAACACAACTCGGTGTAAAGTTGTAAAGCCGTCACCTCAACTCAAACATGGAAAGTATGTTGAGCAGAAGTTAGCAGCGAAAAAAAACCCCAAACTCTTGTTTGTGGTGTGGCAAAGATGCAGAGCACGTTGTTTTCATTTACTTTATTTTTTGTTCAGTTGGCAAGGTAGAGGAGAGTTTTCTGCTTTGTTATTTCAGCAGTGGGAGGGAAAAAGCAGGTCACATTTGTTGGCAGTGCTGTGGGAGTGCGCTGATAGGAGAGTGAGGGTTTTGTGTCGGGCAGGAAAGAACCCTAGCTGGGTGACAAGGGCTTTTCAGTTCTCTAAAATGTGTGGCGACCCTCGTGACCTATCAAGTTGAAATGGAGGCCACAGCCGACCCTTGTGCCCTAATTGAGGGCCCAGCATCTGTAACAGCAGCTTTTTGATGATTGAGGAGGGCGGGGGGGTGTAAAATAGGTAAAAATGGTTATTTTGTTCCGTGTGGTTGTGTCACTTGACGTAGACGGCACAACTGACCTAAACCCTGAGGCAGTCTTTAGTGTGCATACATTCCCGTGATTCATCTTCTCTCATGGCATCCCCACCCCCCCCTCGCCTCACTTGTGTGGAGCCGTGTACTGTCAGGGCCTGGTGAAGATCTCATTGTTTCTGTGCTCACACACACACACCTTTATGTACCCTATTCATACACGGCTGTGGATTTAAATAACCCATCTACTGGTACTCTGATATTAAACAGGCCTTACACTAGTTTGTAGATAACGCTGGTGATATTAAATCCATATTAATGTTTTCACTGGCCTATTTTGATGTTCAGATTGTTGATAACATGGTGCTTTGATTGGTCCTTACGAGGAGACACAAAGCAGTAACAGATGGCAGCCTGGAGAGCGAAAAATTGCAGTGTCAGTTCAGTGCGTCTTGGTGCTGAAGTGATTAACCGATTGGTAACTGATTCATTGTTTGTCACTAATCTGTTGCTGGTTTTTTCGTTTCTTGGGTTTCAGTAATTAATAAGTCAAAATGTAATTTTTAGACTGTTTATTGGATGATGTTGTAAGGGTTTTTTAAGTGCTGATATATCAATATTAGCTGCCCATCTAGTTCATGTCAATCACGTGGAAGGAATCGGAGCCCTCTACTGTATATTTAGGTGACAAATTAAAACCTGAAAAATTAGTGAGGAAACATAATAAATACAACATAAAAAGCGTCTGCAAAGTAAAGTAAAGTAAAGTAATATAATTAAGACGTCCTTTCATGCTTTGTGACACTTTTGGAAATCCTTAGTGCCTGTTAACGTTGTCACTATTTGGTCGACGTGGTAGGATGAAGACGTGTAAGTGACCTGGTAGATATTTTGGATTCATGTTCATATCTGGCACCATCTCTTCCAAAAATGAGTTATGGCAATATGTTGAACTAATAGTGCAAAAAGTGATCACAGATGCTCCCAATTTGTTTTCTCTAGGTTCTGAGAAGTACAAAATGGCACAGAGGCTGCATTTGTTTGAGAAGATTACCACACCACAGCCACATGTTTGATGATGTCGCACACAAAAAAATCTCAGCACAATTCTAAAACACATAGGCTATTAACAGATTTCAGAGTTAAGGAAGCGCACTGATGCGCTCCGGCTTTGGAAGCAGAGGATGCATTTCTCCTCTAATCAATTCAAGCAGAGCGGCATTATCTGCTGAGCTGCCACCAGAGCCCTGCTGCACAATAACTCAAGGAGGGCATTTGAGAAGTGTGTGAGTTTGATCCTGTGCCAGGGTGATGAATAGCTGTTTTTTCTCTTTTGTTGCCCATCAGCACTTTTATTCTGCAGTTAATCCACCAGGCCACACACGCGCTTGTACCACTGTAATTTCTCACCTTGCTGTGTGTTTGTGTGAGTTTATGTGTCGTGTTTATGTCGATGGACAAGCTCTCGCTATCATACGAACAGATCCCACCGCATTCTCACTGCCCCGTTCGCGCTGGGAGCTGATTTAAGGCCGTGCGCTTGTGTGTGTGTTCACTGATAGGATTGACATCTTGTGAAAAGTTAGTGAGGAGTGGCAGCCATATATAACACAACAACAACGGGCCCCCGTGGTGGGAGATGCTGGTTACCAAGGTGTGTCAGGTGTTAAAAGGATTGTCATGCTGTTGCAGATAATGCAACTTAGCCCCTTGATTTACTGCACTGATGGAGGCGAGCCTTTCTGCTCGAACCGCCTCCCCCACTGATGCTGCGTCCACACTGTGCCAGTTAAATCTGAAAACACACCTTTTCCTTGGTGTTTTTGCAAATGCTAACCCCATCGGAAGGGGTTGCATGGCTTTCCAAGGCTTCCCTTTATGACTGTATCTTACAGTGTAGTGGGTTTATTTCGCTGAAAAGTTCAAATAAAAATGCGTTTGCTGCTGTTCTGCAGGTTTTTTTTAACACATGTTGGCTTTAAGGCATGATTTCAGTGCTTGTTGACTGAAAGTGTACAAAGAGAAACATTTTCCAAGTTGCTCTGTGGTTTGTTTTGTTTTTTTTTTAGTATAGACGGATTTGTAAAAAATGACAACGCTCGATGGAATTTTCAGATGTAGACACAGTGGCCAGCGTTTTTCAGCACCTGGCGGGTTGTATTCGATCTTTTGCGCATAAAGAACCTCATCAGACCAGCTCTGACTAGGGAGATGTGGTCCTTGTGGTCATATTTTAATACGAGCCCAGGCACTGTGAGCCCCTTATCAGCCTTACGCTTTGCCACGTATCTGCGCGGTGGAGGGCCTCGCTGTCCTCGAGAGAGCTGTTCTACATATGGCGGACAAGGAGCACAGCTTCGTGCAAAAGCCTGCTGAGACTCCACACCATTTATCTCTCAGCTGCAAGGTTGGGCCAGCACTAATTGACTGAGTTGTGTGCCTGTGTGTGCGTGTATGTGTCAGTCCTGGTCCCTTGAAGCATTAGCAGAGCCTGAGATGATAGGATGTGGTAAAGGGGGAGAGAGAGAGGCCAACCTCATGTTGTGAGCCCATCAGAGGGGACTTAAATAAAAAAAAAAAAAAAAAAAAAAAGCTCTCCTGTAAAGTCAGTTATTGGCTTCGGCGCTCCAAAACAGAGCCAGTTAAACTGTGTTCAGGGACGGACAAACCGTGCAGCTGATGTTGCTTTTAAAGGGAAATTTTGCAGGGTAGAGTTTTTTTTTTTCTTTTCAGAGTTGGCCATGGTTTTATATTTTAATTGCATGGACTGTTATGACATTGTACATTGCAGTTGCTTAGCTTTGGGGAAATTAAAAGATTACACAGCTTGTAAACAAGCTAACGTAGTAGCAGCCAATCAAAACGACTTGATTAGTAGCTGGAACCAGAGCGAGCGAGTGAGCGAGTGAGCGAGTGAGCGAGCTGCACATCCGGTCGTTGCACAGCGAAGCTAAGTGGCATAACTACAACAAGCACAAAAGGTCAAAGGTGAACTAGGCTGGCCATCTGTAAACTGTGATTTATGACCAACAATTTTATCATTCGCCTCATTTTCAGCCAAATTAGTACGCCGTGTTCCCAGACCTTAGCAATTAACTTGTTAACTACAGTGTTATTATAACCAATGGGACTCATGGCCAAAACTACCACAATTAGACAAAGTAGAATTATGTTTTAAGTGTTCCTGGCTGTGCGAATTCTCGTTTTCGTGTGTTCCTGCGCTCCTTCTCTGTGTTCCTCTCACCACTCTGCTCTGGACTTTATCAGCACATTGTTTAACTTGGCCTCCTCCCAGTGTAAGCCCAAGTACAGCACCGAGTTGGCTGTCTCACCAGCCACAGGGAGAAGGGCTGAGCAGTGTGGTGTGCTGTTGTGTGTGTGTGTTAGTGGGCACGTTCGGAGGGGAGTGGAAGTACCTCATTCTCCTGGACCAGGAAGCTCTGAATCACACTGACTCTTCCTGGAAGGACCCAGAGGGAGCCGGGCTAAGCCGGCTGGACTTGGGCAGGCTGTCTGAGCCAGAGCCTGGCCTCTCGCTGACACCAAGCTGGTGGCGAGCACAGTTCTTGCCGCTCCCTCGCGAGCAGGCCACACCTTCCCTCTGCTCACCAGGTTGGCACGCTGCAGGCGCTTTCCTGTACTGAGGAGTGTTTTCAGCTTTGGCTTCGGCTGTGGCTTGCACTAAAAAACCTCAGCTTGTGGAACTTTAAGAAACTGAATCTTATTGATCGGATGTAAATAGCACAAGGTGGGCTACAGCAGCTTGGATTTCACCCGCTGCCCTGTTATTGCAATAACATTTTTTGATTACTGATGCCTCTAGTTCCACAATTCCACAGGCATTCAGTTTGGCATGCTTACTATGCTATATATACTTGTGTCAAGCTGTCACCTGCCTACGCTGTGACAGGCCTTGTTTAGTTCATGGAAATCTCACTCTCCCCCCTTCCTGAGGTGCTGAGGATCTGGGCATGAAAGTTGATATTAATAATAGAGCTGGGTTGGTGCTGCAGGGTGTCCACACCTTCCTGTTTTCTCTTTCTTTGTTTTAGCCCCACGTTGACAGAGTTACCTCTGGAGGAACTCCAGAATCTGAAAGGGAAAAATGGCCTCTATTGTTCAAACGGGGCTCTAGTGGAAAGAAAACAGACTTTTTTTTTTCAAGAGCATAATAATGGATTGCTGTATGAAAAGTATAAACAAGCTTCCACATTTGTTCTCATTGAGACTTGCGTTTGTTATTTCTTAAGGAAATTGAGAGGATGGATGTTTTTTCAGGGATGTGTAAGCTCTTTGGATTAGGTGTAAAGTCTCGGGGAGACTTTTGCTTTGAAGGGGTCCCTTTTTCTGAGTCTCAGAACAGACTTGCTGAGCTCTGGCTTTTGATAGGAATCAGCCGTTTGAGGGATTGATATTGCAGAACGTTTTCCTGCCGCACACTGTCAGATAACTTTAACAGTTGTCTCGTCTCACAATTTCCCCGTCAAACTCCACTGGGAAATTAAGTCAGGAGAAGTAACTGCTAGAGTCGTCCAGCTCTATCTTAAAGCAAGTGCTTCGTGTTTTTACAGTCTTGGCGAGGATTTCCACAGAACTCACACTGAGACATTACATCGAAATTCAAAGAGGTTGTATCGTCAGCTGGCAAAGATACATACTTGAGAGCTGAGGTTCATTTGACAACTCGTTGAAAGATTTCATCTAAAGCTTCCCTGAATAAGATATCATTTGGTAGATTAATAAAAATAACAAGTTGGATCATCTTAATCTTTCTTACTGTCCATTCAACACAGTTACAAATATCCTAAAAATAAAGATAGTATCATTTTATCTCTCTGCACAAAAAGTGGAAGCACAGTTTTCCCAAAAAGTTGTCCAATTATGTTTCCAGTTCAGTCCCTCCAGTGATTAATAAAATCCTGAATCCTCAAAATGTGGTTACATTGGCTGTAAAAGATTTTAGTACAGTTTAAGGATTTATGGTTGCATAATGCAGTTCAAACAGATCTAAATCAAAAGATTACTCCCAGCTAATCATACCTAATGTAAATCTTTGGAGATTTAAATGTATGAGTTTTAGTGTTGTGTTAAAAAAAAGCATAGCAGCTGTTCAAGATTTTTCCTCATAATCACTAGACAAATATTCAAATTAACTCAGAAACTAGAAAGTACTCAGGGTCTGCATTTGTTTTTTCTTTTTCTTTTTATTGAATAGACAAAACTCACAAGTCTTGTAATCTGTGCCTGGATCGGGATCAAGATTCTGCGATAAGCAGTTGTGGGATTCATGTGCCATGTGCTATTAGAACCTCATTTCAGTGAGTGCAGTAGCACTTTAAGGAGAAAATAACAAAACTTTACAACATTTGTGAGTATCTGGACCAAAGTCTTATCACTAGTTAGGTGGCTTATGACCAAAACCTCCACATGTTCCAATACAATCTATAGTATTTACATATATGGCTAAAACATGGGATCTAAAATAGATTGATAATCATAAATCAGTATTTAAAGTGCTACTGTTATATTCATTGAATGTTTACACTGTGTTCTGACATTTATGGCTAAAAGCTGTGAGTCCGAGTCTAATAACAAATAAAATCTGTACCTTGTTGTTCTGACCTCACAACAAAATGACTCTTTTTAAAAGTCAAATGCAGCGACGGTCCAACGCTTCGACCTACGGTTCGCGCTGCACACCGGCTGCAGATGTCTGCAGATACAGTAGAGTAACTCTGCTTCAGTAAATCCAGAAGCACTAAATGTCTCATCAGCGCCCCCCCCACCCCCACCCGAGGATAGAACAGTCAGGTGAGAAATACAAACTGGGCTTGTTATACCTATATTAAATGGGCGTTAACTGACAGATGTGGGAATATATTGCTTTTAGATATATTTCCTAAATGTCTGAACCAAGCTCAGAACAAGAGTCGCCCCTTTAGCACTGAGCCCAGGGCTTCCCCAGCTACTTCCCTCCATACTTCTTCACATCCTTAGAGAGTAGTGTCTTTGTGGAGCAGACCCCAAGGCTTAATGTCAGCAAATTAATTATGGATTCACCCAATTAGTTCACAAACTACAGTGTTTGAGGGAAAATGATCATTCCCCCAAATGACTTGTCTCTAAAGTCTTTGCCCCAGTGCGCCATGCCTTCCTCAGAACAGCGTGTGTGTGCTCGCTTGCATGTGTGAAGTGACACACAGCAGGCAGGTAGGCTGACCTTTTTAATTATTCAATCTGTCAAACTCCTCCACTGACACTCTTTTCCAGGTTCTCGCTGCACATCTCCCCCCTGTCCGAACAAATCTATCTGTCTCAAACAAAAGGAAACGGCTTCTTTCCTCTGTCCTCAACACTCAGATCTCTTCAATATCGGATCTGTGTCGACGCACGAAGTGATTCTCGAACTGTAATGACTCTTTGGCTGTGCAGAATTGCCTCCAATCAGGAGCCTCCCCCCAACTGTCTTATTAAAGTAAGTAATCACTGCTTACTAATGAGAGACAGTCAGGGGTGGTGCTCGGATCTGTTTACCAAACCAAATGATCTTCTTATTTTGGGAAAGTCAATTAATCACAACAGAGACAATTCTCTTAGTGTTTGTCTCTCAATAGGAAGATGGATTGCAACAATGGCAGGGCCATCGTTTGATGTCATCACATTATAAGAAATTGCTGTTGCAAATTAATTCGGTTTGACTCTTGAGTTTTCAAATTCTCTTAGGCACAGTTAGACTCCTGGGCGGTGCCTGAAAATAGGACTACCAACCATAATAATTACTATTGATTACTGTTTAAATTACTCTTTGTATGAATCAATGAATGTTTAGTCAAAAATGTTTGCACAAGTTTATAACGTCCAAATCTAATTCTGACTGCTTGTTCAAATAGTAACACAAGGTTTAAGGGATGAATGGTTTATGCTTACTGCTTATGTCATCCATGTCCATCCTGAGGCACATCCCTCGCCTGAATGTGTGAATGCCCATTATAAAAAACCACTAATCCTATTTAAAAACTGTGTTATCTGATGATTGTGATGAAGGCTGCAGGCCAAACTCGTTGTCATTCAAAAGTAGCCTAATTGTGCAAGTAAAATTTAAAAAGAGGAGAGCAAATCCTGTTCAGGCATGGGGCAGTTTATTCAGGCGTAGCCATGACATGTCTTTCACATACAGTATGTATAAAACTGGACAGTACATCAAGTGATTAAGTTTAATGTATGAGACCAAAGTTTTCTTACTACACCGTGGTGGATAAATGAGAGCGGTTTCCATGATTGTAATCTTTCTTTTTACGTTATTGCCATTTAGGGCATTGTCCAAATCACTGACAACCACCGTAATATCTGGGACCAGGTCACAGCCTTTAAAGTGTGACTCATTAGATTTCTCTACGCCCAGTAAACCTAACAATGTCCCGTGTTATATGTCCGTCTTATGTCGCGTTGTGTGCCACATCAGTGGGAAAGAGTGCATGTCTGAAATGGGATGTAGCATATTTGAACTTGCATGAAGTGTCTGTTAAGCCAAGTTAAACATCCCGTGGTTCCCATAGCTCGTCTTCATATAAAAAGGACACATATGAGACGTATAAATCTAAGACTCAGCAAAAAAGTGGAGCTGCTGTTTTTTGCAACGAGTAAATTGGCATTTTTTAAGTCAGTCTTCTGCCATTTATCGCCTCAGCCCCATTGTGTGCATTTGTGTGTTTATTATGGCGTATTGAAATGTCCCACTGAGTGACTGCCCTTCCCCCAGCGGTGTGGACAGTACTTGGACAGTGGTCTCTGTGTGTTGCTGACACTGAGGAGAGGTTTGTGGACTGCAATTGTGCTCACAGCGGAGATGGAGTTGGCGGTCACAGATATGAATTCCTACATTTAATGTCTCTGTCTCTTGTGCACAAATGTTTCTTTTTCTATGAACCGTGGCTGCACAGACGGGACATTTTGTCGATCATCTGACTCGTAAGGCCTCTTAAATATTAGGTTTCAGGCGTATGACCTTTGTACTTGGATTAAAAGTGCAAAATTCCTGCCTAAAAACCCCCCCGGACCCTATTTTCTTTTTGTGCTAGAAAGCAAAAGCTCTAAGTTTCATCATGCTTGGCCTTGTTTTGGGGTCTTCAAGTTTTGGTAGTGTGTGAGTGTAGCGGCAGAAAATGAATGCAGCAGAAATGGAGGGAAAAAGAAACATGGATATGAATTGGGGGAAGGTTTTGCGCCTGTGTGTGTGTGTGTGTGTGTGTGTGTGTGTTTCTAGTTAGCCTCCGTGTGCACCATTTTCTCCACCTCCCTCCCTCTCTGTCACCGTCACTCTTCATGTCACACACGCACATACACACAAGAACATACACACCCATGTAGACAACCCTGGAAGCGGGCCCGGTGATTGATGACTGTGTGAGAGACCTCAGAGGCAGCAGCACTACAGAGAGATGGACAGATGAAAAGGAAGGAGGAGGGATGAAGAGAAGAACTGAAATGAATCGAGTAACAGGGTGAGGCCTTCCAGCAGCCTGTTAACATACTGGAGCCACACTTCTGCCTTGTTGGAGAGATTCTCTGGTTGTTAAACGTTTCTATGTGACTTCCTCATGTTACAATTTTCTTTATGTCTATAGAAATGATTGTAGACACTGCTATTTAGTATAAAAAGGCAGCTGAAGATGCTCCTTGGAGTTTTCTTATTAACAAATAAATTTTTTCTTTCAGTGATTCTCACTACAACGCGCAACCTTTAGTTCAACTGAACAATAAACACTGTAAGGCTGCAAATAATTGAGTCATTCTGGGAATAAAGCAGCTGATTTTATTTATTTTAAAGCGCATCACAATGTGTCTAACACCGTCCACCGTTCCAGTTACTAATAAGTTAATCAGTCAGATGTTGAGGATCTTTGAGCCACCAAGTCAAAATAACCTACGAGGCTACATTTTTAAATGGAATTCATTTAGGCTTTACACCAGTTAATCATCTTGTTCACTTGGGATATAGAAAATGGCATGGTGGGACCTCTCTGTATGTCTCAGTTTCTTCTTGGCCCCGTATGTGCAGAAACAACGTCATAACAGCAGATTTGATGACCCCAGCAGACAAGGTTTTGACTGAACTCTTGACTCCCTCCTCTTCTTCTCCTCCTAAACACTGACTACAAAAGACATAAAGTAATGACCTCGCCCCGATGCGTTCTGGCAGAAACCGATGTTTTCACGGCCTCAGCACATTGAGAGGAGAAGCGTCTCTGGCTCCGCTTCTGAACGAGCACAATGAGGCATCTGAGTTTTTAGTGGGACATTTAATCCCTGTTGTCTCGCAATACTTTTACACTAATTCACTAAGATGCTGATCCTCGCCGGGCTCTTTATGTAATGCCAGTGAAGAAATGTGTGCTCGTCTGTTTTCCATTGCCTGCGTGTCTGGCAGTGTTGCTCAACGGAAAGCCTCGTGGAGCAACACTTTTGAGCAGCTCAAATGTCTAAAATCCTCTCAAACTGTAAACGCGAGTATGATTACAGTTGTCAGGACACATCCTGTCAAAATAAGACACACTCCGGTTCAGAGGTAGAGAAGGTGAGCGAGGGAGGAGAGCTGTGCCGCTTTGCTCTTTTGCTGTGAAGAGTAAATTTTAGGATGTCACATTATTGCACAGAGGTGGAAGTGGGACGGTGTGCTTGGGTCTGAGTTGATTTTAACTACCCTCTGTTGGCCTGAATGTGTCATTACACAACACTCTGTCAACCTCTCAGGTGCAACGCATCAGCTCAAAAGCCTTGTTTTGTCAAATGACAAATCTCCCCTCACAAGTTGTATCTGACAAAAGATCAGCTTTCGTTAGATGAATAAGTATTTCCCCGCCTGCTTCCTTCTGAGTGGCTTCCAGGCCATGAAAAGGAAGAAGTAGATTGCTGTTTGTGTGAGTCGAGATATCTCAAACGTCACCGCGATCAATAAGGAATGTGACGAGTGACAAGTCAGATGGATCTTCAGATGAGTGTTTGTCAGTGGAAGAAAACGCACTTCAAACAGGAGAAAAGTGGAGCTTTAAGAGCGTTGAAGCTTTGTCACTTTTTAGACCAAATGGGGCACTTTGTCACCAGCAGTATCTGAGGAACTGTGTGTGTGTGATTCTCTGATTTTTCTTTATATCTATTGCCTGCAGCTTCTCAGGCTCTTTGTGAGCAAGAGCCTGACTGACTTTGTAGTCAAGGACTCTTTAATGCCTTCCCTTGTCACAGTGTTTTTTTTGTGCTTGTACATCAATAATGTGTTTATGCGCTGGGTGTGTGTGTGTGTGTGTGTGTGTGTGTGTGTTGTTTAACCAAGTTCTTCTGTTTGTGCCTGTCTTGCAGGTGCATGTGCTGAGGCGTTATGCCCCGGGGAATAGTGCTGACAGTGCACTAGGAGTGTGAACCTTTGACAGTATTTGTGGCTGAGGGGGAGAGGTACCCTTCTGCGCTGCGCCAGAGCCGAGCCGTGCCGTGTTTGACACCATGTCCCTGACTGACAAACACAAAGTGAAGAGACAACGGCTGGACCGGATCTGTGAAGGTAAAGTTTGGCACGTGTGTGTCTCCCATTCGACGCGCTCGCTCGTCTGCGCCGCAAACAAACACTTAAATTCCATGCACCTCATGCGGAGCTGTGCATAGAGGTGGTGCCTCAGAGTGGATCACATCATATTTACAGTCACGCTTTTGGATTTCACAGTTAATTAACTTGATCTTCGGGTGATATCGATGCTTTGTGTTTGGAGCTTCAGTCACATCACGATCTCCCTTCACTGGTAAATTGTCTGGTAAACTGTAGAATTATCAGTTTGAACAGAAGTAGTAATCGCTGTTTTTGGTAAATGCAATAAACCTATAGTGTTGCAAACAGTCGTGAAGCAATTATTCAGTGCTGACTTAGTAATGCACGAGAAAAGATGTCTGCTCTATACATGGTGTAAAAAGAGAAAGCCTTATTATGGTTGCTTTGTTTTACCGTGTTCACCGACACTGCTTCAGAGCTAAACGTCTACATTGTTATTAGTTTAACCCTAGGACCTATTGGTAATCAATGCCACATTGATTGCTATAATTTTCTCTTGGCACACACCATGTGTCAGATACTATAGTAACCAGTGTATGAATGTTGACCTCAGCAGCAAACACTCATCTGGCAGATGTAAATGTGATTACCGCTTCACTCCGACATCTCTGTACGCCGCTGTGTTTGTTTGTGTGGGAGTGTTTGTTCTGTGACTTACGGTTATGGAGAATCTCTAAAGATCTGAACTCAAGTTAGATTACCACAGGGGAGAGAATGCTTTCTATCCGGTCGCTGGTTGGATATTTGCACCGTGGACTACTGTGTTTCTTAGGCTTTAGGATGTGGATTAATGGTGCTGTGCTACTGACGGGTCTGAACATATGGAGCCCCCTGCTGCGCACAAAGCTACAAAGTAGGCCCAGGAAACAAGGAATATGAGTTTATGTGTGGGTGTATAAACTGCGTCTGAAGCTTTGTGGATGTAATTTTTTTTAAACCCACTTGCTCGACTTTGCCCTGCGTGCGTGCGTATGTGTGCGCGCATTTGTGTTTGTGTGTCTGTCAGAGTGTGTCCTGAGGTAAAATCATCTCCTCTCTGCTGTCTGGGTCCCCGAGAGGCTTGTTAAGCTGCTGGGCCCTCCTGGAGCCAGCGCAGGGAGAGGCAGACATGACTGCAGTGCTGGAAAATGAAGCTAGACGCACCATTACCCCTAGTGCCAGCATATTTGTTTTGCAACATGATCTAAGCACCTCGGTGTTGTGTGCATGAAATGAAGGGCATATGTTGTGCATTCTGTAGAAGCCCATACTTAGGCGCAGAAAGCAGTCCTAGTTTTGAGCCCTGCCACTGTTGAATTTGGGTCTGAAGCAGTAGCTTGTTTAATATTATTCACCTGTCAGTTCTAAGAACTGAAAAACTAGACTTAAGTTTACAGTACTGTCAGAGAACTCCTTGTCTAGCTATAAGAGTCTTTGAAATCCATAGAAATGAAGAGGAAATCCAATATGAAAATATGGCAAATGTGTGTAAAATCATGCATATGATCGTCGTGCCAATCATCTGTAATGTATTTCATCAGGCAGAACTCACCTGCTACACTTTCTCACTGATCTGCTGAGCATGAGATGAGAAGATACAACTTAGCACAAAAACTAGAAAAACCTGGCTCAGTCCAAATGTGACAAAATCAACCTTCCAGCACTTCTGAGGCTCGGGGCCACTTCTTAACCAGAACCAGTTGCCAGGCAACCACCAGAGACTCCAGGAAAGTACTGGTCCCAGCCAAGAAGTAGTTTAGCACATAACCCATTAGAAATGGTGATTTTTTTTTTTTTTTTACTTTGATTTTTTTACAGGCTTAACATATTTTCATATATATATATATGTAAATTGTAATATATATATATATATATATACTTGTTTGAACAACATATAATAATATAATTCTTGAAATTATTAATTTAATTAGTAATCACAGCAGTAGAATATATAAACATGTGGTAACATGTTAATACTGAATTATTGCTAAGCCCCAATAGTGAATAGATAATATTTCATATCACAGGTGGATCGCTCATAGGTAGAAATCCTTCCTGATTAGGGTTTTGGTCCAAATCCAGCTGTTGAGTTTGTGTGAATCAGACAGCTGAGGTAGTTAGTCATTCCTCTGGGAACAACAGATAGTCTGCTCTGCTGGCCATAAGCTCAGAGCCCACAGAGAGATGGTAACAGGTGTTGCTGTGATGCATGGAGAGGTACTTTATGGTGAGCGTACCTGTCGACGTCCCATCTCACACGTGCACACAGACACAAACAAAAACGCATGCACACTCTTACAAATGCACACACACAAGCTCTCCAGATGGCCGTCATACAAGATCAGTGAATCAGTCCTCTGGCGGCCATCGTGAGGGCGTAAAAAAAACCCCCAAAAAACAGCTTGTGATTTGTGATTTGTTCATAAGCCAATGACCAGGCAAAGTTCTCCCACTGATTGCATGTTGCGTCGTGATAAGGCTGCCATAGTGGTTGTCTCCATGCAAAGAGAAAACGCACATGAAGCAAGGCTCTGCTTTTTGTTTCTCACACACAGGTAAAAAATCCTCACAGGGCCCATTTGGCTACAGTCAGAAGTAACTCATCTTAATCCAGGTTCATACTTCAACCAGACCCACAGTTGGCAGACGGATACAGACCAGATGAAGCCGTGATTTGTGCCGTCAGTGCTCAATCTCCTCCGAGCAGAAATATGGAGCGTTCGCTTTCAAGAACGTCTGCTGAGACCGCACTCTGTCGGTGTCGTCCAACACAGCTTTCACTTCTGTCTCTATTGTTTTCCCGATGCTAAAAGACAACTCTTGTCATCTCTGTGCAAGGTGTGAATTATATATATTTTTTTCATTTCATACCATTGTCCAAATGCTTCTCTCTAGTTGTTTTACATCGGCATTTGTGGCAGTGGGATCTGAATTGCGGTATCTAAGGAAACCCGGTGGCTAGGTGACAAGACTGATTAAGCCATTAAAAGTCCTTGATATGTATTTAGCATAATCTGGCGTGTCTGCAAATAAGGAGGCAGGGAACTGGTTGCGAGTGTTTTTATCAAAAGCTGCTAGTTAGCTCAATCAAAGCAGTGGCTGGGAAGCATCAGCTTTAATTCAGCGTTAGGAGGAATAAAGAGCAGGCCTCTCTCTCTCTTACTCTCTCTCTCTCTCTCAGGGGTGAAGATATTCACTTCTGTCATCTGAAGAGATGAGGAGTGATCTACCATGGCCCATGTTCCTCCCAGCCTCAGGTCCTTTCATGTTCTCAGCTTTATTTGAGCTGAACTAATGTTTATCATTCTGCAGCAACTGGGCTGTGTGGCTGGGAGGGAGGACAGTTCTGCTCCTGATCTGTTTTTTTTTTTCCTCCTCTTTTGCTATGATTGTTGTTTTGCTTGTAGACGGCAATACTGTTTCCCCTCTGGGGTAGATTAGAGCGTCTCTGATCTAGTCAGATAATGTTTTAGTCAGCATCTGCATTCTATTCATGTTGTGTTACATGGTGACACTTTGTGGTTGCATAATTACGAATATCATTTATACGTATTAGTTGTGAAACAATACACTGAAGTGCTTCAGTGGGCCGTTGTTTTTTCTGTGGTGTTTTGCTTTATTTGCTTCTGTAAGGTGATGACTAAAACCTACAGAACTCAGAAAGGTTTGCGCATTTAAAGATGTACTTTCTAAAGAGGTTTTATTGGAATCTCCTATGACTGCCTGGGTTCAGACAACAGAGTGGGTAGTTGGATTTATACCGTCAGATGAAAAGGAGCTAATACAATGGGCTGCAGCTTTTGTAAAATAGAACGTGTGACATTTTGGTCTTTATAAACCGTGCATTAACACCACAGGAGACGCATATTTTTGAAGTTCAGTATGTGCCTAAGCTTACTCGCTACTACATGTTGCAGCCACAGCTTAGTTGAACAATATTGTATATCTTTTTTCAGCAGTGACATGGAGGCAAATAATATTTAGCGTTCTGTCTCTTCCTCTCTCTTTTGCTCTCCTTCCCTCCCTTTTCTCTCACTCAGCTGCACACTTCTCATCCCTCCAAAAAGCAAGCGGGCTGTCGTCTCTCCCTTCTGTCTGCCCCATCTGTGAGGCAGTATGGGCCGCTGGCTTGATAATGATAGGCAGGCGGAGTGCAGGGCCACGCACGAGGCGAAGAAGGACCAAACCGACTCGCTAAAATAGAAGACAAAACTCTAATCAGTTGCCTCACCAAGTCTACCAGATGTCTCACCCTGCTCACAGAAGCCGCAGCACTGGCTCTCGCTCTGCCCTGCGTTCCTCCCACCCATGCAAATGTGCAACATGCTTTGTCATACACCACAGACATGCGAGGTGGTAAAGAGGCGGAGGACAGCGTCTTGATAACACAGCAGATGTGAACCCTCTCAAAGCCATCGGAGCAGAAATTGGTACCATGTGTTTTTTTCCCTCCTCCTTCTTCCCCGTACTTGTGTTAGAGCGAGAAAGGCCCCAGGGCTTGTTAAAACTTTAATATACTGTACAATCACAGTAACTGAGTAGAATTTTCAAGTTCTTCCCAGTCATGGTTTTAATTTATGAAGTCCCCATGAAAGTTTAATGGATCAGCAGTTGTAGAGTCGCAGCTATCTAAATCATTCTGCTGCTATCTCTGCCTGTGCTGCCTGCCAAGTCCTGCCGTTAGCGTCCTGTGCCCTAGAAAGATGGCCAGATTGCTCCAAAGGCATGACTGTTGCTGGACGTCTGTTCAACACATTGTACTTAGAGGTCTTTTATAGAGCCATGCAATTTGCCGTGGGCAAGCCGAGCCGAGCGTTGGCATCGATTGCGGTGCTGTTCACCTAACATCCGCCGTGTACGTTTTGGCGTTTCATTTCTTCTGTTGTATTATTCATGCTAGCAAGTACAGGGCCCCTGTTGCTTGATGAGTGTAATATAGCGCGCTCACTTAATTACGGAGCAGTTCTCACGAGAGGCATATCTGAGGATGTAGACAAGATGAATATGAACCCCAGCCTCTCTCGCTTATGAATTGTGGGAAATGCAGCAATTTGCATTGCAAGAGATATGATATGACATATCCTTGTTCAGTTTTAGCATCGCTAGCCTGACCGTACTTGAGATGTTTATTATTGTTATTAATATTTTGTCAGGATGCGGGGAGCTGAGTGACACACAGCCCTGGAAGGAGCTTATTAAAAGAAGTTATTGTTGGCGATCGCCGTACAGAGATACAACACAGTGATTAATGGTGTGCTTTGCGGCTGACAAAAAAGCGCAGAGAGACTCAGACCTGGGAGGACAGCGCTGAGAAATCACTGCAAGGAAATTGCTAGGTATGCTTTACCTCTAATGAAAGAAGCCATCCTTCAGATGTGCATCATCCTGGACTGTGTAGGGCCATAGGGAAATGAAACTGTTTTGATTTCTTTTTGTTTTGACCTACTTAATGCTCTCCAAATTGAATGTTCCATAATGAAACAATCTGCTCTTTTTGTTTTTGGCGTTATATCACGATTGCATCACTTGAGCTCTGAAATGGAAACAAGCTGTTTATAGCATTTTCCTCTGTGACTTGACAGGTAGTGGGACACCGTGAAGAGACACAGTACTATAGCAATCTCTTGTTATTCCAAAACAGTAATAAATGTTTCCCATCTCAGTCACGCTGTCTCTGTGCCTCCGCTTCAGAGGCATCCAGATGATGTCCCTGGAGATTTGCCGCTAAAACTCTTCTTTTAAACCTCTGTTGCCTATTTCACACAGGAGAAAAAGAAAAGAATAGAAATGTGCTTGTAGCTATCTGGTTGTCACAGTCCAGTGCAGTCCAATCATACCCCCTTTCCCTCCTGGCCTGTCCTATCCCACACTGTCAGTAGATGTGAAGTTGGCAGCCTCCTGTCTTATCAGCTTTTTTCCCATCACACACTTATCAAAGCTCCCCTTTCTTCTGCTCCTGTCACTGTTTTTGTTTACATTGCTGCTCTCGTCATGGTAAGTAAACCTTGCCAGTTATGTCTCTGTGATAGCGGCGTTTCAGATAAGCCAAATCTAGGTTGTACTTTGGATACACTTACTGTAACCACTTTATTAGGTACACCTCTGCAGGCTAATGCAGTCCAATACAGCAGCTCTAATTTATTTAAATAGGATGACCAGTATATCAGAAACACCTCTTAATAAAGTATTTGTGTATGTGTATAAGAATCTGAGACTGCATTGCTCATGCTTGAAGTGGAGCATCTACTGCCCTTTTTCCTGTATGCACTGGATTAAGTCTGACTTCAGTGGTGCTTTCTTGTCCATACTTTTGAAACATCCCACCCCCCTTTCTCCAGAGACTTACTTTAGCAGGCATGTTAGTCCCCAGTATCCCCTGTCCCTCTGGGAAGAGTCATTCAGACCCAGAGGGATTTCGGCTGCAGGCCAATGGAGAGGTTAGCAGTAACCACTAAGCACCATAAACACTGCAGCTTTACACTCTGTGAACACACCCAGGGGCCTCGGCAGCGTGCTGGCTGTGTACACTATCTGGTTCAAATGATGTCACAGGGGGCAATGGATTTAAGCAGGTTTTAGTTTGACGCTAATCTTCTTGTGGTAAACGTTGTGGACGAGAGCACTGTTCCTGCCAATGACGTGTGTCAACCCCATTGGATTAGTGTGTCTCATCCCCTCCTCCATTCTGTTAACATTGTCAGCATGTGTTTTTACCCCAATTTCTTTACACTCAGTCTTAGTTTGGAACACAAGCATGATCCTTGCTGTAGAATGGAGTAGAGCCTCACCCTAAAGGTGTGTTTCTGTCTGTCTTTGTGTGCGTGTACCTTTTTTGTGTGTTTGTCATGTTGTGCCTCTCTCCTCGTGGATTTCTAATGTTTCCAGGGCTGAATTATTTAGGTGGGCTGCCAGCAGGGAGCTACATGATAGCACAGACTTTAGAATGTGGTACTGTGGGGAAGGTGACCATGACTACAGATCAGGTAAAAGGGTACCTATACCTCACCTTTTCTTCTGTCCACTCCTCCCTTTTGATTGGGGATGAGTGTAACTGGAGAGTTGAAACACAATACCTGGCTCCATTTTCTGCTTTTATAGCCCTCTGTTTTATTGTCTGCGCTGATGTCTAACCCAAGCGAGCAGACGCATTTTGGTGGCTCTCTGGGCCAACTTCGACATCCTCAATGGGCTGAAGGCCAGAACGACAGGGCTGCAAGTCGTTGTCACTACTGTGGCACCATCGCGGCGCGTAGAAATTCTCTGGCACGGGGCAGTGAAGACGGTGGAATGTGGATTCGCCGTCACGTAGATATTGGTGAGAGACAGCATCCAGTTCTCCAGCCCCAGTATAGTCAGAGCCACCAGGACCAGCATGGGCAGCAGCTACTGAGGAAGAACTCTATGCCTGATCTGACCAGCAACCTCTACCTCCAGCAAGTGATGACAGGCCGGACATCTGCACCACCTCAGGACTACTACCTAGCGGATGCCGCCATATCTGGTCAGCCACCTGATCAGTCTGGATTTTACAGGGACAATCAGCACTTACTCACCAGATCAGCCACACAATATGGGTCCAGTGCTGTGGGGGTAAAGCCTTCTTGGGATCAAGGACAGGCGAGGGCCACACCTTCTATATTGGCCTCTGCTTCTACACCTACTTCTGCGCCTCCTCCCCCTCCGCCTCCTCCCCCACCTCCTCCCCCTTCTGTTCTTGAGCTGAGCCGTTTGTACAGGGAAACTCTGGCATCTAAGATGATCCCAGACGTTCAGCGTATTGGTGGCAGCTCTCCTGCTGCTGCAGTCTACGGAGTACAGCCCCCTCTTCCTGTTTACGGCTCTCAGCCACCGGCTTTCTCTACTTATCGTGCTTATAACAACATCAACAGCTTGTCCCTGAACCCCAGCGAGCATACTGCCTCCAATTTAGTGGTGGGCCCAGCTTCTCAGGTAATGGACGGAGTTCTACCGCGAGCTTATGGAGCTGTAGCCTCCCAGAGGCTGCCTTGTGACCTAAACTATGACCCCAGCTCAGCTATGGTGGCTGCCACAGCTGGAATGACATCCAGTCTCCCTCCTCATCATCCCAGTGCTGCAGACCCCAAGAAGATGGTGGATCCTGCTTTCTTGGCTTTCCTGCGAGCTGAAGGCTTGGCTGAGAGCACTATCACTCTCCTTCTGCAACATGGTTTTGATTCTGCTGCCACGTTGGGGATGATTGAGGATCATGATGTAAGCTCTATAGCCCCTAACTTGGCCCAGGCCCGTGTTCTCTCCCGTGTGGTGCTTGATTGCAAGACAGGTGGGACAGCAGCACGTACCCGATCAAACAGCTTCAGCCATCGCAGTGACCTTTACATGCAGCCCCAGGGTTTGACTATGGACCCTAGCCTTATGCAACAACCTCCCACCTCTATCCAGACTGTGTCCCCCAGGATAGGAGAGTTTCTTGGTCGAAGACCCAGCAGTGCACCTTCCCAACACCTACTGGAGACAACAACCTACCCAGGAGCACGTCCATTGGCAACTGGAGCTTTTCCAGACAGCACTGGAGGATATAGTGGTGTTATGGCTCAGGGAAGACCAATCTCCATGTATAATGCCCATACTGGTCTTGCCATGTCTGCTCTTGGACAACAGCTTCCACCAGCCCCAGGCACCCCTGGAACAGCTCCCAAAACCTTCTCTGGCTCTTATTCCCCCATGGAGCTGATGAAACGACCCCCCAACCTTCCTCCAGCATCACCAGTAGCAGTGCTAAGCCCCCTTCACAGCCCCCAACTTCTCCGGAAAGGGATCAGTGCTGCTCCTGAGAGTGCTGTTGTTCCTGTAACTTCTTCCTCCACCCTACAATTGCAGAACCTTAATAACACCAAGTTGGTCGGACGTCGCACTGGACCACCTGTCATTGTCTCAACCATGGCCACCACACAAGACACAAGTAATGTCAAACTTCGTATTTCTCAATAACTTCTTTAGATGCTCTTTCCTTTGTCTTCTGTCCTTGTTGTGGATTTAAATTTTTGGCTGTGGGCACTGGTAATAATTTTGTTCTGTCATAAATAAGATGAATAGTGAAATTTATCTTGGTATATGATAGATAGATATTTGGAATGCTAAAAAAAATCAGACTGACAGTCTTTTAAATGGATGAGTAGCATGTAGGATGCATCTGACAAGTTAAGCAGCTTTGCTCTGAGAGGTCTTTTTTTACATTACGCAACTATTTATGCATATATTGCAACAGAGTTGTGTCATTTGCCAGAGGGGATCCTGTCTCATCACCAAGTTGAAACATTTCTTACGAGCAGCATTGCGGTTATTGAGGTCAATAGTTTTTGGTCTTTTCTTATTTTTTTGTTTTTTGTTCCTAATATTTTTTGAAGCAGCTTTGGAGCCAATTACTGCCTTGGTTTTACATTTTATATACCTACTTTTTGTAAACACAAAAACAGTTATTCTCGTATTCTAGCATACCCTTTTCAAAATGTCACAAAATATGTGTCTTTTCTATGTAAAAATTACTTGATGCAGAGTTGCTGTTCTCTTTTTTACACTATCCTCTATCTTAAGCCTCCTAGGGCCTTAACTACCTTAAATCCAGTTACACTAATTGAATGTGGAGTGCTGTTAAAAAAAGTATTTAAAATTTTTTTTTCTTCTTTTGCATACTGAAATTATGACAAGGTCATCAAACAAATTTAATTTCACACAAAGATAACCTGGGTAATTACAGTTTTTTTTAAAGATGATTTAATTTATTATGGGGAAAAAGCTGTTCAAACCTGCCTCGCCCTATGTGGAAAACAAAACTGGCCCCTAAACCTAATAACTGGTCGTGCGTGCCACCCGTGACGGCAACAACTGCAATCTAGCGTTTGTGAATATTGGCAATAAGTCTTTTGCATCACTGTGGAAGAATTTTGGCCCACAGTTCTTTGCCTTTGGTTTTGGAGGATGAACAACCTCTTTAAGCTCATGCCATAACATCTCAATTGGATTTAAGTCCAGAATTTGACTAGGCCACTCCAAAACCTTAATTCAGGGGTGGACTTATCCTGCTACATAACCCAAGTGCATTTGAGCTTGAGGTCACGAACTGATGGCTGGACATTCTCCTTCAGCATTTTCTGCTAGAGGGTAGAATTCATGGTTTCATCAATTAGAGCAGCTCGTCCGGGTCCTGAAGCTGACCCAGACCATCACAAATCACCACCATTTTTGAAAGGTTGGTATGATGTTAGTTTTACAGAAGGTGTAACGGGACACACAAACAGAAGTTCAACCTTTTTTCTCATCAGTACACAGAATAGTTTTCCAAAGGTCTTGGTCATCAACATGTTTTTGGCAGATGTGAGAAGAGCCTTTGCATTCCTGTTGACCAGCAGTGGCTTTCTAAGTTCATTTTTTTTATTGTTAATTCATGAACACTGGCCTCAACTGAGGCCTACAGTTCTTTAGATTTTGTTCTGGGTTCTTTAATGACATTCTGGGTGTGTTTTTATTGTAACCTTGGAGTGAAGTAAAGTTTCCTCCATTTGTGCGTAACGGCTCTCCACCGTGGTTCGCTGGAGTCCCAAAGCCTTAGCTTTGTAACCCTTTCCAGATACAGAAACCTTTCTTTCAGCACTGTATATTTTACTGTATAGTTAAAAAAACATAATACTTTATTAACAGGACTGTTGACTGTTTAATAGTCTTGAAAGAAATTAGTTTTGAAGATTATGTAACGGTATTTTTTGCAACAAAGAGAAAATGTTTCTCGTTTACTATAATTGTGTTCTATTTATCTTTTTTTATCCAAAAATTCCTATCAATGTGTTAATGTTTCTCCTTGGTGGCATCTTAAAACATATTTATGTTTGTGGCATTTTTGTCTCATACAAGACTAACACAAGTATTGCTGCAGCGTTTTATGTTAGCTTAGTGTGAGAGTGAGTTCTTCTGTGAGACATCATATTTTCACACAGGCCTCCTCTTTACAAGTTGATCTATTTTCCTGCTGATGACAGCTGATTAGCTTAGGAGAGATATTCATCTTTTAACCTTGCTTTCAACCATGTAACCTTGTACCTCGCTTGGTTCTCTAATAGGTCTGTGAGCTGCTACAATTGTTACAGAGTAATGGCTTTAATGAAGTGGCTTCCCTTCCCTTTTAGAGGAGGGTGAAGAAATGTGGGGGACGCAGGGGAAGAAGGTCTTTGTTTTTTAACTTAATGCAAATATACAGAGCTTTCTAAGGTCACTGTGGCAGGCACCCCCCCTCAAATCCACTTTTAGCACAACAAACTCATTTGCATGTAGCTGACATTTGTTGCTTCAGTAATGTCATCTGATAATGGGCAGCCCTTGCATACAATCGGAAAGCATATTTCTTAATTGTGTGTTGCTAAGCAACCTAGGTTTTAGTGGTAATTAGAGATAGATAATCTTCACATTTAAGGAAAGGGGAAAAGTGAAGCCCTCCATGCCATGTTGCACATTTATTTTGTGCACTTGTTACATTTTTTTTTCCAGCAGCCATTTGCAGTTTGGAGAAGGAGAAAATTGAGTGAAAATAATAAGATGTTGCAAGACACTTAATGGGAACATTTCTCTTACTCTCTTTCCAACTCTCTCTCTCTCCTGCTCTCTGAAGAGTGTACATCATCTTTTGTGCAAAGGCTCTAGTACACTAGTGAAGAGCCTCTCTTATTACATGCATGGTGTTTTATGTGCAAACATGCATATTGATGAAAAGTTGACACATTATTCCTTTTGCACCTACTGAATAAATTGGTAGTTCTTCCAATACAAACCAGTCTTCTTTTTAGCGTCTTACATCAAAGTGTACATTTTTACATAGCTGCTGTGGCATCTGCATTTACATGTTGTTGAAGTCTTATTTTTTCTCAAAGAAAAGTTTTAAAAGCAAAGATGTGAACGGCAGTGAAATTAGTAGGTCCTAAAAATTTTATGTGAAAGGATAAGGTGGGAGGGCCGTACCTGTGTACTCCTCTCTGCTGGGCGATGTCTTGGTTGGCTAAGGCTGTAAGTACTGTTAATAATGGCATTAAACGGTTGACGTGAGCTTAGTAGCAACAGTTCCCTTCCACTTAAAGTAGGGAGAGCGCCTTTCAGCACATTTGCCATGGAACTGTCTGTCAGTGGCCTCCCACAGAGCAATACAGGTGGGTAAACCTCACTTTAGTGTCACATGAAGCAGAATAGCCTCGCCGCTAGCTACTGTAGAGATGTGACCGGCTAGTATCCTACATTGTGTGCGTGCTCAGTAGATTATCTAAGGTGGATACTTGCATGTTCACAAATGCCAGCACGTGGTTTCTTTGTGGAGATAATCCACAAAACATCGTCAGCTGTACTTTTCTGGGCTGGAGAATTAGGAGGCGTAATGGGGGATGGTGGTGCTGTGTTCGGGGGCAGGGCTTGTCACTTACAGGAAGGAGAGAGAGTAGAAGTTGGCAACAGCTTCTTGTAGCCATATGGGAAGTGTCAGTTGATGTGTTCACCTGTATAAGTCTGTATTTTTGGTGTCAGTGCTCCCAGGGAGTATCTGCTGCTTCTTGGGAGGTTAGTCAAAACATGGCAGATCTATTTCTTTCTCTTTTTGACAGAAAGCCGTCACTGTTGCGACTGACAGTTATGTAACCTTTCACTACACAGCTCCCGTGGGGGCCCAAATGGGATTTTAATTTCCCTGCCTATGTTTGGAAGGACATCCATGAGGATGCATGCCTAATGTACTCTCAGCTGTCCTTGGATGAAGTGCTTTGTTCATCTGATTTTGAATTCAGTGTGAACTGTTATTCAACGACATGTACAATAGAAAACATTCCCTACGTGCCAGTCAGGCCTTAGACTTTGTTTCGGGACACACCTGTATTTCTGTGCATGTGTATTTGTGCGTGTGCGCGCATGTGGTGCACGATACATATTGCTGCCGCCCCCCACTGTGAAACATACACACATATACACAGACCACAGATGTCCGTCTCTCAGCAACAGGAAGTGTTTGTCTTAATCTTAGGTCAGCTAGAACTGACAAAGCTGACAGCAGGACAGGTCACTCTCTTTCCTCTTTCCGCAGCATTATTCACTCGGCTTATAAAGAGTAGAAAAGTATTCGAAGAGTGATAAGATTTTTATTGGTTTGGTCCTGGATTTGAAATTAAATGTTATCTACAAGACTTCAGCCTTAAAACTCAGTGAGGGTGTTGACATCTATATTAGCTTTATGAATGGGTGGCCATCTCTGTGTGTTTAAGTGTCGAAAGGAAAATGTGTGTGCGCGCTCGTGCGTAGATTATAGTTTAAAGGCATCACATCTCAGTTGGAGTATGCATTATCCTCAGTAATCCCACTGAGATGAATGGGTGACGGCAGACTAGAGGCGTTGGCTCACATGATATAGGGGGTTATTGCGATCAATGTAGCTATGTAATAAAGTCCAGGCAGCATTAATACAGCACTGATCACCTAAACAACTAGTGTTGTAACGTTGTCTCCAGTGGACTAAACATGGAGATGGAGAGAAACGGTAATTGTATTGTAAGAGTTGTGTTTCTGCTCACCATGCGTGTCAATGATTGCCTTTCAGTCTTTCAGCAGGTGCTTCATGAATTTCAGCTGATCTCCAGCAAGTACCAGAAATAATCAGTTGATTGATACATGTCAAGAACTATTTATATGTTCATGACGATCTACCTGCTGGGGATGACTGTATAAATAGGGATATGTGGGATGTGTGTGTGTGTGTGTGTGTGTGTGTGTGTGTGTGTGCGTGTGTGTGTGTGTGTGTGTGTGTATGTATGTGTGTGTATATATATGAATCTGTATCTTTGAGCAGTTCTTCTATCACGTGTCTCCAGTCTTCAGAGGACTTGCTAATAGTTACATGAACTATCACCTGCTCCACCTCCACTTAGCCTCTTTATTGTTTGTGTCTGTGGGGAGGCAATATCTCCCCATATAGTTTTTGTTTTCAGGGAAAAAAAGTGTTGTAGAGCCCCTCTCGCCCCACCACCCCTTACCCCTCCCTTGCATTTTTCTCATGGTTGATCTTTCCAAACCATCGGTTGCATTCACATAGGGATTAATGGTTTCTGCAAAGCCGGCCAACCCAAGGAGGGAACAGAACCTTCGAGAGAATGAGGAACAGCTGCTCTCCCCCTGTGTGTGACAGTTTCACTGTTCTGAGTTTGCATGATAGTAGCAGCTGACCTTTGCACGGTGTCAGAAGTGTTGCTCCTTTTTCAAAAGTGGGCTTTGAGATTTTTCTTCCCTGCTACTGTTTTTTAACTTCTCCGTTAGCAATGTCGGTAAGAAGTTGCCAGCAGTTTGCAACGGACAGCAAAGTTTTCTCAGAATTTCCTACCCTGAATTTCCAACTTGTATGCTGAGTAATTTAAAATATTTAATGACGGTGCTGACACATGTTTTGGCGTTTTATTAAAAGTAAATACAGTTCACTTAGATTGGATCCGAAATTGAAATTGAAAATTCTAAAGGTCACCTGAGCACCAATGGAGAGATGAAGAGTATGAGTATGTGATCATAGTGTGTGTGTGTGTGTGTGTGTGTGTGTGTGTGCTCATATTGTGACATGTTATGATTGGTGAGAAGAATATTCCAGCTATTTCGGGAGATCCCATTGTCATGTTTATTCTACCAGTCTCCCCATCCCTGGGCTGTTTTGTTAACAGGATAGCAGCGATGTGTGCTCACTGCTCGCGCTGTTAGAATGGCAGCACTTTGATATAATCTCCCCAATTATCCGTCGTCACTTCTGTTGTATATTATCCCTCTCTCCGCGGCAGCTGGGAGAAAGATTGGTTTTGTGCATGTCGAACGCCAACAGCTGCATCCACTAAAACAGACAACTACCTCTGCACACCTCCCCAGTCCTTTTTTCGTCTGCCTCCCTTTCGTTCTCCCTCTCGCTCAGTGGTGGGCAGGTCACCCTGAATTATTCATAAGTGTGAAATGAAAAAGCTCATGGATATTGAATATCCCTTCTGAAGTGGTGGCCAACCTTGTGTTTATCTTCCTTTTTTTTTTTTAACTGCAGCTGAAAACAGTAAAGAGCAGCAGATCTCGTTTCCAGGGTGTTTTTAAAGGTTAACCGATTGCTTTACCTTGTGCACATATTTACTTTTTCCATGGTCTGTGGTCAGCATGGAGGGGGTGGAGAGACACGGAGAAAAAGAGAGGTTGAAGAATAACGTTCAGGAAGTGAAAAGCTGAAAAGACTAGCAATAAAAAGGCAGAACAGTAATCTGTGTTCCTGTGGATATTTAAAACTTTTTCCTCTGGCCACCACAGTGAGTGACCTCATTGTGTCTCTGTGGCTGATTTGCTAACCTTTCTTGTCGCGTGTTGTGAGGCCTTTACCTTCCCGGAACGAGCGCACCTGTGTTCTGTTGTGGTCGTCCCAATCGACCGGTTGTTATTCGTTTCCCATGCGGCCCACTGTGTGCCTCCATTGTCCTCCTGCCTCGTCTTTTGTCCTGTGGTTTGATCTGAGGCCCACACTGCAAATCAATGCTACTGGTTGCCATTCATTTAGCTCAGCAGCCAACAGACACAGCAGGGACTCTCAGTACATCTCCCAAGTGACAACATCTAAAATGGGCAGCAAGGATAAGGGGAAAGCTTCAGAGCTACGCTTTTTCATCTTTAGGACATTTTAGTCACATTAGAATATTTCTGCCTTCACCATTTGCTGGCATTAGCGTTTCTATTTGTCTAATGAGCTGAATGTTGTTTGCGTAGAGGAAGCCTTGAAAGAGCCTTCTCCCTGCCAGCGAGCAGATGTTAAAATAACGAATATATAAAATAATTTAAGACTGTTTAGGGTTCTATGGTTTTGTGTGTTGAACATGGAACTTGGTGGTGAGTGTTTTATTCTTTCAGAGGTACGAGCAGTGCAGAGCTCTGACCTGGCATTAGCCATTATGTTACTACCGCTTTGTAACCTTTCAGTCATTACGATCCATTTTCCTCCATTCCCAATTTCTACTGCAGCGTAGACAATTACCCAGGAATCCTTTTAAGAGTATTCCCAAGTCATACAAAGACCAAATGTGCCTGCAGGAATCGGCCATGAGTTTAAGTGGCTAACCTTTTCCAAAACTATGCTTAACAGAGTTCTAATGACTGACAATTGCTGAGTGGAAAGCTATTTTAGTTTCCCATGAATAAAACAAGTCAAATTATTTGTCTTCCAGGAAATATTTTTAAGCTCTTTTTCCCTTATTTGATCCCGTTTCCCCCGAGGTAACTGTGCTGTAGCTTAAGTGAAGTGAATTGGCTGACGGCATATAGGAAGAGGCGCAGTGTCAGTGTTGTGTAAAGGTGTCGAGTGTTCCAGGTGTCGGGTTGTGTGACCGTAACGCAAACTCCAGTTACAGTGGCTTTCAGGGTATTGTGAGTAGTGGGAAAGGAGTATGTACTGCCAGACAAAGTGTGAAATATCATCTGAGTAGGTGGGTGTGAGTTTCCTTCCAGAGGATCTAGAAGATGAAGAGTGGGGGTGGGGGGCTTATGATGATGTAAATGGCTGTAACTCTTTAGCAAAGTGAGCTTTGAAAGGGTGTAAGTGGACACCTCATAGTATCTGATGGCTGACTCCTGGTTGACAAGACCTTGCGACCCTGCCGTATTTATCGTAATGGAGCACAGCTGGGCCGCAGCTTTGATGGGTTAATAGCCATATGACAGCTTCGGGGGGGAAAGTGGGAGGTTTTTGTGTGCCTGTGCGTGCGTGTGTGTTTACTTGCATTTTATTTACTCTGTACTCTACGGAGTGGCACGCAGGGGCCACACTTGGGAGGGTGGGACTCATTGCAGCTCCGCTCTCTCTGCCAGGCCAGATGGCTCCTGTCACTGAAAGAGGAGGTGGAGCGATGGTAGGAAAAGGGAAGGAGGGAGCTCTGAGTTGCTCTTAACTGTGCCAGAGTGGCCCGTCCCCAGAGCCACCACATCTGGCGACCACCTGCAGCTGGCTTACCCTACTTCCTCCATCCTCTTCCCTTTTGCTCTCGCTTTCTCGCTCTGTTTGTCCAAATGGGGGAGGTGGCGGCAGTGGCAGTGGAGTGTTTGGTCAGGCTGTAACTTGTGCCCATATTTCAGCAACTTTGGTGCCGTGGGTTGAGGAAGAGTGAGAGAGTGAAAGGACAGGAAGGGGAGGAGAAAGGAGGTGGCAGCAGCGTGAAAGCCTAGCAGTATACTTTATGACTCTTCCAGCCTCTAAGAGTTGTGGGTTTTAGATTTGCTATATTTCATTTTTTTATTTCATCCCCGAGTAAAAACAGCAGAGTGAGTATGTTTCGCTTTCTTTTCCCTTCACTGTTGCTGCAACTGATCCAGAGGCCACAGGAGGGCTGTTCTCGCCTTGAAAATAAAGCCTGCCTGCCCTCCTTAGCTCCCCCCAAATAAAATATGCATTCATTTGCATTCCCATGCTGTAATTTAGCCCTGCTCTGTCCCTCTTTTTTTGTATTTAACTATCTCTCTCTGCCCCTCATCCCTGCATCTTTTCAGGCCTGGTACTTGAGGTTCCGCAGAGATTGGAATATGGGAGTGGAAGCGTAGAGGGGGAGGCAGGGAAAACAAAAGCGGAGAGGCAGTGTTGACTCTCAGTTGTTATCTAGACCATGCTAAGGGGGGTGAGGGTTTCTTGTGTGTCTGCATACATGCCAAAAGGGGGCTTATTTACCGTGGCTGCTGCTGCAGAGGCAGGTGCCTCTCACTGGATAAACCTCGACCTCCTAAACATGAATTGCGTCACCTAAAAACACACTATTGCTGCCTCTTTTGTGATGCACCTCTTGTCACACCAAATCATGTCCAGGCCTCTGAGGATCAGCCATTTTACCCATTTTACATGTAGTAGAAGTATAAACCTGTTTCCAGCATGTACTATTTTGTAGAGCGACTATGTTTTCACAAAGAATTCAGCTCCTCAGCTAAGCTGTTGAATGAAAAAAACATGACCTTTGTCGAAGATTGCAATATTCATTCACTTTGTACAAAGATGAGAGTGAGTATATAGATTGTCGTCTGTAGGGAAAGGTTCACATTTGAGGCTGTCCAAAGTTGTGGGTCATATGCCTGTTGCCTTCACCCTACGTGTCTTTGCACAGAAGAAATTCAGCTAAATCAAATGCAAGGTTAAAATCTTCCTTTTGGAAGTTGGAACACAACCTACATCCTGTAAAATATCTGCTTAAATGTAGCTAGTGTCTGTGATTTCATTGAAGGTGTGGTGCAGCTGAAACCCCGGTTGTTTTTTAATATCTCACTCCACTGTTGCTTTTTTGGACGAGTATGGATCACTCATACTACATAAAATCTACATCTATATCCGATACAATGTTCCATTGAAAATATTTTTTTTCCACAATGAAACATTCACCTGCGATTTAGTACTAGGGAGGAATGGGATTTGCTTTGTCATGCTCATTACTCCACAGATGAGTCTAACAACATCAACATTTCTTTAAAACTGTTTCTTCAGTAGAAATGAATTCTGATCACTGTGAGCTCACAGTCAGGTCTGTGAACATCTGGGACAAGTATTCTAAAACTTGAGCAGATAAGACCAAAATGAAGCATAATTTGAGTGAACTGATAACTTAATTACAACATGCTGTATGATTAGTGTAAAAGTAACCAAAACTACAGTTACGAGCAGAACATTTTGAAGCAAGACAAATCTAATATAAAAACTAACAGGGGAGTTCTCTAGGATACAGCAGAGCTGAACCCCCTGCTGACTCAAGTCCAGTATTTGAAATGCACCCCAAACCGTTGATCATGAGCTAAACTCGTCTCCAAGTGGTTGGTTGTGTCATTCTACCACTCGTTCGCTTAAAATCCCTTTAAGTGCTTTAGGGGGATTTAACAGGCTTCTACATCCAGCGTCCTCTCCGCAGCCACGTTCCAGCGCTTACAGGAAAAGGGCGCTTACGGTATAATTAGGCCGGTTAAAGAAGAGGGCTCCCTCTCGGTGGTAAATCCACATGGACTGTAAGGAGACTCGGCCCATTTGTTGGGTCTTCTAGAGCATGACCGTGTCTCGTGTCTCACTGTGCTAAAGGTCGGGGCTTAAAGAAGTCATGCAGCAGGATGAAGATGTATAGACTCTCAACTATGAACTTAAAATGGAAAGTGTGTCATACCGCTTAGAGAAAGCTGCTTTTTTACCTTTAAACCTGGATCTGTTGTGCTTTTTTTATTAGGAGAGGAAAATAGGAGCAGACTGGGTTGAACAGATTGTTTGAAGGCCAGGAAGGCCTAAGGCTGCTCACAATAGTCTGGAGAAGTAAGAAGAGAAGAGATAAATAAACAAATTATGTAATTATAAAACCTTCTACGTTAGTGGGAAATCAATAAATGTAGCAAAGTTTTATTTAATTAATAAAAAACGATGTGTTTGGTGACAATAATAAAAATGTCATACTGACAGTATATTAAACCTCCGCCCACTCTTTTTCTTATATGTTATGTTTTATGAATGAACATGTGCATAAAACTGTGTCAGATTAGGCGGATGGCTGCAGGCACCGATGCTTGACGTTGAGGGCGTGGTTGCGGCCGTGTGTTATGGCAGCAGTGGCTGACGGGGCCAACAGATGTAGCCTTCAGTACTGGTTCAGACCCACGTCTGGCTGTGCTACATCTGAAAGAAGTAATGTTTGTTTGGGGGTCTGGGGGGGGGGGACCTGCTGTGCCAATCTGTTCTCATTAGCGTTTACTTGCCCCCGCCCTAAACCTGTAGCAACACGAGTCAGGAGTATATAGCTGTTTGTTCGCACCAGGCCTGTGGCTGCATGTAACCCATCTCCTCAGTCCGGTTACCTTCTTTCCACTGAGATCCACTTTTATCAGCCATTGCACCTGCCAGGGAAATCGCACGCAGATCTACGGAGAGCAACACACAATCAGTCCTTCTAGGATTTTGTGCTGTGATCATAAGAAATGAGTCACTGCCCGTGTCAGAGGGTATTATTGTTTATTCAGTCATCAGCGACTGCTTTTGAAATGTATTCATCGTGGGCCAAATGCTATAAGATCAGAGAAGTTGGGCAGTAACTGATGGAGCTGTAGTCTGATATAAACCTAAACCGTTTCCACTGGAGTTCGATTCCACCTTCGACCTGTGGAATTAACAGTAGTCCACACCGTTCTTTGATATGACCTTAAAATATCCCAAACCCTGCAGAGTGGCTCTGTCTTTCTACAAGCTGTGATCTGCCACGATCCATATTAACATATTGCTGTCAGTCAGCACCCCCTCCTCCTGCACATCCTCTAATGTTATTGAAGAGAGAGAGATCAGAGGGGCAGCCGTATCCCCACACTACATCAGGAGTGTCTGCATGCGTATGTATGTCTGTGTGTGTGTCTGGCCGGCTGGCAGGAAGTGGGGGCTGCTGCCTTTGATGGTCACACTCCCTCAGATGTGTCATTGCCACAGACGGCATCTCAGCTGACAAACCATGTCTCCGCTCGTTGGGCTGAGAAACAGCAGCCCTGAAAGTCAGTCAAATACACACACGGATGTACACACACAAAAAAGCAAAGCGCGATGGACACATCCACCCATATCCTGAGCTAAACTGCTCAGGCTGTTCCACCTTTCCACTTTGCTGTCAGTGATAATCAGTTTTGGCGTGTGACTGTGCTGGGCTCTTTGTCTATTGGTCGCGGCTGTCATGCAGCCGGCGAGGTGTGTGTGTGTGTGTGCGTTCGTATGCATGTATACTCTGGTCGTGCTGCAGAGTTGCAGGGAGGCTCCGGTTACATTGTTATTCTAAACAGGGTGTTTTCAGCCACTCATTCTGCACAGCAATCTGTCAGTTCGCTCCACACCCTATTCTTTCCTCCGGGGACCAAACTGTGAACTTAACACACTCGGCTCCGATGACTTTCCTGATGGTGCGAAAAGCAGCCATCTCCTCGGCTGTAATGTTATTGCTGGAGTGGCTTGAATGTTGCATTGTTCTGCCGGGTTAGAGTGTGTGTGCATGCATGTGTGATTCTGCGTGCGCGATGCACATTTACAGGGAGGAAGGGGAGCGTGTTCCAGTCTCTTCCCGGTAACCCACAAAACACTGGGGTGGGGTGAGGTTGTGTTGTTGTGCGTTTCTCTGTGTTTGTGTGGAGAGGGTTTTGGGGGCTAGGGGGTGTTGAGGTGTAGATGAAAGTGGAAAAGCGGAGGACGAAACCTAATAATCCGGAGAGGGAGGTAAGGCTGGGAGTGAACAACTGCAAAAGTGTGTGTGTGTGTGAGAGAGAGAGAGAGAGAGAGAGAGAGAGAGGGGGGAGAAAGGGGGCAGGCATTCCTAAAACACTGTGGAGTCCAGATCAGAAATAAAACATAAAAAAGAGGAGAAGAAGAAGGAGGAGGAGGAAAAAAGGGAGGAGGGATTGTGCTTGAGTGTGTTATGTGTACAGATCCTATGAAGTGAACGCAGCTGGGGAGTCAATTCTGCGAGCCTAGAGAGCTCAGCTCTGCTTTGAGCTGGCATTTTTCGTTAAGATACAATTTTTTTCCTGCCGCAAGATCTTTTTTTTTTCCAGCCCCTTCTGGTTTATTATTAGCTAAGACAAAGGCAAATGAAAAGAGCTAAAGAGAGGGAGCCGTAGAGAGAAACAGAGAGAGACACGCAGTGAATAGATGTTGCGCAGCTGACAGCAGAGGAAGCGGCAGAGAGAGTTTCCAGCCATTGCGCTTCCCGACTGCAGCCTTTTCTTCCTGGGAGATAAAAAAAAAAGCGCCTCCCCCGCGTTCTACAACCCGCTACCATCCGATCACGAGCCTGCACATTGCTGTGTGCGTGTGTGCGTGAGAACGTATGAACGTCAGTGCATTTCTCCCAGCCCTCGAGGAATGGACTGAAGATGATGCAGCCAGGGGCATA
Source organism: Microctenopoma steveboyesi (assembly GCA_032359275.1). NCBI lineage: Eukaryota > Metazoa > Chordata > Actinopteri > Anabantiformes > Anabantidae > Microctenopoma > Microctenopoma steveboyesi. The sequence goes on along the minus strand of JAUMHF010000011.1, from coordinate 10,130,295 downwards.
GTGAGAGCTTGCGCTGCAAAAAACCCCTTCCCCTTGCCAACAGGGCCAGACCAAGAGGAGCGACTCCGGGGGAGGGGGGAGGGGGTTAAAGGATTGGAGGAAGAGGAGGAGGGCAAGAAGAAAGAGGGGGATACCCTCCCTGGATTACTGCAGAGGGTCTTCAACTTCCTTTTTTGTATTTTTTGCTCTTCACTTCTTTAGACATCTTCTGTTTTTGCTGCGATGCATAGTTCCTAAGCCAAAGAATGTGGAGACAACATTTTCCAGGCAAGCGGCATGTTTCCTGTTTTCTTTTCTGGATGTCTAATAAAGTCTGGCATGTGGGAGGTAGGAGGGATGTAGGTGGACGGGTAGGAGTCAGGGAGGGCGGATGAGAGGAGGTAGTGTGTCTCTGTGTGTGTGTGTGTGTGTGTGTGTGTGTGTGGGGGGGGGGGGGGGGGTGTGGGGTTGGTTGCGATGGATGCGCGGCTGGAGAGCGGATTCTTCTCTTTAA
>JAUMHF010000011.1:10119303-10129792 GCA_032359275.1 Microctenopoma steveboyesi | reverse complement strand
GGGGGGGGGGTATGGTATGGGTGGTTGGTATGGTAGGCGAGAAGTTGTGCAGCTTCTGCACTTAGCTCGGTCTCAGGCTCGGAGAGCGCTCTGCAGCTCAGGGTAACGTCAAAGAATAAAAAGGCGGGAAAAAGAAAGAGAAGGGGATGGGGGGTAGGGTTGCGAGGACCGGTGTAGCTGTGTCATGGATGCTGTTGACACTTGCTTTTGTGCCGGATGGGAGTGCAGGCCTGGCCCGCCCAGGCACACAGAGGGTACCATTTAAAACAGGCGTGCGCTCATTTTCTTGGCAGGGGATAGATTGGTGTGGCGGGCAGTCGGGTGGTGACAGGGGTGGGGCACTGGCAGCACAGGACAAGTGGTCTTTGTGTGCTACTTTTGGGTAATTGAAGGCAGGGAGGAGGCTGCCAACAAAGGGTGTTTGTGCCCACCCTCTCGCCCTCCACCACCCTTCACCCGCTCTCTTCAAACCACTACAACCCATGCAGTGACCTCACACTGTCACAGGCAAATGAAGGGTGTGTGTGTTTGCTCGTGAACGAAGACGAAAGTAGTAAATGACTAATTCACCCTCAGTAAACCAGAAGTACACGGTCTGGCAGAGAGGCGTACAAAAAGGGGAAGAAACTCCAGCAAGGAAAACAAAGTGTTGTTTGACCCAACGGCACATGTGTACTCCACAGTCGAACTCCTGGCAGCCTGCCACGGTTCTGCGTGGGTTCCTATTTATTTGCTGCCACATATATGCGTGTTGTGTGTTTTTTTTTTCATGTGGATCTCACTTAGCCTTTGCAACTTGTGCCCCTTTTTCCTGTACACAATCACGGTTGGATTTTGAGCTGTTAATTGGTGCGATTCAACTTTTAATGCTATATGAAGTTTAAACTATTGAAATCTTCGCGATGCATAATTCGGTGAGATCATCACTCTGTTGGTCCCAGGACTGTAGCAGAGCAGAGCTACACAGTTTCCTTGTGAATTTCGAGTGATGTCAGAGTTTGTGTTTTTCTTTCTTTCCTTAACAAATTATCTTTGGCTGAGCACAGATGCCAAATCTCAGGCAGCACATTAACCAGAAAACAGCCAAGTTTGCGTTTGGCCTTTGAGCGAGTTACTTGGAGAATTAGCGTTAATTAGCTACTGCTGATTTAATATGCTGCCAGCGATGTTTGCCATTTCAAACAGCAAAAATTAGCATTCAGTGACAATTTATCGTGAGAGGTCTGGAACCCGAATGATTTGCAAAGTTCCCTTTTGCTACTAAAAAAAAGATAACAGTTTCTTTTGTTAGTGAATTTAGCAATGTTTTCCAAGCTAGAACCAAATCTAGCGGAATCGCACAACCGAGCACAATATGCAGACTACAGATGTGCATTATTACCCCATTTGCTCCTCCATTAGCGTTTTCCTCCACCTTCACACAGCCTCCTCTTGTTCGCCTGCATTAACCAGAGCGGGGATGTGGGTCATGTTTCAGCATAGTTCGAGTCAGGGTGGCACAGTAAGTGACCGTAACTGTTGGCCGCAGCAGCAGCAGCAGCAGCAGCAGCAGCAGCAGCAGCAGCAGCAGCAGCAGCCCCCACCTGGCCTTGTTGTCAAGGGGCCACCTGCAAACAGCAATTTGGGGTTGCTAGGTAACCAGTGGCTACAGATGATGATAGTATGGTGAAGGGCTAGTGTGGTCTCCAATTATTACTCCAGTCACTTCTTCTGCTCTGCTCTGCTCCGCTCTGCTCCCCCTTTCTCTTCTTCCCTCATTTTCTTACCACAACATAATTGTCTGTTCCCTTCTGGTCCCTTTTCCCCTCACGGAGGCAACATAACACTAGCAGTACAGGCCAGCAGTAGAAAGAGACTCCCAGCTCCCTTCACCACATAATGGAAACTCTGGCCTCATCTCCCGATGCGCCACTCAGCTACATCCTGCTGCCAGACTCTGACTAAGTGTTGCTGGCTCAGGAACCACAACCTCCAGCCTGGGCCGAATTCGGGTTCCACAAGCATTCGTCTACAGCAGGGGCAGGCAAGTTCGGTCCTAGGGAGCCGCAGCCCTGCTTCTTTTCCAACCATCCCTGCACTTACAGCTTCTGACTGGCTGAACACACCTGATCCAGGTAATCAACAGTTCCTGCTCCTGGTGAACAGCTGGAGGGTTGGAAAACAAGCAGGGCTGCAGCTCTCTAGGACCGAACTTGCCTACTCCCGGTGTACAGGAACGATTAGAATGAAAGTACTGATGACTTAGTGAGATTAAGGGGAAAAAGTGCAAAAGCCTCATCTCGCAAATGCTTCTCATCTGCATCAAGTGGTTTTAGGCCTTTTAGGTCTCCTGGAGACCTACATTTCTAAAACAAATTTCACAGTGACCTAGTTCTCTTTTTTGATGGCTGATGTGCATTCTATATGTGAAAAAATGCATAACTATGTGAACAAATATTTCATGGCTGTCTTTGTCATCTTTAGGCACATCCCACATCTGGAGGTTTTAGCAAGTAGAGAAAGAGCAGTGGGATGTGACGAGCACTTGTTGAGCACTTGAGCACGATGCAATTGTTCAGTTAGTTAATAATCAGTTTGACATTTCATAAATTAATTATTGAATAATAAAGATAAAAGGTAATGTATTGGTTAATCACTATTGAAAAAATCTACTTTGACAGAGTATATTCTCATTACACGGATAAAAGTGAGTTGGCTGGATATCTTTGCGTGTTAACATGCATGTGTTACTTACTGGCAGGTAAACCAGTGATAACAGCTGCCTCCCTCGGTGAAAATGCACTCATCCCAAATCGCACACACACATTCGCAGCCTGGCAACAGTTTAGCAACAAGCAGAGGAAGTGAGAACACAGAGGAAACAGGAGCGTTTCATTAATCAGGCAGTAAAATTAAGTGCACTCTCCTTCCCGTAGTTTTGACATGACCCTTCATACTCCGCAACCCACCGCCCTCCAAGTGCACATCTGTTGACACATGATGCGCTGGATATGAGTATGTCCTCCTCTGGTCTCTGCTCGATTCATGGCTCTGTCTGAGTCTCTGGCAGTTTGTAGTCAGGTGGCCAGCAGCTGCTTTAGACGAGGAGCCTGTGGAGAACATGGCACAACTGCCGAACGCCTTGTTTTATTCCTCTGCGTTGCCTGTGGACAAGCTATTAAAGTGCTGCTAAAACGCGAGGGATGGGAGACACTGTGGGAGTCAAATCTATTTCTGACACTAAAGGTCATCACCGGGACTTTGTGGGAAGACCTCGGGGAGACCGTAACCATGCAAAGATTTAATTCCATAGTGAAAAAAATCAACATATCTGAGGGTACAAGAAGGGAAATGTTAGGAAATCTGCAAATTGCTTTATGGCATTTTCACAATTGTAATATGCAGATCAGAAAAACAACAACCTCAGTCAGAAGTGATGCCTATAATTTGCGCTGTGAATGATGTGTGGGATGAGAGGGAAATATTTTTGTTGTTCTAGAGGCTAAAAACCACAGGCTTCGATCATATATTTCCACACAGAAGAAAGGTGAGATATATGCCAGGAGCGCGATATGTGCAGCTGACAAACCCAGTAGTTCTGGTCGAGACTGGTTTGATATACATGCTGTCAGTTTACCACAGGGGGAGTGTTGCCTGTCACCTCCCTACTTCCCCAGTCGAATAAATGATCTCCTTTCCGTCAAAATCAGCCGAGTGAGAATCAATCTGTCACAGAGGAAGGCACACACACGCACACAAATACACACTCCAGCTCCTAGAAAGACGAGAGTGATGGCGAAAAAAAAGGAAATAATAGAAAAGAGAGACAAGGAATAGCAGCTAAGGTGAAGGGATGACAGTGTGGGTAGGGGCAGCGAATGCTGAAAGACAGCTGAGGAATTATAGGATGTGAGGTGTGGGAGAGATTTACATGAGGAGAGATAAAGCAGATATGTGCCGAGCAAACAGAGATACAGAGCCAGACACCTGTAAGAAGGCGAAGCTGTCAGAAGATGCTATTGTACGGAGACGGATCTCGGGGAAGTACGGCGTCGCAGATGAAATGGTGAAATGTAGCGGAGGCAGAGTTGGTGAGAGCGAGATTAAAAGACTGAGTGACTGAAATATCAGAAGGAGAGCCGAAGAGGAACCCAGTGGATGATTCATAGAGTTCAGCCTGAGGGATGGACGCAGCTTGCAATCCACTCATCTTCCCTACTACCTGTTGTAACTGTAACTGTTGTCTGTGTGCTTTTACATACAAGTGAGCACTGGATGGACGAAGCAGGAAGAAGGTTACAGTCGTTGTGTGGGCCTTAGATTCCATACAGCAAATTGACAACCACTTATTAAACAATATTTCTGAATTTACCATTTAAATAAAATGACACTGTGATGTGTGAGAGGTTGCTTGTAGTGCTGATCAGTATAATCTTTCTGTGTCCGCCTTGTTAGCCCTGTTTAGGTTATTCTTTTGGTTAAAACCACTCTGTACTACCTGGCCTGGGAGTTGGTACCTTTTTTTCCCAGAAGATCAAAATAAAGGTAAAAAAGAAGCGATTATTGGACTACTGGATATCCAATGCTAATGTTGTTTTGTTATTTAGGATATCATATGCAGCTTTACACTTTTAAGAAGTCTAAGCTGCTGGTGTAATCTTTTGCAAGGCCACGCATCGAGCTGAAACCCGGGGACTGGGATGTAACGGTAGCATCCTATATCTTTCGTGCTTTAATCGGGAGACGTAGGTAAAAAACATCACTCTATTAATGCTGTCCGACGACGTAGCTTCTCTTCTCAGGTTAAACCTCGTAAACAGCATTATAGTCAACATGTGACTGACTCCAACTCCTGAATCGTTGCTCTACAGAGCAGAGAGAATGTGTGAACAAATAGACCAAGGTGCCAAAGATAACCCTAATTGCTGTAAATCAGACCTCAAGTTGATGTATGCAAAGCAGATAATCCTCATATTTGAGAAGCTGGAAGAAAATTTGGTTTTGATTAATGACTAGCTTGGGCATGAAGCACAAACGCAACCTTTACGCACGAGCGCGCTCTCTCGCGCCTTCGTCAGTTCGGTGTAATGGTCTTGGTCGCCGCCGCCCAATCTCTACCAGCTTCTTCCATTAATATTCAAGCAGTTGTCAGTTGCAGATGTGGCACAGACAGCCAAGTTGCCATGCCTCACCTTCCCTGCCGTCATGTCATCCGTCTTGCACGGGGAGTGTAATAAGTAGGCAGTGGGTGAGAAAGGGGGAGGGGGGGCTATCTTGTCAGTCTGTCAGGACAGAAAAAAAAAAACAACTTCTCCGCCCATTTTTTTCCCTGAGACTGTGAGGAGAGGAACGGGCGACTGCGCTGCCGACCTTAACTCTAGGTACAGGTGCCAGCAGTGCCAAAAATAAAGTGCATTAAAACTGGCAGCCAAAGCCTGTTAAGTGATCACCATGACAACAGGCACGGGGAGACGACACCTCGGCTCCAGTCCTCCCTCTGCCCTGAGAGGCTGCTCTGCTGGACTGCTCGCTTTCTGTCAGCTGGGCTTTCTCCGAGTCTCTCCTGTCATTTGTGGGCTCTCTCTCTCTCTCTCTCTCTCTCCCCTTTCATCCTCCTCTCCTCTTCTCTTCTGATCTGTCTCCTGGGAGCTCTTTAGGCTAACAGGCAGTGTTTAGTCTGTTTTTATGCATGCTCGTTTTACATTTAAATTTCTCTCCTCTCTGTCTCGTTGACCCCCCCCCCCCACCTGTTTGTTTTCCCGCTGCGTGTTCACCGTTCGTGCAGTAGCCACACACAAACGCGCACACACAACTTTCTCCTCTTCTAATCTCACCTTTATCTGCCCTAATCAGCTTCCACTGCCGCCGTAATTGTACCGAACATGTCTCTAATGAGCCTTCCTCCACCTCTCTTGTCCCCTCCCCCACGCTGCTCCTTATCTTAACCCCCGAGTGTCTGACGTCATTGCGGTAATCTTTGGGACGGCTTTAAGAGCACACAAATGCACACGAGGAGTGAGGTCACACTTAAGCGTCCAGATATGGATCTCGGCAGTCGACCGGAAGAGAGTAGCAAAACCCTAGATAGGGAAAGTGATGTCATGGAACCGCACAGAAGCATTCACAGGGGATCTGTTGGTCTGCTGTGTCAGGACAGATCCATAGCTGTGGACAGTGAGTGAAGCTTAGGACCCATGCAGGTTCTTACTGGGGAACAGTTTTTCTGAGGTCCGTCTATTCAGGTTGGCTTCTGAGCTGCACTACTCTCAGATGCAGCATGAATATTGATGCTCCCTCACTTCTTAACATTGTATGAAGCCGGCCTGGTAATTGTCTGTCTTCTCAGCGCGACACGTCTTCTTCAGTGGGATGTGTGAGAAGGTCGGCTCACTGGGGAGCTCGGCTCTCCTCGGCTCTCTTCACTTTAAGTGAGAAAAGTGGCGCGAGAGAGAGAGAGAAGGAAAGCGAGTCGAGCGCAGACAAAACCAGAACCGCGACATGCACTTTGTCAAGTGCGCTGAAGTGCAGATGTGCGTTGGCTGTGGGTCTGTTTCAGGCTTGTAGCATTTCCTCTAACGCTCTCCATTTCAATGATATATGGCTCTTTTGAGGCCGGGCAGCAGTGAAACTCATTTCTAAAGGTACAGCTCATAGTTTTGGGGTTTTCTTTTTTTTTTTCTTTTTACTTCTTCTGTTCCACAGCTGCTGGTTTCAGGCAAATGCACAGTCCTCTCCTTTGAACTGAGAAATGAGAACAACCAAAATATGCGTGCGCTTATGTACAGTTGTCGTACATGCACACACGGGAATACATTCCTCCTGCTGTGATGGAGTGCATGTGTTTGTGCACCTGCACGCCGTGCAGTTCATAGTACCATATATTACTATCCCCGAGGTTTCCGCATGTGACTTAAGTGTTTAGGATCCAGGAGACCGAAGGGATTTCTGTGAGTGAGCCTGTGGTCTAATCCAGTCTTCAGTAGGTGCATTGATTTATTGAGCGATGCTTGTTAGTTAGTAGAAAGCCTGCTTCCTACGATATCCTAATGAGCACATGTTGGTACAGCACGTAATATTTCTAAGAAGAAAACAGTGATTACTTTACTTGTGAAATCATTGAACTTGAATTGTGTCCTTTTTCTGCTTGTCTCTTGTATTTTTATTTCGTTTATCTCAATCATAACCCATGTATGAACATAACTGGATGAAGAGAATCGATGGAGATTTATCATTTGTTTATCTTAGAGTGTGGAAATGTAGATACTTTTGGGTTCATGTGCCAGAGTCTTTAGATAACTACCTTCAAAGGCACAAGTTGCTTTCCTAATGTCTTCGAGCGTTACAAATAAAATCTCCAAAATCTAAAAAGCATATATTTGAGCATCTCGGGAAATAAAACCAAAAGAATCTATCATGAAGAAGTATTTCTTGGATCTAATATCATTTCTTTCCCTCTCCATCTGTCTCTAGGTATTCGGCCCCAAATAATGAATGGGCCAATGCATCCGCGCCCTCTGGTGGCGCTGTTGGACGGGCGTGACTGTACTGTGGAGATGCCCATTCTGAAAGACTTGGCAACCGTGGCCTTCTGCGATGCCCAGTCCACACAGGAGATCCATGAAAAGGTAGAAAACACACACGCAGGCTCTTCACGTAGGCACCACACCACATCAGAGCAGCAGAAAATTGCATGAGAGACGGAGTCCGTCACTCATGCTCATGCCTGCCTCCTTCTTTTTCTATCACAGCGCTGATATGTGGAGCGCGTTATATTAGCCCTATACGCGCCTGCCTGTTAAAATATAGTGCCTTCATTATGATTTAATGTCACCTTGTGGCACAGAATGTGGTGCTTATATCAGTGCCATTGTTCTAATAGAGAGTCTTCTGTTGCAGGGCTGCAGTGTAATTACATTGGCTTGTGGAGCCTCTTTATTGCTTTTTATGCAGCACCGTGGCTGCAAAACAATATATGGCCATGAAGATGGGTATCACCGAAACGCTATCTCTCCATCTGAATATGGAGCGAGAGCCGCGACATCTTTCTTCTCGCTGTTTTTATGAAAATGGGACATATTAAAAACAAAGCATTTGCATAGAGATCATTTCAATCAAACACCTTGGGCGATGAGGAGAAGAGGGGAGCGGGTAGCTTTTTGTTTGTTTTAACACTGCCTTATCAGGAAAAACATGATTGTAATGTTCACCTCACCAGCATATTCAGCATTTCGCAGTAATAACTTGCAGTCGAGATACCCAGGGGGCATTGTAGATTGAAAATGTCCAATCTCCTCATTCTGCAGCATGCATGAAGGAGATGTAGCACTGATCATTTTTGGAGCTTCAGTATGATGTTGTCGGGGCAAGAGACCAGCTGCCGCTGCATCCACGCCAGGCAGTGCAGAGACTCATGGGAAACGCTGGTCAAGGGTGGAATATAAATGTGGCCCAAGGTTATGTCAGGGTTTCTACTCGGTAATCCAGCTTTTCTCATCTGACAGCAGCATGATGAAACACGCGGGCAAATACTGATAAAGATCGAATTACAATGCTGCTTCAGTGTTCCCGCTTTCAGCACCTGTGCTCCAACATTATCACCCAAGGTCGACGATCTCTTGTCTTGTTTTTTTTTTTGCCCCTCGGCCCTCACACTGTCCTCCGTCTGCCTCTATTTGTCCAACTGCAGTGTGAATGACTGGACAAGAATTATATGATCTGCTGATATGTTCAATTAGGGGTTTTGTCTGTTAAATGTTCAAGCCAAGTTCAGAGAGATTAGTTTTATTTTGGAGAGAGCGAGGCAAGGTCCCAGAATGACTTCATGGCCCTTGAATCCCCCCCCCAGCAAACCTCACAGACGCACACAAACTCCACAGTAAATGTATGTTGAAATGGAATCTCGTTTGCACCAGCATAGCCTCTCTTTCATGAGAAATGATAGATGTTAAAAGCAATAAGGCTTGGGTTACAGTGGAGAAGGGGATATTCTGTAGATTAGGTCAGAGTTTCCATTAAAATAAACTACATTCAGAGTCGATTTCCCCGCAACTAAAGTTTTACTGCTCACACTAAAAGACTTCTTTACCCACTCAAAAACAACACTAGACCTTCGTGCTCAGCCTACAGGGACAGAATAATGCGTGTCTGCGTGTGTGTGTGTGTGTGTGTGTGTGTGTGAAAAGAGTGCAGTAACCTTGAACTAGTATCTAAAAGGCCTGGTCGGAACAAGGCTCTAATAAAAGCATTATGGAAATTCAGAACTAATCTGCTAATCACAGGAAAGCTAATGCAGTTTGGCTGGAGGTGAATGCAGAGCGGTTATTTAGGTGCTGACAGGGGCTGAGGCTGATACTGAGGGGGACAGTTTAAATCGACATCGGACTGAATCGCAGGACAGGTCACCTTGTCCCCGTTGAGCAGGAGACACGCTGCGTTCCACAGTGACGGAACTCCCGACGATATTTCGATTCTTATACATCTTTAAATCTCACTTCAAGTTGTGTAACCTGTATTCACACAGCTCAACATGTCACGTTTATCTGATACATGTAAACACAGAGTGTATGACAGGAGAATTATTATTAAAGTACTGCAAGGGTAGCGAAAGCAGGGAGCTTTATCAATACCTTATTATCCGAGATGTAAATGGCATTAAGTCTGACCTCTGTATGCCTGTAATCCACAACTGGCTGTCACATATCAAGATCTATCCTACGATGAGCGGCTGCCCTGGCTTCTCCGTCCAGTCACTTGAACAGATCCATTGTCCAGCAGCGATGACCATGCAGCCTCATAATGCCTCTGTGACAATAAAAAGACTTGTTTCCACTTCCAGCGCAGGTCTGTAGGAGCGACAGTGTGGCAGAGCTGCTGCTGACCATGTGACGCTGCAATAGCTCTCGCTGCGCAATCGCTAAACGTTCTCTTAAGTCATGTCAGACATGTGATTTTCCTCCGTCAGGAATGTGATCTTATGACTGTCATGGGTTCCTATGAACAGATGTAGAGAATGAACGCTTCATTGAGTTGTCACCCTACAGTCTGTGCGTGCGTTTGTTTCCGCAGGTGCTCAACGAGGCGGTGGGAGCCATGATGTACCACACAATAACCCTGACCAGAGAGGACCTGGAAAAGTTCAAAGCTCTTCGCATCATCATCCGTATCGGCAGCGGCTACGACAACATAGACATCAAGGCTGCTGGGGAGCTGGGTATGAAGGCTCGCAGCAGTCACGCTTCAAATGTCCACTGATGCATGTGCTACAGGCCTCAGGAGAAAAGAGTTGGGCGTATTGTTGGATCATCGAAGCCTTGGCTTGCATTGAGGGTCACCGTACTCCGTGTTGTATTGATGTTGTCATAGGGACTAGTGTGGACAGGTGTCTGCTGGTTCTGTGCATTCTTCACATACGAGGCCTTTGGCTAAAGTAAGGTGACTAGTGACTAGGGCCAGTTTCATTAGAGAGCAAACTAAGATTTTACAGTTTACAAACAGGGGGGGGGGGGGGGGG
>JAUMHF010000011.1:9972051-10105004 GCA_032359275.1 Microctenopoma steveboyesi | reverse complement strand
TAGCTGACATTTTGTCAATGGCACACTGTAAACACCAGCTCTGTACAGCATGCTGTGTTTCTGTGTGTATTGAACTGTACACACACACACACACACACACACACACACACACACACCAGAACACTGATGGTTATTCTCTGGCTCAATAGCGAAGGCTGTGCGCCTTTGTCCGACGAGAGAGACAGAAGGGAGAGTGCCCTGCAGCTGGCCTCAGGCCAAATTCAGACTGCAAAGAAAGATTTGGCCTTACGCAAATGCACGCACGCACACACACACACACACACACACACACAAATCTAATCTTTCAGTGAATCCCGCATAATCTTTCATCCCAGCAGCTCTGGCAGCTCTGAACCTGAACACAACTGGTGGTTCTCAAAAGAGGAGTGCTTGTCATTATAGTAAAGACATTACACCACAGGGACGGGACACCGAGCTGCTGTCTTTTAAGAGTAATGCTGCACAACAAGCCTGTAAATCGAGATATGTGACCTTGATTTACACTCCATAGAAGGTACAATGTAAAACAAGATACTATTTAAAAGGAAAATATGATGATGATGACGACTCGAGGTTTATCGAGAGTACAACAAACTTCTTCAATCAGCGAAATGATGCCATCATGAAGATGTCATTGGTACCTGCAGGCAGGGTGAAGGTGACCAGGTCAGTGAGGAAATAGCAGGCAAAGTCTCCCTTGCGTTGATGTAGTGAAGCTGCAATCTCTCTCCTTATCTGCTCCGTCAGCTCAGGACACACCATGGAGGGGATGCATTTAGCCGCTTGCTGGTTCACCTGCGCACACACACACACACACACAGAAGTGGGCAATAGGGACAAATGTTTAATTTTTTTTTTATCACTCTAGGAGACACAAATATAATGGATGTAGCCAAGCTTTGCAATCCTTCTGTGTTATTCTGGTATTTTAGATGTTTGTTATAGTGATAATCTATCTCATTTAACCTCACTCACAGTGTGGGCCCCTGTGACTTCCATAATCGTTGCTTAAACTACATCAGCTCTGTGGTATCGTGTCCATTAGGAACTACTGACAGGACCGTAGCCAGGCTAATCCCCAAAGTGCACTGCTGCTGTAATTATAGACATTATATGCATCTGCTATTTGTCTACGGTGGAAAAGAATTCATAGCTTTGTGTATTCATATGCAGAAAAGGGTTTAATCACGGAACAATATGTGCAACTTATGGCACGTTTTGGTGCATCTGTTTGCTCGGAGAGGCTGGTATAGCTTCCATTGCAGTGGGGTGCTTTAGAGGAAATAAATCTACTGGAACTTTTACCTCTGTTAGCAAGATAGCCAACATGTCCTGCCTCTGGAAGCGAATAGCAAGATGGACCAGGGTAAAGCCTACATCAAAAGCCGAGGATCGGTTGAGGAGCTGCACCTCATCCGCAGTGAGCTGCCGGGCGATATCACCGCCGGACGACTTGTAGGCCTCCACTGCCGCCAGGTCTCCCTCCACCACGCCTGCAGAGTGCGGCGGAAAGAGGAAGGAAGGTCAGAAAATAGGAAACAAATGTTTCCACTGAAATACAAAAATGGATCAAAGCCTCAATTTAAGAGTGTAGTTGCTTTTCCAGGAATTCAAGTGCACAGGCTGTCGAGTTTGGATGGTGGTGACACACACATCTACATGGTTTACAAACTATGCTAGAGAAGCAGTGCTGTAGAAAAAGAAAATCACCACAACAGTTGTTGTCGTCTAAATGCAGCTAGATAGCTGCATCAGACTGCATTAGTCGGACCTAATAAACTAGTAAGTGAATGTATGGGACTCTTTCCTATTCAAACACATCTGCAAAGAAAATGCACTGATGTAGGAAGACATGAAAATCCTTTTAAAAGAGGTCTATGCCTTGTAAATGGATTATATTGGCTTTTGGAGCAGCTCCACCCCCATGCGCTTCTAATTAAAGCAGGATGTAGCACACAGCTTGTCATGTTTAATGTAGGGGCTACAAAAATATCCATCCCACTAGCTAGCACCTCATATCGTTTTTAGGCAAAACCAATTAATATTTAAAGTGTGGAGAATTTGCATTAACAAATTCAACCCGAGGAAACAAGTTGAATGCAAATCGAATCCAGAGCGTACAGAGCGCTCTCGTTCCCGACGTCGATCCACACTTTAGATGACCTCTAGATGTAACAACTGGCTAACCCAGTGTGAGAGCAGTCATCACACTGTCAAACTACAGCAACTAAAGCATTGTGCAGATTAGCATCCTTCTACTCATTTGGATCCAGTAGTAGAAACATCTGTTATGAGAGAATTAAGTGGCAGCTAGGTGCATAGACACCAGGACCACTGCAGAGATGGTTACTTTGAGAGGATGTCCTCTCTGCAGGGTACAGGTTCAGAGAGACTATACTGTAACATGCCAAAAATGCCTGGGCTCCTTTTACACACGCTGAGTGACATTTGAATCCAAACTGGGGTAAAGAAAAAGCTGTTTTCCATACAGGAGACTTCACAACCAAGTCGTTCCCTATTATGACCTAATAATCTCACATTGGGCAGAAAATTTAAAAGTTCATCTTCAACTAAAGTTGTTCGTCCTGCACAAGAGCAGATGAAACCATCTGCACCTACGCGAAGCACCTTGTTGCACCACAGTGATCTAATGTTTATGTTTAGCTTATCAGATAAAGATCCATCTTATAGTAAAAGAGTAGAAGAAGCAGCAAAGAAGGCAAACAAACAAACCTCTTCCCCAGAGATATTCTATAATCTCTGGATTCACACAAACACACACTATACACAACATAAATATTACAAGTTTAGACTAACAATATATGCAACAGCAGATGTTGCTAGTTATAATATTAGAGTGAAACACAGGAACAATATTACATAAACAGAGTCTGCTTTCTTCTGTGGGAAAGTATAATCAAAGGGATCAATCTGATTTTGGCCCAAAAACCCAACTCTGAAAAAACATTAGACGAGAAACTGAAGGATACAGTTGAGTTAAGTGAGAGCAAGTTGTGAGACCCGAGGAAGTGCTTGGTTTGTCCATAATGTATGCTGCTATGCTCAGAGACTTCCTCCACTGAAAAAGACTTTGAAGAGTCCCACAGCAGCACAAGCAACATAAATGATATCACAACTTTACATAGTAAGACTAAGGACCTTTCAGATTTATACGGAAAACGAGAAATATCCTTCTGGAAAAAAATGGTGTCATGCATGTAAAAAAAGTTATAGCAGTACCAAGAGAAAAGTCAAAAGGCATTTTACTCAAACATCTAAAGATAAATATAGGACTCAGGTTAAAAAAACTGTCTCACTATGACCTAAAAGTAATGTTTTCAATTCTGCAACAAGGAGGGGAAGGCAGTCAGTGCAAAGGTACGAACTGCCTTCAAGCTTTTCTGCGGTTTTTGTTGACTTGTGTTCATGCATTGTCCGGGCTATTTTTGCCTTCTAGGCACCCCTGCTCAGCACATAAGCGCCACTGTTTATATGGCGTGCTGGCTGTGAGCCAAGAAGGTCTCCGGCTCATGGGCTCCACTCTCACTGTGGTGCCCAGACGGCCCATTCATCCACACCGACTGGGAAGCAATCTGAGTTTCTCAAAGACTCTCTCAGAGGCAGCTGATGTGTTCAGCGATGAGTTGGATCAGATTCCCACTAGCCATTTAGTTAAACATGTTTTATATGCTGCGATTCAGCATCGTTTGTGCTGTGTAGATATTACACACGATCCGTGTGTTGTCAATGACAATTTAGTCTAGAAAGTAGAAAGTTCCTAAAGTAATATCTTTAACTTGCTGGTGTTCTCTAACAAGAACATTTGTAAACAAATCACCACATTCAAGAATTGCTGTCATAGGAATGGCATAAAACATTAAACTCGCCTGCACATGCACTGAGGAACAGCCAGTCTGTTTTCCTCATTCGATTTCTGATCTGCTTCAGCTTCTTGAAGTTGACCTCCTGCTCTTCATTACTGCTCATCCCTCCAGCTGCAAGTTCTATCCTCTGGAAGTCCATTTTGACATTGTCTTCCTTTTTGACAATAGGTGGAGACCTCCTTTGGCCCTGGCTTCCACTGCAACTCCCCCTCCACCGGGCCCTGTCCTGCTCATTGATCATGGGTGACGGTTCTGCGGACTCAGCCAGCTCTATGCTTTCTTGGCTGTTGGGCTTGGGGTGGTCACAAACGACACACTTTGTAGTTTTGGGCCAGTTCTGGTAAGTACATACTGAACATGTCCAGTGCTGCTGGTGCGTGTTGAGTCTGTTTCTGTCATTGTACTCCTCACAGGTGTCCACAGGCGAGTGAAGAGCTGGACGGCAGCCCACATTGGACCTTGAAGTGTGGGGGGATTCTGTGGGGCTGCCGGTCCTTGGGCGCTGACACAGACACTGTGTGCAGCGGATGGCTCGAGGCCAGTTCAGGTAGGTGCAAATCTGACAGGACCACTTACTGGCAATCTCAGCCATGCTGGCTGACCTAACTCTAGGTCTAGCGCTGGAGTCGGGGCAGATGAGGAGGCTGCTGCCACTCTCAGTTCTGGGGGGGTCCCAATCCAGACTGGAATCCAGATCAGGTCTGTTCTTGTAAGGTTCCTCTGTGATAATAGGTCCTCTGGATCTCTGTGCGCGGCACATAGTGCACTTGATTGCAGATGGCCAGTTTTCATAGGTGCAGTAGTCACAGGACCATTTTATCTTCAGGTCAGTCATTGTGGGCCGCTTTGGTTTATCAAACTGTAGTAACAGATACAGTTATAGGTGATGCATGAACAAATGCTTAATGAACAATCTCGAAAACCCAAAATTATAATACAATGGCGTTGTGTTTCACATAAAGTTGAGGCTTTAACGTGTTCTGTAGTATGTAAACCAAATCAGATCAGATATATTTAATAACAATGAGAGCGAGAGATTATGGTGTGACTAAATGGACCAATTTGCCAATCGAGAAAAAAGTGTTCGCTTGCTAGCTAGCAAGCTAGCAACCGTCTAGCATACCTTAAATTTGAACAGTCGACTAAAATTTCATTAAATAAGTACACCCACTGAACATTTCACTGTGTGAAATCCTTGAAGCAAAACATGTCACACACTTACCGTATGGCGACTGCGCTTGTTTCTTAAGTACTGCTGAAACCCACAACAAACCCTTCTTGTCCAGACCCACAGCCTGCTGCTCTATCAAGCCTTTCCCCAGTCCGACTTTTTTTTACTCCTTTTGTCTCTCACATGTTTACCTCTGCTGACACATTAACCTCTCGATGAACACACCACACCTTGGCAGAGAGTGCGAACTCCTCGAATCATGGCATAAATCAGTCACACTCCATGGTCTACATTGCCTCCCTGTTGTTTAATGGCGGCGACAGCGAGACAAATGAGTAGCAGAGCCAAAATAAACGCTAGCCTGCCTACGTCACCAATCATCTGGCTCAGCGCTCGACGTGATTGGACGAAAGGCAAGTACTGTGTTGCCTTTACTGTCTGTCGGGAATATTGCAATCTGCTAAGAGCGAGAATTATCAGACGTTTAATAGCATAATGACTTTTGAGCATCAGGGACAGAGAGATTTGCTCAAACACAATAAACATTTTCTGAGATTTTAGCCCATATTTATTCTGTATTCTTGAGGACAACATTGTAATACCATACCAAAAACAGTTAGATGTCAGAAGTATCTAGTATCTAAGCTAGTTGGAAATAAAATACAGTAATGCTTATAACAATATGTTGACGAAGTTATAATAAATCCATAAACAATTATTGTCATTGCCTTTTTTTGTACAAATAGTAGAACTAAGCAGAAAAAAGTTCTATTTAAAAAAGAAAAAGTTTTATTGATTGTAACTGAACATGTGATTTTCTATTCTGCATCACCTTTAACTGACCTCTACGTTACATCACCGGTTATTTTATAAATGTTGGATCATGTCTTTTAAACTTTAAATTTTTTCCATAGATTTGAAAAAGAAATAGAAATATATATCTTAACCGAATAGATATCATTGAAATAATAATAAACATTTATATTGTCGTGTTCCATCATAAAGACACGCCCCCTGCAAAACGTCAGAGCAAAAACATGGCAGCTTACTTGAGCCGGTTACACCACATTTCGCTCCACGTTTCTAACGCGGATAAAATTGCGAACGACCTTGTCAATAAATTCAAGTTTAATTTGTTTGCTACGAGACTAACCGACGGGTCCAGGCAGCTGGCTTTCAGGAAAGGAGCGGCAGTTTTCGTTGTGAATGAGGGACCACGCCAGAATAGTGTGAGGTGGAAGGAAGACCTTGAAGACCTCACACACAAACGTTCACATCATCCACAGCGGCTCAACGTTGGGAAGTACAGTCCGTATAATTCATCGAAATATCTGTACGACGTCAGCCCACATTATTCTGTGGATACTGTAAGTAACGTGTGTTTCGAGGTGGAAGATGTGGAAAGGTCATCCAGGGCTCTTCGTCAGGTGGGCTGCAATTTCCTGGTGCCCCCCACCACAGTGGAGGACGAGGGAGGTCCTGTCACCTACTCAGTGGTCAAATCTATTGTGGGGAATGTCTGCCACACGCTTATTGATAGGGGGAAATATGAGGGAGTCTTCTTACCTGGATTTGGAGCTTCTGAAAAAGACTGCAGCTTAAAAGATGAGGACATGTCTTGTCCAATCACACACTTTGATCACATAACATATGCCTGTCCCAGACGAACAACCCACCAGGTCATGAGGTGGTATGAGAAGCTCTTTGGTTTTCAGAGGTTTTTCATTGATAGGTGAGGCATGCATTGGCAGGTGATATATTCCCTGTTTTGTCCAACGCAGTGTCAGTAATGTTGACAGTTTATTCTTCTAAGTAGTAATGAAGATGTGGATGAAGGTTTTGTCATAAACCAGGAGGGCATGGGACTTCGTCTTACTGCCATGGAGTACTGGAAATGCAGCGAAGCAGGCATTGTTCTTCCCTCTGTGGACAAAAAAGAACCAGACTGCAAGTTTGTCATTGCAGAATCACTGCCTGAACAAGGTAACATTACTAGTGTCATGTTTCAAATTCTTTCATGTCTGTTGAAACTAAATAACTACATAACTCGTGCATCACTGTACACTTTCACGTATTTCAGGCAAAAATCAGGTCGACACATTCTTGGAGCAGCACAGGGCCCCAGGAATCCAGCACGTTGGGCTGTACACAAAAAGCATAGCTTCTACTGCACATGCAATGGCTGAAGCTGGTGTGGAGTTCTTCTCCCCTCCGCCTGCTTACTACACTGAGGTGTGAGGGACTCAGAACTGCACAGAAATGTATTTGTTATACACACTGTTATAGATTAACTTAATCCATATTTGATCCAATAGATGTGTAATAAAATGCTAGTTACAGACACTAACTCCAGCACAGGTTTGTCTTTTTCCAACAGTGCATTTTCACAGCTGTATTGGTTTGTGAATGTGCGCATACACTTCATCAGAGTTGCTGCCAGTTGTACTAGAAGACATATGATTTCTGACTTTGTATATAGTGTCTTTTACAGCTCTCAGTATTACTACTGTAAACTTTACCACTACTTATTTATTTGTAGTTTATAGAAGTAAATTACAATTTTCTATGATAAATCTAATAATATTTATAGTATAAGTAATAAATAGTATAATTATCCCCTTTCTGAGAGTTCCTGTCAATAGACAATAGAGCAAAGCCAGTGGTCAGTGAGTTTATATTGTTTAAATGTACATGTTACACGTTATGATCTACTGCGGTTTAACCTTTCCTGTTGTGGCAGGTGGGGAAACAGCAGGAAATAGAAGAGGCAGGACAAAACCCTCAGAGTCTGGCGAAGCTTGGCATTCTCCTGGATACAGACCTGCATCACGAGCCCATCTCACAGACAACATTCAGCGTAAATAGAAGGTTAGTGGCAGGTTCACAGTTTCATTTATTCAACATTTTTACCTTTTAACAAAGATAAAACGAGACTTTCAATTTAACACTAAGAATGTGCAGAAAGCCGCTGCACATGTTTCAGCATTACAGAACTATGATGAAACAAAGTCAACCCTGAACCTGGATGGCTCATGTAAGATCAGTGACCTTAGCTTGCACTGTTTCAGATACCTTCTCCAGGTGTTCACCAAGCCCATCTTCGCAGAGGACACCTTCTTCCTTGAGCTGATAGAGCGAAAAGGTGCAACAGGTTTTGGCGAGGGGAACATCAAGGCACTATGGAGGTCGGTTCAGGCATACTTGGAGAATGAGACTGGGGTCTCTCAAGAACAGGGATCCCCCAATACGAAGCAAACTGCTAAGTGTTAGCAACTCCAAACATTTTACCTGACTTTATTATGTATTTTATATATCATTGTTAGAGCACTTAGTTATGAAAATGTAACGTAACAAATGAGAAATATTTATGAAAAGGTTTTTTTTTCTGTAGTGGATTTTCTGGTTAAGTTGCACACATTACATGTTGAGCAGGTAAGAAAATTACAGATTATATGTTGTATTAATATACATCTTAGAACATACCTGACTAAAGGAAAGATACAAATGTTCGCTGTGAATAAAGTGGTACAAATAAATATTACAAAAAAAACACAGTTGGTGTAGCAGTTAAACAACATGTTTACAGTGTACAAGTGTCCAGAACAACAGTTCCTCAATAAAGCAATCAATGAATGTGGTCAAAATAATGTGTCTGTGTTTTAGAATATGTATGGGTCAAAGTTCAGGTAAACAAAACCAATGGGATTTGATACTTTGCTTTAGTATTTCAGTTGTGCTACTGGTTCTCTACATTTTAGGAGTGTTTGTAAAACAGAATGTTGTGATACTTATATTTAGTTAAAAAGTAAAAAATCTTCTATGCAGGACCTGTAATGATTCATCTGACATGTGGGATTCCTACTTTACTTAACTGAAACACATACTTCTTCTATTACGGTAAATGTTAAAATACAAAAATGAGGAACATCGAATACTTTATCATTAACTCAGGCATAGACATAGACATTGTTTAATTTGAAAAAGACCCACTCACACAGTCATTCATTAACCATTGCTGGAAGAACAGCTGCACCTCAGATACTGCGGTGGTTTTGCTTTGGCAAAATTATTACTTAAGAGCTTGGTTGAGATAGGATCTCCAGGCCCTCAGAGATGTGCCAGTTCAATTAACTAGGCTATAAACATTACAGTGAGGATTAGTGGGATAGATGAGAAGCAGTGAAATTTAGATGAAGTTTCATGAAAGCCATATGCTTCTTTTATGTCCTCCCTGTAGTTACAGTATTCCATTGAATAACATATGAGAACAATTTCAACCACAAGCTTCAGAAAAATCTATTCAAAATTCCATGTACTTCTGCATTTTGACAAGTGGTGTCAGTGTGTTTCTTTTACTTAACTGTCACCCCGCCTGATCTAAACGTTTAGAGCTGAACTTTTTTAAGAGGTAGGGTCTTTCATACATATATATATATATATCAATTATAGGAGCGACCATACATGCAGAAGAGGTATGCACTTCATTCAACGTCAAACGAAGTAGTAGTATGAACAGTATGAAGCGTTTTAACCGCATTTGTTTGAAAGTATGAAAACAAATTAAATCTTATATAATTCTAAGTTTGGGGGGGTAGAGAGGATTAACTGTTCATTAAAGTTGAGAACGGATGGCTCCTGTAACAGGAGTGCTCTGGCCATCTGTCTGCAGTCAGTGTGAAACACAGATGGTATACAGCAGTCTTCATGGGGTCTCGGTACTGGGAGTTGGAAGCTCACTTCCTATTTACTGTTAACCACATGCTAGCTACAGTTACATCAAATAGGAGACACAATTCAAAATCACTAAATCCAAGCATATTATTTATCAAACATATAGAAGTCTATACATCTTGTGGTCTTTTTCTTCTACTATAATTGGCAAATACTGCCCCCTATGGTTTTGGTAGTCACAACACACACTGCTAAACTTGTTGAATGCTAGATGTCTGCCCATGTATATGTTGTTTTGTTCACTGGCTTCCTAACGAGGGATCTGTGCCTGGAAGCGCTGCAGAAATTGTTTTAAAATATTTTTAGGCTAAATCACTCACTTTTCAGAAAGAAATTTGGGTCTTGGTTTTCATGTCATATTTAGATGAAAATGTAAAAAAAAGTGGTTTAACACAAAAGACAGACAGTCAGAGAGGACAATTTGACAGTCTAGGGGAGATTAGTGGCTCACAACAGATGTTACTGCTTGATTAACAATAGTGTCTGCGAGGAGTGGTCCTCAGCTCCCCACCCTTCTGAGGCCCAGTGTGTTAACTTCATCCCCCACAATACAAATGAGCTTACTGTACATGATGTGATGTGATGGAATAATAAAATATAGTTGCCTTGTCTCTGACTTATCACTGAAATCCAGTTGTTTTTGTTTTTCGGATATTTAGTTCAATTATTGACATCGGATTATATCATTCTTGTGGTTTACATTAATAACCAAGTGTGCTGTGCTGGTAATACATGCTCCTCCTGCCAAGAAGGTGACAAGTTTCAGTTCAAGTTGAAACTATTTTAAGTGTTAATTTAACTTTCTTTTTGTTTTTATGTGCTGTTGAACTGCACTGCTTTGCTCTGAGAGGTATTTATCTCATGCATAATAACTGCTCAGTATAAAACAATCATGTCTTTCCAGCTGAACCACTCTGTGGGTGACTGTTGTGAGCTTCAGGAGAAGATGTATTGCAAGACTGTTGTGTTAGATTTAGCCTGGTCTACCGTATCTAACAGCACGCCATTGTGCTAATATATGTATACATAAATAACCAAACTCAGAAAGTCAACAGCCATTTTGCATGTTCGTTATGACAAAGCCACAATTCACACCTTGTACCAGGATAGTTGCGTATAATAGTTTATTTTGGACTAACTCTTATTGGAATTAATGTTGTAAAAGGGAAAATATATATACACGCACAAAACACACATGTGCACACTCAGCCCAGCTCACACAGTTTCTATGTGATCGTTTTACACCGCTGCATATTATAAAGGAATCTCGTCTTTAAGCGGAGCTAAAAAACTGAGATTACTTTTTATTATTGCAGGATGGATGACACCACTCGCCACAGAAGCGGGGGGGTGCTGTGTGACATGAGAGGTCGTGCGGGGATAAATACTTCACTTTCCCACACTTGAAACATTATACAAAAGTGGCACAAGCGTCTAGTAAGAGTCGAGTAATGCAAGTAAAGCGCGTCAAAGTTGAATGTGCAGACGTAGTCATAACTTAGCAGAGGCGCGCGCCCCCGTGAGAAGTGCTGTGGCCTGTGTATGTTGTCACAGGCTCGTGAGCGTGCGATCTTGGCCAGTAGTGCACTGGGGCAATGTTGTAGTTTGCGGGAGCTGCGTGGAGTAGGACGTGAAGTGAACTACTCACTTCGCTTCCTGCCTGACGCCTTGTTCTGGCTTTTTTTTGCTTTAAAACAGAACTCAACATGAGCCAGCGACAGTAACAAGCTGCCCGGCGGTGTTGGACATCCACAGGGGTTCACGCGATGCTTGTAAGTGACTTTTTATTTTTTTACGACAAATAAACAAGTTTCTGTGCTGGCTACCTTGGGAACTGTAGGTATTTCAAAAAGCGTGATGCTCCCGTGTGTTAGCAGTTGGCATGAGTGGTGATTGTTGTGCTGACTGATTAAATCTGAAGTGCCCAGTAAGTTTCCTTCTTCTTCGAGGACTCGTCGCTTCAGTCAGTTAGCTTAGCAACTTTTTCCTAATGTGTGTGTTGCCTGAGCTTGATCCCTTTTGTCTTGTTTAGAAGGATCCCAGGTTTCATGTCAGCGTCATCCTCTATTCTTTTTTTAAATGTACAATTGGACAGTGTGCTTAATTTGTTTGACATCTGTGCGTGTGTATAAACTCGAGCACATTAGACGACATAGTGACCCAGTATTGCATTGATTGTGTAAAACTACCTTTGAATGAATAGAGTTTTATGTGTCTTGGAAATGCAAACACACTAATCTCAAACTGGGTTTTCACTCATGTGTGGAACACATGTAAAGGTAGGCCAGTGTTATTTGGTGTCAAATGTAAGATCTGTTTAGTGCATATATATATATATATATACACACACACACACACACACACAGTGTATATGTACATATATGATACTGTATTATTTGTCGGCCTTGTCAATTGGATCTCTATCAGACTGTCTGGTTACAGTTTGTGGCGTTGCAGTGGCATGTTGCTGCCTTATCTTTATTTAGTCAACCTTCCCCTCAGGTATTAAGACAGGGCTTGCAGACGCACACGCCAACTGATTCTGAAAGTTAACTGCTCTGTAGGATCATAAATGCAAGAGCTTATTAAAGCTGAACTTCCCATCGCCGTGATTATGACTGTTGAAGTTCATAGGTGGCTTGAACAGTCTTAAATTACCCGTTAAATAGAGAAAACGCGTCTTTCTGTCTAACTACAGTTGTATGATTTTACCTTCCGAGCATCTACATTTCATATATCATCATCAGTAGCTTGTGGCTTTCTGTTTGCTCTGCAGCCTGCGTGTAACATTCTGTGAGCTCCCGTCACACCAATTTCTTTGCCAAACTCATTTCCCTTTCATGAGGGATTTTGGAAAAGGGGTTTAAGGGGCTGTTTGTGCTGGTTACTTGGACAAGCTCAGTTTTCAGTCTCTTTTCTTGTGAAACTGAGGAGCGTCCACCTGGAGGGTTGACGAGTTCATCTGGAGAAAAAAAAAGTGAAGCAAAACAAAACAACTGTTGAACAGTTTTAGCTCGAGTACAAAAGAAATAGATGACTCCTCTTTCCTTGTTCATATCACTAATAACAATTACACACAGACTCTCAAAGGTCCTGTTTACTACTGTTATGACATTTCTGACATTACTGACTCTTATCCAGAAAAAAAAATGTTCCTGGTTTTGTCAACGGAAATGTTGTGTGTGTGTGTGTGTGTGTGTGTGGGGGGGGGGTTTCCCTTCCATTCCTAAATTTGATTAGAAGTTAATGGTCTCTGTTCACTGACTTATTTGTGTCCTTTAACGTTGTTCTGCTGTAGTGGTTGAAGGATATTGTGTGTTCGGCCCTATGTAATTGAACGTGGACAGCACTGCTCTCCGACTTGGACAGGTTTTTTGGGGTTTTTTTTTTTGGAAAGTCTCGATTACAGAGCTCAACAAAGCTATTGTTCTGGACAAATGTATACAGTGCAAGTGATTATGTATGAGATAATTAAACAGCAGGCCTGCTTTAAAACGTAGGCCTCCTTGGCTGCCATGCATAGCCATGCTGAGCCTTTGTGTTTATGGTAAGTGGGCAGCTGCATGCTTGTGAGACCTTGGCTGTACCCCAGGCCCTCAACTGAGCCTGATAACTACTATTGAAGCCCCCCAGCCATGCTCATTTTTGACTATTCACTCCCAGCTTTATATGTAGAGTGTGCCTCCTGTTTGACATCGCCTAATTTCTGAGAACACGCAGACAGCTGTGGACTAGCCTGCACCCTACAATGAGTTTCATAAATTTCCTTTAAGTTATTCAGCCATAGATAAACGTGGTGGCACCTGCCCTTTGTAGTACCTAATTAACCACGCCAACACAGAAAGTTGGACGTGCAGTCTTACAGAAACAGCATTTTGTCATTCAATTATCCGGTTTTCATTTTCAGTGCACGTTTGTCTGGCTTTTATACGATCTGTCCACACAACCACCATTATGACATGATAAAGTGCTCAAGTCCAAATATGGGCAGCTCAAAGGAGGCAACCAGAGCCAAATGCTTTTTAAGAACATGCACATTTTCTCCCAGGGAATCTTTTTTATTGTGTGGAACGGAGCAGCTAAACTTTTATCCAACCCTCCTTTCACGAGTGGCATGGCCACGAAGAGCAGCACAAATCCCTCAGTTGGGTTTCAAATCAGGCCGTCTCAGGTGCACGGCAGATGCTCGGATTACAGAGGCAACCACAATGCTGGGACTGTTGAGAGCAGGACACAGATCTGACTGCCATGAATGCAGGAATGTCAAAGGAGGCTGGCTTTTATGCAACGTTTTGTTCAGTTCAGTTTAACACTTTGGTGAAACATTTAGAAGCATGTGTGATAACGATAGAATATATTTTTATAGCCTTAGGTTTAATTAGCATATTGTGTTTTTTAGCAGAGAAGACGCAACAGTTGTAGCAAACAGTGTTGTTTTCCACCAGCTGTCCAAGCGCTATGCAATGGATTAGTATTAGCTCTAATTGTCAGTCAGACACAAAGCTGCCCAATCCTTATGTAATGTTGGCCTAACCCATGGGATTACAGTCTGAGCAATGTATGGAACGGCTCTAACTGGGAAACTGAGCTTTCAGATGCTTACTGTAATGGATAAGCTCGCAGCCTTTTTGGACGTGACCATGATTTGAGAATCTTAGACAAAAAGTACAGTACAGCACCACTTTGTCTGATGCATGTATAAAAAATACAGCAAGATCTGTTCAGGCTTTTGAAAACTAAGTCTAAAACAGGCCTCCGCTTTGCTGTTGACCCAGTCGACTCTGTGGTTTCCTCTCTCGTCCTATCTAGTGCTCATTTTTGTCGTAAGATAACTCGCTGTTTCTGACAGCCCAAAGTAGCGATGGTTAAGATGCTTTTTGTGACCACAAAGGAAGTGTGGAGACCCGTCAGCTTGTCCAAGGCGGCGTTGTTGTCGCTTAGGAAGACCGCTGTCGGTGTAGACTGTGTTGCAGTCACCCAGCAGCCTGTTGCATGTGATGCATGAGTACCGTCTGGGGAAAACGTTCTTTCCCTTCTCAGAAATTAGATTTCTTGCTTGTCACAGGGGCTGCTGCTACAACCCAGATAAAGGGCTATCGGGCTGCAGAAATGTAGAGTCTCCCACTGATTCTAGATAATGGCAGCATCGTTACAGAGGTGAGTCAGGTTTGTGATGTCAGAAGGGGAGTGGCAACGTCTCGGGAGGAATTTCTAGACCGTCATTGACAGATTATAGCTTCGTCTACATCTTTGAACACAGCAGTGAGTGCAGTACTAAGTGAGTACAATGGGTGCGTCCATTAGGCATTGGAAATAACACCTTATTATGCCTTTTGCATTATGTTAACAGGTTTGTCTGGACAAGAAGTAACTGGACTGCCCTTTGCCAGCACTTCTAAACATGTTTTTTATTCACAAACTGTCACGTTTGAATGATTTTTCAAAGGCTTTGGGGCAAGGCTAGGCTTTTATAATTGTGTGTTCAACTTATGTCATGGAGGAATGTTTATAATTATGTTATAAACCTCGCCCATTTAAAGCACTCAGCTCAGATTTATGGGGATAAAAACGTAATGCCTAAGCACAAAAAAAAGATAAATTGCTGCAGTTCTCCGTAGCTAAAACTAATGCAAGTTGGTAATAGTGTGAAGTCAAAAATGTTAGGCTACAGTTAGACTTAAGACAAGGAAAGAAAACATTGTTTGTGTCCTTTTAGTTTGGGTAAACAATAAGCTATGGAGCTCATCTTTACCAATCTGGTTTCTTCACACGAGGTTTTTCCTTTTTGTGTCAATGCCATCTGCATCCATAACCAAGCCATCGAAGGGTAATATAAAAACAGAGGTTTCGTCTATGCCAGCATGTCCCTAGTTATCTCTATCTCTGATCTGTGTGGTTAATGGTCACGCACAGAATAAGCTGTCCTGACCTAGTACACCTTTAGGCTTTGATCTGTTCTTTTCTATTCATGGAGGCCACAAGTTAAAGCTGCCAGTTCTCCTTGAACCATGTTGATCTCCGTGTAAAACTCGTTTGTGTATATATATATTTGGGTTGTCTTCCTGCTAGTAATAGAAATCATATGCTGAATGCAGACCCCACTTCCACCATGTCAGCTCCCTCAGGGTTTTATGATGCTGTTCTCTCTCTCTTGCTCTCCCTGCACACACACCCGACCCTAGCATCTCTTATGTCGCCTCTTTTGTTTTTTATCTCCTTTTTTTTCCACAGACTACTTTTTGGTTTCACACCCACTTTCTCTTTTTGTTTCTCTTTTTTTTGCTTGCAGTTGCCCTGTCATTCAGACAGTCACTCTCTGACCTTGCAGGTATCATACAGCTGTCTTGTATCCACTGCACTTTGTCTCTGTCCCCTACGTGATGTAGCGTCTAGTGGAAATGAACCTAGGACAGTAAAAAAAAAATCACGTCTGTGAATATATAGATTTACATCTGTGGCTAATCAGCTGTTTTACTGTAACCATGGTGCAGCACTAATGCGAAAAGAGTTTTGATAACCGCAAGGTCAGCTATTCCCAGCCAGCCCCTGAGGATTCAATTACACAACTTTGACTTTGCTCTATTCCTCTCCATGTGCTCCAGTGTGGAACACTTTGAGGAAACTTGCTCTATCAGATGACTGATAATCCTTCGCATGGACAAGCAAGGAGAAAAGATATGAGTATAGGCTATAGAGTTCCAAATTTGGTGAGCTGCTGGAGAGACCACGTGGAAGTGAAAATGCAGTATCATTTTGATTTATAGACTGCCTCATGGCGACACAGGTGATTCCTTCATTTCAGTATAAAAGGCAGTTTTATTATCCCCTCCGCTTTTACTTTTAGTTGTTTGATAGGTTGCTCGTGTGGAGGGTGATTGTAGTGTCTTGTAGGTAGGTTTCAAAGATGCAAGAGCTTAGTTACACAGAAGCTCCTGTGAATTCTGAATGTGAAAATAATGACACGTGGATCAATTCTAATGTGAAACTTGCCAAATATGAACATGTTTACATTATTGTTGGGAATATGCTGGCATGCTGACATTAGCATTTAGCTCAGATCATTGCTGTGCCAATATACAACCTTACAGAGAGCATTAGTTGTATTGTTGTGTGTCTCAGGGCCTCCACCCAGGGGATCGGTTCTCCTGCTCGATCCACCGGGATTGTTCGCTGCTTATATGGTCGGCAGAATGTCAGAAATGTACTGAATTCTAATCCTGTGCTCATCTCTGTGTGTCCGCTCAGGATCGGGCCGAGGAGTGAAGCGCATTCCAGAAGGCGTTGACGGCTGATGTCTTGAGCTTATGAGAAACCAGCTTGTTCACACCATGCCCGTCAAGATGGCCTCCACCTTTTCTTACACTTACTGGAACGCCTCGGGACAAGCATGTGTATTGCCATGGTGATCATTTACAAGAAAACACTGGAAAAGAAAGGTGCTGATGATGTAACATCCAAAAGTACAGACTGGGACTCGGTGAGAGGTTATTTTCTACTTGTGTAAACATAATTTTTTTTCCTCTGTGAAATATGTCACTTTATGTTTGTGTGTTGCTTTGCCAACCGACTTCAGCTGTCAAGCAGGAAGACGGCGAGGTGTTGCTTAAAAACAGGAGATTGTTGCAAGCCATTCATTACTTCACGGCAGTTTTATGGCTCTATACTGTATTTTCCTATTTTGTCAACGTTAATCGGGGCTTAAATGTGACATAGCTTCCCGTGAGTCAGATGTGTTGGAGAAGTGTTGCCTTAATCTCAGGAAGTGGAGTCAACAGAATTATTTGAATGTGAAGACTGGGGATAAAGGATGTTTTTGTTACTGGTAATTGCATCATAATAGCTGCTAACTATTATCACCGGGGCGTATGTTATCTAGTTTTGAATACTACTGTTCTATTTACTTCACTCAAAATGACAATAGCGTATTTTTGTGCCACTGGCCAAACAGCCTTGACTCATTTTTCTTGTCAGCATCCGTCCAATAAGAACCTTCTTTCTGCCGACACAGAGTGGGAAAATTCCCCCATTAATGTGAACCGCGTTTGCCCTCTCAGCCACGTGAAGTGAAGTCATCGTGAGTGTCAATCAGAGGCATTTATGGTGGAGCTCCCTCTCTCTGCATTTAGTCTCTTAGCAGCAAAACAGCAACTTACGGCAACATACGCTATAGGGGCAAATAGTAAAACTTTGATTTGGTTGTGAAAACTATTCCTTTGAGTGTCTGTTTTCTGGCAATCTGACGGTAAAACTGTCTCTCTACAGTTCCACGCACAGACCATGAGCCAGGGGACTGCACTTTTCTCTTGTGGACTCATGGGTAAGAATCTTCTTTTTTTTTTTTTACACAATGGCACCTGAAAGAGTGATATGGGTTGTTTTGTAGTAAAAGTAGTTGTAATTTAGTACGAGTAGGTAATTAAGTAATTTTTGGGGGATATTTAGTTCACTAGTTGTTACTAAATGAAACAAATATTTGCTCTAGATACCTGTCAACGAGACACTCGTCACATTTATTAACTGTTCATATTAAATTATTTTCTAGTCATAGATTTAAAATAGTCTTCCCGAAAATGTCGAGTGACAGCGGCAGCTTGGAGCGTCTGTCATATTGTAACATTTCATAGAAATTATTGGCAGAACAGTCACAGCTGAATGTGGTCAGTGGTCACACATCATTATGTGAAACATGTCGGACAGGTGTTGCTGTCAAAGCGTCTATGAATTAATGTGTTAGCAGCCCATCATCAGCCAAGGATCTCCTAGCAGCCCAGCGCGCTTCACCCTGTGCACATGTTGTTGCGAAGTGAACAAATAGTTGGTGACTACGCCATTTACAAACTAGTGTTTGAATCGCAGCATTCAAAAGGTTCTGTCCTCGCTGTATTCGAGTGTGTGAGATTGGCAAAGTCAGAGAACACCAGTGGGTGTTGTTACCATACACAGCCCTTTGTTCCTCATCCCGCCGCTTTTTGGGAGATTTTATCTCCAGTGAGGACCTCTTGCATATCGGGAGAGGGCAGTGATCTCAGCACTCAGTAACTGACTCAGAGTTGACTGACCACTTCTGTTGGCTGACACATTCAGCAATGACAGGTGCTTTTCTGACGCGGTAGCTTGTGAGTTGGCACAGAGAAGCGTGGTCAGAGCAGCTGGTCTGAAACAGAACCACTGTATATCCCGACAACAAATATGACGATAACCTTTAGTCAGAGTGTTTATGATGGGTTATTCATATTTTATCAAGCTTCACTCCAGCAGAGATGGGAGGTGATATCAGGTCAGCTAGACACCGACCTCCGATCCCTTTCAGGCTGTGACGCTAAGGCAGAGGCTGCAGGGCAGCATTTAATTTTAGTGCCAGTTACACAGAGTTGTGACTAGTGTCAATACAAAGTACACAAGCTGGGAGAAACATGCTGACCTTAACTGGAGCAGTGCTCTGGATGTTATCCATGTTTAGGTTTCAAAACCTAACTTCTTCTTATCAAAGGACCTTGGAACTCAAAGTTGTTTTTACTCTGCAAAGTGCTTGTCAGAGATTCACGCCGAACATGATTTTCATATTGTGTTTTGTTTTTCTAGAGTTTGTGTTTGCACATCCTGCAAGGTGATTTTTATGTTTTATCCTAGAATAAAATTGACATAAAGTCAGAAAAAGTAGTTTACAGTGGTGATGGCATTGCTGATGAAGGATAAGTACAAATAGAACAAACACCAAATAAGACATGGTGCCTCTGGTGAACCATCAAAAAAGCAGAGTGTAGTTTTTCTATATTTTAGATTAAGATTTAAATTTTTAAAGGTTTATAATTAAAAATGAATCTGGGCCTTTGTTGCAGAGACAAGCCGGTGGTGTGAGGTGGGTCACCGCTGTGCCATTCGACAAAGGCCAGTTGGGACGAGCCTAGAGAGTCTGTGGGACGTCCTGCCTGAAGTACACACGAGTTCATCCCATTGGGACTGGGATGTTGGCTCCACTTCGAGCACAATCACCGGCTTATTGCAGGACCTTAGCTTGACTGAGGCTGCATCCTCTCACTCCAAGGCGCCCCCCAGCAAGAGGCAGTGCCGGTCCCTGTCTTGCTCAGACGAGCTCGGTGGATGCCGCTCTAGCTGGCGCCCCCATGGCTCTCGTGTGTGGACAGCTGTGGAGAAGAGGAGGTGCCACAGTGGAGGTAGCGTACAGCGCAGTGGCGTTGGGAACGCGCAGCTCGGCTTCCCGGCCATGCAGCGTAGCTCCAGCTTCAGCCTACCCGCCCGCTCCAACACCTTGGAGCTGCCCTGCTTCGCCCATCGCCCTCCCGGCCCCTCAGCTTTCACTGGTCTGACACCTTCCTCCTCTATGCCTCTGTCCTCCGAGCCATCACTGCAGCCCCTCTACTTCTCACATGAACAGATATGCCTCGCAGAGCTTAGTGAACCCTCTCCACCCAGCTCGCCGGACTCCACCCCGGAGCTAGAGCGACGTAGTGGAGAGGGGGGTCTTGCGCGTAGCCGTTCGCAGCCGTGCGTTCTCAACGACAAGAAGATTGGTGTGAAGCGCAGAAGACCAGCTGACTCAAAACAGAGACCTTCACTGGACCTGGCAAAGATGACCCAGGTTGGTATTTAAACATATCACTTACTAAAACAGAACACAGAGCAAGAAACTAAAGATACTTCCTTAATAATTCTGTGGTTGTTGGGGCAGCTGGCACCTTCTGTGTTGGATCAACAGATACTTCCATTTAAGGTCCCACCGTTGTGTTTCTACAGGCATTGATTAAATGAAGGTGGTTGTGTATTCATGTTCTGGGTCACAGTCTAATATATGGGTCTGTATTTTTACCTGCAAAGCGCAATGAAAAGCACGGCCTTCTTAATGTGTATAATGTACAAATATTATTTGATCAAGGAATTAAGAACCCTGGGCTGGTCAGATGAATTTATGTTCGTAAAAGAATTCAGCTTTGTCTTTAAGACTGTCACACGACAAGCACACTCCAAACAGGGGCAAGAGAGTAAGGAGTATTTATGCATAGAAACGTCAGGGCGCTGAGATTGTTAGGGTTGTATTTTTCCTGCTGCTCGTGTACTTTGTTCCTCCTTTAAGTAGGCACTGCTGTGACAAGTTCATATTGGGTAGAGGAGACCTCTTTTAAACGCCTCTGGTTTTAGGAAGTAACTGGAAATGTGATGAATGCATATAGCTTACGAGTTTCCTGAAAACTCAGTGGAAGAGATGTTCATTTACGATGATGGATTCAACTTCCTTGACACTCGATTGAGGGCTTTATCGCATCACCCTATCGGCATTCAAAGTCACCTTACTATTCAAAGATTGGTCACCGTGCTGAGTGTGTCTCTGAAGTGTCCTCTCATCAACACAGTGGTGTAGCTTACCCAGAGAGAAATTGCTACCCCGCGGGTGGCTCACTGTGGCTCTGTGAATGTCAGGAAGTAGAGCAGCTGTGGAAGAGGTTATAGATCGTGGCAAAGGAGAGATGCGTGTTGGGTAAAGAGCTATTGATTTCTGTAAATTCAGCTCAGTGGGTGGATCACTGCCACATCTAGGCCTCATGAGCTATTGATCACCTTTTATTCACCGAAAGTCAAGGTCAGCATGGATGAGGAGACTTTCTGCTCTCCTCTTTTTCATTTAGAGCGGGGGGTGGGGGGGTTGATAGAAAGAGGTAAACTGGACACCAGTGCCACTTACTCATGACCCTTGTCCTCTCCAGAACGCCTCTATAATCAAAACTGCACATGGTCTTATCAATTTTGTCTCAAGATCTGGAGGACGGCAATGGGACACTGGCCTAGTGCTCACAAATGGAGCCAGTTAACCAGAGCCAAGAAAAACCACAGGGAGCCTTTGATCTACCGCTACCTGGTCGCTTCTTCTCGGTCAGAGACATGGATCATAACTTTACGTTTATATAACGTTTGATATACCTGCTAAACACTCAAACACACAATCACCACGACTACTCTTTGCTCTTGTACTGGTAGCACAGAGATTGCCAGTCCAACTCTTCAGGCAAATAACTCTTGACTCTTTTCTGAGATATTCTTCTGAGAGATTTACTGAACTATATACAAGTATGGATTAATCTTTTAATTAGGCGCAGCCTTACTTTGTACTCTTGGCTCCCCAACAGTCCCATACTTGTTAAGTATTACATAAGCACGCAAGTGACAGATGGGTTTCACAGAGGCCCTATTCTACTGTGTCCTTCTAGCCTGACACCGTAGTGGTCAGGCGTGACGCAGCTGTCCGGCTTTCTCCACATTAACTGTACAGATTGGATAAGCCTCTGTTCTAAAGGTTTCTACTCCAGTGTGCACAGCTGTCATAGGACTTGTAGATTTACCTAAGGAAGTTTCAAGGTTTCCCAGATGTATGCGTTCATTGTCCAGCGGCAGTGAAAGGCCAGCGGAGTCAAAATGCCGACGTGAGCGATGTCTGTCCTCTGGGTATCTGGCCCCTTGTTGCCTGGGTTCCTGTTCAGCCTCACAATGCACAGCCGCACTTATCCAACGACCACTTGCTATAGTGTGTACTCCAGGATAAATGTGTACACTTTGTCTGTTATGGTGAATGTTTCCCAGTGTCGAGCTGTAACCTAACTTATTCTCCCACATACTGTATGAGTACTGTTTTCATGGCTACTGGTATTTAGTGTCAAGTCATAATTAGGACATGTCATAGTCCAAAATGGAGACAAATGCCTTGTTCCACACCAAATATGCCATCACCATGGAGACCAAAGATTTGACCTATTTGTGTAAGTGTATCTTTGTGTATCCTCCTTTTTATACTCTTGACTCTTTTTTTCTTACACAGAAACTTCAGACTTTCCACAGCCTCAGCTGCCCTGGAGTCTCAGGCGAAGACAACTGTGAGCCGAGCCAGACCCCTCCAACTCTCAGGAGTACCGTGCAGTGCGACACTGGCGACTCGCCTGCAAATGAACACTGCTTGGAGGACCTTCAACCTCAGACCAAAGAGGGCGAGATCACCAGGAACATGTTGTCAGACCCTACAATTGAGGAGGTGGACTGGAACTCCACCGGCTGCAGCAGCGTGACACCAGGAATGACTATTGGCAAGGACAGTGAGCCTCTGTGGGCGGGGCTGTGTAGCATGAGGAAGGATGTCTATCAGCTTGGAGGCGAGCTTGACATTGAGCAAATTGAGAGGAACTGAGCCGGACTGCCTTCCGGCTGGGGGAAGCTAATTTAGGGGACTGAAAGTTAATCACCAGGTGGTACGGTATACAGTACTAAAAGTCTTAAGGACAAAGCAAGTTGGAAACTAATGCATCAAGCAATCCAGCATTTGTGTTTTTTCTCAAGAAGGAGGAGGAGGGGATTTTTCTGGGCTAAACACCCATTTTTGGGGAAGTTCCGTAGTCAGAAACAACTCCTACCCAGGTGGTATCTCATCTGTTTCTCATGAGAAACAAAGAAGTCAGCGAGGATGGATTCAGGTGGAGATAGTAGAACTGCTAAATATTCTTATTATTTTAATGTTGGCCCAGAGACTCGTGTCTTGAACATTTCTTTGTAACCCTGATTACCTTCATTGTACTACATTTAGAGAGAATTCACAGCGGGTTTGTATAAATTCTCTGCACTAGATAAAGTGTTTGTTCCTCTCATGTTCTGCAATAGTACGAGGTTAAATGATGGGGAGAAATGGGGACTACTTGGAGACCTACTGTCTGTTAAGCCCCTTTCGCTTGTACTGAGAAATAAGCTGCAAGGAAACGCCACCTGTAAACTATAGTGACGAGCTCAACCTTTTACACAGTAACATCAAGCTTCTCTGAGATCTATGCTCCTTTTTGTGAGAGAGAAACCTTGTGATGCTAATAGCGTTAATATTTTTTTTCTTTTTACAATTTGTAACTACAAAGTTAAAACATATTTCTGTACAAATAAACACAGTTTTAAATGTGTAAGTTGTAATTCCAGTTTTTATTCACACGTAAGTTGAAGTTGGATGCAGAGTCCAACCGAACGAAACGTGCAATGTATGACCAACCAAAAATAACTTGGTGCAAATTCTTATGAATCCTAATGCACTTTGAGATTTACAGTGTGGGAATCTTGTGTGATATGTGTTTGCTAATGGCTGAATGTGATTTACCTCATAGATTGATGTAACCCCATTGTGTGTTGCTGTCTCAGCTAGTCCAGCGACAGGGAGCCTGCTAGCCTGTGAATTACTCATAGTGATGTCTTCCAGTAGTAGACTAGACACATTATGTATTGATTGACAGCAATAAATGTAGGTCGCTGAAGCCTTTGAGAAGTCCTCGCTTCGTTAAGAGCAGGTTATGAAGTTTATTTCAACTGAAGATATTTGAAAAAAGTCATTGTATTTTTGTGAATGTTTATTTTTCTTGTAATGGATCATTTTTAAACTGCAGTGAATCAGAGGATCATTAGTAGAAATTCTTCTACTAATGGTGTTAACAGAGGACACGCATTAACAGCCAGGTCGTTGTTGGAGATGTCTTTAGTGCAACAATGCAGACTGCTCCAATTAAGTAGCGGTAAAAGACAATCACTACCCAAGTACTACTGATGAGCCTGTGTTTTGTGTGCTGAAGCAGGGAGTGAGTAGGGAGGACGCCAGGCAGCAGTGGGAAGTCCGGTTCCTTGTTCTTTTTTTTTTTGTGATGGCTGGTGAAGCGATGGAGCGGCAGTTCACCCCAGACACCTCCCTCCCTCCCTGCAATGGGAAACAAAAGGGGCCTTTTCTCTGAGGAGCACAGTGACGTGGGAGGCGGCTGCGAATCTGCGAATGTCAGGGCTGCTGCTACTGCTGTTTGTCTGCTTCCCCTCCCCAGCTCTGGTGCCTGTGCAAACCCTTTCAGGATTGGAACGTTTGCATTTTGACACACTGCTTCAGTACAGCTGCATGCTGCTGCAACACAGTTAGTTCAGACTTACAATGACTGGTAATATTCTGTGAAAGCGTAATGCGCCACTGAGAACAGAAAGTCAACTCACGAAAGACCAGATGAGTAATTTGAAGTCGGCTTGACATGCTACACTCCAGGCTCAAATACCACACAAAGTTGAACTGACGATGTGCATAGATGGACAGAGAAGTCATATTTACACTGTCACAGAGCCTTTTCCAGCCAATTATCAATAGTTTAACCCTTTTCGGTTAATGAATCAAGAAGGAAATGAGTAAACAGAGCCCTTGTAAACGTGCTGTGCGGCCGACTGGCACGCCGAGGGCCCCTGGCCTTTAATCAGTGGAGTGACAGAAGTGAAAGGAGGCTGTGTTCTGAGAGGAGATAGGAGCACAACAGGAGAGGTGCACTGTGCAAATGTTCTGCACTATAGTTGTCCACAACCCCCACCAGTACTGACGCAGCAGGGTGGTGGTCACTGGAGGTGCACAATGTTGTCTGCAGTAATGAGGAATCATAGCATATGTTTAGTTTTTAGGTACCATGTGCTGCTGTAGATGCAGATGTATAAATGGCATGCAACACATTTCTCTATGTACCTTTAATGATAAGGTTACTACAATGGTCTTTTCCCTCCACGTGTTAGCAATGAAATATTAAGTCAGCGCTCTAAAATTGCTTGTAATTATGTGAATTTCATGTCAACACTTAAATATAGGCAATATATAAAAGTGTCTTTGTCAGTACAGGAAATAAAACAAACAGCGGTGTGTGACATGAAACTGAATTCTAGTGCTAGGTCTTGCATCTGGTGAATGCCTTCACTTCAGCTAAAATGTGGTTGGGGTGAAATATAATTTAGCAGTACCACCAAGTTAAAATCCATTAGCTGAGCAAGTGTTGTCTATACTTGGAACTTTATCATGAGCCCCCAGTGAAACCAACAATCTAAAATTGCTCCTCTGTTTTTATTTGTATATGTTAAATCACTATGCTGTTATATTTGCAGGTATTGTTAGTATCTCACCCCTACAACATGATTCATGCAAGACCAAACCACAAAGTGTGTGTGAGGTATGGCTGCCTTTTTACAAATTGTCTGTGCAGCAACATTCTGCAACCACATAGAAGAGATGTGTCAAGGTTGCACAGGCCTTTCTTGGTTAAAATTGCAGTTCAGGCGATGTTCCTTCAGGAAGATATCTGTAGGATGTAAGGTGTGAGCACTCGATCTAAATCCTTTGGCTTAAGAATTAAGTGACTGGACACTGTCATAGCGAGAGCCCCGGCAGAGTCAGACATGGTTCAAACTCATGTCAGCTGTAAGCCTTCAAACCTTCTGCAGACAGTTAGTGTACACTGCATGGTGACATATGAGCACCCTTTTGCAAGGATTATACATATGCACATGCTTGGGTATGACATCATAGGGTCATGCTTTATGTCTAAGGAGCCAAGCCACTGAGGTCTTAAAGGACAGCGGAGCAGGGGTTGTGTCCCTGGAGGGGCTTGTGACGGCTGAGACCATGTCAGAGTAATACAGACTGCTCTGTGCAAGAACTGAGACACTTGTAAAGGCTGTGAGGGAGGAATGGGGTGGGGTTGAGGGCAGCCAGAAGAGGGAGGAAATTCAGGCCTTGGCACCAACCCCGACAAGTTCTGAGGTTTAGGAGCTGTACCACCGAATGATGTTGGCACAGCTGCCCACAAGGGAAGGAGAGTGATGAAATGTGGGGAAACCATGTAGCTTAGTGATTCAAAGGCCTCCACATGGACCAGTGCTCTACAGAATGATGGGAGGGGACAAATAACTGGCTGCTGTCAAAACAATCCCGTGTTTCCAACCCTGGATAACTGCTGCAGGTGTGCAGCGTTGTCTGGTCAGCTGACCCACCATTTCCTGTCGAACAGGAAAAGCTAAATGAGAAGAGATGAAGGTTCAAGGTAACACACAGCTGGAAGTTGTTAAGGTGGGTAAATGCTGGTGTGTTACAAGCGAGGCAGTGTGAGAGCCATGTAAGAGGAGCCTACCATAACATAAAAACATCAGACTAACTCAGAGTTATGCCGTCTGTGCACACATATGCAGATGTGGTTAAACGTGTTGGTATTCTTCCACTTAAACGACAAAAAGCTGAATTTTCTCTGAAACCTTTTCACGCAACTGTCGTTTGGAAGGTATCTGTGAAAACTCTCAAAGCCATTAGGTAAAGATGGGGTATAACTAAGAAATAAAATGGTCAACTGTAAAGTTCTAAGATTGAAAGAGTGATTTTTAGCTAAATCCAAACAGGCAGTTTCAAGTTTCTCTTTTCAAAACTGTACAAATAACCTCTATAACATCACTGTCGATCAGATTTTACAGCGTATTAAGTCTGTCAATACTGGCCTACGGCAATAAGCTCACACACATCTCCTGAAATTAGGTCATCTCTTTCATTTGTAAGGAAACGGTTCTCTGCTGTTTGTGGTCACACTAAAAGAATCAATGTACTCCACAAGGAATATACCAGTATAGCCTTAGCCAGCAAACGTAAGCTGTTGAGCATTTGTAACTTCTGCAAAACGGGTGGGTGACCTTGGACTAAGGGCTGCAAATGTAGCGAACAAGCAGCTAGCATGTGCGCGTTTGTGTTTAATACCTAGTGAAGAGGACGTGGCCTACATGCCTTACAATTACTGTATGTCCGTGAACTGGAAAAATAACCTAGTTAAAGCCAAGTGAATTCATTCGAGAGTAGTCAAATACATGTTTGATAGCTCCACACAAGGCCAAGAGGCCAGAGTAACATAATGGATAAAACACAGTCCAGTCGTGTGTTCGCTGTTAGAAAACTGTACATTCAGATTTATTTCCAAATCAGAATAGAAGGGTTTCATAAAACCCAAATTGCCCAATAACGTTCAAACTTGTGTTGGCTAATGGTGAAGTGAACCAGAAAGGCCTAAATGAATCACTTGGCAGTGAGCTTTTGTTCTTGCTGAATCTATGTGGTACGCTGAAACCTTGGGGGTAGCGATGGAGAATCATTTGTTTTATGCCCCACTTCCAGAGGCCTAATGATCGAGCTGGAACACAGAAACCCAATAACCCCCCCCCTTATTTTATTTAACCTCATTTTGTATAAGTCTGATGAGCGGGAATGAACAACTTAACTGTGACAGAACAATTCCCAGCAGAGGTGGATTACAGTAAAGTAAATAAAGATAGACAGCTGTAGATTAGTGAATCTTTACTCTGATGATGGGAGGTGGGCTTATTTCATAGTTGTTTATAGAAGGAGAAACATGAGCTCAGGCACCAGCGTAATTAATCACATGCGGCTGAGTTCTGCATTCATACCCTCTCAGACCAGTTCACTTCCCATTTCCAATGATTTGTTTTTGCAAAGCAAAAGCTGCTCCGGTGTGAATTCAAGTTCAAATCAGAGTCAAGGATATATTTTCCCCAGTGTCTTTGAGAAACAAATAAATGTAAGTGGCTGAGATAAATTGGCAAATTCAGAAAGACAAATGTTTTGTGTGTCAGCTGACACACTAGGAAACTTTATTTATAATAATCTACACCACACACTTAGATTACTGATTGTTCCCTACTACTTTACTAGGGTTGTGCATGTTAGGACGAAGCAACCATATTACCTATTACATTAATTTATGTTATACATGCAACACCACATTTCAACTGTCAATTACACTTTTAATTAAAAACAAACATTTGCAGTAGCTTCCCAAAGAATCTGAAAGTGTAGAATTAGGAGAGCGCCTACAGCAGCTTTTTTCCCATCTAACTGTCAGTTAGACGTAACAGCTGCTTACAGCCACATTCATGTCAAGTTGAGGCATCTTATCTATGCCAATCATACACTGACAAATGCATGCTGCTGTTTTGAAGAGCTTAAAGACTTTCACTTGCAGACCTCGGTAATGATTCTGCAAACAACATCCTAGTTTCTTTTGCACTACAGTATGTGGAGCATCAGGTGGGTGGGTGTCCCCATATGTCCCACTACGACGAGTTGTGACAGGATATACAGCATCTGGGGTGCATTTTATTGTTGTGTCTTCCCTTTAGAAACAACACTCACGCTATGTAACGATTCTACTGAGCACCAGCCTGTATCATACAGGGTAGGCAGAGAGGTTCCCGTGTCTATTGTCTTGTATTCAGAGCCCCCTCTGATTGAGGATCATGTCCACTGCCTGGGCCAGGTTGTTCACACTGCCGTCGGCTGTCACGGTTGGGTGCCTCTCATCGCTGAGCCTGAGGGAGGAGTATATGCTTAAGGACATGCAGCACAGGAAGAAACTGCCGCCACACAGGTCTTGGCGAACCAGAAGAACTAGTAATTTAAAGCTGTCAGACGCGTTAACAATACTGCATGTATGAACTGGAAAAGACCATGATGTAACGGTCAGCACATGATCAGGATTCAAAGTGAGAGAATTGTTGGATTACATTGGCCAGCCGCCACATTCCCATGAGCCTCAGCTCTTCTTAGTATAATTAGCAAATTAGCACATATCTGCACTTTCAGCATGCACTGTTTATATGGGCATGCTACTGATTTAACATACATACAGGCAATGTAGCAACATGTGAATATTGGCTTCAGATAAAAAATCGCTTACACTAGAAACACACAAATAAACACAAAAATACAAAGGTGCTCATGCAGAAAAGGTTGACATTTTTCGACTTGGGGCCTCGTGATAGAAATGGTTGTTTAATCAGCTGGTGCAGGAACATCCAACTGGCACGGCACCAGGTCGAGGCTGGCATTCAGGACCCTTTTCCAACCCATCACATCAAAACATGGAGATGGCCCCTTCATTCATCTATAGGACTGCTAAGAACTCCTGCTCATTTATGTGGTGCCTATAGACCCACCCCCCCTTAGCTGGGTCTGTGTGCTGCCTCTGTTCACCAGTCATAGGCTAAAGCTCCAGATGGGACAGCTTTGTCTGGCCCCGCGTGTGCAGAACACACCACCATTAATCCGGCCCTCTGAGAGCTTGC
Organism: Microctenopoma steveboyesi; assembly: GCA_032359275.1. NCBI lineage: Eukaryota > Metazoa > Chordata > Actinopteri > Anabantiformes > Anabantidae > Microctenopoma > Microctenopoma steveboyesi. Next base: position 10,075,283 of record JAUMHF010000011.1, on the reverse strand, counting down.
AGAGGACCAAAGCAAATATTTGTACGTCACCCAAGTGTAGCACCAGAAAGAAGCGGCCAGCGTGGTGGTGGTGTGTGAGGAGAGGTGTCAAATGTTCGAGCCACAGTGAATGTGGTGAAGCGGTGCCATGTGTTTATGCATGTCTTTCAGTCACCAGCGATTGGGTTATGTGAGCTGGTCCGCTAATGGTTCGGGTGTTATGTCTCCTGTGATCGGTTTCTCCCACACCCTTTTCTGCCGGAGGACTGATTGAGTTCACACACACGCACGCACATTCAGGCAGAAACACACGAGCCAACTACTCACATGTCTATTATGTTTCAAACAGTAAAGCCAAGAGCGTCAACCACACTGTCTCACCAAACTGATGCTACTTTAAATTTCTGCTTGCCTCGGCCTATTTAGATATGCGTGCATGCATATTAATTTTGCTGTTCTCCTTCCATTGCCATGAATAATGTAGTAATAACCAGGTCAATGTGGCCATGCAAAATTCAGCACAATGCAGGTAGTGTTACCAATGAGGTCATCTGCAGCTCACTGCATGTCCTCCAGGTCAAGCAATATCAATACACATCAAGAGAAAGGCTAAGTCCCTGAACCTGATAGACACTGCACGGCATTCATGCAGGGATGAGGTCAGCCATGAGGTAGGAGGTGAGAGGCAGCCAAGTATTTAACACAGCTGCCGCAATGTGGAAAGAGTGCACAACTCCATCACAAAGTCAGTAAATGACCACAGGCTTTGAGGTACCGATGCACAAAGAACTAGAACCGATGCGTGCTAGCATTTAGCTTAGCTATGTTGATAATGTGCAAATGTGTGTAATAATTTATTTATTTTTGTAGTCGTTGGACATTTCTGTACCGTTATTGGATAGTAGCAGCGCAGAGGAGACAGGGAACTTGAGGCAAGAGAGTGGGGAGTCACATGCAGCAAAGGTCCTAAACTGGACTCAAACCCATCAGGTCCTGCAGTTATGTGCCATGTGTCTTCACTAATTAGCAACCACAACTACAAATTCTTGATGCCACTACAACATTGCTGACCAATGTATAACAGTCTGTGTGAGAAGTTCCATTACCAGATTGGTGGAGAAGATGCCATCTCTGACACCCAGATATTGCTCTGCTTTTTACATTTGTCTTCTCGTTGGGCCATTAATAATTCCTTTCTTCCTTCCAGTACTTTTGAAGTTTTATAGTGACCAGCAAAACATGACATTATCCATTAATGACAACCATTGCTATAGAGTTTGTCTTTAGTGTCATTTTTACAATGAAAAGTTTTGTTCACGACTTATTGCTTGGGGACACACATATCTCATAGCCAAAACATCTGGGAATGGGTTGTACCCAACTATTTCAGAAAAGTAGAATATATCAGGCAAAACAAAAGTAACAGTGGGATTGCTGCATTATTTTTATTGCTTAGAAATATGACATATTCTGTAAATATTTCAAGTGAGTAAAGTTTATATATAATGTAGTTTGACTGTAAGGTTGAGGTTTTCAATGTGAAAATAAAATCTTCTCCTCTAAACAATAATCACTATTCTATGTATTTTAAACACAGGTAAATGCATTTTATTAACTAATCCCTCCTACAGCTTTCACATGGCAGAAGATTGGACAGTTGTGCAGGCACATGAGTATCATATATACTACTCAGGCAATAGAAGATTATAGTGACTTTAGAGTGTCGTATGGAGAGAAACTGTAAAATATGATACCGAGATGCATTTTTATCCAGACATTCCAGGCCTGCATGGAATGAAAGTGGATACGAACGACTCGTACTTATGAGTGCATTTATGTGTGAAAGTCAGCTGTGCGTCAAACATAGCGAGAGATGAGCTATGATACAGAAACTAAAAAAGGCAGGGTTGTTTCACATTAGATTAGAATATAAGGGCAGATTTTCTCTGATATATTCGGTTCACTGACAAGGTAGCTAAGGACAAGGTGGCACAAGGTCTGATTTTAAGAACACGTGTTTAAGAACACGCGCACAGGGGAACGTAAAGCCGCATAGTGTATATGCGTATAGAAATACTCAATATGTTGTGTTCATGTGCGTTAATTAAAGCAAATGTATTTTATGTATAGGAGGAATAACACAGAGATTAAAAATGGATGGTAACCATGCTTTGCCCGAGATAAAAACAAGCTATAATGTCCTTAGTATTTTAATAATGTGTGTTGTCACCTGGCTTTAAGTTTCTGAGAGCTACAACAGGAAAAGTGTCAGGCTGCCCTTTATTGTGTAGAAGTGTGTTTTTCATACCAGGCTAGTGAAGTGTCCAGTCAAAACACGGCCTTTTCTCACACTGCAGCAGACCATATAACCTGAAGAAGAGCGTGGCCTGATCATAACTATAGCCTGTATGCACAGTCGAGTCCAATGGGTGAAATAAGATACTAAGAAAAGGCAAAGCTTTCTCTTCTCTAGATGGGAGACGGTGTGCGTAACTGTTTTCTGCTCTGTGACATGGGGAAAAGGCAGAGGCAGGGATCTCAGCCTTGAGGGTGAGAATGTGATCACTTGCTCTTTTGTAAATAAAAGTAATTATAGAGATTGATGGTGTATCAGGATCCTCGGAAAGAGCGAAGGAGAAACATGAAGATGTTCCAGCCTAGTTTTATAATACTGGAATTTAGCTTCAGTTTCCTTTCTTTTCTCGAATACCATATAATTACAGAGCTACGGCAACACAGAGATAACACCCTCATAATAATACAGCTGCAGCGTCTTATGAAAAAGTCTAGCTGAACTGGGGAAACCACCATGTTATGTGAATGCTATGGCAACAGAAATGACAGATGCTACGTTGGAAGCTTTCACATACACTGCTGAGTTTGTGGCCATGCAGCAACGGTTATCACTTTACTGTACAAAGGCTGCATAATGTTGAGTCATGATCAGCAAACAGCTGCGGTATGGCTTTCACACTCTACACAGACAACGGTTCTTTCCAATATAGCAGGACACAAAGGGGATTCCCTAGTTATACCATTCAAAGCCACTAGATGTTTTCCATCCTGTAGCTGTCGGAAAGCCTCCTGTGAGTACGAGTAATGTTTGTGTGTGTGTGTGAGTTCATAGTTTACAGCAATAGTATTACCTACCATCTATGAAATGGGTCTTTATATACATTTCAAGCTCACCATTTTGGTGCATAACAGTGAAACCACTCAAACTATCAAGTGCTTTTCTACAGAGATAGAGAGAACCTCCTGAACTGTCAAAACCACCCACTGGAAACTTTCTGTTCTTCCCAGCCACAAGCACATCTGAGATTAATCGCATGGAGTGTAAACCACAAGCCTTTACTTTCTGTCTGATTAAAGCAACTATACCTAGATCTCAAAAACATGCCTGCTGTACAGAATACAATACTTCCTTGTACTTCGTGGCAGAAACTGGATTTAAACAATGTATTTGTGGCTTTTATCTAACTATTACTATACTTTTTACACAGTTGCTCCAGCTAACAGTCACTTTAGTAAGCATTACTTTTATCAACACATTTCAGGGGTAGACGTATACGAATTGTATTAAAATTTCTTCTGCATTCAGTATATTAAAATATAGTTAAAGCCTAAATAATGGAATGAGAAAGGTTTTCTTTTATAGGAATTTGTATATGAAAACGCTTATAAAGTGGTCAATGCCTCAGTTTTGTCAGACTTATTGAATTAAAGCTGAAAGTCTTAACTTCGCTCACATTTAGAGTATTTCATTTCAAATGTGGTGGTATACAGAGGACAAATTCTAAAAAGCTTATCTATGTTACACTATTTATGGACCTAACTGTTTGCCTCTGCTTCTACCTGAAAACCATGTGAACATGTGAATACCTGAAAAGTTGAACTGAAAAACTCCTGAGGTCATCTAGAGGAATTTCTCCATTCAACACACACTCGCTTTACAGATGTTATACTGACTAACTGTGGGCATCTAAGTGGGTATTGTAAATTTGCTAAAGACAAGAATCAGAGTTTTTGTAATCCCATTTAACTGTTTATCTCCTTCACAAATAAATGTGTACATATTTTTTCCCATGTACCCTGCAGAAGTAGCCAATGGCTATGCTGACTAACTGATGAAAACTGATCTGTAAAAACTGCTTTACCTTGCAACAATAATGAGAAAAAAGAGTAAATAATTTGGGTTTCAGTATACAGTATTATTAGGAATCTAATAAAAGAATGCTTGGCTGTCATACAAACATCCCACAGTGTTGTAAGCACTGCTGCTGGGTTTGTGTTAAGATACATTTTTTTCAATATCCTAAGGTAATATTTCAAGTCATCACTCAGCTCCAAAACTATTTCACCTGATAAGAGTAGTTCTTTCGCAGCAGCTCTGTGTGGCCTGTGCTCAATATGCAGAGCTTTATGTGACCCAGATCTAACCACAGTCAGTTCATCAGCGTGTTATTATTAGCCGCGTTACTGATGATATGCGGAGTTTGTGTGTAAACACTCTATAAGAGTGTTTATGTTAGCAGAAAGGAACTGCTGAGTCACCTGCTCCTGATACAGAAAATGCAAACACTTGTGCAACCACACACACACACACACGCACACGCACACGCACACACACACGCACACGCACACACACACACACACAAAACCATTAGGAGAAAAAGTGGCTCCAGAAGAAGCCAGGCAGAGACCCAAGTCCCTCCAGCCAAGCAGCCTGTCTATTGGTAATTGCAAGAGGGATTGGATGCCCATTGAAAGAGCTAAAGCCCTGTGTTCATGTATTTAAGAGGCAGTGCTATGTTTCAGCCTGCCATCTGTGGGTTTTAGCTCTCTGATTCTCTTCCACTCCCACTCCTTTTCTTTCTTTATCCTCCTCTCTCATGTGTGGAAAACTACCGTTGAGGGACTGTGTGGCCGAGGCTTGCCAGCCTCTTTGTCTCGCTGTGGGAGTTTAGTCTCGCGGTAAAAAAAAGCTCAGGTTAATTATTAATATCTCATTGACTTATATCGCACAGCAGGCTTTAGAAGAGCCTGCAGGCAGGGGAAACTGTCACCCCGGGGTGGTGAGGGATGGCAAGCCAGGCTCCGGCACCCAGTGGAGTCTTATCAGACTCTGTGCTCAATCTGTGGTAAAGATGTTCTATTACTGTGTATTTTCAAGGAGCTTCTGATTATCGTGACCTAAGATGATCTCTGATCTGTGACAATGGGCAGGGCATAAGTTAACAGTGTACTTCACTAGAGAAAATCCACTCTAAGGAGAAATGGCCAAGTATTGTCGGTTCTTGAGGCGTGGTTGTCTGAATGAGGAAATCATTCCCAGAATGGATTGTGTTTACATTCCCCACAAAGCTGCCCATTCAAATCCACGAGAATGGAATGAAAACATAGATTAGATTAAGTTAATTAGGGGTTCTGTATGGAGTTATGGTATAATAAATGACATATTACAGTCTATATGTTTATGGTGAAGACCTATTTAACACAATTCTATAATGTTAACACCCATACACACATATCTTTAGTCATTTGTGAAAAATATATTTGCTGCAATTCTAGCGCCTTGTAAAAAGTGCCTTGAGATGACTTTTGTCGTGACTTGGCGCTATATAAATAAACTGAATTGAATATAATTGAACGCCCCCCCTACTCTGCTCGAGTATGGGAGGATGGAGCCAGGGAAGAGATCCAATCAACAAAACCTACTGGAGCTTTAATGTGTTGTCCATTAAAAATAAGGGAATTCCAGCAGTGGAAATAGAAACCTTATGAAACACGTATTTCTCTATTTTACCACGCAAATTATCTGCCAAGGCCCTTTTGCTGACTGACAAAGGCAATGGAGAGAACTGAGAAAAGCTGGTCCGATACTACACAGCTATCACATCTGCAAGACCATGTATCAATAGTATGAACCCAGGCACCATTATCATGCATCACACTGCTTTAAAATAAACATTGTCTGTGTCTTTAGTCATGTACTACACTGAACAAAAATAGATACACAACACTTTTGTTTTTGCTCCCATTTTTCATGAGCTGAACTCGAACATCTACACACACAAAAGTCCCACGACTCAAATATTGTTCTCAAATCGGTCTACACGTGTCTCCTGCAGTCAGCGTGCCAACCGCATGCTCCCTCAAAGGTTGCGACATCTGTGGCATTGGGCTGTGTGATCAAACTGCACATTTCAGGGTGGCCTTTTATTGTGGGCAGTCTAAGGCACACCTGCAATATTCATGCTGTCTAATCAGCACGGTGACATGCCGCACCTGTGAGGTGGGATGGATTATCTCGGCGAAGGAGAAGCGCTCACGAACACACATGTAGACAGATTTGAGAACAACATTTGAGAGTCGCGGGTCTTTTGTGTATGTAGTAAAAGTTTCAGATAAAAAAATGGGAGCAAAAACAAAAGTGTTGCGTTTATATTTTTGTTCAGTGTATGTAGTGTGTAGTGTGAGAGACACAGACAGAATGTCGTCAAGTAGGTCACTGCTTAGTAAAACTATAAGACGCCAACTGGACAATCACGTTCACTTAAATGTCGATAGATGCTGCCTAATTAATTGGAAAGTCCGCTAATATTCAGCAGCATTACGCCTCATGTAATGACGACATAATGTAGCTCATTACCACTTTAACTTGCAGGTGGGAAATAAACTGTACGAGTCTTCGCTTCAAAAACTCGTCATTCTTTCAATATAACTTAAATATTACACGAACCTCTTTCAATATAACGCATCTCTCTTGCATGAAGCATGCACGGACAATGAGGTTTGGATCGTTTCTTTCTCCACTCCACTTAATCCTAAACTCACTCCATTAAACTTTGTTCCCAAAATGTTATGACTAATATGTATATTTCCTGGTATGGGCTCTATATTTCTGCTCATGAAGGCTTCTTCAAATGGTTAACTGTGTTACCTTCACCCCCCCCCTGTGGAGATCTTTGGTGATGTCACCGACTGTTGTTTTAGGGGTTTTATTTTCCACAGCTCCCACAATGCCTCTATCATCAGTTGTTGTTTTCCTTGGCTGACCTGTTCTGTGTAAGCTGCTCAGCATACTCGGGGTTTCTCTCTTTTTCAAGACATCCCATATTGTTGTATTGGCTTTGCTCAAGGTTGGTGTAATGCCTTTGATGGTTTTTCCCTCTTTTCTCAGATTTTCTCAGCTGTTTTTCTCCCCTAGACAACTCTCTGGTTTCCATGTTGATTTATCCCCTTGGAGAACAACTACAGTGTTCACAAGTAAAGTGTAAAATCAACAGTAGCTACTTAGAGTTATTCATGTGGAACAGTTAATCTAACAGTACACAGCTGGAAAATAAAGCACCTGTCACGTGTTCTAATACTTTTGCTCACTCAAATTTTGGATCTGATACAAAAGGCTATTGTTGTTTAATGTATAGATGTAAAAGCCATGAACTGAAAGCGAAAAATTCTCATATTCACCTTTGATAAAATCATCTTCAGATCAATAGCAGCGTATAGCAAAAACAAATGAATTGGCTCAGTCATTCCAGTACTAGCAGTACACTGTAGGTACTTTGTCTCTGTTGTTCTGGGCCCACCTGGGAATACCAACAAACCAAACACTGTTTACTCAATCTGGGTGTTTGCCACAGAAAAAACAAGCAGCTCACAATGCTGTTGATCTCAGCTCTCGCTTTCTTGATCTGGGGGGACCTGGACCCAAAAGGGGCTCCCTGCAGAATCTGCCTAAGTTCAAAGGTTATATTGAGCACATAGTATGATTGACTGGACGGGTGTAAAGGGTCTCTGTGGTCACACAGACGCAAACAGACCTCTTTGACACTGACAGTGATACTAGCTCTTGAGTTGACAAGTGTTTAAGTTTATAGGTTCAACGAAGAATATTGAATTGAAATAGCTTCCTTCCCACACAGAGCAAACTAATGTGCTAACAGTGGTTAACGGGGCAGAGCGTGGGACTGTTGTACTAGACACTATAAGTCTACAGAGAAACAGTTCTTAAAGGTCAAGACAGAAGTGCCAGGAAACTGCAACTCAAGCAGAGCCTGCTCTGGCACATCCTGCCCTACAAATGTGGGTCCAAAAGAAAATGAAACGTGAGGTTTCATAATTGTCTAGCTGATACATACAAACGAGGCCTTGAAATACTGCAAGTCACAAACATCTGAGACAATCACTCCCTGTCAGGCACAATCCTTAAACCCTGTACATTACTATCACCATTTCAGCTATAGGACACCGGTGCATGACTGAAAGACAAGCTACACTGAAATACAGTATGTACTTCAGAAAGCCATCCCAGGGGCAGCATCGCCTTATAAAGGAGATTAAACTGCAACTAAAGCCATGCACATAGTATACTGCTAAACTGTCAAGGTTCCGTGTCACAGATCTGCAAAAGACAAAGCCCGTGGACGAACCCAACACTGCTGTGCTGTGTTCAGTCTAATGTCTGTCTGGTGCACAAGAATGGAGATCTGATAGGTTGTTTATGTCAGAGTGGAAAAGCATCGCCTTGCTGTAGACACACACAATGCAGTGAAATGTTCACACTTTTCCATTAAGCCTTTCATTCAGTCAGCCATTTAACCTGTATAATTATTCAAGGAGGAGAGCTGTTAAGTCCTTTCTGCATAAGCCTTAGTGTACACGGAACAATACATAACATGTTGTTACCGGAAACTTCACAGAAGACGAGAAGTAACAGAAATCATATCAACTGTGAATCAATAAATTCAAAGAACGTGATAATTTAATGGCAAACTGAAATGTTAAAAAACCAATGTGAGAGCTACATCTCACTGAAAATCTGTTGGAAAGTCACTGGGCCATTTGCTCTTTTACCATTCCAGCAGCACTATTCCCTGCATTAATAATAGCTTTATTTGCATGACTCAGAAAGAGTCTATACCATTCAAAACAATGACATCGAAAAGGAATTCCGTATGGCATCAAGCCACATCCTTTTCACGCTCATTCTAGATCCGTCTCGGACCTGTTGTTTCTGATTACTCTTACTACAGTGGAAGCAGTTACAGCGATAGCTATAGGAATTTGCATACCGACCATCTGGTGAAAACTGCATGTTCCGTTTTGTGTGTTTATATGTGCACATTTTGCATGAGTATAAAAGCTTCATTGATAAGGTGTGTGTGTTAACCACTGTAGTTTATGCTGCGTATTACACAGTTCACAGCAGACACAGAAACAAAGCAGAAGTGTGTTTGCCACAGTGGTGCCACTATGGCCAACACAATGCCACCGTGAGGCACTAATGTCAAGGTATTACCACTCATAGGGGATAAAGTTGGAGAAAAATAAAGCTTCATACTTAATACAAAAGCATTTGTCCTCTGTGTAGTGGAAAATTTCAGAATTCTTTCAATTATTTTCAGTTTTCAGCCAAATGTGAACCATAACGTGCTAATAATAATCAGTGGTTGTGCTCTTTCTATTCAGCGTGCATGAACGTAGAGGGAGCAGTCTGGCATGCTGTCTTGCAAACATGCTAACATCAGCATCCCTGTTTTTCTAAATAGAGCGTGAGCTTGGCACAGCAGTGCGAGTACACAGAAATGAAAAGTAAAGAGAATCTACATGATAATCACATGGCTGCTGACCCCCCTGCAATGCCGACTTCCTTTTGCATCCCCCAGTGACGGCCGCAGACAGAAAGGGGCACGAACCAAGGAAATGTGCATACTTTGAATCATTAGGGACTATTCCTCTCTTCAGAGGTTTAATCTGGCTCAGCCTGCTTGGAAAACAGTTTCCCAACACTCACATTAGCAGTGAAGCGTTGACCACAGGGAGAGGCTTTCAGTGTAAACCATTTTGAAGACGGTTGCTGCTGTGTAAAAATGTTTGCTGTGCGATCTGTGCCAGATTCCAACTGAAACCTAGAAAGAGTTTCCTTTTACTGGCTCTCATTCAAGAACACCTTCCAATAATGTTTGAAAGGTACTGGTGTCATATGCTGACACCTTCCCCAAGCTTTCTTGTCCTCACCAAGTCATCCGGCCAAGAACCCGATCAAGTATTCGTTATAGAATTTGTATATGCAATATTTGAGAGATTTCGCAATAGAAACATCTTTACTTTCTAATAAATTACTATGCAACGATTTACCACCATTCATTTATTTTAATGGTGACTGTGAGGACAGTAAGAAAGCAGACTAACAAAACTTACAAAATAAGAAAGTTTCTGCATATGACAGATCTAAATTCAGGGCAAATGGTCCTGAGGACCGTGTGCCAAGTGTGGAGCTTTTAAAAATAAGCCGATATGCTTAGATTTGTATCTTTTTTCCTTCCACTCTTGTCACCCGGCCTGAGGTATTTGAAGCGGTACTTTCTCCAAACCTGATGGGAACTGGAGGCCTGTGCAGCATCGGGTTGACTTGGAAAAAGCTGTGTTTTCACAGATCTGACTGAGGGTTTATAACTGCTCCTAGCAAGCCTGGGTTCACTGAGCCCGTTTGGCTAAACAGCGTTAAATCTCATGTCTCACTCTCACAGAAACACTGTTGCTTTTTTTGTTCAAAGAGAATGTACATAGTCTAATCGGTCTGCTGATGGATTTGGGATATTACAAAGTGCTTAATGGATAAATTACAGTTAATTCGGAAGCAATAAATTCAGATTTATTGTTATTTATTATTCCTGCTATTGGACACGTTTCAGAGACAAAACATAGTTAATACAAAGTCTTCTCTTACAACTAACACACAGCACAATAATGCAGCAATATTTTAAAAACACAACTTCTAATGGCTTCAACAACTAAAATATCACATTAAACCTCTATTGATCTGATTCAGATGTGTAATCTTGTGCAGCCATAACATTATTTATACAATACGGCAAAAAAAGAGACAAAAAGAAATATTTTCCTTCTATGCAATCCTTAAAATAGTACTTGGGGGCTTGACAAACAAGTAACTTTAATCACAATACCAACCCACGTAGTGAAAACAACACTTAACCTCCTTTAGTTCATAAATCTGGACCACCGGGGCTGAAACAAAACATGCAATAATTCCACATGTGTTTTTCTGTAGAGACACAGACCATTATTCTAACCAGTTGTTCACTCCTCAAAGCTAAACAAAAAACCTCCCGGTGAGCAGTGGTATCATTTCATCTGCTTTATCTTGTGTTCAGTAGACTGACTCGGACGCTTTTTAGAGTGTTTTTAGAGGGAGAGGACTGCGAAGCCACGTTCATAGAGCTTCTGAACATGCCTACCATAGCACAGATACACATGCATGCACATGCCACTGACACACAGCAACACATTTCTATCATGCACAGCGGAGCGCTGAACAGACAGAGGACAGGTTTTACAGTGAGTGGCGACTGTGCTGTTAGTACTGGATTAAAGCTGACTGATCAAGCAGATTACTCAAGCAGATTACTCAGCGTTCTTTGGTCACATGATCGAGACCTGCAAGCCACTACACAGCAGCCGAGAAGGTCGTCAGCCATGATACTCTACAAACAAATCTGTGGTTTAGAGTCTAAAGCAGTGGCACATAGTAACAAAATATATTTATTTGGCTCTGTTCTTTCTTAGGCAGAATTTGGATCAAGTACTTGCTGTTGAAGTGGAATACGCCTACCTCAACAGAGGTGGAGGCTTTAGACACAATTTGTCTTCAAGGTACCATGCTGCCCTTTCATCCATCCCCAGGAAAACCTGGAGCACTTCACACATCTGACTAATCATCTTCACTTCAAGTTTTTACAACTTTATTTCCTACTATCCCATCTTTTCTTTTAACTATGTGCATCTGACAATTGTATTTAACAAATCGGTTATTTCATGCAACACAACCTACCTAAAATTACATGCACAATGTTGTGCATATGCATTAGTGTTTATATATTATTTATTCTGGAGAGGGGAATTGTAAGAGAGTACATTTTGCTAAGAACATTTAAATGTGCTTCAATGCATTTTTTGTGTTGCAGTCTTGCTGCTTATATTTAAGAATCCTAATATGCATCCCTCTACTGATTTACAGTAAGTGGTGCTGTAGAAAAGGGGTTTCCATGACAAGCAATACATGTGTGAAACAGACACTATTCAGCATTTATCTATTTTTATATATATTTTTTAAGCACACATATATAAGCTAGAGCTTACCCAGTATTACACACACAAAGCCATTAAAATCAGCAGTTACAATTTGACTTTGAAGCTCCATTATAATATGCAACATACATGCGCTTTAATGTGTAGTTCCACAAGTGTCCCCCAGTACTTCCATTCACTTTTCTTCTTTCTTCAAGCCATAAGTACCACATATATCTTCTAAAATAATCAACCATATGTTTCTGTAATTACACCGCAAGACAGGCGCCCCAGTAATCTCCTGATCTGGGACCATAAACCATTCAGAGACTACAACCTTGTGGGTAACAAGCATTCAAACATGTGGAGAGAATAAAGCTATTTTTGGTGGATTCTCAATCAAATAAACAAATCTGGAAGGCTGGAGAATGAAGAACAGTATTTGGCCCACAGGACGCCTGCCAGTTATGGAGGAAACTTTAATTCACATTCCTGGTGTAATAGTGCCCTCTTCTGGCTACTATCTTTTCTCCTGACTTTAAAACATTAAGGCTTTGATGGTTTTTTCCCTGTAACTTAAGATGAACGCTGACCTGTATTTGCCGGTCCTCACTTGCACACCTTTCATTCCACAGCTCTGGGCCCCACCTACATCATTCACCAGGTCGTCGCCAATCATCAGTGCCTGCAGGTGAGGAGGAAGAATTTAAAAATATGAGAATTTTGTTTACAGACTTTGCAGATGCTAGATAGAGGCAAAAATAAAGAGATAACTGAAGTCTAGTCTCATAATAGGCACTGAATGTGTCTGCATAATTTATGTGACACAGGACATAAATACAATCTGATATATGGCTGTAACATTAACAGCATTAGGTAAGGGATCAGTGTTAGGATGGAAAGTTCCCTCCATCTCTGGGACTTGCAAAGACGCTCGGGATCAGAATTTAAAGATTAAAGTATGTTTCCATTGGCAGCACCTAAAGTAAACTGACATCAGTATTTGGTGCAGCTGCGGTTTTGCACTTTGATACACTATCTGTCTTTATTGCACATACGTGTCAGTGTTTATCTTATCTTGTTGTTCCAGTTTCCTACCTAAAGATAATCAGCACTTGACAGATCAATGTCAGTCTGCACTGCCTTCTTCTCAGGTTTCCTTGTGAAACTACTCATCTACCCTCTCCACTGACTTGTGGAGGTACTTGTTGCTACAGAGGCATTGGTCTGCTCTGATGCTTGTCAGTGTTACAGCCGTTGGAGCAGACACTTTTTTCAAAGACACTATAGTAATCAAGGAAGTGGCTGACTGAGACAAGAGAAGAAAATTATCAGCAATATCATATTACATTTATGGAGAAAGCGTGAAACGGTATAATGAGCTCCTCAAGGAGTGCAGTCTCATTTGAGTGTGTCACATTGAGTCATCTAACAGGATTCCTGCAGGTTGTTCTGTAATGACAGTCTTCTGATCCGTTTTATTGAGTTTTATTAAAAACGATGCAATTAGTAATTTAGTAACTCAAATAACAAATTTCTGCTTGTGAAAAGAAAAACACTACATCTCTGCATTAAAGCCTGGGTGAACTGTAATTGGAGGCTTTGTGGAGGACAGCGGATATTTAGTATCTGCGCGTAAGGTTACATAACTCATCACAATGCCGTCCCAGACTGGTTAAGGTCAAAGCACAGGAGACTCCCCAAAGCAAAGCAAAGCAAATTAAGTATTAGTATTATAATCTCTTTACAACAAACTTAACATGCAGCAGCACTTGTTGTTGCAAACCTCATGCGGTTGAAGTCCCATGTCGGCGAGGACACTCTGGAAGAACATCTGGGATGGTTTTCCAATGACTTCAGCCTTTAAATCACACGCATACTGGAGGAAAGAAAATGTTTATGCTATTTAGTAACTAAAGAGAACTGCTGATAGATTTAAGTCAGTTCACAACAGCATTTACTGTACCTCCAGGGCCTTCATGTAAACTCCAACATCTAGTTTCAAACCATCCATCTCCTTGTAGTACCTCCTTTGAAGAGAGCAAAACATCAAGTGTTTTGTCTTTAACTTTATTTCATATATTGGTTTGTGCTTATTCATACATAATACAGAATAGTTCATTGAACACCTGTTTACCCTTGGCCCAGAGAGAACAGCACTGGGTTTTCTAGGCCAATAAGAACCCTGAATGCCTCGTTCAGGTTCTGGTAAGAGAAGTTTTCAGCTGCATCTCCTATGACCACGCAGTTTGGGTCGGTCTTGTCAACACTGTCAAACTCAGGGAGAACACCTGAATAAGAACAAACAGACAATTCTGAGAAAGTCTTAAGAAAAAAAAAACAATTATGACTTTACTTTATGTGTGATTTGTGTAGTCAGTTTATCTGATTTGTGTCCAAAATAACAATACAGAAGATATGATCTCTTCTTAATGATCTCTCTAGTCAGAACGTATTGCGAACTGGACTAACACATTATGATTTATTAATATTAATAACATCTAATGTTGTTGAGGAACACACACACATGCATTACCATCATACACCAGCAGGTGAGGCCGTAAACGCCTTTCCTTGAGCACAGCTATGGCTGCAGGAGCAGGAGAGAAGACCTCAGACACACAGATGTCGAAGCCCAGTCTTCGCAGCTTGGCTACAAACTTCTCTCTGGTGGCCTGAGTCTCGTTGGTGCAGAACCGCAGCTGTAGGTCAGAGGCCTTGAGCCTTTAAGGAGGTTCAGGTGGTCAATGTGCGGCACACTTTTAAGCATATGAAGTGGCTGCTCTAAGCATACATGCACACGAAAACGCTTTAAATCATTTAGCTGTAAGCAAACGCCGACATAATAAATACTCGAGTGCACTTTGCTCTGGGCTCAGCATTCAACACGTTAAAACGGTCTCCAACAAGTCGCTAGTTTTTCACTTACTTTTTCACAGCTTCAATTGAACCAGGTATGGCCACTCCGTCGCCCTCTCCGCTGTCATATAATACGCCACACATGTCTAGTATGACACCTTTCAAACTCTTCGCACAGGCCGGCCAGCTCGTGTCAGCCATAACGACGCTCACACGCCAGAGCGCATGCGCGAACATTACTCACACATTTACACTTCTGTCGTTTAAGGTAACACTTCCAGTAGCTGTACCTGCACTTGTACCTATAATGGAGTATTTATATGGAGTATGTATACTTTTACTTAGATTGCATATGCAGGATCGTCCTCCACCACTGTTCTTATGTTTATTATTTATATTGCTCTTGTTCTTTTTTTTATTAAAACATAATGTAGTTATGAAATTGATTATGGAAGATAAGGTGTGTCTGACACCTGCTGGGCGTTTAATTACCTGTGTTCATTTTAATCCCCGATGATGGACTGCTTTTCAGACTTCATCCCCGCAATATTCAGAGCTGTTGCAACATGCAGGCGTGTCCTCTGACGCAGGCAGTCACGCACGCCACGGCCACGGGGAAGCTTACCCGCACTCGGCTCTCAGACACAGAATCGTCCCCGGAATCAGCGGCGACGTACGTTGGACGGAGCAGGTACCACTCGTGTTTTTGGACGCTTTGACTCATTTCCGCCTCCCTTCGCTCTGCTATTATGTGCTATCCATCGCAACTAATTTCTCCTGATTGAAGACGTTTTTTTTATTTACATTTATAATAAATGCATTAATGGCTAAACAACTAACAGCGGGGGTATGCTAATGCTAGCTGCCGGTACTAGCTTAATGTATGTGGCTGCTATAGATCTTTAAAGCGTTCACACTCTTTGACCAAGGAGAGACGTGCATTTATTTATATGCACTGCTAAGAGGTTCTTACGTGAAACCTGTCGCTGACACGGTGATACCTTACGCTAGACAGTTTTAAACCAGAAAGGGTTTCAGGTTATTTTCCATGATAGAGCGCAGTGTTATGTAAGCGGCGATGCTCCGGCAGAGCGGCTCAGGTCGCTGCGCGGTGATCGCAGTTCATCGTGGTGGTTCACATTTAGCCTCGGGGGGTAAAGCTGGTGGATGTGCCTCGGAGGCAGAGCCCCAGCAGCCTATCATCTCTCAGTGGCACAGGTCCCAGGACTTGGTGTAACAGTTGGTTTAGTCCATGCCAAGTGGTCTCTGTTTGTTTTGTGTATTCATTTACCGTACGAGGTTATTGATTATCCAGAGTCTGCTACTGAATGTCTCAAATCCACCTAGAGCTTTCTCCTGACTAAATTTGCTGTACATATCTTGTCCACTAAAATGCTTTGGATAATATATCACATGTTTGGCTTAGGGATGTAACCTGCCTTATCCTCTGATCAGCTTCCATGTAATTTATACAGCAGCAGACTTTTTTCAAAGCTGTTCGACATAAGAAAGCAACAATAGATTTTCTAATCAGCCAGTGCATATTACAATACTACATAACCGTGAAGGGAAATTCAAAATCTACTTTGAATGTGAGCCGACAGAAAGGTCTAGAGCCCCATTGCTGGCTGCCACGCCACAGATCCTCTATTGTGTTGAATGTGGCAGCAGCATTGTTCAACAGACCTTTAAAGCCAACAGGCATGTGGCTTTAAAGGTCTGACAAACCAGTATATTAGGTTTTTTTTTGTTGAAGGAAAACACGTGGGAACAAAATAAGTTTGTGTTTGTATAAGCAAAAGGCAAATTTACTCCAAATAAAATATCACCACAATGTCCTCTTTTTGTGTTATATTTAACCATATAGAAGTAACAGCAAAACACCATGACCGGAATGATTCTTCAACTCAGCCGAAGTCTGAGCCGGGCTGCCCCTGTTCTCAGTCGCGGTGTCCACTCTGGTACACGGCTAACCTCGACCGCCGCCTCCCATCGGAAGGATGAGAGCCTGCTCACCTCTGAAGAGATCTATACCCGTGAAGACAAGTATGGAGCACACAACTATCATCCTGTGCCTGTGGCATTAGAGAGAGGGGAGGGTGAGTTCAGAGTGTCATGTGACTACCATAAGTAAGAATCTTTTGAATAAATAATTACACAACACCTAAACTGATATGTGGTCATTTTGTTGACACATTGTTTTCAGGAATCTATGTGTGGGATGTAGAGGGCAGCCGCTATTATGACTTTCTCAGTGCTTACAGTGCTGTAAACCAGGGACACTGTCACCCAAAAATCATAGCTGCGCTCACTGCTCAGGCGTCCAAACTCACCCTGACCTCCAGAGCATTTTACAATAATGTGCTGGGAGCCTATGAGGAGTATATCACCAACTTGTTTGGCTATGACAAGGTTTTACCTATGAATACAGGTGAGAAAACCACCAGATGGCAACGGTATGGTGTTGTTCAGACATTATTATGAGTATATTTCTTTTGTTTACGAAAAACAGGTGTTGAAGGAGGCGAAACTGCCTGCAAGCTTGCCCGGAAGTGGGCCTACAATGTAAAGGGGGTTCCAAAAAACAAGGCTAAGATCATTTTTGCAGGTAAGTCACCATTGTATGTTGCAAAAAAAACTACAAAAAAAAAATTAGTATCTTTAACGAGTTCAGTCCATCTGAACTGGTTGTTCCTGTTTATTTTGAGAACAGCATGCTAAAATGTTATCTAATTTACTCTTGTTGATCAGATGGAAACTTCTGGGGCCGCACCATGGCAGCCATCTCCAGCTCCACTGACCCCAGTAGCTATGAAGGTTTTGGTCCCTACATGCCAGGATTTGAGCTCGTCCCTTACAACGACATCCCTTCACTAGAGGTATTGATTTTGATTTTATGTACAAAACACACAATACAATATGTACCATAGTTGCAGAGAAATACTTTGTTCTCTTTTTGTTTATTTACCGGACTTTATGTCCTAATCGGCGGCCTGGTAGCTCAATGGGTTAAGCGTTAGACTGCAGAAGGTCACAGGTCGAACCCCCGTCTGACTCCTAATCCATCCCCTACCAGGTGTGTCCCTGAGCCAGACATGCAGCGCTAGCTCCAAGCAAAGTAAAGTAAAGTAATTGTCTGTTAGGACAGAATGACTTGCTTAAGGTTCATGCCACTTCTGATAATGATAGGATATGATTATTCTGACGTCTGTGTAAACCACCAGAACCTAATGATTGACTGAGGCAGCATGTATTTATTGACAGGGTTATCTCGACAGTGACTAAATATGCATGACCTATTTTGTTCCTGCAGAAGGCCCTTCAAGACCCAAATGTGGCAGCTTTCATGGTGGAGCCTATTCAGGGAGAGGCTGGGGTGGTGGTGCCTGACCAAGGGTACTTGACCAAAATCAGAGAGCTTTGTACCAAATACAATGTAAGTCAAGACGGTCATAAATTTCTCTCAATGGGCCTTACAGTCTATACAGCATGTTTAAATCTGATATGGGTATAAGAACACACTTTTATATTTATATATACACAAACACACACATTTTCAGGCTCTGTTTGGCCAATATTATAGAGTGCGTCTAAGCAGTACACATTAGTAAGAGGTTAAGGAGCCTCTCATCCTAACGATCAAGTTAACTGAGGGCAAACCAAACTCCTTCATTATAATTATTTATTTATTATGATTTATAGCCATGCACATGGCTACATGACCCAGATAGAACCTTGCACTGTGGTTACAGCTGTAGTAAACCAAATGTATTCCAGGGGTTTCGAGATTCCTATTAAAATCCTCTGTTTTTCGTCCAGGTGTTGTGGATTGCTGATGAAGTGCAGACAGGCTTGGCAAGGACTGGCCGGCGGCTGGCTGTGGACCACGAGGAAGTTCGTCCAGATGTGGTTGTGCTGGGCAAAGCTCTTTCTGGAGGAGTTTATCCTGTGAGCATTTTTGTTATCGATCAGTAAAACATCCTATCACATTATAGATTTGTTTCACAAGAGTCAAAGATTGGAATTCTATAGATTTGTAAAAAGCTGCTTTGTTGGATGGGAGTATAGATCGCAGTAGTTATGTAACTTGTGTTTCCTCAGGTATCTGCTGTGCTATGTGATGACGAAATAATGTTGACCATCAAGCCCGGCGAACATGGGTCCACCTATGGAGGCAACCCTGTGGCTTGTCAGGTTGCCATTGCTGCACTTCAGGTCAGTGTTAACTTATCTTTACTTTGTTTGTCCTTAGCATTGATCACTTCTTGTTATTGCCTTGATTTGAAGTGAGCTAAACTGAGAACTTCAGTCGTGATGTGTAATAATGGTTGATTTTACCGAACAACTAAACAAGTTGTGTTTTTACTTGCAGGTGCTTGAGGAGGAGAAGCTGGCAGAGAGGGCTGAAAGAATGGGAGCCCTTCTGCGGGCCGAGCTGAGAAAACTGCCCAGCGACATTGTGACCACGGTCAGAGGAAAAGGCCTACTCAACGCAATTGTCATCAAAGAGACCAAAGGTACAAAAGCAGCATCTTTGTTTAATAAGCTTTATTTGGTAAAGAGGGTGAAAATCTCAGGTACTAAAATTCAGTTTTGTTCAAACAATATTCCCAGAAAAGGGAAAAGCTTTTTCTGAAATACAATTAAAAAATGAAATCTAAGGGTTGTTGTGCATTCACATAAAGAGTTCAGGGAATGCCTCAGTTTGAATATGTAAAAACATCTACGTCAGGCTTGAGTGTGTTGCAGGCATCAAGCCCTTTTTTTATTACTTTTATTTTTGAAAATGTTTAAACTTTTCTGGAAATGAATTGGCTTCGCAACTTGTCTGCAGTCCTTATTCAAGCTTAACCCAAATTCACTATTCTAACAATTTGATAGCTGTAAAGGGTTTGAGACGATTAAGATGCTGTGTTAATTAATTGCAAATTAGTAGAATATTTTCTACATATAGGACTTTATTTATTTTATTACTGAAATGTTTCAATTTCAATCCTTCACTTCATGTGTTTTATACTTACCCCACATCTCCCCAGACTACGATGCTTGGAAGGTTTGCTTGCGTCTTCGTGACAATGGTCTGCTGGCCAAACCCACTCATGGCGACATCATCCGCCTGGCCCCACCCCTCATCATCAGAGAGCATGAGCTGTATGAATGTGTCGATATCATCCAGAGAACTATCATGTCCTTTTAAGCGTTATTCACGAAAACAACATTCAAAGGTAATGATTAGTCTGATTAGTCAGAAAGTCACTTCTGAACAACTATTTTCTTTTATTTTTTTTAATTTTTATTCAGTTTTTGAAGATGAAATTTCTTCAAGGGACGTTGTTTTAGAGATGCAGTTCACAAAGACTGTATGAAGTGTGCTTCTGTGAGGATACATCAAAGAAAAAACTGCTGTAAAATTGTTCGGTTTGCCTCAGAAAAGAGTGCAGGACAAATGAAAAAGATCTGTGATTTATCTAAAAGCTTTTAGATGTTACATTGAATTAATCTAGATTAAGATTAATTTAGATAAATGTTAAGTCAGGGTTTTTTAAGCGGTTTCTGTGTCCTGTCTTTGACAGCGACCATTTGATTTTCAAAAAGCATTTTATTCAGTGTAAAGTTACTCATACTTGAATAATCCAGTTTAAGGAAAGTTAATAATACACTGAAAGATTCTAATACAACATCCAGCATGTCTATAATGTTCAAAATACCATAGTTTACTAGTAAAGTAAAGTTGATGGTACACAGCCATTCTACTCGGCTACTGCTGTCTGTTACAATAAATCTTGTGAATCCAGTCTTGTTACATTGAAAGCCAGCTAGTCTGACAGTTTTTATTTTAAGGAGCAGGGTTTCTATGCATCTTTAAAAGCCTGTAAACTCAGTTTTCAGATTCAAGGTTTTGAGAGATTTTGTTTTACAAAAAAGCAAATTGCACTAAAATCCTGACCTCGGTAAAGGTTTGCATTCAGTGTGTGGGTGTAAAGGTCATGTAGCTACTTTTGAAACCGTAAGGATGGAAGTCCATCTGCTGTATAATTTGGCTAATTGTATTTCTATACAGAATATTATATCCTTTTTATATAAGGATAACGAATGTCAAAGGACAGATGTCGCTAGCTAAGGCTGGTTTAAAGTATTTACAGTATCTGTACATTGTACGTTCTAATTAATATTTCCTGTTATAAAACAATGTTAATATTGTCTTTTAAAGGCAGTATAACTTTGTTGTTGCATGGTGTTCATGAAATAAATTATTGCAATCGTACCTCGTGTCAGTTTGCTTGAACCAGACACGAATTGTTGTCATTTAAGAAAGGAACTTGTTTAAAAAATATATTTTTTAAGTTTAAAAAGTATTTTAAATGAGTCTTACACACACACAATCACAAACAGGCTGTCTAGCACTTAACAATTCCTGGCACATTTTTTTTATTAATAAGTTAGGCCTTATCAGGGCTCTTAGTTTGTAGTAACTCAGAGTTTACAGAAACCGAATGTGTCTTCTCCTTGTAAGTCACTTTGGATAAAAGGGTCTTCCACGTTAGGTAAAGCTAAGTAAAGGAAGCAACTCCAAAAAGTCCTTCTGATAAATTATCCCAATAAATCTAGAGTTATGCACAATGATTAAGTTTGTAGAAGTTTTTCTGGAAACATCCTGAGTATAGGTATTGAGATACATGCATTAATTAGGGTTTACTTTTACATTAATATAACCTATTACATTTATTTAGTAAATTCCTTAATTCCAAACATGTTTGCAGTGCCACTAGAGTCAACACCAGGCGGTGCTGTGCCCTTACTAAACTGAAACTTGTTGGGCATTTAACCATGACGTGGAATGTGTTTAATGGAAAATGTGCAGGTATGAACCATTAAAGCTGTGCTGCTTACATTTCAAGTCCTGTTGGCAAAATTGTTTTTCAACTCATCATATAATACTGTTAAATCTATAAACCACAACCTTAATGATCTATCTTTCCCCCTGCTTCCTAATCCCCCAAACCAACAGCACACTGGGCTGTCCAAAGACTATCATGACATGGTTGTTCCAAAAAATCTTGCTCAATGACTTTATTTATGTTCTAGATATTTCACCACCAGCAAAAACCTGCTTTACAGCAGCAGCTGCAGAAGGCTTGAACCCACACTACAGGTCTGGTGGTTTTATGTAAAAATAGTTGACTATTATGTATTGTAGGTTGTGGGAACAAACATGACAAAATGTGAAATGAGAACTTGTTGGCAGAACTTTGTGGATTCACTGTGGTATAATAAACCCAAACTATGAGATCAACGCAGCCTGACAAGTTCTCATTAGTCTGCAGTAATTAACGCAACCGCACAGTATCCCACAGTATTATTCTCTCCTTTTTGAAAGATAAGCAGGAAACCAGCAAACTTGTTGAATGAAAAGTTATGCAACACATACCCGGTCGTGCTGTGAAATCTGCGTACAAGAACATATTGCATATTCAAGAAGATAAATCGCCTCTAATTAGTTTACTGCTTTGCACATTTAGTGATTTTGATGATTTAACGATGCACTTGGGCTGCTGTCCAACTCCTCCATAAAGCCTTTGTGTTAAAATGCTGTGGAGTATTACTGAAAAGTATTGAGTGTTCTTTACCAAGCAGCAGCATCACATTCACAGTGTCTGGGATCCCTTCACCAAAATATGCTAATAACAGCAGAGGGCACAGTGACAGACACAAATGAAAACTCTAAAACTAATTCTACATCTTATATGTTAATCTTTAAAGTGCTTCTATATTTGAATAACAATGTGAATCTTGTGAACACAGTTTTAGGGTTGGTCCTGTTGCCCCCAAGTGGCCACAATATCCTTTTTTTAGAAGGTTTTGGAGTAAGTAGTAATAACCAAAACATCCTTCTGAAGTGTGCTACTCGGAGTGT
Organism: Microctenopoma steveboyesi; assembly: GCA_032359275.1. Taxonomy (NCBI): domain Eukaryota; kingdom Metazoa; phylum Chordata; class Actinopteri; order Anabantiformes; family Anabantidae; genus Microctenopoma; species Microctenopoma steveboyesi. Next base: position 10,052,437 of record JAUMHF010000011.1, on the reverse strand, counting down.
AAGTATAACTAACATAACAGAAATAGATAAACATAGGCTTCTCTAATCTTTAGGGGCGTCACAAAATGACGAGATAGGGCACTCAGCTACACTCCAGCACAGGTCATTATTTCACATGGAGCGGAGCCGAGAGGTGACTGAGGCCCAGAGTTTGCTTGTGAAATATGAGAGGAATCCACTCTGGCAGAAGAAATGAGGGTTATCCCCGGGTGACGCTGAGCGATGTACTTGTGTCCTGTGCAGGCTTTGATCCTACACTCTTCAGAGACCCGCATCCCAGTCAGCCACGATAGGAAGGTGTACCATATTCCTCAAATGAGCTCTAGTTTTGGCAAGGTAGTGACAGGAACAGGGCTCTGTGAGGATCTGGGAACACTGAGGTCCTGGCTCCAGCATGGCTCTGACAGCCTCAGCCAAATCTAAAGATGCTCCTGTAAAGCTAGTTGATTTTCCCCACCACGCAGTCGGTGCCAACAGTCAGCCTGATCCATTCAAGCGTGTCGAGCAGGGCTAGCTTCGAAGAGAGGTGTGTGTTCCTCCACAATTCCTCAGATCAAGAAGGTCAAGAGTGGCTCACCCAGACAAGGTTCCATTCTTCAGCTATTAATTCCTCACCTACTCACTGTCTCTCGCCTTTTCTCTGTCTCTGTGTGACTTACTTTTAATTTGCCATCTCTCTCCGGCTCCACTCTCTTCCAGCACCTTTGTCTCTCTCTCTCTCGACCAGCCCATTTGTATTTGTTCCTCACATACTAGAGAAATCAGATTGTGCGACTTAACAAGGACGTATTTAAAGTACTACTTAAAATTTAATTCAGGGTCAGTTAATTCAGGTAAAGTTGGAGCCAAGAAAATAATAAATGATAAAGCTCTGTATCCATTAAATGTGTGGAGAACAAGGTGCCAACCTGAGAATTATGACTGATGCAGTGCTGGGATAGGTTAAGCTATTTGCTTTTTTCTGTACCACCACGAATCAATCAGAGAAAAACATTGGAGTCGCCTGCCAGTAATCAAATTAATGGGCCTTTCGCATTAAGTTTATGACATCTGAGTGCAGTAATGAAATATGTGTGTATTTTAAGGGGCAAATGTCACATAATCCTTAAAGAGCAATATACACTGGCCATTTTTCTCCTCTACCATGTGCCCCTTTTACTTCACACCAGAGCAATGATAGAGTATGTATTGATCAAATGCATCAGTGTCCTCAGAAGGACACGACCCTCTCTGCACATGGCAAGTGTGACTCCCGGACCAATCGTTTTAATTGTCCATCCCCCACATGATTTATGTCAAGGTCATAGAAACCTTCCTCATGCATAGCTCAGAAAGCTATCACAACATGGCCACAGAACATTAAATCTTTAGAAATCTTTATCTCAACATCACACGAATCGTTTCGTCATGCAAACCACACAGTTGCATACACAACATGGTTCATATGACTAATAAATTATACACAGAAATTCAGCTATGGGGTATTCCAAGAATTCATCTCCATTAAGTAACAATGCAACAAAACACATCCATCCATCATCCTAAATACTTTTGCTTATTTGCTTCAAAGCAGTGCTGGTGCTAGTCCCAGCTGTCATTTGGCAAGTGGCAGTGTACACCATGGACACGTCGCCTGTGCTGACATATAGAGGCAGACAACCATTCACACTCACATTTACACTTTAGAGAGTGTGGCAGGAACCCAGGGTACCCAGAAAAACATCCACACAGGAAGACACCCGGCTGACCGTTGGATTCAAACCCAGGTCCCTCTAGCTTTGAGGAAACAGGGTCCAACATCACTGTACTGCCCACATTGATCTGATGTTTATGTAATTACATTAATATAAACAGTTTGATAATAACAATAATTATTTCTGCTCAAAAAGCAAGAAAGGAAGTGCAAAACTTCCTGTGTAACTTACGAAGATGCATTTAAACTCCAGTACTTTATTTATGTACTGGAGTATGCCATACTAGAATATTTATCTAATTTCAGTAGTTCTCCTTAAAGTCATCAGTGCATCAAATATAACTGAATTAAAGGTGAGTGGCATCGTGCTGCAATGAAACCTCAGACGTCGCTCTAACGAGTAGCTGACCCCCATGATGCTGAATGCAGCTGCTGTTTATCTGAACTGCTCACAAAAGAACAAAAATGAATTGATAACTTAAACCATCATTCAGTCCCAGTTAGTGCAACCCTTCCCTATTGTGACTCCATTGATTTCAGTGAATTTCATATGATGCTACTATGCCTTTGAACGTATTGGACTTACTAGGGGCAGCTGACTGCAGAAAAATGCGAACACACCACCACTTGCGGCCTTAAAATATGCCTGCAAGTATTTGGGAGATACACAGGCAGACAACAGCAGTCACTGTGGCTTTGCATGTTTGCCGCCCTCCTGTCTCTTCAGGTCAGCAAAAAGTGGCAGTCAACTCAGCCGAGGCCATACATGTGCAAAGCAATGTGCTGTAAGGTCTTGGCTTCACACTACAGACTGACCACAGCAGCTGCAGACAAAACTTCAGTGTTTACTGAGTTCGCGGCTGTGGCTGGAGAAGAGGAGGAGGCAGCAGGAAGGCGGAGGAGGAGAGGCGAGGGTGAGAGATGTGAGTCTCAGCTTCAACTGCTGGAGGAACAAAATGACCTGCGGAAATGGAACCACGACGATGCCCACAGGAATTTGAGTGTCAGGCCTAAAAACATGGAGCGGTCAGCCTGAATGCTGTAGAGGATTCAGAGACTGTTTACATGACAAAGGGAGGACAACTGGGGAAAGGAGTGGAAGGTGGGCAGAGGTGAAGGATAAACTGACGCTGTATGTGCACAGTGCTTGTTTCTTCAACAATGGGATGTGATGTACTGGACTGTGTGTGTGTGTGGCTCTGATTCAAGGTGGTGAATCAAAACAAAAATGTGCTTTGCATAGGGAAGCATAGGCAGGAGGCCTCTTTCCAGGGAGATTGGCAACTTGAAGTATCACACAGGGACTTAAAGTGACAAGCTCAGGTTGGGCAAGCTGCCACGGAAGCTCTCAGTGTCACGAAGGATAAATCACGACGCTAAGCACCGCTCTACATCTGATGCCGCGCCACTTCTCTGTGGACAGCGCAGCTCAGGAAACATGAAATGTCACTTTTCAACTTCTGCCGTTTCTGTCAACGTCTTTGACGATGGGAGCCATCAAAGGCACATTAACATGGTGCAGTAATACTAGTGTGGTGCAAAGCGGCGTAACAAACAATACCCTCGGCCCAGTGGTGAAAGGGCAGCGGGGTTGAGGTGACACGAATGAGCACTGTTGCTCCGTTTGTTGTCTGTGCTTATTAATTACTAACGAGGAAGCCTTTATATAAATCCAGTCATCAGTGTGTGACCGTGGACTGTGGTGAGGCTCAGTTACCTCTAAAGCTAAAAAGAAGAAGAAGAATCATCGTTATTAGTCATTTAATACATTGCTACAATGAAATTTGCTCTCTGCGTTTGACCCATCCCCCCTTGGGGGGAGCAGTGAGCAGCCACAGGCGGTGCTCAGTGTCTCGCTCAGGGACACACCTGGTATGGGGGGATGGGCTGGGTGACTCAGCTGGGAATCGATCCTGCTATTCCTGCATCCCAGCCCTCTGCTTTAACCACTGAGCTACAGGCCTTTAAATGAACTGTACACTTCCTGTTTTATGTGTAGTATTATGTCAGCACTTATTTGACTTATGGACTCCTTCACCAGTTTAATGGGGCATCGTGATTACAGAACATTTTGTATTTGTCAAATCTGGTGTAATACTGTTTTAATGTTGATTTTGCAGCTGCATATGACATATATGATCAGTGATATTCCTTAGGCATATACATGTGTGTGGGACTGCATTCAAACACGGAGGAAGTTGAGAGTAATTATTTTGCTGTAGCACATTCACATACTTTTTATTCTCTGTACATTTCCTTCCCGTTGCTGTATTACAATCCAATCCAGGGACACTGATGAATACAAGCCCACAGTCACTGACAAAACCAGTCATTACAGCTTCCTCTGACTTTTAACTTTCAATTTTGACTCAATCAGAATTCAAAGACCTTTATCCTTAAGTGTCCTCCACAAACCTGCTGATGCTGCACATTCACACCTCATAGTAGGTTAGCAGCATACTAGCCTCCCACTGGGAAAATTTAAAGAAACCTCTTTTCCTCACACTCATTCCCTGTCCTGCAGCTCTGTGCCCAGGGGCTGTCAGCACACACATCGCTATCAGAGGTAACAACACAGGATCCGCATGTCTTTTCAGCAGCTGCAGCAGGGAGTACATGCAATATAGTATGTTGAATAATGAATTTCCTTTCATTTTCATTAGAAATGTGATATTTTGCAGCAGTGATTTGGTCAAAGTTGTCTAGACGGGGGAACAAATAATAGCCCCCACCAGGCTGCCTCTCTCAGTCTCCCTTACTTCTCCAGCGGAACTGGTCAGAAGTCATCTGTGGTTTGAAATGACTGACCTTTTTGTTATCCACAGTTTAATGGGGGATTACTACCTCACGCTCTTTTCAAAGTATACCTTCATCTTCCTGAAAGTGCTGACACTGCAATAAGGCAGACCTCTCACAATGCCTACATCAAACAAAGTTGCCCCTGACATTTCTGTGCGCCACTTGCACCCTGTTTGTTTGTGAAACCTAGAAATTCAGTGTATTTTTGACTGAGGTACCTGGTGCTCAAAATGAGAGTCAGGAAAGTTTTGCCTGGCAACACTCCGACATGCTGACCAAAGGAAAACATACAGCAGTGGTTATCCAGGGGGGTGATGTCATGTGGAGGTATTTACTCAGATTGGTTCTTTCCATGTGGGTTAGTCTTCTTTAGGACTCAGGGGAAATGAGCAGAACTGTGTCTGTTCATTTTTAGAAACGTTTTCTGATTGATTAGATTTTGAGGCAACAGCAGATATTACCAGCAATGGTGATGATGCGGAGGCCGCCCTTACCCAAAGAACCTGTTTGCACCTAAAGCTCCACAAGTAAACCATTCACGAGTTTCCATATTAAACAACTCACCAACCAATGCTCTTTAACCCTTTCTTTGTTTGATTCCAGTAGCGTCAAGGTGACAGAGCATTGTCTCTTTGAGTCTAAATTCAAGTGTACGTAGCTGTTGAGGATGTCAAAGCTTCAGCATGTAACTTTATTAATAACAGTTTGAATAGAAATCAGCTTAAAAACATTTTAATGTGAAGTGCTGTTACTTCCCAGCAGTGTGAAGATGCTCTTCTAAAATTAGTGAAGGTCGTTTATTTTTTTCACTAACAGAAGCTGCATATTGTAGCTTTAAGAGTTTTTAGACTTTCAATCCAGAGTAATAAGCAATCAAACACCTAAGAGACAGAGACCGACACTGTTGTATATTGGCCAGTCACCTTTCCAACACACAGTTCAGTGGTTTGTCTGGAGGGACAGGGAGGCTCTGTAATGCTTCATAATCAAGCTTATCCATCCAAGCAGGAGAGCAGCAGGACTGAGTTGATATTAGTATGCCCCTGGTGTGGCGTGGTGACAGAAGCTTGAGCTCGCTCTCTCTCCCTGTCATTACATTGTGTCAAATGGAGAATTTTATGTGACAGAGGGTGGAATGAAATGTGCTGGTACTCTGCAGCCAACTGAGATAGGCTTCGTAGCTTTGAAATAACCGATGGTCAAAGCTTAGGAATAGTTGTTCAGAAAGCTTGTTTGCAGATGCAAATGTTGATCTGATTTGCTGAAAGCTCGCAACAAAATTGGACCACGGGTTAACTTAAAAAAGCAGGAACAGAGATTTCAAATTAAAATGTGTGCAGTTAGGATTTTAAATCCAGTCCCTGACGGGGAGTTTGGAAAAACAGGTGCCGTGCTGTAATCTGACAGACCGTGATAAAATCAGGTTTGGCATTTGGATTGCTGTACCTGGAACAGCTTTCTCCCTTCACCAAGACAGATGCTGCAATTAGTGATAGTGACGACCGCCAACTGCTGACATGGCTTTATATCAACTACCCAATTCCGATCTGTTTGTAATTTTTTGGAAGGAATCATTAGTTTATCTTGATATCCTGTTCCCTACAGAGAACAGCCAATCACAGAGGCAGGCGTTCTCACCCAGTGGGTGACATTTTTAGAGCTACACTCTTTATCAAAGGCTGGTGCTCTTCCTAAAAGAGAAACATGTCCAGTTTTTAACCAGCTGCTAAGTTGCTGTTACTGGCTGCACTTAACCAGCTGGATCAAAATATTAATGCACTCTGCTGTGTCTTTATACAATAATACACCTGTGATGATATATAATAATAATAATACAAAATAATTTATACTTTATTGATCTCCTCAGGGAAATTCTCTGTGGACAGGCTGCCCCTGTGTGGCCCCTAGGGTCAGGGTATCAATGTCTTGTCCAAGGACTCCTCGACATGTCACTGTGCACTGCTCACCTTTGGCTTTGATAACAACTGCTCTACCCACTGAGCTATCATGCTGCCTCTTTAGATATAAACGGCACACATGGAAAACATTTCAATCAATCTCGAAGTCTGTATCCTCATAGGTAAAGTTCTACATGGGTCAAACGAAGGCTGTGTAATAAACCTTTTCACACCACCTTTTTTATTAGACGCCAAATTACAACATCATCTCCAGGCTTTATAGTGTAACTTAACTCCCTTATTTATTAAGCGCTTTACCAGCAGCCAAAGCTAAAACAGTACTACAGAGACAATTTAATTAAAAACAACATTATAAAAGCAAAAAAATCTAATACAAACAATAGTAGTAATAAAACTGGTCAAACCAAACAGCAGAAAAGCGACATAACATTGATTTTCAAACTGGGTTCAACTGGTCCCCTCTGAGCTTCCACTTAGATCTTGGGACAATGAAGAGCAGCTGGTCAGTTGACTTAAGCAGGAGGGTAGCGGTGAAGACGCTCAGATAAAAAAACCTTACACAGAATATTTGTCCAGTCCTACTGGAGCAAGCCCTGAGGCGACAGTGGAGAGGAAAAACTCCCTTTAGGAGGAAGAAACCTCCAGCAGAACCAGGCTCAGAGTGGGCGACCATCTGTCTTGACTGGGTGGGGTTAGTGGACAGAGGAGAGAGAAAAGAGCAGCAGGCAGCATAGATCACTACAACAACAGGGAGCAGTAGGCGAGGCACTGGGCAGGTTGGCAGAACCAGTAACTAGGTCTGGTATCGGGAAGACCTAACTTTACCCTTCTGCCAGCTCAAAGAGGAAGAAAGGGTGAAGGTAAATTAGAGCTTTTTCACAGCAGACATGCAGACAACAGAAAAAGAACAGGTGTATTAGTGATGGCTGAGGTCCATTAAGAGTTCCTAAAATGTTCTCCTCCATTTGGGTAACTTTGTGAAGCTCCTCTTTCTGGTTTCTGTCCTTTCTTTCCAGCTCCTGCACTCTTCAAGCTCGCCTCTTTCCCAGCCACCTCACATTTCAGCTGATCTTCCAGAGCTTTATATTTTGCCTGCCAGTCAGCCTCTCTCTGGGTTCTTTGTATGCTTTCTAGGGACTTGTACTTATACTTAGCTATACTTGGAGTATACTATGCAGTATGTAGTATACGTGAAGTACATTAATAAGTACAAAGAAATACCCAGCATACTATTTTTGGATGGCTGTGGATCAAGAGGTGGAGTGGGTTGTCCACTAATGACAGTGTTGGTGGTTCAATCCCTTGCTCCTCCTGTGATTAAGCTGAAGTGTCCTTGGTCAAAACACTGAACAGCAAATTCCTCCTGGTGGTCCAGACCAGTGCCTCTGCCACCATGGGTGAGTGTGTTTGTGAATCAGATGGAGGCTCTAAAGCATCTATCTTTTATTACGCAGAGTGTTAATACACTAGAGAACTGATTCACTTTATGGCAAACAATGCTGTTATTCTGTGAATGTCATTACAGAACATAACTTGAGTCTGAGACTGGAAAGAAACTAAAACCAAAGGAATTCCACACAAATCTATTTTTTTCTTCCAAATGGACTGTGGTTGACTTTGCATATAAATCTGACAGAGGACATTTTTGGACTTTTGAAATGTTTTCAGGACCATACATCTCAATTTGCTTTTATAAGTGTATTGGGTTAAAAGCAACGATATCAAACATCAATCACAGTAAAAAGTCATCATAATGACAGCACTTAAACACTGTAATGAAACATGGCTCTTTTTTTCAACACAATGCTAAAACAATGCTTATTAGGATTTAATTATGAATATTGACATACTGGGAACTAATTCCCACAGAATATGTTTGGCAATGCTAGATTAAATGCAGGCCATTTCACAATATGGTTTAACAACTTTAACTGTATTTTTGTGAATATTTTGGTAAATGCAGACTTAGTAGAATAGATTTAAGAACAAACTTACTATTGTGTCTCACAAAGTTCACTTTTCAAGCTGGTATGTGGAATCTGAACACACTCCAAAAGCCTTTTTCCCACCTTTCTTCTTGTCCGTCCATTAATAGTGAATTCATTGCTTGCCAAGTCAGGCCCTCAACCCCCCAGAGATAACAGGTAATGCTATCCACCTTGACATTTCCCCAGTAAAATGTAATCTCTGGAATTTAAGACACATTTTGTCACACAGACACCCAGAAATCCTGTTTTTTGTATTGATTTTATTTGGCGCAATGGCCACACTCGTGGATATAGAAGGAAGAAGAGAATATGATTTCTAAAGATGTGTCTTTCATTTTTGGATTAGAATTTCTGGTCACAGAACATAAATAAGGTGCCTTTATAGTGGTTTTCCACCTCTTCTCTATTTCTTGTTGTTGAGAAAGGGCAAAGCCAGTGGCTGAGAGAACACGATTGTCTATTAGAATGAGTCCTGGAAATGGACAAACTGCTATGAAGACAAGGTTCTTGTCGTTCACTCCTACATCATACTGCGGGAGCCAGATGCATTCACGTCAAAACTTATAAATATCAAATGTAAATGACGGATGAAGCAAAGTAAGTTGCTTTTTCTGTTGTTTTTGCTATATGTGAGGATGTCGAGTTGGATTGACTTCTATCCGTTCTCTTTCAACCCAGACGAATGCAGAAATGGAAGAAATACAGTTTCCAAGAGTACAAAGGACTTGTCAAATTCCTTTGAGGGAAAGAGAAAAGAAAACTGCCGAACTTGTGTGGAAAGCATTAGTGCAACATCCTTCCCTGGTGAGGGGGGTGGACCGTGGGGGACCCCAGCTCTTTGTTAGGAATGAAAGATGGACAATGCCACTACTGTGTGCTGAAAGCAGGAGCCATGCCACTGCTGGTTTTCCCATGGTTTCCTGTCGAAGCTTGTCACTATTATGCCCATCATTTGTTATCCATTCTTTTTCTATAATCTTCTCTTGCTTCCCTCTTTCCCCTTATAGTCTCTTTGCCCTTTTAAAGTTTCACATTTGACACTGATGTTTTCTCTGAGCACCTGTCCTCATCACAAACTGCACTGACCTGACATCCTGAAGTAATCCATTGGAGACATTGGCAAATAATCCCATCATTCCACGGAAATTGCTTTTTTTCAGAGTGAAGAAGGGGGGGTGTTCTTTAGGAGCTGGTGATGTGATTCTCAATGTAAAATTGGCCAAGAAGCCAAATAATTCCTTAAATAATTTAAGATCTAAGACTTGAAAAGCTATCAAGCAAAAGCCTCATAGATGATGCATCCCTGTAATTGAATGGGCCACACATGATTACCTGACTTGGCCTCGTCTAAAATGATGTGACTTGGTTTTGTAAAAAAAGGGGCCAGGATTCAAAAAAAAAGATCTGAGGAATGAACTTGACACAATCTGGTGTAGACCTAAAGTTTAGACTAGACTTTAAACTGACAGCAATGACAGACCTGAGGACGTGTTTTAAATAATGTGAGACTAGATTTGAATAATTTGGGAATGATGGTGCTGTGGGTAGGGCAGTCGGCAATTGCTAACTGTCTAAAAACCCTAGGGTTGGTGGATTGTGTACTAGTCCCTCCCTAATGTCGATCCCAAGTCGAGATAAATGGGAAGGGAAGGGAATTCAATGTCAAGTCCTTACAAAATCAATTTTGGAATTACAATTTGGAACTTGACATATACTGTGGTTGAATTACTTCTAACCTGGACTTCTACTCCAGGGACTTGAGACTAGAATTGAACTAGTATGAGATGACTTAAGACTTGACTTAAACTTGTATTAATTTCATTGCATCATCACACAGTTACATTTGGCTTTACCTAACCGCCTAACCTTAAGACTCAAAATGTCTCAAGACATGACCACACACTTGACTTGAAACATGTCTCAAATGATGGCTTGCAAGTTCTTTTCTCCCTTAAAATACCTGCTAGCAAGAGAACAACAAATAACATGCAGAGTCATGGCAGTAGTGCTCTCAGATGCACTTGATGTGATAATAAAAAAAGGATGCATAAAATGCTTCACATAAATGTACAAGCAGCCAGCTGTGGAATATGGCAGCCATTAAAGTGGAGAGGATATTTTTTATTGAACAAAGCCAGAACGACTGCTGAGGAGAGTGTGTGGTGGCTTTGTTTTACTTCAAGAAACAACCCTCGACCCTCACATTCAGCACCCTATAAAATAGCATTACCAAAGCTCTCCGGAAGACATATTGTGGAAGCAAGATGAGAATGGGTTTCAGAAAGCCGCACGTGCTACTGAGTGAGTGTGTGAGAGAGAGAAAACATAATGAAAACAATGAGATCAATGATGTGTATCTCCTCTCTTGGAATGTAAATAATAAAGTATGTTTAATTGAGTTAGTGAAATTTATATAGCATTACAAAAGACTATTGACTTCACGCTGCTGTATGCTGCCTGAGAGGCTGCTTGTTTCTAATTAAAACCATAGTGGGAAAACAGACACACAACTGGCAGATCCCTCAAAGATAGGACCGATTTGAATGGGAAATTGAGTCATCGTTGTGAATCTGCTTTGTGATTGCTAAAAACCATTTGACTAGAGCTGCAGGCAAACAGATCATTTGTTTGATGCGAATGACTAAAAAGAAAACAAGGGGACGTATCCTGTGTCAATTGCCGCTAAGATTCTCGTGAGCCTTTCAGTTATGTTAAGACAACTGACCACTGTGTCACTCTGACATTTGCCCAGAGAGTTTGCGCAACTCGTTTTCCTATTTTGCTGTGTCATGGTAGAGGAATCTGTGTTGCCTTCCAGATGTCTCAGGACATTCTGTTTAGTTCGACCCCAAACACTGACATTATTTATGGCAAGTCTGCCTGCAGACTCTAACAGCCTTCTTTGTGTTTAAAACTGAACCTCTCTGTGGGTTAGTATGACAAGGATTCAATCAACATAATAGTATGTCTTTTTACATTTATTCCAAAGTGTCAATTTGTGTAACTACAATTCCCATTGTGTTTAATGAGCTGCAAGATGCACCTTTTTCCATTATCATTGGATCCCATTTCTTCACAGTTTCTTTTCACTCTGCAGGTTGACGAAGCTCTCACTTCTTCCCTCACCCAAGGACTCTGTATCTTCATCGTGTGGTTGATGAGGTTGTCCAAGGTAACAACGTCTGGCCAAATGATAAAATGAGACAAGGACAATCATGTGTCACAGGCAGTCTCACCTGCAGCCCTAGGAAAGTCAGCGTGTATCTGTGTGTGTGTGTGTGTGTGAGCCTCAGGTGCTCAGTTTTATGTAAACCCTAAACAAATACAAGACCAAGATACTAGACTTAGTCATGTTTGATCATCTAGACAGACAGATCAATTTGAAGTGACACACACGAATCTATAGAGAAAGAGTATTACCCATATGGTGTGCATTGTGTGGCTTGAGGATGTTTGTGCAATAACAAGAAATACGCATAACAGAATGCAATAAAGTGAACTACCAATAGTTAAACTGTCATTATATAGTCCTTTTACAGGCTGATGGCTGTTGGCAGGAATGACTTCCTGTTGCGTTCCTTATCACAATGAAGTTGTCTGTGTATAAAGCTGCTCTGTTGTTTTACCGGCAGGCTGTGGTGAAGATGTGAGCTGTTCTGTTAGTTGTTTCTGTACTCTGTTCAGCATCCTGCTCTCCACCACCTACTCTAAGGATTCCAGTAAAGTCTGCAGCACAGAGCCGGCCTTCCTAAACACTTAATTTGGTTTCTTATTGCCATTGTATCTCATGCTGCAGCGAGGAATTTTGCACTGGCTCCAGCAGACATCATCTTGTTGCAGCCATTAAATCACTTAAGCTTCCTCAAGAAATACACTCTGCTCTGCCCCTTCCTGTAGACAACAAGGAGGCTTGTGCTGCATTGCCAGTCCAGTCTGGTGTCAGACTCATCCTAGCAGCCATACAAACTGTGTCTGTCAGGTAGTCAGTAATATAGGAGGTTGTGGCAGAGTCTGCCTGCACCTTCTGAAGCTTCTTTCTCAGCAGGACAGGCCTCTTCGTCCAGGTGAGAGAGAGGGCTGGAGCAACATATTCTGCTCCGCTCTGGGGGCAATAGGTAATATGTAGTGGGTACTGAGGTCTCAAATTGATGAGTAGAAGTCTTGCCAGGCCTTCCATGATGTGTGAGGTGAGGGGGACTGGTCTGTAATGATTTTGAGCAGCTGCAGAATATTTTGGAAGTGGCACAAGAAATGATGTCCAAAGCCTTGGCACATGATCCTGTCTCAGGCTGAGGTTAGAGAGGTGTTGCAGGATCCCGCAGAGCCGTTAAGCACAGGCCGTCAGGATTCTGGGGCCGAGTCCATCAGGTCACACAGACTCATCGGGTTGACAGTGGAGACATGTGATGGGTGTGCTGTCTGTGTGTCTGAATGAGAAGAAGGGTGGAAAAGAAGAGGAGGAAGAGGAGGAAGAGGAGAAAGAGGAGGTCAGTAAGAAACATCCTACATGTTTGCCTACAATAAAGCTGAAGTTTGATTTAAGCTCAAGTATTTGGGGGACAGTTGATGTACTGATAAAAAGTTGTTGTGGAAATTGCTCACAAAGACTTGTGATGTAATAATTTTAAATGAATGCTGATTTTGTAGTCTAGCGGTTACCGAGTGAATTACGTCACACACTGCTGATGGCTCAGTGCGGTTAGAATAATTACATATGTAAACTGATCTAATCAAATTCAGCTGGTGAATACAGTCTGTGCATTCACCCATTGCCAGGGTGTGAGCTCTGGTTTCAATGGCTTCTATTTGGAAGATGACGGATATGATGCAGAGGAAGAAGAGAAGGAATACATTACATATGCAGAATAAAATAATATGTATGATAATATGTGTTTATATATTGCACCTTGCATGATATAGATGCTTCACAGAAGAAGCTTAAGATGGAGTCATAAAAGAAATGTAAAAAAAGACATTAGCTGATTATTAGATTTATTTAAAACAGTCAATAATGCATCAATCAAATTCGTTTCAGATCAGAATCAGTAATCAAGTGTGATCTTCAATCTAATATGCTGGAGTACTGAGCCAAAGACAATGGAAACTGTGCTACCAAATTGTGCCCAAATTCTTATGGGCTGCACTGTATGTGTAAAGTAGGTCAGTAGAAATGAAATGAGGAGCTGAGGAGGATGGTTGGTGCGAAATAGAAGAGAGTTCAGCTTGGTATGAGTCATCATCGGTGGCGAGGAGGTAGAAAAACAACTTTCCTGAGTCAATAATGAAGGAGGAACTCTGTGACAAGGGGAGGCAAATGTGAATTATCAAGTCACAGCAGCTCACAAATAAAAAAGAAAATTTAAAAATGCTCTAACCTTGTGGTGGTGGGAGTGGTGCTGAGAGGTAATGGCAAATTCCAGTTAATTTCCACCCTTTGAAAGCAACACACCTCAAACCTTCTTATTGACTTTAGGTCGTTAAGGTGCCACACAGGCCTTCACTGGAAATAGCCCACCAGGGTGGGAGCCCTTTCCTAATGAGCGCCACTGTCAGCAAAACAGCATATGTTTGATGGCCACCATTGTAATGCATTATTCCGTCCAAGTGAGAAACAACAAACACTGTCACGAAAAAAAAGGTCCAGAACACGCAATCAGGCCCTGCAAAATCCTGAGCATGAATAAAACATCAGCAAGAAAGCAGGAGGTTTCACATTGTGAAGTCTCTCTGTGGACTTTTTACTGTACACAGAGAAACTCTAGCAGGCAGTAAGCGATAATACACAATGGGAGGCTTTATGAACAGTTCATTTTGCTCAGCAGGTTTTCAGACACGCAGACTCATGGCTACGGTTACACGGGAATATTGAGACTGGACCTTAAAATGATAATATTTAAGTTCCACGTATAGATTTTGTGGCTGCACCATCGAAGTTCAGCCTCCTATAGACTTTCTTAGTGATTTTAAGTGATGGGAATTCTATTCTATTCTATAGAACGTGTTATTTTAGATGAGAAAATTGGATATTTCTATTTTTGCCTGTGCTTTTCTCACTTGTTTGAAGTGGACGGATTCAGAGTGTTAAGCTATTAATAAACAATGCCTACGGATGTTTTTTTCCATAACTTTGATTGTTGCTTATTTTGTCTTGAATATTTAATGTGATGGAAAAATATCATGTAAAAATATATTTTCCAGGGCTTTAAATTCTACTTAACCGTTTGGTCTCTGGAGTTTTGAGAAACAAGAGAGAAAGGAATACAAAGCAGAATAATTAAACTCAACTTTATATTTAACCATTTACACAAAATGAAATAAGTTATTTAAAATCACTGCATTTGCAAATTTCATCTTATACTGCATTGACTATATTGAATTTCAGCCACCACGATCGTTCCAAAATAGTTTAAATCATTTTGTTGTTTGAAACCAGATGTATAATTGTCCTCTGGCATAGTTAATAAGATGAAATGCGAAAATATTACTGTAGCCAACGAATGCTTACTGTCTCCCTCTGAGCTCTCTCAAGGTGCTAAGATTCTACTGTATGTGCAATGTTTCTCTAGCTCTGTGAAATTTGCTAAAAGTTTGCTTTCCACACAACCGGCCTGCACCTTGTTCATAGGCTTAGCCAGAGTTTACATCTGTGAGGGGCCCCCTGCGTGAGCTTTTCATATTACATCACCAGAAATGCACGGTGCTCTGATTGTTCAGAACTACTGCCAAGTCCAAAGTAACAGACAAGCCTATATTTAGTCATGTTTTGTGTTTCTTTTGTATGGTGCATAGAATAGTGAGGAGAGAGAGACACTTCTGTAGCACTGCCCCAGTACGGAGGGTTTTCCATTGGGTTTAGGGATATGAATATGAATGCATGTTGGCACTTGAACATGATTGTTTACCTATTTGTGTTTGGAAAACTAAACTGAAGCATGACCATAATCAGAAATAGGTTTGTTGTCAAAGACAAAAATAATTGTTATAATTAAAATATATAGAAAAAGAAAAATGAAAAATATGCAGAAATAATGTTAGTGTGACACGTTGAGACGGGACAAATGCCTGTGTCAATGGGAAACCAGGACCTTGTTAATGAGGCTAACAGCAGTGGATTTTTTTGCTCGTATTATGAAGTTATGGTCTCATAGATGAAGCGCAGCCTCTTGCCAGAGGGCAAGTTTCTGTCTGAGGCTGGGTCAACTATGATTTCTCCTGCTGGTGCTGGAGCAATGGCAGATTGTCGCCTCGCACTCTCTCCTCTCTGTGAAGTGATATGGCACAGTCTGTTCGTGTACTTGGCAGTGGAGTCAGTTTACCAGATGGTTATAGAGTGGGCACGGATGGACTCGGTGATGGCAGCGTAGAAGGAGGCCTCAGTATCTTCTTATAAAGCCAAATCCAAAATGCTGCAGCTAAAGTTCGGACCAGAAAAAAACAAAAAAGTTCACATCTCTCCTACATCAGCTTCTTTTTACGGACTTCTACGTATTGCGCCACTTCATGTGGCCAACTTCTGTTAACTTGGCAGACGTCGGGTAATAATCGATAATTTGACCTTCTGTACGAGATCTTTTTTCTTGACACTCAGCCGACAGTTTAATAAACGCACAATGTATGATTTGGTGCTATACGAGTAAACATGAATTAAATTCAATTGAATTAAAGACTGTGCATTGTTCACTGCAAAGCTTCTGCGATGGTGCACAACATCTGTGTTGTTTTTAGCCTCAAGTTGTTTTGGCAACACCAGAACACTGGATAGTTAATCTGCTAGCTCATCCGAGACTAACCTCCACCACAAACCTTAGACAGTCTTGTGTCTGGAGGTGCAGCTGTTTGTGTAGAGTAGAGAAAAATGTCACAGCCTTACGAAGAGCCAGTTATGGGTTACGAGGTTGAAGTCATGTTTCAACAGCTGCACAGGCTTTATATTAAAATTGAAAACCGTGTACTCCCTAAAGGTTGTCAAATAGGACTTTTCCTGATTTGCTAGTGGTTACAGGAGTTTTTCTTTTTACCTGCGGCTATGGGCTCAACTCAAGCCAAATCACTGTGCACTTTTAATGCAGCCTTTGCCCCGCTCCTCTTATCTGACAGGTTCAGCTCGCCAGTCTTATCCAGAGGGATGCCTGCAGTGGTAAAAAAAAAAGTGGTACCAGGCCAACTCCTTACCCACGGGAAACGATGACTGACAGTCCTCAACATCAAAGGTTTAACCCCTGTAGCCAGCTCGATGCAAGAAGTTCAGAGACACAAGGAACATCAAAACTCTCGCACACACGCACACCTACCTATATTTTAGAAGAAACATTAAACAGAGTAATAAAAGGCTCAGAATTAATTATTCAATCATTGGAGACACATGGTTTGCACGTTCAATAATATATGTTTCCGTTCAAATTGAATCAAGTTATGTTTACAGCCTGTTGTACGAGTTGTACAAGCTGTAAACATAACTTTGATTCAGGGAATTCATCCATCTAATGAAACATGATCTGCACCGTCGTGCAAAATTAGAACGTGGAAGCGAGTGACAATGAAACCTAGATCACGAAGAACCACGAAGCCTGTGAAAGCAATGAGAAGATAGTTGGAAGCTGAGCTTTAATAATGTGGGAGCAGTGGATAGAAAAAACAGCTCGTACGAGCCATTAATATAAACTGTAAACATAGGAGCATATCTACTTTATATTTAGAGCTTGTTTGGATTATGCCACTTCTTTGTTGATATTATGGATAAACATGTAATATTTCCACATTTTTCACTAATGGAAACAAACGTAATTCATTCAGTCCTTACCAGCTGACTGATCCATACATAAATATAAGGTGTTTCCATGTAGATGCACAATGTCAACAAGCACCAAGGAGACGCATGGCTGCACAACACCTGCTTCATACACTCAGCAGTAAACTTTAGCCACAATTCACAAGTAGCAACAGTAACATTGAAATTCAGCCTGAAAATAGTTTTTTTATCTGCAGCAAGTGTAGGGAGGTAGAAATTCAAGCTCGCCCAGATACAGAGAAGAAAGGTGGAATCATCTTTGGGAGCACAGTGGGTTCACAGTGGCGTGGTGGTCCAGGCTGCATGACCCTTGTGTGTGATGGTGTGAGGGAACTTTTCAGACAGCGCCTAATATCCAGCCAGCTGGAACAAGTTCCCAGAGCATTCTTGGCTTGTTCACTGTGCTGTTGACAGTGAAGCCAGCGCCCTGATTGCCTCCCTCCCTCCTTATACCTCTTTGGATAACTGCTCCCGTAAAGCACAGAGACACTGAGACACTGATTATGCTGAGCAATGCGTGCTGGGAGAGCACCAATTACCCTGATGTGCCTTTTCATGTTTGCACATTGTTGAGCAGCACATCGGCTGGACTCCCGGGTGTACACAACAGCACACGTGTGTGACAGCAGAGGTGGCTTTCTGTGAAGGATGAAGGGCACAAGCATGACTGTTACAACAATATATGAGAATAAATATGAAATATGTTTTAGCCGAATCTACACAATTTAACACGTCAGTACAATAAAAAAAAAAAAACGTAAATCATAATATCTCAGAGCTGAAATTTTAAGGGTACCTTGTGACTAACTATATTAATGAAAGTTGGGAGATTTTGAGTTTCTTTAAAAATGTTATAAAATGGTTCAATTTTAGAAAATGTTACAATTTCCATAATACAACTCTGTGTAGATGTCTCCTGTCAATCATGTTACATTTTTTTATCTGAAAACCAGAGGTTTCCCTTCCCTGACACAATCTGGGGACTCCATAAAGCTATATCTCTAAAAAGGCAGATGATATGATTTTTTTCAGTTTAAGTACTAGACATGACTTCATAGGTAAAATTAATAGTGCCTCATGTATTTATTATAGCTGTCTATTATCTATTACAAAGTGATGTCCTGGAGCTAAATAGCAAATGTCATCTTCACAGATTTGCATTTACCCCACTTCAAATATTCTAACTCAGCATTCTCTCAGTGCCGGCAGGTCTGATGTGAATGACTGCAGTAAATAGATGACCTGGTTTAAACTCTTAACCTTTGAGACCATCAGTGATGCTAATTGCCTCATTATATAGCTAATGGTTTTCATATTCCTCATTCAACTCCAGAGAAAAATAGGAGAAGATATTTAACAAGAATGAAACTGTACCATTCAAATTAGATATTGGTAAACTGTAGTATAGTTCCCAGCTGCATGCTGAGCTGCAGGGTAACTGAAGTCCATTAAAGTGTTTAGTATGAAAGGATGCTTTTATGAAAAGGTCCAATCCACTGATGCCATCCTGCCAAGGTCAGTAAATTATTTCTCCTCAAAAAGTGAAAATTTAGTTCAGGGGTTCAGTACAGTGTCACTTGGATTTACAGTTATTATCTTCTAGGCTTGTTTAAAAAAAACAGCAGTTTAATTTTTGAGGTTATTGTGAGAGGCAGAAACCGTAAAGCTGTGCGGTGCTTCCCACAGGAATCCAGCCCATAATGCTTCTAACCTTCTGGGCTGAAAAACAATCATTTGTGAGGTGGAGGGCTCTCCAAGCATCTCCCTCCAATAATAACACCTTCCCGATTCTACTCAAAGTATAGGAGACAGCAGCAGGCATGCTGAAGGGTTTACAGGAGAAAACTTTGTCATCACCAGCCAGAGCCTAGAAAACACTGCAATGCTTGAGCAGAACCACAGCTATACGAGAATAAAACAAAAAGTTAATTATCAAATATAACAGAACAGTTATCTATTCCGTGAATGTAATATCAGATAACTTGACCTTTTTATAGTTAGCAACTAGTTACTGAATAGATCAATGTAGCATGTGAAGAGATATTTCCCTCAGAAGGGGGTGGAGACCAAAACAAAGCCAAAAGAAGCCTCACGTGCATCCAGTGGAAGAGATGGAAATACCATTCCATCATTTTTATCTTTATTTAACAATCAAAACCTTTAACCTCTCATTGAATTTTACAAGGGATGATTTAGCAGTGTCTAACAGAGTCAGAGCGATCGGCCTGGTATAGTGGATCTCTTAGAAGCTGGGATTATGGTGAAGAGATTGAAGGGAAGTGGAACTTGACACAGCTGCAGGGATGTGTTGAAGATGTGGGTGTAGACAGGGGCCAGTTGTTCACCACAGACTTTTAGGCAGGAGGGGCTCACTTCGTCTGGGCCTGTAGACTTCTTTGTTTTCTGTTCCTGGAAGACACGTCTCACCAGCACTCCTAACATCCCACCAACCAAAGTGTGAGCCAGACTACAGCGTCATGTCATCTTCCTTGACCACATCATTTAGTAGCATGTCAACTGATTAGTTTCATCTTGTAAAATACAATAGGCAATAGTTTATGTAATTCCAGGCATCACAAACTCAGACATACTACAAATTCCATTTCTGGAGCCTGTATGTATTGCTCTACTGTAGACAGACATTGCATTGGTTTGTATTTTGAGGTGGTTATAAGTACTATATTTCATTTGTGCTTAATGACCTGATCATGGTAATGTACTCCGTTGGCACCTCTGTTGCTTTTATTCTTTACTTCTTGAGCTTTGCATTGCAGTGGAGGCCTGTAGAGGTGATGGCAGCGTGAAATGAATGCTTTCTCTACAGCGGATGAGGTAGAAGCAGGGACCACAGTGTCAAGGATTATTTCAAAAATGTTTTCATAAGCCTTTATTGCATTTTTTTTATTATGGCAAATTTTCCACTTTAGTCAAGCATAGAAAATGTTTCTCATATTTCCACTGTGCTGTTTTATGCAAGTGAAAAATGTATAATAAAACAGGTGAATGGAAATA
This sequence comes from Microctenopoma steveboyesi, assembly GCA_032359275.1. NCBI lineage: Eukaryota > Metazoa > Chordata > Actinopteri > Anabantiformes > Anabantidae > Microctenopoma > Microctenopoma steveboyesi. The sequence continues at coordinate 10,032,238 of JAUMHF010000011.1, read as the reverse complement.
TACCTACAAGCTTCTGCAGCCTTTTTTAAAAAAAAGGTATGCTGTTTACCCACTGAATACATATTGAAAATTCTTAGCATTATTTGGAAATGGCTACATAAGAATGCAATAAAACATTTCTCACCAGGTTGCATTTTTACATTCAATGTGGAAACTACCCAGAAGCAAAACCAGCAGTCTTACTGGCAATGAAGAGCATCTTCTAGTGATCATTACAGCTGAACAGGAACAGCTGAAGAATGTGAAAGAAGAGGTTGAACTGTTGACTGAGTCACTTTTCTGCTGAAAACAAAGTATCAAAGTTTCATTAAAAACATTAGTGAAGCCCATAGATGAGGGTATTTAGCTATAAATGAAATATACAAGCACAAGGGATTACCCCCAATTAGGGATGCATCCTCATCAAAATTCATGAGTGGTTGCAAGAGAATATGACTTTTTATCAGCTTTGTGTAGATACTTACCTGGGGCTTTTTAGGAACTTCAGAAGCCTCTTTTGATCCCATGTGATATCGCTTTAGTCAATGTATCTATCCTCAAACAGTTACTTTGATAGAGATTCTTTTGGCAGATTATTTTATAAAAATAATGGCACCACTCTGAAAACAAAGCTGTATCCACTTTAACCGCTTGCATGCCTCAAATATCGTTTAAACAATCCTTACCAGCCACAATAATGAATGCATTCGTTTTAAAGCATGACGAGCTGTGAGAAATTGCTAATATTGGCAGGAAATGAACACTATTCGCCACCATCTAATCTTGCTATAACATTCTGTTTTTGTATGTGACAGTTTTATCAAGCGCGTGGCCCTGCCATAGCTTCTCAGAACATGATGAAAAGCAACATGCGCCCATATTTCAAGCACTCTGCAGATGTTTTTCTTACCAACAAGCCTAGCAGAAGAAGGCAAACCCAAGCTCCATTCACAAACAAGCAAGTCTGCCAATCCTCCAATTTATCTCCTCAAAATGCTTTTTTTTTTGTCACATCTAACAATTTGGAGATGCCCACAGTTGGCAATGCATCTGCAAAACACGCCACTGACCTTTTCTATGATGCACGAGCAGGAAAGAAAGTAGACATTCAGAGTTTGTACCAAGTGCTTAAAAACTTGGCAATGTAAGAGGGCATCAGTGCTGTCCAGAAAGCTGCTTCCAATGGAACTTAGCCCTCATACTTTCCACATTAAAGGAAAAAGCACACAGGGATCTCCACCATGCTCTCTTATGATTATGATTAATACATCGATTTATTTTTGTTTCACATTTTGACATCCATACACTTCTCTGGGTATTCCAGCTCCCTTTCTGACTATGACTATGTCTATGCGGCCTGGTAGCTCAATGGGTTAAGCGTCAGAGTGGGATGCAGAAAGTTGTGGGTTCGAACCCCGTCTGACTCCTAATCCATCCCCTACCAGGTGTGTCTCTGAGCCAGACACACAGCGCTAGCTCCTTGTAAGTCGCTTTGGATAAAAGCGTCTGCCAAGCAAAGTAAAGTAAAGTAAAGTATGAATTACCCACACCCATAGAGTGCTGTGAAGACAGTCTTTGTCACCTTCCTGATTTTATTTGATTGATTCGGGTCATGAAACGCATTTTAGTATACAAAGATAAGCTCAGTAAAAAGAAAAGGCAGTTTATAAGTGATTATTGTATTCACTAATTGAAAATAGCTGTCCTAGCCTGCATTATAAAAAAGCTAAATCTGTGATGAACTATGATTGACCATGCTGCAGAGCTCATTTTCCTGAGTTAAGGTGAATGTTCATGATCCAACATTATGAAAGTGAATAAGCAAACATGGCACCCATTCCAAACATACATATGTGTGTAGTATATGTATACACACACATCATTGTTGTACCTGATAATAAGTCAGTCTGTAAAATTAGGAAGGCATTAGCAGAAATGTGTTTGAATGGCCGGATGGAAAAAGTATTAAGAATGAAGTTGAATTTGTCTGTATTTGGTCTTTACATCAGCCCTTTACTGAAAAATGTAGGAAATGTTAAGATGTCTCTCTTTATCTCTTGGCACTGCACTCCCGGATGCAGGTTAATTTATGGTGTCTACTTGTAAGCAAAAAAGATTTTTTTCCCAGTAGCTAGTGTCAAGATAAGACTCTCAGATGGATCAACTTAGCATAGAGCGGAAATGAAATCTAAACCGCGCACAGAAAACAAAAATGGTGACTGTGCAGATGCAAAGATGATTGAAAGATGTGGTTTCAGTTCAGGGAATAATTCATCAGATGTGATTCAAGTAATATTAGTACTACTATTGTTAGTTTTAGTACTAGTGCTGACAGCCATACATGAATATGTAAACGGAGCCACTCTTGCATAGAAAACGTCCAGCAGCAGTTTTTCCTTCTGTTATAGGACACAGAACTGAGCCCACTTTGAACTTTATGCCCCAGTTTCTCACAGTTGGACACAGCAAGAATTATCCCACTGTTCCCTCATGAAAGCAGCTCGGTCTGACCATTATTCACCAATAAAGCTTTTGGTTACACTGTATGGTGGCTAAAACCCGAGGGATGAGATAAGACATGAGGGTGGATTTGTCTCTCAAAGCTGTAAATCTTTTTTACATGCAAGCTCTCCTCCCAGCTCAAGTTCTCGACTGTAGCCATCGGGGCTAATTGGTCAAAAGGACTCTACCAGCTTAAAGCTATGAAAGGGAAATGAGTGACAGAATCCAATTGGCTTTCCCTGAACATACAGAAGTCCAGAAAATGAAAGAGCTCAGATAAAAAAACGATGGCATAGTCAAAGTGATGAAAAAATATATTAATATGAATTTTGCATATTGTTGTTGCATTACTAATGTAAATGGTCTGATGTTTTGGAAAAAGTCAAATTATTTAGGATAGGATATATATATATAAAATATACACTCACCGACTGCCACTTTATGAGGCACACCTGTCCAACTGCTCGTTGACACAAATTACTCATCAGCCAATACCATGGTGGTAACTTAGTGTATTTAGACATGTTGACATGGTCAAGACGAACTGCTGCAGTTCAACCCGAGCTTTAGAATGGGGAAGAAAGATGATTTAAGTGACTTTGAACATGGAACGGTTGTTGGTGCCAGACGGGCTGGTCTGTGTATTTAAGAAACTGATGATCTTCTGGGATTGTCACGCACAACCATCTCTAGGGTTTACAGAGAATGGTCCAAAAAAGGGAAAACATCCAGTATGTGGCAGTTCTGTGGGCGAAAATGCCTTGTTGATGCCAGAGGTCAGAGGAGAATGGCCAGAGTGGTTGAGCTGATAGAAAGGCAACAGTAACTCAAAAAACTACTCGTTACAACCACAGTATGCAGAAGAGCATCTCTGAACGCACAACACATCCAACCTTGAGGCAGATGGGCCACAGCAGCAAAAGACCACATCGGGTGCCACTCCTGTCAGCTAAGAACAGGAAACTGAGGCTACAATTCGCAAAGGCTCACTGGAACTGGACAATGGAAGAATGGAAAAATGTTGCCTGGTGTGGTGAGTCTTGATTTCTGCTGCAACATTCTGACGGTAGGATAGAATTTGGCGTCAACAACATGAAAGCATGAATCCCTCCTGCCTTGTATCAATGGTTCAGGCTGGTGGTGGTGGTGGTGTAATAGTGTGGGCCCCTTAGTACTAATTGATCATCGTTGCAACGCCACACCCTACCTGAATGTTGCTGCTGACCATGTCCAACCCTTTATGAATACAGTGTACCCATCTTCTGGTGGCTATCCAGCAGGATAATGCACCATGTCGTAAAGCTTGTATCACCTCAGACTGGTTTCTTGAACATAATGAGGAGTTCACTGTACTCAAATGACCTCCACAGTCACCAGATCTCAATCCCATAGAGCACCTTTGAGATGTGGTGGAACGGGTGATTCATATCATGGATGTGCAGCCAACAAATCTGCAGCAACCGTGTGATGCTACCATGTCAATATGGACCAAAGTTTCTAAGGAATGTTTCCAGTACCTTGTTGAATCTATGCCACGAAGGATTAAGGCAGTTCTGAAGGCAAAATGGGGGTCCAAACCCGTACTAGCAAGGTGCCTAATAAAGTGGCCGATGGTAAAGGCAATTAGTGTAGATTATCATGAAGACTGGTCACATAATGGTGACATGCTTTACTTCAAATAGTTTACAATATATTTAAGACACTTCATGTCAGATTATGTTTACATTAGCACTTTTCCATTTAGATATTTTTACATGTAAGTCATAACTGCTTTGAAATGTTCTTTTAATTAACAGACAAATTTAAAATTGCACAATTTACAGGTGAGGAGAACAACTGATGTTTTACTTAGATACACGATGATAGGAAAAGAACATGAACAGTATTTGTGATTTGCAAAAGATAGATGCAAAAAATGAATTCTGAGCAGACAGTTTGGAAGAACCTGGTTGTTTGGGAAACAGCTTGGAGGGGAATAATGACCTTGGACAGGTGCCTGTGTCTGTTTCAGTTGGCAGAGTGTGTGCAGCTGCTGTGAACACTTTTGCTACAACACCTGAATTACTACGAAACACCCTGTAACCATAGTACTCAAGAGAGATGAGGTGTGCGTGTGCACATATTGTAATACATGGGTGTATAGGTAAAGCATCTGAGAACTGCTTTGAAGGCTGCATTTACTTCACGAATCGCGTCTTTGCATTGTTCACCCATACTGAAAAATGCCAACATGCCAGACTAAAACAAGACATTTCTATTGGTAAGTAGCCCAGCCCCCAGTGGCACTTTCTAATTTGGGCCATTTTTAATTATTATCACAAGGGGAGTAACATCTGTCTGAGAGGTAATTTTCTCAGACTATATGTCAGCTGTGATTTTGCATTTTGACTTAAACACATGGGAACACACTGACGTGAAGTTTAAATGAGCAGTATTTGTTTTTAGCATGCTGCAGAGATTTATAAAGTACACAAACACGACTCTAGTCCCACAAATGGTCTACCATATAATATACAATATTAGTATAGTACAGTACAGTATATATATTGTAGAAGAGAACTGTTAAACTTAAAATAGAAATACTCAAAAATTGCTCATAATCACATACAAGCTACAAAATTGTATTTAAGAACAGTATTTGAGTATTTTTTGCAGCAAAACTGTCAGTATGATCTACTGACAGTCAATCAATAGAAAAAAACAAAGCTATTTGTAAAGTATTTAAGAAATAAGCAAAAACAACTTATACGTATATTAACCTTTTGTTTTAATTGCTGGTTTTTCAAAAACTTGGCCCTTGTGGGTTCTAATGAAAGTTTATTCAATTAAAGACAAAATTGTCAACACATGACTCATTAATGAAAATAATCAGTGTAACCACTTTAAGTCCTCAGTTCGATCCTGCCTGACCAGGATTTTCCATTTCAGTTCAAGTGAGCACACTATGCCTATTGCCAGTTTTTTCCCTCATGACTCTCCTGTGTCCACTTTCCATCTTCGTTCCTTTTTTAACTCCTGCCTGAACACCAAGTCCATCTTGTTCGATTTATTCCTCCAGTTGGGAATAAATGGGGCTCCGTGTTAACAGAGGATATGAAGTCACCCCCTGATACAGAAACATAGGTCGGCATCTGGACAGAGAAGCTGTCTCACTGCTTCTAACTGACAGAATGCCGCAGAGAAACCTGGACAGACAGCGTCCTGAATACAAGCCATTGAATTCATCTCCACCACCCATCAGCCACGCAACATTTTTGAATCAGCTATTGCTCAAGCACAAATGTATTCACCTGCGTTTCTGCTCTTCGACAGGGGAAAGAAAACCAGTTACTGTAGAAAACATCCTCCTTACCATTCCTACAACCACGGGGAAAACACACAAATGACATTATGGTTCATCTGGATAGCTGCATTATTTGTGATTTTTTCTGACAGGCCTTGTAACTCGTCCAGCTGAACATATTTCTGCTGTAATTTCAACTGTTTTTAATCAACTGATTTGTTGCACATTAGTTGCAATCATTTTAATGAGCACTAGCATCAGCACTTATTGTATAGATGGTTGGTAATAAAATTGTCGTTTCTTTTTAGCCCTCTTTTAAACACCGGTGTCCCTTCATGAACAAACTATTTCACTCCAAGTCAAGTGTAAAATCTCTCTTTGCTTTTCATTTAGAGATATAACAGCTTGCTCTGCCTTGCTCTTGCTATTTTGTGTTAACCTAATTGTCTATGTTTGATCTGTGACTGGAACAGTGATGAGGTCTTGTCCCCTGTGAAATCAGCTTTAATCACACTTATTTGCATGGAAATTGATATTGACCGGTGGAAATTGCCAACACAGCTATGCTGCTGCTGTACTGGTGAAAGTCTGTCTCATTTAGTCCTCTCAGGGAAAACAACTATTGCAAGATGTCAATGTAATTTTGATAAAATGTACAACAAAGACTGAAGGTTTTCCAAGCGTGAATTCCACCAGCTGGATGAAGGTATGCAAAGGTGAGCATATCAAAAGCGCATACGCCATCAAACCGTTTCATATGGAGCAGAGGAAATGTGCTCTCCTGTGGTGCAGGCTATGAAACAGTGAGCACAAGATCTGAAGTGAGCTGAATGAAAAATAACATGTGCATCCACGCTCTGGCACACAGCGGCGTAGTGCAGAATTCACAACTCGGTATCACTTCAAAAACATCTATGTGGTCTCCCTTACTTCAAACGTAAAATCACCAAAATATACTCCTCAAGCTGCAGCTGTGGTGATGGAACCAACAGCACAAGCCTGTCAAACAAGCAGAGAAATATGCTGAACCAGTGAGGCTAAAGATAATGAAGTTTTAACTGACATGGTTTCAGTACTCTGCAATAATTACTTCATTAGAATTCTCGTAGGGTTTACAGTTCATTTACATGACCATGCCATTAAATAAAAAAAATCTCATTACGTTTCCACAACATGCTAATGCAAGCCAATAAAATAGATTCATCTGTCAATTTATGTTTGTATTTTAGTTGCCGTTAAGAATTCCTTTGTTGGCTTATTAAAATCTTCAGTTATGAACCACTGAGATTTGTTTTCTGGCATCGGGCATGTTTCTTCAGAAAGACACACAGTTGTAGGAACTAAAATATAAATATAATCCCATAAAATCTAGAATTATATGAAAATGTACATAATTTTAGATAAATGTATGCAGATGTTTAATAGATCCCAGCAATAACGTGCAGTTGTGATTACTGACAATAACATTTTTATTCTATTTGCCTTGAGAGCCCTGTTGATGATTATTACATTATGAGATAAGGCATAAATATATATTTATATGAACTGTTGTGTGCAGAAAATAAATTGACAGCCAAACATTTTTGTAAATGCAGAGGAGTATTTCAAATGACAGCTGAACAATGAATGCCAGAAATATGTGACATTATTATTACTAAGTTATACATTTGGTCAACTCCGCCCCATTTGTCAGCATCTCATGCAGATTACCGCCTTCGCTATGTGCGCATTGGAAACTGAATGTGCCATTTTCTTTCGAACCCCAAACATACAATTATAAACATACATGTAAATGAGTTCAAGGATATAATGTTGTGTTTTTTTTGTTTGCTAAACTCCTGAGGCCTCTTAAATCCATCCGCGTGTATCTGGACACGTGAATAAAAGATTTCTGTGATACAGGCCACCACAAAGCCTTTTCATCACTTCACAGTTGATGGGTTTGTGAAGCCTACGTTATGTGTGGGTGGACATGAGACACTGAAAAAAGGATACTGCACCTTAGGCCTGCTGCTGTGTATGATTACTTTCTATTGTGATTGATCTAGCAATTATGAAAATGTTGTTTAGTTTTTAAAATGTCATATAGTTGTGTCTATACTGTCATACTGTTTTGTCAGACCAAAATGTCAAAATGTTTAAAAGCCAAAGACATTTCATTTCCATCAGAGAAAAGGAGCATAGTATTTTAAGCCTAAATTCATGCTGCACCCCTACAATTGTTTGAGAAATCTATTAATATATTATTATTCACTTTGTGTACATGCATTACACTCTATGCAGTGTTATCATTTTATTCTGACATTATATTGTTTGTATATTTTTGTATTTTTGGAATCTTTGGCCATATTGTGAGAAAATGAGTGTTGATCCTGTCTCATAACCTGATGTATTGCATCCTGTCCAGCGCTGCAGGATCTGGTGCTCTTTGCTCTCTCCAGAGACAGGACCTCTTAAAAACAATGACTCCATAGACAGAAATGGAGTGCGGGCAGTAACGTGGCGTTTTGCTGGACTCATTGCATCTTTGTGGTGCTGAGTTCAAAGCAATCAATTATTTGGCTTCATGTTTTGACTTGAGTGAACTATTCTGTCAAATCTATCCAGAATCTCTCCACTAAAATGTCACTAACTATTTACTGGGACATTCAAACTGGACTCCATTTAGTTGACAGTCTAAAGTTTATTCCACGTCCAGGCTGTGTTCAATAGTTTAATCAGTTGCTATGGATATCTGAACAACTTTCATTTTCCTCATTCTTGGTGACTCAAAGTCCTCAAAGGAACATTAAGGGAGAAGAAGAAGGATCCTGTATCTACAACTCTAGAACCCAGGGCCGAGTCTCAGCAGAGGGAATGTTGGGAGGGCGGGGCTTTAAATGTAACATTTACCTGTATTTATTAATCCGAATCATGTTTAATCAGTTGCTATGGATATCTCAACAACTTTCATTTTTCTACAATAATATAACATACTGGCTACGAAATAACATTCGTGACCTTCCTCAGAGCCCTCACACTCTGGGGATGAAGTCGGCGTGCAACAACCGAGGCCTGGGAAGCGGTGCTCAACTGGCTCGAGGCTCTGGCTCTGGCTGTGTGGTGTAGGACCAAATTCCATCTTTGTAACTACTACCCTTTTTAAAAGGAGAAAAAAAAATCCAACTCCAAACTAAAGCGGTCATAAATCAAATTTCAAGGAGAAAATTCCTCTGTTTCCCCTCCTATGACTTTGTGAGCTCAGCTTAGTAAATGCACGACATAGTTTATTGATTCCACTGAGAATTGCAACAGAAATATTCAGTCTTTCCATTTATCCACTGATGTGAAAAGAGCAGCTTACAAAGCACAGAGAGATATGACAAAGATGATGGATTGTGGCAGCTTCAATCGAAAGTTCCTGGTTGTCAGAGTGCTGAGGCAGCAATGCTCTCTGTGGAGTCAGGTACTGATGTCTCCCTCCGATTGTTGAGCCCAAAAATCGTGAGAGAGATTTCAGCCGATTAACAGATAAAAAAAAAGTTTTCTCTTTTGATCTGGGCTATGGATACACATTGACTTTACTCTTCTGCACTTGGAGGAACCTCTGCGCAAGAGAAACATTAACATATACAGTTAGCCTGCTCCGTTTGCTTGCTTGCCGTCCATGTCAAACTACTTGATAAAAACTTTTACACTCTGGCTTTAGGGATTTAGGGTTGAGGCCTTGAGAAAATTTGAAAAACTCTCCGACACCAAAAGCAGTTTGATTGAATGAGTTCTCCTGCAATGTGCTATTAATCTTACGTAACACGGTTTAAATATGTTTAAAATTCTAAATGGTAAATAACAAATTCTTGTGAAAGCCTCTTAAAATACAGCTGCAGGTCTAGACTTCGATGGCATCTTGATAACACTGTTTAAAATTAACTGCGCTTTTCTATATAGACAAACCATTCAAAATCTTCCCAAATAGTTCTGGGCCGAACTTCAGCGAGCCCTCAGAGAGCTCAACTTCTTTACCCTTACTGTAGATAAAATCAGTTCAACAAACGGAGCCAATATACTTTCAAATTAGGTAATGTACATCATCTAAATTTAAAACCAATAACATCCATTTAGAGAGTTATAATAGTAACGACCCTTTTACAGCTGGGAAATCGTGTTTGTATTGATTTTCTTGCAGGGTTTTCAGCAGCATTTTGAAATGTTATCAGTGAGAATATAGACATTAATATCTGTGAAATAGCTTTTCCACGGTCTTTGTTCTGATCACACACTGGTGCTAAATTACATGTACAAATATCAGCCTGTAAGTCGTGTTCAACCTTGACACACACAACATGGAATGAAAGAGGTGACTAATGCTCGAACTGGAAAGAACCACAAGCCAGCAGCTGCCTGAGCTCCTGGGAATTAAAACCAGAATTAGCAACAAACACTAGTTCACAAAAGAACAGAACAGAGACATTTCATCCCCCTTTCATGATGAAGAACAACACACCAGTTCAATGGAAACAGGGAATTGTTTAATCATGTGGTCAGTGTTGGAAATCTGCACGACTTTATCTCTTACATCGTCTCTGAGTAACAGGCATGTGTAAAAGCTCTTTTTTTCTCATTATCTGGATGTCCTGCTGAACATTTTTAACTCTTCCCATTATGAATGCTACTAAAACATACTCCTTAAACAAGTAACCATAGGGGATCTGGCTCTGTTCACACTCTTTCCTGATTTTTGTTATAATTTAAATGAGGACGGATACAGCGACCTCCTGTAGAAGTGCAATTAAAATATCACAAATCCTAAGATGAATGTTACCTCCACAGACACATGTGTATTGAAGGGGATCAGCAGGACACCACAAAATAAAGGTTGATTTCCTGTTGTTCCCTAAATCAGAGGCTTAGAAATCTCGTAGTGAAGTGGGATGTTGCCATACTATGAATATGATTTACTGTCTGCAAATTCTGTATGATAATGACACTGATTTGATAGTTGGATAGAAATGCACAAATATTCTTTGAACTCTGAGCAAAGCAATGCTCAGATGTGTGTGTGGAAGCAATTGAATGCCACAGCTGAATTGAATCACCTGAGGTCTAAATATGTGGTCATTCATTTCACTGGAGCTCATTTAAAGAGAGGAAAAAGGTCACGTGACCCACGTGACCCACACGAGCTCATATATCTGCTCCCGACGTCTTCCTGATGTGTGTGAGGGGGGCATACACAAATCAAACACGGCTATGCGCTTTTCTACGCGTAAATGATGCAGAGACATTTGAAATACGGACAAGAGACATTTGAGACAGGCTGCCACTGAGAGGCTGCCTTTGAACGTGTGGCACAGTGCAGGCAGGATGACTCATGTGCTCTGGATGACTTGCTGAAGAGACAACTGGTCATTACGCAATCACTCCATCACCATCACAATCACCATTTTCATCACCATCATCAGATTTTTTGAGGACGGATTCTTGCGGCGCCCTAATGGGTCAATTGAACTCTTGCACAACTGAGATAGAGCAGTCACACACGAACAGGCATATTGTGAGAAGAGGGATTTTGAAACTAGCATGTGGAAAAAAACAGCAACTGAAGGCCTAATGTTAGTTTTCACGTCGCTTGTGGTGATGGTGGTGATGATCATGATTCACTCAACAGCAATTAAAGACCCATGGCGACGTGACACATGAAACATGATGTGAAACAGCAGAATTTCCCAGCTAAGCATGTGAAACCACCTCTCACAGAGAACTGCTGTCGCATGCGGCTACACTGTAGTCAAGATGTGATTGGTATGTATGCTCACTTGTGCAGATGTGAATGAATCATCTCCCTGTTGGGCTTGACCGAGAGTTGGGGGACACATGTCTGTTGCTGAAATACCATCAGATAAACACACATTTGCAAATGAAAGAGAGATTATTGACCTTTGCTTGGAAATTGCTATACAGTACATTAATCTGGGAATAAGCATACCATGTTATTGTCAATGTTTTAACTGCTGGAGCTTAAATTAAGACAATGTATAACACCCTCTAACAGGATGAATGTTAAATGATACCAAACGGCATCAGCTTTCATTAAATGTAGTATTTGTAAACTGAAGCGTCGGCTACGTGTAATTAAAAACAGAAAAGTGAATACACCTTCATAAAGATGACAGAGGGTACAAGAACATACAACATGCAGCAGTGGTTGGGGTTTTGGAGCAATACTAGCAATAAGAAAAGCCACAGTAGCCACCCTGAACGAGAAAGAAAAAACACACAACTCGTGATTTACGTTGCCCTGCGTTGCCCTGAAAAACAGGCGGGTAACTGTGGTTGTTTCAGTGACTGATCACACAATATGAAAACACTGCATGATGTCGAGCTCTACAGATGGTGAAAAGAAATAAATATTACTCTCAAAATTAAACAACAATATAAAAAGAAAGGCTGATGAATATCACATTATTTGGTTGGAAGAAGCCAAAATAAACATTGAGCGGGGAGCAGCGTGAGACTAAAAGGTGTGGGAGATAAAAGCAGCAAATCTGCATGAACACACAGCCATATGCCCCCCTGACTCGAACACGTCTGGGATACATATAAGGTGAAGGAATCCTCCCAACACAGAGCAGCTGAAAATAGTCTGAGAAGAATGGCAGGAGCCACCGCTGAAATCAAACAGATAATAGGATGTGAGGATTACATTACAGATTTTATTTTTATAATTACAGGGGAATTTAACACAAATAAAGCCCTATGAAAAGGACAGGACTTTCATTTAATAATCAGGATTGCGCTTCCTATACTGACACTAACTTACCAATGGTTTGAGCAGAGAAAAAAGGGAGAAAAAGCCCCAAAGAAACTGAGACGGTGACCTTTTACAAATTCGTTGGCGTTATAGTCTGAACTAGCAGCGAGCAGCTTCTGTTTAGCTGTCATGGTGCCCCGTGTCTCCTCCATCACCGTCACCGGCTTGAACCCTTCTCCACACGCTGAGAAAAGAACATCACAATAATCCAATAGTACAATGCGACATATACAACACTACATCTACAAGTACCCACATCCAGATCGTCTTTAGTGCAGGAGCTGGAGATTTAATCAGTCAAATTAGAAAAGGAGAATTTCATTTCCTATACCTAGTGTTAGCTGGCCATGGAGATGCCTTTATCTTATTTCCCCATGGTTCTCACCATTTCTATTTCAATCTTTGTCAAAGCAACCTTGGAGGTTCTGACAGCTTAGAAAACTTATTATGAGAAGGCTGTCATTCGTCTGTTTTTCTTGGCAACAAGTCGTATCCAGTCTGGATCCTCTGGATTTATCCCATAAAGGAAAAAAACACCCATTAATGACTCTGTTTCCTAAAGACTAAATGAAATAGTGTAGAGTAAACAGAGCATTTGTTGGAGACATTTCTTCTTCATACTATCACTTTTCAACAATGTCATAGGTGTATTGCTCAGATGAACAGGTTGTCAGTTGTGGCTTTAACTGCACATGCAATACGATCAGGAATAATTCATTGTTCTGTTGGATAATTAATAATGCTCACACATGAAATATCATCACGTGTAGCTTTCAGAAACAATATCTCTAGCTACACTAAAAGTATAGAATAGTGAACAGTGAAATAAATCCTTTCAGCATTCAGGAGACAGCTGTGTGTGGGGGTATGAGTGTAACAAAGGTCTGGGGCAGGAAACCAACTGGGGCTCTGTGGCTCTGTGGCATGCAGGACACCCACTGAATATTATATGCCAGCACCAAAAAGCAGTCCACGCTTCTCCACTGAGCTGGAGGAACATGAAACTAAAAAGAAAATGTATAGTGCAAACATAGCTTTTGGGACAAAGTGAAAAATATTTTGTCATTTCTGTGAAATGACCCTTTAAATATGATGGCTTTTTGAACCATTTAACCCAATTGTATTTCAGTAGAGGCAGATTTTACTGTTTGCATGGAGATTATAGGGTAATGGTTAGTTAATCACCCCTGTCCTCCGCCCCCTCGCTATACCCTTCACCACTCAGCCTTTGCACACCACCAGTAGAGACACAGAGGGAGAGAGAGAGAGAGAGAGAGAGAGAGAGAGGGAGGCTGACTCCCACTGTTCATATGGGTTCTCGCTCAAGCTCTCGAGCTGCGAAAGACGCAGCGGAGAAAGAGGAGCGGGGAGGCTGAGACAACTTGTTCACATGGAGCCGCCGGCGGAGCAAACGTCGTCATGATCCCGCGGACGCACACGCGCCGTTAACTGCGTGACCAGTGACCGAGATGGACACGTACGAGCCGGCAACGAGCAGCGGTTTGGTCCGGGAGGTCGTGTGAGCGCTGCCGGCTCCAAGAAAATAAACCAATAACTCATGGTAGGTTTTTATTTTACATTGCAGGCTATTCTTCTTTTTTGTCTTTTTATTACTGCTGAGCATTTGGAGTTCTGTCACAGTCGCGATTTGGTCCCTGAGTTGGGGCCAAACAGCCGCTCATCGCGTCCGTGTCTCTGAAGTTCGTGCCCTGGGCTTGCAGGGTGCATGTCTGCGTCTGTGGTGCGAGACAGTGCAGAAATGGAAAAGTTTTTTGGGCGACGGGACTGTGTGCGCGCCCTGTAGCAAACCAGAGACGTCGCCGACATAACGGGCTCCTTTCAGCGGAGCGGCGCCCGCCGACCGGAGAGCATGAATGGCTCACTATGTATTCTAATCCCAACTCATGAGCTGACTCCGTTTTCTTGGATAAAAGTGGGAGAAAGAGCTTCTGTTTATAGGGCGAACAGCTAATACACTTGCACGCCGGGGAAGAATAGCGGAGCGATTGTTCTCAGTCAACATCAGGAAAATCAAAGCATGTCGCCATCAGTTGTAAAAAGCGCCGTTTTCTACCCCAGATACCCCCAAATGTGGGATTCTGGCCCATTGTCTTTGTGACTGTGCAGGAATATCTGGCTTCCATTCATGAGATGCGTTGTGAGGCTCTTCAACCGTGAGAGCCAAAACAAAAGGATTCCCTGCTGACCAATGAGAGCGCGGGAGACATCGGGAGGGATGGAGCGGTCCTCTCTTCCCTTTGTCCTACCTGAGTCACCAAAATAGACCGTAGACTGCTGCGAGACAATAATAAGACCGGGAGCTGGCCAGATGGGTAAAAAGACACATTTTCTTCCTCCTTTCAAACAAACTATTTAGAAATCTGTGTTGGTCGTAAACCTCAGTTCCTATTCAGACCATTAAATGTTAAGAAGTCTACCGAGGTCAGGGGTCTGAGGAGCCATCAAAAGACCCACTAATTAAACTCCTCACAGTTCCCATCACAACATCCTTTAGTGACTCCTAAACTTATAGCAGTCTGCAGATCAGAGCTTTCCTGACAGGCTGAGCTGCATTTGAATGCATCGCATGACACACCATTGCAATATGGATTCACGGGAGGGCCGCTAGGTTCTGGTTAATGGTTGAGACATGCCCTCAGGGTGCATCTCATCATTTTAACCTCCCTCTTTACTTCTGAGCTGAATAAGTTAATGTGCAAAGCAACATAAGGGTTTTTAATTAGTGTTCTTGAGCTTTTAATTAAGCACATGGTAGCTGTTTGCCAGCACATTAAGCCACAAAGGTCTCCAACAGAAAGTGAGCTTAATCTAAGAGATGGGACTTTTTTTTTCACTTTTTTAACACTATGATCAAATAAAAAAGAACTGATGACGGAAATAAGAGAGTGCTTAAAGCTCATAGTTTGTAATGATGCATGTTGGAGTGTGTGCGTAGCTCTTTGCTTGCAAGTTGACACAGGAGTCCGTGTGGGAAGCGGAGACGTAGGCGTCGCAAATGTGGTGGGGATTCTCTTTCTCACTGCAATATCTTATTATACAGTGAGTGGGATGGATGATTAGAATGATTTAAATGCCATGACTGGGTGTAGCGCGCATGGCCTCTCGCAATCACTCTGTTGTGTTTGGGCTCATTTCATCTCTCCCACTGCAGATTTCTGTGGAGATATTGAAGCACTTTGATGAATTGCTCTGTCCGCGATAAGTTGAGCTACAATATTTCTGGCTGGTCAGTCTTGATTTAGCTGCAGCTTTAACTTGGGTCTTTGTACTGGTCTGATGAAGCATGCATATAAAAGAAGTTAAAAAAAAAATCAATCACATTCCCACACATCAAATATGCATGTGAAGCAGGTCTAAAAGAGACCATGCAAAAGAAGGCGCAAATATGAATGAATAATATTTTTAATGTAACCCATAGAAAACATTTCAACCAGCCTTTCTGTCCCGATTTTCCATTGGGTATTTTGAATGAATGCAGACAAGGGTCAGGGTGGGGAGGTGCCTTTGTTACTGAAGAGTTTTCCAAACACGGAATCTTACTGAATTCGCCTCTCGCCCGAAGACAGCTGGGATTCACAGATTTGAGGTCATTAGACACTGGCAGTGATACAACACACGTTTATGTTGTGACAAATGCAGGACCACAAACTGGATTAGTGCAAGTTCAATAGTTGAGGCAACCCTTCCCTCAGAACCTTTTTCCCCGTTTCTGTGAGCAGGCTTCAGGGAATTAGCCGGACTTACGAGAAAGTCTTGTCCCATGTTGTTACAGGATTATCTGTGTAATTTGCAAAGCATACACAGTGTACTTTGTGCAGTGGAGCAGCTTTTAAATGAAGACTTTCCCGTGAACCTCTGCTGTCCTGGATTTTGTGTCACATAGATGAAACACACTGGTGCCAACAGTTTTCATTTGCAAAGAACAGAATGCTGCCTTATTGCCACCCATAACATCTGGAATAAGAACTAGATTCATATTCTGTAAAGGCCTCGGCTGTGTTATAATTCATCACAACTAACTAGAAAACAGAAGCAATAACAAACTCTGCACTGAATGGCCTGGTTTACTTTTAACTTCCTTGTGTTTCACTTCCTCTCAGTTTGTGTTTTCTGATTTTATTTTATTTTTTGGGGGGTGTGGGGGGGGTCAGCACAGCCTACCACACTTTCTTAGTATCTCATTTCCAAAAACATTTGTCCATACCACTCCTATTTCCTGTGTTCCCTCATTTTCCCAGTGACTCACACATTCTGGATCTGCTCTGATAACTCTGACATATTTTTTCCCCCCTTCTCTGGGATCCAGACTCTTTTTTGGCCTGAGAGCTGCACTCAGTGTTTCTCAAATGACCCATTTGATCTCTGTTTCAGGGTCTTTTATTTTGGTCACTGCTGCAGGAAACTGTGCTAAGTGTTTGCATTAGGGGCCGATGTGTGCAGCTCGACAGAGCTTGTCTGGGGGACAGAGCGCACAGACTGTCCATATGGACCATCGACCCCCTCAACTTACATCAACACAACGATACACACGTCCTTTCTCAGAATTGTGTTGCTACGATAGGAAGTACATTAACAAACGGGGAGACAGCGGCCAAGCTGGTTGGGGACTCGTCTATGAATTCCAGGGTTAGGGGTTCAACTCCCTCACTGCTGGACATGTAAGGTTGCATCTAGACTGTTAGATGTGGTAATAAATAATCTCAATTTTGAGATATCACAGTGGAGCTTAGAGCAACTAATAATCATGGATTATAACTGTATTTTCAGGGAGATTAAAAGTAGACAGACTGGTGACCGGTCCAGGGTACAACACCTCTCTCATCAATGACACCTGGTATTAACTGTAGCGCCATTGCAACAATTAACAGGAAAATAGGTGAAGATAATGACTGGATTGATTTTAAAATGAATCAACTGTAGTGGATACATACATTTATCTCATCAGTATGCAGATCGAGTATTTGCAAGTGTCAGAAGCAGTTTTTTCTCTGTGTGTCTATGTAAAAGTTATGTCTTGGACTATTCAGCAGCCTTTCAAAGTTTCCATCTTTAGTTTACAAAAGTCACCAGTAACCTTTTTTTGGAAAATATTAGATAGACACACTGTTGTTTCTGTGAGCTCACACTAAAAACGACAGCAAGCTCAGGTTTTACACAGAATTATCTGTACTAGAGACGGCATCCTATTGCAGAGTTGTGTCGGAGCTGGACACTGACAATAACGGCTCATGCAGGGACCCAATGATAGTTCAGTCCTCTAATAAAGGTCTGTCATGTATTCTACTGATCAGAGTAGCGGATCACTAGGCAGGATTTGTGTGGCTGTGGGGGAGCAACCACTGTGCAGGATGCTGTTTCTCTGAAGCAGCGCTCTGAGGCTATTTGTCATTCTGACTGATGAGCTTCCAGTGATTAAGCTAACATGCTGATAGACATTAATCTGCTTTATCAGGTGAGTGACCTGCATTCTTTAGTGTTATTGGCTCTAGTAAACAAGTGGAAGGAAGACAGCATCTAGCATACTTTATTCACTTTCCAGCTGTGGTTGATCTGGTCATAGACTATGAGGCCTAAAGTCTGTGAGAGTCAGAGTACAGCTACCAACATCACATCCAGTACTAAAGAGTAGAGGAAGTCACGTTACAAAATGTCACTTTATCCTATGCACAGAGGTGCTTGGACGTTTGTGAGCGCTTTTGTCTGTGTTTGAATAATTATATCCTAAATCAGATCAGATTTCATACTTGACAAAATCAAGACTATTGCGAACCTTCTCTAGAGCGGTCAGTCAAACAAAGATCAGCACAAGCACAACGCATGTAATTATATAGATAATTATAGAGCCCCTAGGGGTCATGTAGGAAAAAAAAATCTGACTATGTGGTAGAAAATAATATTCACACAATTTACTTCCCGCCCACAGGTTAAACAGGCTGACGAATGTGAGATCTGTAACTAGATAGATCTGTGGCATTACTGTGGCTTTAAGTATGGGCGACTTGGACAGCCACAGAGGATAATTAGAGACCTAATACTTATTTCAAATAAAGATTTTTTTCTGCTACGTGATCCATAGGGAGCTGCATGTGTAATAGTCCAGCAGGTCAAAAGGAGCCCCAGGGAATGAGATTGCAGTGCCTAATATCAACGTGCATGGATCAGAAGAACATTCTGATGCTCTTTGACTCTCTGTGAAATTCAAACTGAAAACGTAAAACTTATAAAAAATTATTATATAGAATGTGAAAGTGAGAAAGAATTTCATAAGTACATGAAAACAATAGTTCACGGACATGACCTTTCACACAGATTTATTCACATATATGTAGGACACTCCGCTGTAATAAGGAGACCGTGTGTAATCTGGGCGACAATGTGGGACTTTGGGGTGCTGAGTAAGAAGTTAAATCTGGCATCCCAGAGTTGCTTGTGCAGCTGCCAAGTTGAGGGTCATTGCTTTTATTAATGATGCTTGGGAAACTAAAATGGCTTTTATTTCCCACACCATCTGTACCCAGTTGCGCCATATAGATGGGGTTTGGTGAAAGAGAACGGCCTTCGTTTGCACCGAGTAGTTTGATTGATGGGGAAGTGCGGTGTGAGGACATTACTCATGCAGAGAAAATGATCTTTTTACCATTATGTAAATACCTCTGTTTACTAACATCACTGATCATATTGCTTCATTGCAAGTGCTAAATGTGATGTAAGGAGATTCTGCATGAGTTGAAGGTAATTAAATACTTTAAAACCCAAAGTGGCCAATTGCTGCAATTTGTTTCAAAATTCAAGCTCGTTCTCTGACTTATAAGTCATGTATAGATAGATGTGTAGATATATTTCCACTATTTCACTATACCCAATATCTATTGCAAATTAGCATCAGTAAATGTGCTTAGAAATGAAAATAAAAATAAGCTTGAGAATGTGGCTGACCATCCTGATGTTTATAAGTTTGCTTAGCAAACAATGTATTCATCATACCGTTTAAACACTATTAAAATCTATATCTAACCCACCACGAATCATGCATGCTGTCGTATGTTGCCATGGAATCCCTTAGGTCAGCAGAAACTCCTTTAAAATGAGCAACTGTGAAACCTTTCAAACGGATTTACCACCTCTCTACTGCACACTGTGTTTTTTAAGTGCAACTAAAACCCTTAAGATAGTTTTTGACAATTTCACACCGGTCACTGCTTTTTTGTCTCATCACATGTGTTTGCTACGCGTAAATGTAAAGTAATGCAACCGCATGTGGGTAAGCCTCTGTGGTCCCAGGGTACATTTAACCCTTACAAGAGCTAAAAGGATTAAACTGGTTAAAACTTGCATGCGCTTGCCATCTAGCCGTGTGCCTGTTTGAGTTCAAAGGTCTACATAGAGTTCCGTTTACCAGACAGTCTTGAAATGTCCGGCAGGAACGTGAGACATACCTGCAGGGCTGTTTTTGGCAGTGAGAAAACTCCAGACTGGTCTGGGTTTCATCGTCGCAGCCATAGTTTTGTGGGGTTATCGTTGCCAAGCTAATTTAGAGGTTTATATCTGTGCGGGCAGCTGCAGCTAATGTGAACCTTCAGTCAACCACAGGAAGGTTGTTGTTGTAGTAAGAATGTATCTTCCCCACCCTCCATTCATCACAATGTGGCAAAACAGTCAGAGTTTCGATTAAATATTTAAAAAAATGCTATTTCCAAAGCTCACTGAACAGAACATGTATTATGATTTATGCCAAACTTCCCACTCAAATTACTGTGTGAATGATCCTACGATGCAATTAATCCTCCACATTCTTATACTCACCCTTAATTTGACGAATTAACCTAGAGAAATTGCCCAAGCCTTCATTATTGTAAAGTCACAAGTATAATGTAGCAGGGGAAAGATAAAGCACAGCATCTTATGAGTTCAAAATCCACAGGCCAAATTAATATGATGGATTCGCTGGGATGTAGCTTCGCTAAAACTGTTTTCATCAGGCCCGCTCTCGAGCAGCGGAGCAATAAGCCAAGCGACTCGGTAATAGCCTACGTTTTGTTATTTCACACGTTTTCTTGGCAGTCGTAGGCTAACACTCACTCTGCGCACATATCCTTATCTGTCAGGAGGCTCGGCACGGTTAGAAAAGAAGCTCTGACTGTTAACCAGGTGTGAAAGGTGACAGCACGAAGATTACTATGTGTCTCTTGGAGAACCTCAAGAAAAGCAGCTGCTCTGAAATTGACATAGCCTGCGGTGCTTCTCCTCATTGTCAGACAAACAGAAGTCACAGGTGGAAAAGCTGATTTTCTCCCATGTGCTGAGCTACTCCTGGAATCCTCACAGGAAGACTGACCTCTGCTTTAGCCACAGTCTGATAAGTAAACACTTTCATTTGATGAAGGTTGAGAAAAAGCAGAGATACAGCTCAGCTGGAAAAAAAAGCTACTCTCACACCTCATTTGATTTAACAAATGAGATCCTCTCGATTGACTGTCCTGGTGACTTCAGCTTATTAAACGAGTGTGGGGTATCATTATCATCGTTCATCTGTCTTCTTCGTGCGTCTACTGAGAACAATAAATTACAAAACAACATGACACATCCTAATTGGACCTCACATTTTGTAGACTAGTCACACGTCTTCACATTACAGCCACTGTGCTCAAGTGTAAGGATCCCTAATTTTGTCTCCATTAACCAATGTATCCACTCAAACTAAACCAGTAAGCAAGCATAATATTTACAATGTTTGCATCTTTATTAATGTAAGCATGGTAAAATTAACAGATTTGCACTAAAATCAATAGTACAGCTGATTCTCAGTTTTATTTTTCCCCAGGATCTTTAAATCGAATGCTCCCTTTTGGCCACTCAAACGTCTACGTCCTTCTGCAGTGAGCAGTTTGATCTATGGAGCAAATCTCACGGCTTTATAGGCTCGCATGATAGTCCCACTGAGTGTTTACCAGAATGCATTCTGTATTTATATGTTACACAGATGTGCCATAAAGTCACATTTTCTGTGGCGGTTTACCAACTTGAAGTGCAGGGCACATAACAGTGTTTACAGATGTGTCCTCAAAACGTCGAAGAGCAACAACAAGCGGACAGAAAAATGCCCAAGTGCAACCAACTGTAATAATGCTTTAAATGTAAATATAGTCTTCAAAGTCCAACCCACAGCATCTTGTCTCACAAGTGTTGCCGTTTTCCTATACATTTTCTGCATCTTTCTGGATCCGAGCCATTAATGCTGCTCTGAGGGTTCAGAGGCATTTCACTGGAAACTGTAAACACTCCCATTGGATTAATTTCCCACTGTTTTTCCCCTAGGCCTGTCTGCTTCTTGTCAAAAAAAGGAAGATTAACAGCAGATTGAACTTTGGTCCACATGTAGAGAGGCTGCCTGTCAGGTCACATAAAGGAACAGGTGTTGTGTGTAACAAATTAAACAATAAAGGGCTTGGTAATGGGACAATTTCAATCATCTGTAATTATTTACAGGGTCTCTCTCTTCTTATTAACATTATACCAGTGAAGAATCACTGATGTGTGGATGACACATCCCCCCTTTAGTTGCAGGCTTTCTGGGAAGCCTAATTCTTTTTATCCACCTTCTAGGAAAACAGATATTTTTCTGAGTTGCTGGTGGTACTTGATATTAAGTAACAGGCTGCAGTTGCCACCCACATTATTGGCAATTAAAAGCATGAGATATGGACCTCAGGGGGATGAGAAACCAATTGGCACAGCTTTTACAAATCCCAAAAACATCCGCCCACACAGCACCCAGCCACCATGAATCTAAGGGACGACTTTTCGGTCAATTTCGCTTTTTTTTATTCCCAACACACAAATTCCTTACAATGACTTTCCTCTGTCACTCAGAATTCTGAAATTCTCTCTCTTTTATTTCAGCCTACACCCCGACATCTGTCAGCAAGATGCACCAAAAATTCACAAACAAAAAGGATGAATCAACATCAAAAGACGCCTGTGTCTGACCGCTGACACAAAACGCTAGACAAAAGACGAAATGAAAACTGAATTAAAGTGACTGAAAGATCACAACGCACTGTTCCACACAAGAAAAGATGAAATATCTCCACCAGTAGCAGGAAGAAATATGAGAATACGCACAAGGATGTCTCCAGAAGTATTTGAATTCAACGGGGTATATACGATTTCTAAAGTTGGATAATAAGTTACAGATGCATCACATCTAAGTTCATGCTGATAAATTATTCATTTGAAGCTCCTGTGCGAACAGCACTGTTTTGCATATGCTCCTCAAATGTGAAGCGCTGCATCATTCACACAAACACTCCTTGATTGTTTATTGTGTTGAAGATGCAGCTCCTCAAATAAAATCGCTTTTTCATAATTATAATGTAAAGTAGGCCGTCATCCAAGATAAGACACGTGGACTTTCACCTTTCCTCATATCTCCTAAATTATCATTGTTGCTCCGTGATTAGCTTCATCTTCATTGTACTGCGTTTGTGTATGGGGCTGCGCGAGCACATGGAGACGGGAACTCCAGTGCTTTCCTCAACAGCTATTGTTTTTCTGCAGTTTTTAATGAAGCCATCGTAGGTGCCACAGAAAGAGTCCTAGCTGTGTGAAGCTGTCTGTGAATTTAAAAGAATGAATAAAAGATACAATGGAAGAAAGTACTGAACCAGGGCTCACGTGCATCAGATCCCAGCTGAGCAGCAGTTTTGAATCCAGGGCAGAGGCCATGTTCCTCAGCGCACTCATCTGCAGTGAGAGTGTCTAAGGGCTGCACGGGTATATTAACCTGGTGGTTCCCCAGTCGGGTCATGGCCAGGTTCTCTGGCCTCCTGGAGTGCCTGCTGCTTCACTTCCTAGAGATTAGATTCTGATGTCTTGGTCAACAGTGTGTGATCTGGGGGAATTTGATGGATGACTTCTCCCTGGATAATATGACCAGTGATTCTACTCATTAATACTGATCTTCTCTGTCTTGCTTGTGTTACTTTGCTGTGATTTACAGGATTATCCTTGGGGGCATTAGAAGAGGAAGAGATGTCTGACATGTCTGATGGGCCATAGGGCTCCTGCTTGCACAATTATCAGTAGGCTTTATGTTACATTATAGAGATGCAGACCAGTACAATCCAATTTCCAGATGTGTCTCTCGTACTATGAGGCTATGGATTAATTTCACGCTTCAGTTGCTTGCTTTGGTTCTCGCTTCATTACCTCCCACCAATGATGCTTTTCCCAGTTGATTTAATTTATTTAAATACATACTCCACAGTGGAGGTTCATAATTCTAATTTTTCATGCATTTATTTTGATGCTTAAAATGAAATAAAATATTAATTTCTTTAAAGAAGGAAAATCAATGAGATGCCTCCTTCTATTTAGTGGAAATGATCACAGGAGGATGAGGTGGGGGTGTTTCAGCTCTGCAAAGAAGAATTCATTTAAATATTTGATACATGCTTGTAAGTCAACACAATTTTATCTTATTGATAAAAGCTCACTCAACTTTTATTGTGAAACGCTCACAGAAAACAAATGTATTTGTCACAGCAGTCAAAAGAGACCACAGTCATTCATCAAAAATGCAGAGTATATTTCTGCGCCTCTTAATGAGCTCTCATTTTCTGGAGGAAGTGGGACAGCGCTGTTTGAGATGTGTGCGTTTGACTGACATGTTTGCTGAAAGTGTGAATTCATGTGCTTGGTTGTGCTGTAAACCTGAACACTTGCTGCTCTTCTAAAATATGTCTGACAAAGTAGCTGCTTCCTTTACTAATAAGCCAGACTTGGGGTTACCATGGTAATCACAGGTGTTGACCAACAAACCATCGTAAGAGTAGATATGCTTATCCACAGTTTGCAGACAGAGCTGTAGATCCTCGAAAGGTCTCCTTGGAAAATTAAAATAGCCTTGATACTGGAGGAGGCAGTGCCGGTGTCAGCTGCGGCTATTTTTCACCAACCCCGCTGAACCAATCGCGAGGTTGTGACAGTGTCACATGACAGGCTGAGTCTCACCAATGTGCCACTCTTGCAGTGGCCTCATGCTGAACTTTAATTATTTTGAGTAGTCTAGAGGAAAAACATTTCTCCTCCAGCTGACATGGCAATGACACCATGCTTTGTTCTTCCCTCTGACTGAGTCTGTCAAGCTTTTGACCCCAGCACTTCTTCCTGTGTTTTTGGTGGACTTCAGCCAAAACACATTTCCCTTATCTCGGTTATATTAGGAGGTCAATGTAGTCAGAAGGCTTCTCAGAAATGAGCATACAGTCAATGTGTTGTTTACAGCCT
Source organism: Microctenopoma steveboyesi (assembly GCA_032359275.1). Taxonomy (NCBI): domain Eukaryota; kingdom Metazoa; phylum Chordata; class Actinopteri; order Anabantiformes; family Anabantidae; genus Microctenopoma; species Microctenopoma steveboyesi. The sequence goes on along the minus strand of JAUMHF010000011.1, from coordinate 10,007,375 downwards.
TTTAGCCACACTTGGCTTTTACGCTGAGCTCATCAGTCATTTGTGTTGGAAAAGCTGTAACGGAGAAGTGCCCGTGTCTGCATTGGACTTTCCACTTCTCTCAACCGAGGCATAGGCAGTTTATTCCTCATTTTTTAAGCTTGCTTTGGAAAAAGTGCTTGAATGCTTCGTGGATGGGCTTGTACTTGTAGGATAAACTGTTCGGTACGACAGTGGATGGCTGAAATCAGTCTGTGAGAGTAGGTCGAGGGTACTCCTGGGCAGCTGCACGCAAGGACTCTGTGGACAAAATGTGCTTTTCTGTTCTCAAGGTCTCCCAAGTCTCTTTATCACAGGCTTTTCAGTCCATCTATTCATTTTGTGCCCGTGTTTAATATTCCTTCACACCTTGAACGCAGTAAAAGTACAAAGCTTTTTCTCTGGCACAGTGGTTACAACACCAAAACTATTTGCAGATTGTTGTTTATGCCGTTCATATTCTGCATGTGGTATTCTCTTTTCACTTCTGTCACGGATGCCAGAGTCTATAGGCAAATGTTTATGTTTCCATCTGTGTAGGAAGACAACGGTTCTGTATTACTTCACACATCCACAGTGAATCAGGAATAATCGCTTGTTTATCTTACAGTCCATGAACAGGCTCTTTCTCCATCAGTTATTGGTTCAACTCATGACTATAAATTGGATGTGCAGTGGTTAATTAGTCTTTTATCCATTTTTCCATCTCCTCTTTTTGGTGTAGTAATATAGATCAGATTTTATTGACTCTGGAAAACCTCACATAGCGTTCTACTGCATCTCAGGTCTCCAACATAACCTCTCATCTGCCTTTTGCTCCAGCAGATATCTTTAACCTGTCATGCTACGTAAACAGCACAGAATAATAAAGTGTGCTTTGACATTTAGATAGATCTCCTTATTTTGGTTCCCTGTGGACAGACTTGTCTTATAGAGCGTCTTTTAGAGATTCCTGCAAAAGCTTCCAAAATGTAAATAGACTAAAAAATTTAGGGAAAAAAAACTTTTAATCTCCTTCAGCAGTCGAGGATAATGATATCAACACAAAGAGGTCTATAAGGATTGCTGTGATATTTTAATAATTGTCTGTGAAGCAGTGAGCTCAAGCTTTGGTTTGAATGAAAACAAAAAGGCCATTTTTTTCTGAGGCCCACCAGCAGGCCATGCAATTAAATTCCTCAATTTGAAATACCAGCGAGCTGAGGAAGCAGGACAGCACGTTCTCCGCTGCACACACTGCCTCTGCAGCCAGGTATAATAGCTTTTGCGAGAACTGAATGGAATTGCTGGTGTCTTCTTCTTGTAAGTCGCTTTGGATAAAAGCGTCTGCCAAGCAAAGTAAAGTAAAGTAAAGTAAAGTAATCATTTGCTGCTGTGATTTAAGAATTAATGATTAAAGGGCTTATTATTATAATTTGTTTTTGTCTGGGAGCATTTATTATGAAGTAAATATGACTACAGATCATGGAGCATTGAAGAAAAACAGCAATATCCTTACTGCTCAAGCAATCAGTCAGCACACGCGATTTCTATTGCAACATTCATGCAGGTTAATGTAATTGTGTAAAGTGTTAAAGATTAAAGATAATGTTAAAATTTATTTCTACTAATACACACAACAAAAAAGAAACTAAAGGGGGAATGGGGCATTTTAATAAAGGAATAAAACTAAACAAGCAAATAAACAGGAAACCCAAGCTAAAAAGGTAACAGCAGAAACAGCAACAGCAACACTGAACTGAAAATGACTGTAAAGTATTTTTATGGCTCTACTCCATTTTTATTTTTAAGTGTCAATGTCAAACAAAATGAAGTTTCACAGCATGAAAGATGCTGTAATATTCCAAGTTTGAACTTTGCCAGCAAATGCAGGAAAGTGGTAAACAACGACTTAAATTTCAGTTCTTGCTTTTAAAAAAGGACGCGACCGATGTGTCCATCCATTCTGCTGCTCGTCACACACACACATCATGCCGCATAAACACAAAGGGAAAGATTTCATAAGCAGAGGAGAAAAGGTAGGAGAGCGGCAATTAACTGCAAGTATGAGAGAGAGACTCGTTTTTTTTTCAGAGGGGAGATGGGCAGGCAGGAGCAGAGTAGAAAGCATACTTTAAACAAATCTGTCTGATTGCCTGTTTCACTGATCTGTCTCTGAATGACAGGGTGGGCAGAATGTAGAGGTCTCACGCTGATGAGTTATTAAGGCTGTAGCAATTCTATTTGCACCACACAGGGAGGGACCCATCAGCACAGCATGCAGGCCATTACCACTGATGCCTGTGTCTTTAAGGTTAATTACAATCATTATGAATTGGAGTTATCTGTGTCATTTATGTGTTTGATCTTTTCCAGTAGGAGGAAACGTATCCTTTTTGACGTGCACGCTTACACTTAATAATTTCAAATACAATTATTAAAAGATGCGTAACCCATCAACAGAGACACAGATGTAGACGTCCATCCCATCCTACACACGTGACCTCTTTAGGGTCATGCTGGTGCTGGAGCATATCCCAAGAAGCATGGAACACCCTGGACGTGTCGCCAGTGTATCACAGGGCTCACATATAAACAGACAGGCAATCATTCTCACATTCACACCTATGGGCAATTTAGAGTTACCCACTAGCTTCACGCTGTGACGCGACAGTGCTAACCAGTACCCTTACATACAGACCTATTAATATACTTTATTGCAGAGAGTAATCAGATGCACTAATGTAGCGGCCACAGAAACACCTTCTCCAGTCATTTGCAAGCTACACTACGGTAGATAAAGCAACCTCGCCCTCTGGCCTCTATGTCCACTTTACTGCAGCCATATTTGTGTTCTAGTTAAGCCATTTCACTGTGTTTGAAGGACAGGAGCAATGAATTTATTTTGTGAATATAGCAGATCTGTCAAGCTGCCAGTCGCCCACTGCTACAGTTAGTTGATTGATTGATTTAGATGCGAGTTCCTTTTAGACATTCTCTGGTTATTAATGACGCAGCCTCCCCCCACCTGGTCCTGTGCACTCATCTCCAACACTCATACCCTCATCTTCCTTTCCTCTAGCTTAAATAGCCTTGAGCGCAAGCAGTCCATTGACTTAACCTTTGATGAAGGACGGAGACAGTCAATAAGTACTAATGGCAGGACGACTACAGATGAGCACATGAACTCATCAACAGCAAACAGGGGGCTTGTTACAATCAAGTACAGTTGTGTGTGTGATTACGCAGTGTCATGAAAAATAATTGACCTGTTGTGAATGCATTTCTGTTAAAAGTGAACCGCTTCGTGTTTTTGAGTTTGTCCTTAGTCACTTTGAAAAGTTTGAGAATATTAAAAAACACAATATTACAGACTATTGTACACGAGCTTGTTCTGACGAACGGATGCAGCGTGTAAGCTTTAATTGAGGCAGTTATTGTATTTTAAATTGTTTTAATGGCAAGTTATAAAAAAAATAGATAAATGTTTTGGCTAAACATAACAGTAACATCTGTAGACTGTGGTTTCAGCGTTTTGGAATGAATCTAGTCTTCAAAGCTCGTCTTTTCACTGAAGTCACAGCCAGGGGAACTTCTTGAGGGCTAAAAATCTGTCTTTTCAAAGCGGTGCTTGTTATTTCTCCACCTGTCTCCTGGAGACACTGCTGCTGTGAGGCGACGGTGAGAGCCCAGCTGGGGGTAAATGACATTGCCTGAGCATGGTGGTAGGAGCTCTCCAGTCGTCCTCTTATCAGCTCCGCCACAAGCACCACAAAAATAGAATTGTGCAAAGGGTGTGGGCAATGCTCAGTGGTGACAGGAAAAGACAATATCAGGGGCGATGGCTTATTTTCATAGTCTTGTCTTGTGTGCAGCAGGAATAACATGACAAACTTGTGGCTGCATCCATGTAGTTTAAAGTGAAGCATGACGCTAGGAGCTTCAGCCACAGAGATCCCTCTCGTCCTCGACCCGCAGCTCTGTTGGGTTTCTGTCATTGCGCTAGATTGTATTCGTCTTATTGGCTCCGCTGCAGACACAAAGAAAGCCTCAAGGACACAAACTAAATGGTGCAGCTGCGGGAGCATTATCATTAAACGATCCCCAATTCAACCCTTAGACATTTGTCTGGGCGACTGTTGATCCATGTGAATTCAGTGAGCAATACCATTTGCTGATAATATAATCTATCCGCTCGTACAAACTGGATCTCGTATTTTTGGGCCTCTGCCCTGCAGAGTTGGACATGCAGCCTCACGGTTTCCATGTTGAGCACACCCCTTGTCCTCATCTCTCACTTGAGCTTGGGATTGTGTTACAGACACAGAATGGAGCCTGTAAAGGGTGTTGATGGTAATAACACAGGAAGTTTAAGGGGAAGTTGGTATAATTAGTTTAATTCTGCAAACTGTGCCATTAGTCACGATTTAAATTATGTAAGAAGAATGTTTCCACAAAAATTGTGACATTTTGTAGAGAGCTGCCCTTTACAGGATGTCTTATTTCCTAAAGAATTACAGTCGGTATTCAAAACATTCAGCTTTCTCTCTGCTATTAATCAATTCTCTTTGTACAGTCTGAGGTTCTTCTTCCACAACTGCAGAAACACACAGGTCAAGTCGTTCAGCTGTACACTAATCAGCCAACATAAAATCCACCTGATGATTTTAATCTTGTGGTGGTCAAGGGTCAGCCTGGTTATAATTGTTTGACAGCTGGTGTGATTCATAGCAACTCTGTGCACGTCAGCACTTCAAAAGGATGTGATCCTATGTCTATTCCCTGTAAAAGAATGTCATTCAAACTATTATTAATCTTACATGACCTATGACTAATTTTAAAACCAGAGGCTTGGCAACACAGAAAAGCGTAGCCAAGTTACTTAAGATACTTCTAAAGATTTGGGAAGTTGCTGCATACGTCTCTACGTGGACAGTGAGTCAGTATTGACAGCTTTTTCTATGTCACTCTTTGTAGGAAGGTGTCAGTGGATGAAGGGGGCTGTTCTCAACAACCCATCATGGAAATCAACTGTCAGCCCGATTCTAAAACCTTCTGCCCATCTGGCCCCTACTTCATAACGCCTCCCTGTGTCTGAGCTGTCACACCTGGGACTCGCAGGTTGTTGACACCATGACACAGATGGACTACAAATACAGCCTGCTGGGCACGACGATGGAAGACTACCGCAAGAGGCCGTTACTCCTTCAGGTGGACGACACGCCCGTGAACCTCTTTGCGGTCTTGGAGGTGAAGCGGGAAATGCCAAAGCGCTGGAGCACCCTGGGCTGCTTCCGCAGGCTCCGTCTGTTCAGTTTCCTGTTTGGCTTGGCTGTCATGTTCCTCATCATGGCTTCATACATTTTGACAGGAGACAAGAAAGGCCTTCTCCTCACCCCATCTCCCTACCACATCAGCAGCCTGGTCAGTCCAGGACCCTTTGCCTTCAACCTCTCCTCCATCAAGGATTACACGCATATCAAACTGGTGGTCAAGTCAATCACATCCAAGGTGGAGTTTCGCAGCAGCCGGCAGGTTCCAGGGCTTAAGGCGCTGAGTAAAAGTGAGCCACATGTGAGTCAAACGTTTCTGTATATCCGTTTTATTTCCCCATTTAAAAGATCCAGAGGATACAAAGTCAAATTAAATTTATTATCAGATTGTTTGCCGTAATGAATCTGTTTTATTGTGTAAATTATCGCTCTGATTTTATCATAATACAAACATGGGCCAGAATGATATTGATCTTGCTTTTAATTGACAATCTCAGATGTGTCTTAAAGTGTAATTAACTGCTAAATGAAAAGGTTATTTAAATCAGTATTCATGACTGCGTGCCGTCTACGTTGGGTTCAGTACATCTATGCTGGTGCAATTCCCCACTGGCTGCAGTTTCTAATTTAATTTATTAAAAGATAAAACTGCTCTGAAAACCTTGTATAATTCTTCATGTCACACCAGATAATTGCATATGTCCCTACCTAATATTTTCAGGAGGGATTTAAAGCTCAAAGTCATCTCACAGTCTTCAAACACACTGGCCCCATGGCTTTCTCGCAGTGTCTGTCTCACCTCAAAGCTTGGTTAAATTAATTGTTAATCCTAATGATAACGGCTCGTGCCAGGGTTATTTGCGACATAACTAATTTCTTATTGAACAAGCTAATGAATTGGAGAGTGTGGTTGTGGGACAATCAATACCACGGTGGACGGATCTGGCATTTATTGTCCATAAAGCAGCTGTTTAAAGCTTTGAGTGTATCACAGTAACAAGGGCAATTGTTGTATTTGATTATCAGAAAATGCAAACTTGTTTTTGTGCAGATTCCAATTAAATCTTTATGTTAGTATGTTCTACGCAACTAAACCGCAATAACAAAAACATTTCATCTATAAACAACTTACATTTTCTGTTAACAGAGTGGTCATATGTTGTAATTAACATAAAAGACAAATATAACCAATCTTCCTAAGCCAAGCAGTTTTCTTGCCTAAACCCAACTCCACATAGGACTCTGGATTCTCTCATTGTGTGCTCACCTGAACGGGAGATTGTTTGGGAGATTCATTCAGAGTGACATTCTCTGGTTAACCACACAATATTTTTGGTGCCCCAGCAACTTGACAGTCGGATTTCCTTGTCTTTGCAGATGTTTTCTGTTATCCCTCAGAAATTTCTGCCCGGCATGAGGAACCCTTGCTGGTATGAGGCTTACACTGGGAATATCACTTCAGACCCATACAGAACAAACTTGTACGCGCACTATTCAAGGCGCTTCCGGACCGTGTTTCAGCACTTGAGGAATACTTTTCAAGAACACTTGTTTCACCGTGACGGGAAACTCTACCGCATGCGCTGTCTGCCTTATTTCTATATCATTGGACAACCTAAGTGTGGTACAACAGATCTGTACGACAGACTGAGGCTGCACCCAGACGTGAAGTTCACGACTTTCAAAGAGCCTCACTGGTGGACCCGCAAGAGGTTTGGTGAGTATAGAAATGTATGATTTGATTTGACAGATGCCTACAGATTGATACACAATAACGAGAACCTGAGAGCATTAGAAAATAAAGAAAACTGCCGGAGGCAATCTTGCCGGGAGCTTTAGAAAAGCGATCAATGGCAAACACTTAAAGAAGTCTCATCAAGGGAAGCTTGTCTGTTTCATTATAATAATTAAGTTAATCTTGTGTTCTTGTCATAATACTGTTAGGGTGTTGTAGAATTATTTATTTCTATGCATTTCAGTACTTAATTGGAAGGAAAGTCTTTAGTATGGTATTGACTGACGCTTTCACATTTTGACAGGCTGAGATTTTCTCTACATCAAATAAACTGTAACCACAGAAGTTTTTTTGTGGCATCAGCTGGATGTTAGCTCCTCCAATGTAATTAACACAGAAATGTTTCTGTGAAGCACATGAGTGGAAGTGTAAACTGTGTATTTTCTACCTGGGAGTTGTTTGCGCCAAATTTACAGCTTTAATAGTGTATTTACAATCTTTATTAGCTTCTCCATTGACAAGCTAATAAAGATCGCCCCCCCCCTTCCTGTGTGCATTTACACCATTATCAACTTCTTGCCAGAGCAACTCTCCTGAATTCATGCATAGATGGTTGAACTCGTGCAGCGATAGTGCTCATTAACAGCTCAACTAGGACCATTGCAGGAGGATCTAGGTTAAACTCTACTTTATCATCATCCATGACATAGATTAGTCCCTTCTTCAAACCACTTGAAAAACACAGCTCCCTCATACACTTTGAACCCACGTATGTTGGTGCATACGTTTCCTGTAAATTTTGCAAATGTTCATATTGCCCACGTTTCTTGCAACAGTTCATCAACATTTCCTTCCTAGTTCTGGTTTCACTTGCCTTTTCTTTCTGGGTCGCCATAAAATGTATACGGGAAAACGTAAAAGAGCAAATACAGTTTGTTTTAATTTACTTTCCCATTTACTTCATGGAAATTATTATTTATCTACTTCTAGGTCAGAATTTTTAACCTCCTGCCACAAACGGACTTACACTGTTGGTTGATTGGCTCATGGAGTTTAAATGGTGGCAGTAGGTCTCTTAATCATTCAAACGAAAACCTTGAAATAAATGAAATAAGAATAAACTGAAAAGCATTTGTGTTAAATCCAACCATCGATTAATCTGCATTTTTATTTAAATTAAGTGTTTTTCTCATTGACTTTTATTTGCTGACTTAAAAACTGAAATGTTTTTTACACCAACTAAAGCTTAGCTAATAGTTATTGGTGGAGAAGTAGTTTTAACTGTAAGATTTTGTCCTCATTTCGCATGAAAAAGAAGGAAAAGCATTAGTTTTTATTTTAAAACTTATACAGCCATTAAGGCTCATGAATAATGAGGAGGGCATCAGGAGTGTGTCTCACTAGTGTGTGTGTGTGTGTGTGTGTGTGTGTGCACGCGCATTTGTGAAGAACCATGGAAGTACAAATAAAGTGAAGAGGAGCAGGTAAACTGTAGGGCACTGATCTGCCTCTTGACTGATGTCCCTGTTCAACGTCATTTCTAAATCTAAAATCTAAAAGATATTAGATAATGACTTTATACTGAGTTGAAAGACGTGTACATACAGATAATCTCATAACTCCCCTTTAAAAACAGCAGTCGCACCATCACATCAGTGCATGAGGACTCAATTTGCATGCTGATTTCTCACTGGAGGATGAGCACTATTCTTCTGCTCAAAAATGACTGATACACATATTTCCTGTTGCCTGAAGCTGCGCGTAAGAAATACCTAAATTATTTTAATAATCTCACCAGGGCTTTTGGCAGACTGCTGCAAACAGTATCCGCCACATTTCTTGAAAGAAAATCCATCCGAATTCTCACCACAAATATCAAAGAAGGCTTAGCTATCTCAGCCAAAGTGATCCTTTTGAAGTATATCCAGTTCTTGACTCTGCCCCTAATCCCTCTGAGACCCACAAAACCTAATTGGTGAATTGATCAGTCTGCGTGCAATTCTCCGAGTTGATACAGTAATTATTTAAACCTCATAAAGCTGCTGGATGTGGAGGAGTTGTTTGCTTTAATTTGTCTGTGTCATGCTTGGGTTTTCTGCAGCCTTGTGATGTTGTATGGCAGCACATATGCCTGTATCCCAAGGACACATGCCCCCCTCCCCATTCCCCGTGCTTTTATTTTCTCCATCGCTGCAAGTGTCTTGTGCTATGTGCTGCTAATCAGCTCTTTTCTCTCATAACATCTTCTAAGAACACCTGGAATTCAAACAGTGTTGTTCCACGTTTATTTATTTGATTCCCCTGGAGGCTCCACACAGCCAATGCAGTTCAAAGGTGATTGGATGCAATCCACGCCAGATAATGTTCTTAGAAGAACAGTTTACATTTTAAGCAGGTACGTCTGTCGTACACTGAACAATCAAGAAACAAGGACCATGTGAAAGTTTGAAAGTGAAACACACCGGCTTCATCACACCTCTGTGTGACCATCCCGGTTGAATAGTGATGAAGGCTGCTTGCCTCAGAGACTTTACTCAAATTTTCTAATCATAATTCCCGCTAACTAGAGGAAGGTGTTTTACCACGACACCACCAAAGCATCACTGAATGGAACAGATGCTCAGATCCCCTCATTATCCGTATACTGCACGGATACTTCCAGACCCTTCAATGAATCTCTACAATTGCCAAGTAAACTGTGATTATACTGCACACTACAGCGGTTCAGATAGAAAACACGTTTGCTTGTCTTGCATTTAAAGCATTAACTTGACATTGGTCCTTAATTGGAAACACAAAACTATCGACAGTATTCTCTGTTGAACCTAGATTGGATTTGAATTTAAACTATTTTACGTCAGGACAACACAGAAATCCTAATGACATCCTTCCCTAAGGAAGAGAGGCCAGGCAGACATAAAAACAATCGGTTGATACGCGTCCATCTTAGCCCCATGTACGGTAGAAAAACATCACCATGCCTAACCCCGCCATGACTGTCTTCTTTCTTCACTAGGTATAATTCGTCTGAGCGAAGGGTTCCATAATCGATATCCAGTCGAAGATTACTTGGACTTATTTGATCAGGCTGCTTATCAAATCCAGGGCAACCTCACAGCAAATGCAAGCGGAAGCCCCATACACCCCGACATCATCATAGGTAAAATAGTGCTATATGCACCGTTTAATAATAATTTGCAATGCATTACATTCATTTAAAATTGTGCCCAAGAATGTGGAAAATATTTTGTTGATTATGAGCAACAGTGAGTTCTATCTACTTTGATCCTTTCCATCCCAGTAAGTACTGTGTAAAAGTCTTGGTCCACTATTGGATTAGTTTTATTTATTATTAGTTATATACACTTTAAAGTTGTGTTCTAATAAGGTGAAAAAATTATTTATATTACACAATGACTGCTGTGGGTCCCAAATGGATCATAGGTATGAGGCTAACGCTGGATGTTATTACCAGAGAATTTCCTGGAAACTCTTTTCATACATTCCTAAAAGTTAGCTAATGTTGATTTTATTTTTTTGATGACCAAGACTTCCCAATAACAACTGAAACTAATTTCCTGCTGTTAAACGTCACCGTCACAGCTGTGAAATAAAGTGATACTGATGCATTTGAAAAATTTATTTAAACTCTACTCGACTCGACTCCTACAGAAAGTGTCTAAAACCAAGACACTAAATATCTGTGACAACTTTAGACTCGGAGGACGCAAAGCACCACTTAAGACCATATGACAGCATGTCTCTGTTCCCTTGAAAAATCACTGACTCATAACACAATGATTATCTAAGAGTTACATACTGGTGGGAAGCAAAAATAATGACACAAGTGATGTGTCAAACAACCATCTTGTAATCAGATCATCAAGCGTTTTTAGTTGCACAGACAATTCCTGTTTTGTCACAGTGTCACGTCATCCACTAACATAATTCTGCCTGTCACACAACAGATTTGTGTTCGTTACTCAGGTCGTGTATCAGCACTGTGACCAGCGTGTGGAACGTGGACCGACAGCAATATGTGCGCTCAAAAGGCTGCAGTCAATAGCGTTTGGCTTGCAGTGACCTGACACTTGCCTGGAACTTCACTTTTAATCTTGCATCCAATTTTACAAAGCTGCTATTACAGTAGCAGGTAGCGAGGCTGCAGCATGGGACTGCTCAGCAGCCGTCATTCTCACTCTGGAGAATGATGGTGATTTTTAAGAGGGCCAGCGAATCAGCTCTAAAGAGAGCCCGTAACAGCTTAATAACACTACACTTCCTTCGGCTTCTTTTAGTCACTTCACTGAAGTGCTGTAGAAAGGAATAATTGTTTTTTGTGTCAAGGCAGCAATAATATCCACAGCGGGGTGGAGAGGTCTTACAAACCTCCTTCCTCTATCTGCATCCAGCCCCTTTGCTTCCATCTGTCTCAGTCTTTTCCCGTCACCCAAACAAGATCTGAAAGAACTGCTCAGCTGCAAAGAATAACTGATTTAAGTTTTGAACAATAGCCTTTTCACACTGGACTCAGTTGGTGCATTGAGCGCAGCTTAGCATGCCGCCCTGTTTTGTTTCAGTCTTTGAGTAAATAATCCTTGTAAGGAGGGAGTGTGCCAAAGCCCTGCTCAGTATTCACACCATGTCCTGGGAGAGCCCAGCAAGGGACAGGCCTATGTCCAGGATCGAGGGCTTCTGGCAGCCTTCAACTGCCAGCTAAGACCAAGCCTTTGCGACACACCAGTCTGGCCCTTCCATTTTCCCTATGAAAGCAGAGAACGAAATATACTCTCCTCAAGTGAACATGGATACTTATATGTATAGACCTCAGATCACAGTGCAGCATTAGCTGCACAATGTCATACAAAATAGGTCCTAGCTATTGTCCTAGCTATTGAGGAAGGAAGGCAGCAGATAAGGCCCTCGTTCTGCCTCTAAATACTTCACAGCTTCAATCACAGATAAGAGGATAATGAAGGAATAGACAACCTAATTAATCCTGGATATCCTGCTTTAGCGCACCCTGATAAAGTTTCTGCACTCAGACAGTTTGAGAAACAACATCTTCTGACTTGTTCTGAGCACCAGAAGTGTCACAGTGTGGATTGAAGTTGTTCCATAATTTTGCTAACAGCTGGAGATGTAATTACTCTTGTTTTTTGGTTTGTGCACTAGCTTTAGAATGACTTTTTTTATTGACTTGTGTTGCATGTGTACTGGGAACATGCTGTGCCTGCAGACTTGATTTAGAGGCAATTATATGAAGACATCAAAACAAACGTATCCAAAGAATAACTTTCTGTATTGTCAATTTTTATCTGTATTATTTGAACTGAGTGAAAATCAATACAATCAGAACTCATACAGAAATTAAATAACTCCAATGGATTGCAAAAAATTACCTTAGCAAAGCAGCGGCTTGTTTCTTACTTACACTGAGCAACGCCATTCCTTCCACACCAGTTTTGGTTTTCTCCAGTGTCGGTATATGTCTGTTCCCCCTGCAGGACTGCAAAATGGCACATGCATGGTGGGCTGTGTCTATGTTTTTATTTCACTCATTGCTGGTGTGTTGTTTAGGAGAAGCCAGTGCATCCACCATGTGGGATAACAACGCCTGGGTGTATTTCTATAACAACAACACAGAGGGAGAGCCTCCCTTCCTTATCCAGGACTTCATCCATGCCCTGCAGCCTGATGCACGCTTCATAGTCATGCTCAGGGATCCTGTGGAAAGGTGGGCTGTTTCGCTTTCTTCTATGTTATATACCAGGTGAATACGAGTTCTGACACACATACTGCACCCTGTGTGCATCCATCACTACATTTTATGCTGCAGACACAGACAGGTACTTTCACTGTTAACCAAAAAAACCTACTGTCACGGAAGATCTGTTGCTTTTTACCCAGACATCAGACAAATTCTGCTATGACAGCTTTGAGGTGCATGGAGATCTCATGTTTGAATGTCATTTAAACGGCATTCTGTTGAAACTGGGCTTATTTTATGCTATTAATGTTAATTTTTACCTTAGAGAATGTCTGAACATGCTCCTATAATTCCCTCTGTCAAATTACAGCCTCAATTAGATTGCTCAATTAGATTAACAGTGCCATTTATATTACAGTAGACTTGTTTATAATATAGGCATCTCAGTGATACAGACGCCGTCTAGCGTCTCAGACTGATTTGTAGTGAAGTGTTTTTTTATGCCTCGCGTCTCCAGCATCCCCCTTCTCTCAGGCTAGGCTGGTAATGGCTGCAAATAGTTTGGCCTTTGTTATGTTGTATTTGGTACCGATACTAAATTGTGAGATTAGCAGTGTTCTTTTTATGTTTTTATAACTAGTGCATAATCAGCAGAATCGTGAAAGACAAGATATGAATAAAAATACATTAAAAACATTAAAATATTATGTCATTTTTTTAAGATGGTAAAATTTTAAGCTACATTTTGTGTTCATACTTTGTTTATAGTTCATCTCTGTTGTCTTGCAGGCTCTACTCTGACTACCTTTACTTTGGCATCGCCAATAAGTCTGCAGAGGACTTCCATGAGAAGGTGTCAGAGTCACTGCAGTTATTTGAGGGGTGCCTTACCGAGTACACAATGCGTTCCTGTGTGTACAACACAACTGTCAACAATGCCATGCCAGTGAGTCTACCCTCCCTCTCGCTTTTGTCCCGCAGCCCTGCTAAAACCAGGCATTTAGTGACCAGTGTGTTTGCTGGTGGGAAGAAAGAACTAGAATAGGGGTGAAAAGGACAGATGGAGTGAAATCCACACTTCATTAGCGCACGCTAAAGCTTCCAGGCCTACTTCATGAAAAGGCTTAGCAAAACTATTGAACCACAGAGCAGTGTAGCATCTACAGCTTTTCTTTCTATCACAAAACCTAGTTTACCAGTGGCATGAACGTCATTCATTCTCACAGAATAACCTAAGCTAAGGCAGGGGCCCTGGCCAGCTTCCTTCACAGTGGAAGGAAGCAGACTGGCTGAGAGGTAAAGTAACCCGTCCTCTTTTGGCTCCCCCTCCAGGGTGAGTGGTGTTCAGAGGTCCTGCTCTACTACTGACAAGCTTAAGCCCCCCTTAGGAACACGCTTTGCCACTGACTGAAATGTCTATCTACTAACATCTACTCAGAGTTTTTAGGCTGTCCTCAGAGTGGTCTCTCGTTCCCGTGTCTCCTTGGTAAAGTTTTAGAGCTCAGACAAATAAACAGCGGTGTGAGAACACGATTGACCTTCACTGCCGACCAAATCGATTTAACAAAGGAAGAGTCCCCGGCCTGGCTGGTATGCATCTATTACGAATGGGCTCTCACTTTTGCTAAATATGTACAATGACAGGTTGTAATTCCTTTCTCATAAACAATGTATCATGTTTACACCTACTGTGAACAGTGTAAAATTTAGTTCAACAACAATTAGACTACCCGCAGATACTTGTCAATGTTTTTGTACTGTAACACATTCACATTTTCAAATAACTCATTTTGTCCCATTAGACAGGAAAAGTTTAACCGATCCAGTTTAACTTAGCCGATTTATGATCTTCTTTTGTTTTCTTAGGTCCGATTGCAAGTTGGGCTGTACATTGTGTACTTAATGGACTGGCTGACCATCTTCAGCAGAGAACAGATTCTGGTCCTGAGGTTGGAGGACCACGCATCTAACAGGAAATACACAATGCACAAAGTTTTCGATTTTCTTAACCTAGGTATGTCAGCAACATATACTCTGTGTACTTCTTTCCTTTTTTATGTGGCGTTGCAGCAATAGCTAATTATAGTCCACCCTGAGGACAAGTGAAAACTTAATGTTTGACTTGTATTGCATTGACATTTCTAGTAATCTCTACCCTACTAAATAAATAGAGGTGTGCTTGGATGGCATTATAAATTACGTAGATTTTGATATGCTAATTTCATCTACAGAAGAAAAGAAAAATATAGTTTGTATACCTCCCACTGTTATCAAAGGCCACAACCTTAGAGTCAGTTACTGCCCTGGTATACATAGTGTAAAGTTTTGCCCTGTAGTCTGTAAGACATCTTATTTAGGCGCAATTTACTTCATCCCACAGTCTAATGGCCACAAGATCAGATTTTATTAGTAAAAGAGCTGACAACACCTTCCCAGATGTGATTATCTCCTACAGAGTCGTATCCTCTGCTCAGAACTACGGACATTTCATTTGCTGTATTTTCAGCCGTTTGTTTAGTTGTGTTGCACAAAATGAAGTGGGGCACAAAGCAGGGATGTGAAAAACACGTGTTTCTTTGTGCTTCGCAGGGCCACTGACAAAAGAGATAGAGTCAGAAATAACGAGAAGCCCAGCATCCAACACCAGGAGACCAGCTGACAAAAACCTAGGACCCATGCTGCCCATCACTAAAGAGATTCTACGAGATTTCTACACGCGGTTTAATGAGAAACTGGCCAAAGTTCTACGGAATGACTCCTTCCTCTGGGAGAATGACTCTAAACTCTGAACAGCTCATCATGAAGCTGACACTGACACACTGACAGCCAGCCCCTTTGTTTGAGTTGATTTCTCTCAAGTGCCCAAGAAAATCAATGTTTTTGTATTTAAATTATTTTTTAAGTTATAAAAGCAGATATGAATCAAAGATAGAAAATAGCACAAGAGTGTGTGTGTGTGTTGCGTTTGAGTGAGAGACTGTGAGTAAGTACAAGAGTGAAAGAGATGTTGTAAGCTCCGAAAGACGGTTTTTGTGACCATATGTACAAAATGTATTAGTGATTTAAGAGCTATTAAATCAAAACCTGTTATCTTTTGGAGCTTGGGTTGATTTTTAAAAGATAGTCCACCTCATAGAGCTGAAAAGATGACGCCTGATATGTTTCTTTTGCTCCAACATAGAAATATATACAAGTGGCTTGGAGCACTTCATGCTGCGAATGTCCTGTTACACTAGTGAGAACGATGAACTGCAGATCTGTGATTAGTTAAGTAACACCACTCTCTACTGGCAAAGACATGTTGTTGCAAATATATCAAGTCCTCAAGACTTGAGAAAGCCCTCTGGATAGAAGGGCGAAACGTTGTCAAGAAACCTACTAAGTCCAGTTGCTATTGGATAAACCTTTTTTGAGTTGTTGCAAATAGGAACGTTGCATTGGTTAGAAATAATGTTGGAGATATACCCTGCATATGTATGCATTCAGGGATGTACTGTATCGACGTTATCATAAGACGATTGAATTTCTCTCATTCTGTTGAAAGTTTGTTACAAACACTGATTAATTACAAATTAGTAACAAGCTGAATTAAACTGTGATTGGCTCTGAGGCAATTTAATTAGTCAAAGATTCAGGTAATTAAACAGAGAATCACGTGATTACTGGACAGAGATAAAATATATCCAGGAACAAAGGGAAGTGTGCTACGTTGATATTCTGTACAGTATGTGCTTAAATTGGAAGATATCAAGTCCGTACACCAGAGGGCAGACAGGACCAAGAATGTAGACTTATGAACTGGACCCTATTGAGGAAGTTAGAGCAACAGCATAATAGGATTATTGTTATTTTGATGGCATCCAGATAATTGGGTGTACGTTCCATAACAAACATAGATACCTCAATTACTATAGGACAAGGGAAGGAAAGAGTATCAGATCTCAGTAGCGACAACTGACCTCTAAGCCTTCCTCCTCAATCTACACATCAAGGCAAACTGATCCAAACACCAGCTCTGTTCAGTTAAGAGGAAACATAACATATTAAAACTGAGACTTTTTGTTTCTTTTTAAAAGGGAAGTCGGCCGTTTCAGTGTGCACACTGAAAAATGCCTGCAGCTCTGACATAGCCCTCAAATCAAGGGGATATTTTGCATATTTTGTTTGGAGTCAGACAGTCCATCTGGCCGGCTGATGGGGCTCCGCTTCAATATGAGCCTCCAACTACTTTCAATTTCCTTGGAATTCACAAATATTATCAGAGTTTCCTTCATCCTAGTCTGTGCTGTATCAGAATACGGTGACTGGCAGGAACATGGACAAATGCTACCTCTGAGCTCCAGAGACTTTCTGAAACAGGCACAGATCCCACAGTTTTACTTTTCTTTCAATTGCCTTTGCTGAATTTAGCATCGACATGCCAAAAATACAATCTGTTGTCATGGGAAAGGACAGGCTGGCAGTGTTTTTGATGTCTGTTGGACATAAGAGCAGTTTCATTAACCAGCCCATGAGGAACAGATTTATAATGGTAGTTATAGATTTTTGGCATCCAGTCTCTGACCTCATCATTTCCCACAAGGATAAACATAATTCAGTGCAGAAGAGTTGTGGGATAATAAACGTCACGTAGAGGCTGGAGTCTGCAGGTGGAGGTTGGTGTGGAGGTGGAGCACACAGGTGTGTGCAGTGTGCAGAGGAGAAAAACACCTCCAGCCATCACGAGGAGGAAACTAAGTTAACTGACGTGCACACATCTAGAAATCAGCAAGCCATTTAACATGCAGCGACATGCTAAGACAGGTGGAATCCACAGCATTTAAGACTGAGGCTGGAAGTGAATAAACCACAGCACATCAGTTCATACAGTAAACCTTTGGTTTGAGTAATACTTGAATGAAGACGCCCCAAAGTCTGTGTGCAACCGTTGTGTTATGAGGCAAATATTATTTACTACTTGCAAGTCCACATTCATTTTTACATACCTATAGCAGTTACTTATACTACAAAGAAAGTAAAATATAGCATTGTGTAGCACTGTAACATGCCAACTGAAAATAAGGGAAATATGCAGCTAAACCACTTCAACCTACAACATACAAACATTAATATTCACCATAAATCAACTGTATGATACCAGTGGCAAACAACAACATCAAAACACAAGCCAGTAACTGCAAGTTTTATTCAAAATGAATAGCCTCCAAATGACAATACTTCACCACTGTGGAAGAAACGTAAAAGCAAGACTTACCAATTAGACTACAATAAAAGATATTGTTAAATTCAGGGCCAGAGTTGTTAGCTTACTAAATATACTAATGTGAACACAGCCAAAATATAATTATATTGTATTTGAGTATAAACATCAGTAAACCAATGTCAACAACAATAAATCCTTTGGTAGGTGGAGTCAGGTGGAGTAGGTATCAGCAGCACCAAACAATAATTTCCATCTCAGACAATGGATTTGGACTTTTTACTGGTACATTCTATTATTAAAGGTCATAGTATTATGTAAGTTGTACACCAGCAAGCTCAAGCTGTTTGCTGGCACCTATGAAACTAGAGGGGACGCACCAAACAACCCAACAACTGGCATGAAGTGAAGACAGGCAGGTTAAATAGGCTGGTGCACAGGTGTTTCCAACCAGGAAGCAATTAGGTCTGAGCCAAAGCAGAAGGGGGGACAGGGCGGACAGGGGGGACAGGGGGGACAGGGGGGACAGGGGGGACAGGGGGGATAGATGAAAACAGAGCTAGATAGTGATCATATCAAAGCAAGAGACATTTGTTATTGGTTTAAAAAGTTATACACAACTGTAAGACCTTGGGATAGAAATGCTGTCAGGACCACCAACAGAAGGACAATCACGTTTGTTACTCTCCCACGAGCCGATCAGATAGGCTGAGTGAAACCACAGACTTGTGTCTCCTTCGTGTCAGTGATTGATGGAGAGGGTCTTGAGATATCAAGAAAGAAATATCTGGATAAACAAGTTTATGCAACAAACATTTGTAAACCATCGCGCTGATTGAAGGCTCTGATGGTGTGCCAGTTATATCTGAAGAGGCTGTGCAAGGGCCAGTCTCGCTCACTAATGATGAAAGGCAGGAAATAAGAAGAGCGGCCTTGATTGTGCGGGGTTTGTTGGAGAAGATTAATAATGATTATTCTAACTTTTTATTACGCGCAGTATTCTAAAAGCCTGTAAATCCTGTTCAGCTCTCTCCTAACATTTGTGGGATATTAAAGGGTTCAGCCTGAAACATCTGTTTGTGATATACAGTGCTATGCAGCTTTATCTCTTTTGGACACACGTTGCACACATAGAAATGTTGCCTGGCAAAGCTAGTGATTAGTGATTACTCCGCTTAGTTCTTCACACAGTCGACGTTAATCTGAGGTGCTGGGATGGAATTGATGCAACAGCTTGCAGTTATTTTTATTTATTTGGGCAGTGCACATTTTCCCTGCTCTTAAAAAGATGGTTGCCCAGAATAATCTGAAACATGTGTTTATTTCCCCTTTTACGTTAAAGGAAACCCAAAGCTGTTGGAACTCTTCAAGCACTTTCCCTTAACGCACATTTGCATCCTAGTTGTTTGTGCTGATTCGGGTTTTTATCAAATACTTAACAATGAACAATGTGCTAAACCAGATGTTTCTTTTCTGTCCTTCCAGGTCTCATGTGTCCTTGCATGTGTGTCATTGTTCAACAAAGTTCAGGGGATCCAGGGTCATTGCGCTGCAATGGCGTTCCTCCAAACTAGAAAACAACAGGGACGGTGCAGAATTTGAATGTGGTTACATCTGTGATCGGGAGGACCATCCTCTCAAAGCAGTAAACTGATGTCCACCAGGACCAAACGTCCACCAGGACGTCCATATATGGTACTGCTACAGCAGTTGTATCTTTCAAATTCTTGATGACAGAAAAAAGCTCTGTTTTTCATCAAGGTGTGTGTGTCAACAGAGTAGTACATAGGATTTTTACTTGAAGAAAACAATTATCAACTTGGCAATAAAGAAGGCTAAGGGTTGCATAAACGTATGTAAATGCATGCTTGTCATTTAAAGTAAAAGCTATTACTCTGATTTGATGTACTTACATCGTTTTTTGGCCACGTCAACCTGGAAGGCACCCCAGCCATGATGAGTGTGGACAAAGAACTGGAAACACAGGTGTTCAGGAAGGGAGCAGAGGACAGCTGTCCAGAAACACTGTTGGATCCAGACCTCTATGGAGTAAAACTGACACTGCAGCTTGAGGTCTTAGTGTGTAGATAAATAGATAAATAACCTTTTCATCACCCAAAGGTTTCCAAAGGGAAGCCATTCCTAGCAACCTCTCCAAACCACAAAAAATAAAAATACAGCAAACTGTAGGAACATTAAACATGCAGTAGTCCCTGCAGAGAACCTAAACTACAGATTCATTATTATTATTATAGAAGTAATGCTGAAGTGTAAAACACTAAAGTAGGTTGTAACCAATGTAAAATACAGACGTCCAGTGACATTCTGTTCTCACTTGGTGTGAATGTTTTATTTACAGTAGTTATTATTCATATACATGTGTTAAAGTTGGCAGATTAATGACATGAAGTCATAATTCATTTGGAATTTAATATATTTCAGGGCTACAATGAATTGATATGCTGTATTATCACCTTTAAAGCTAACACAGTGAGCATGTAAATGGAGGTAAACACATGGCTACCTTATCTACACGAACACATACAGTTCACAGGCTAACAGGGTTAATAAAACCGAGCAGGGAAGAACTACATTACTGGCTCATAATTTCTGTTTGTTCATCAGTCCTTCTATATACATACAGTTATTCAATCCATTGTTAAGACAAATCGATTGCAGCAGCTTACGAGACACATATACACATTTTCTACAACCACTTTTAGCTGTGCCAAAGTGCAGCGTGATGCCGTGATGTCTTTTTACAGGCCATAACTAAGTTAACCCCTGGATCTACTGTGTATAATCAAACCAACACAAATAGCTTGCATCTTTCACTTAACAAGTGGGAATTTCTCAATTGCGGAGAGGATGCCACAATCACATAAGCTGACACAGACTCAAAGCATATACTGCTCTGCAAGTGTGCTGGTCTAATAAATTGACCATCGCCACAGTTTCCATGGACACTGGAGAAAAATTGCTAAGATCACCAGCCTATTACCTTTCTCTTTGATCTTACAGTTGTCAGGATCTCCACAGCCACAACCGAGCCAAGTATTATAAAAACAACTATGCAGAAATACGAGTCATTTGTAACACAATGTAAATATAGAATATGAGCTCATCTTTAGTTTTTTATTAATTATTACATAAAAATATTATGAGGTGCCTTTCAAGTCTCCAAATCAACATCTGGAAAGAGTGCATGTGGGTCTACTGTAGTTCTTCCCTGTCTATGTCACTCACATGCACAGCACTAACTTTATTTAATTTAAATAAACATTGCCACCCCAATGCATGTGCCTTTCAAAGTGAGGTGATTTAGCTTGAAGACTTACTTTCTCTGCCTGTCTGAATATCAGTAATACCAGGAGTGGTGATTTTCCCATAATGAAATGCACATGCTTTAAAGCAGTAGGTCCATGGTTGTCATATGTTTCACGTTCATGCATGTGTCAGTGTGGTAGACAAGTACAGTAAGAAACTATACTGTAAAAGATGAGGTGTGTGTCAACCCAGAGTAGATTTGCACATAAATTACCTGAATGAACTCTTCTCATACATTTTTGATCAGACAAGATTGTGACTTGTTGTTTCTGATCCAGCACGGTCCAGTGGTAGCATGATCTTGTTTGGATAGGACACGGTTACTACGGCCATGTCCCGTTCTGGTCTGTAATCAGCATGGATACCTCTCCAAACATCTGGATCCTCAGCTCCTAGTAGATTTCAGTTCTTCTGGATGATTTACTAATGTCTCTCCCGGAAGCGGGGCCTATGTTTTGCAGGTTAATAGCTAGTATAGCTAAAAACAGGCTGTTCCCACATGTAAAGAAACAACACTGTATCAATGGTAACCTGCTTCTGTCAACACACCAGAAGTCCTCTCAGAAACCCAGGGAACCAGAAATATTGCAGTAAGTTCACTTCTGCCCATCAGATGAAGTCCAAGCACACAACCAGAACGGAAGGGAAACAGTCAACACAAACTCAACAAAACCATTACAGAGTTATCACAAACTACACATTGTTACGGACACTTTGGCTTTGCCTTGTCCTGCAATAAAAAACTGTTATACGGTACATTTATTACAGATATTCTTACTCTCATATTCTGTATCTCAGGCCAGTATTATTTTTATGTCAATTACAAGATGCCAAGCAGCCACAGGGAGGTATTTGTTCTGAGAACCTGTCACCCTGGGCACTGCTGTCCAATTAATGAGAATTCAGCCACCGGTTTCCTCCCCGTACAAGATTATGGAAAGAGGCAGAAGCCATCACTCTTGTACCTTGGGTGTTCTTCACTGTACAAGACAGCTATTGTCACAACAAGCCTGCCTTAAGCTGCTCCGCGTCACGGCCTGATAAGCAGCTGTTTGATCTGCCTGCTTCAGACCGTAGCAGGTATTTTAATGCAGACATTATGGCTGTTTCAGACAACATGGTGAAATCATTTCATGCTTTAATAAATGTTGCGCATTTCTCTTTTAATACACTACGGTACACACACTTTGGGAGACCGATAAATCCATACATAAAATGTGTCTTTAATATGAGGTTGTGTTTCATCGTGAACATTTCACATTTACCACCATTTCAGTTGTGGATCGTTTATCAAAACAGTGTTCAAGGGAAGATTCGAAACAACATGTAACTGCAAGAATACAAAAAAAAAGAAGACAACACGTCAGCAAAGGTGTCAGCCTGCAATTGAGTTCGCTGGGACTAAACTGAAATGTAGTGCAGTCATGACACTGGGGGAACCTGACACTCGGAGAGTTGCTGTTGTATTAAGGTGTAAAGGGAGGGGGAAAAGTCTTACTGTTCCATTGGTATCATCGCCTCTTCTATTGCGTCCCTCTTCTTGCTCTGACACGGTGCAGGATGGGTGTAGTTTAGAGTGGGCGAACAGTGAATGCCTGCCTAGCTGGCGAAAGATTGCGCCAGCAGAGCATGAGAGTCTTTTAGCCTTCAGCTGTCCACCCACCTTAGATCCTGTTCTTCTGTGATTAGCCTGTGGCGTCACTCTCCTTTAGCCTCTATTCAGTAGCTCTCTCAGTTTCAGATGTAAAGTCTGATTACCATGCCACCTTTTTAGACTGTTCCATATGCAGTGTCCATCTCCATCATTTACAGTGTGTGTAATGAACCAGCACATTTAAATTGGACAGTATCCGGGCGGCGGGCTTGTTAGGGAATTCTTATTTCTGCCTTAGTTTGTCTTGCCTCAGGTGGATGAAATGTCAAAAGCTGTGCTTATTAACTGTGCACATTCCCTGTGGAATTCCCACTCCTTATGACTAAATCTTTTAAGCGCAAGAAAACATTTCTTTGCTTAGCAATAACCTGAAATTCTCCCCATACTGGCGATGACATGTTGAGATCCTAGTTTCAACTGTAGCTGAATGGTAGCATGGTTTTTATTATGTGTTTCAGTTTAACTGCCCACTTCGAGCTTTATTATTCTTCTCCTCGTGAAAACAGCTCGGTGGCTGTTGCAATGTTTGTGTGTGAGAGAGACAGGGAAAAAGAAGGAGAGGAAAAGCTTCATGAGGAACAGACATTGCAGATGTGATGAGCTGTGACACACGTGGGCAGCACTTTATCCCTCTGTTGGAACATGCCTAGATGGTCCGCGGAGAGTTTGTTTGGATAAACTTCAGCCTGCTTGTTAATGGGTCCAAACAGGCTCTGACTCACACAAGAGAAAGCCTCAGTTAATGAGGCAGCTTGGGGAGAATTAAGTTAATTATCTGACCCAGTAAAGGGATATCGTGTAGTTTTAGCTTAAACCAATGCATTAAGCTGCTCAGACAGTGTGAGCTAATGTTCAAAATGAAAAGTGCAGATGACTACTGTCGATTGCTTGGAAATTAATATTTGCTGCCAGTTAGGACTTTAAACACACCCCTACGTGCCTCCTCTTCTTCTGCGGACACACAGGACTGCAGCTCGGCTATGAGCTGTTTTAAGCCCCTGAGATGATTCCCCCACAGGAAAGAGGAAACTTTTTTTTTCTGGTTAAAGGAGGGCCTGCTCCAGACAGAGTGGGAGGAGATGGAGATGAAAGAGGATCCCAAATGTGTCAATATATGCTCACCAGAGAGATTTCTATCCTTATTTCACTTCTACCCACTCACAATAAAATGACTCTGCAGTGTGTCAGCAGCCTGCACCAGTGCAAATGCAAACGGGAAACTGAAAAAAGGTGTCTTTTAGAGTCACCTGCCAGCATCTAACAGAGGGAACTGCACTGTCTGTCTCCCTGCCTCTTGCCTCTCCTCTCCCTCATCTCCTGCTTTGTGTGTTTCTCCCTCCCTCACTGCATTTTTCCCAGGCTGAGGCGTCCATGGACCCTCTGGCTCCGCTGCTTTCGTCAGTGACTTGGAGCACTCAGAGAACTTTCTGAACTCTTCGTTTTCGAGTGGGAAGAGAGTGGAAGGGGAGCAGTTGATGGGACGCAGTCTGGCAGCAACCAGCTCCTCTGGAGACGACACCAGGACACTCAGCTGGAGATAATCCCACAGGTCATGACAAGACAGCACCTCAGCGTCCTAACGCCCCTGGCTCTGCTGGGACTCCTCATGGGGCTTGCAGAACTTAGCCATGGCTCTGCTGGTGAGGATGAGGATTACTACATGCAGGATCTGCACACGAGAGAACAGTACAACCAGGTGCAAATGCTGGAGAAGCCCGTGGCCTCAATGCCTGACAGCCAAAACTCTGATAAGAAAGTGCCCAAGGGAAAGGCAGACAACCGCAGGCAGATGGATAAAACAACAGCTGATGCAAAAACAGGTAAAAGCACAGTCATCTCTTAGCTGGACAACTGCAGAAATGAGTGCTTTTCTTTTAGTTCCAGTCTTAAACTCGTGTTGTGTATTGTCAATAGTAAAAGAGTCAAAATGTGCTCATGCCATCAAAAATCCATTCTGATTCTTTAACAATGTTACAGCAACCACACAAGTCATCTGATGGTAGAGATGTGTGTGCCTGTGCTATTTTGTTTGATTCTATAGAGTACTATACTTAAAATACTATTATGTCAGCTCAAACTGTTTGATGATCTCAATCAGGAAATTGAAGGTGTCAGATTGACTCTCTGAGACAAAGGAGCAGCTGCATTCAATTCACATTGTGATGCATGTGTAGATAGAGGAAAAAAACAATGATCTCCTCGTGTAGCTCTCGTCCACATAGATCAGAGCCATTTTCTGCATGGTTTCTGCCCCACGGAAGGATTAAGAACCTCACACATGGCAGAGGTCAGAACAGCATTACATGTAGGAGCCAGAACACGTGTGAAATCCACGTTTTCAAACACACACTGCTGCTGTGTGTGTGTGTGTGTGTGTTTTTCCACACAGCAGTGCTGCTCTAATCTGTATAGAAACGTAGAGCTCAGATCTCTCTATGGGATTTACAGCCCGTCCAGTAGTAGGTGTGTAGGTGTGCCAGACGATTGGAGGACAGTAAGAGGCGTGGAGGTTTCTATTGGTTGGTGGCAGATAATGTGGAGCAGCTGTGTCAACTTCATGTTTCAGGTCTGTGGCTTCATAAGCCCCGGAGGGATACCTGCTGCAGGTAGAACTGGAGCAATGAGAACCGTTGGTTTTATCTTAGTCACACTACATACGAACTAAAAGAAAAATAAAGACTCCTACCACTGCAGGACTTTTTTTATCTTAGACTAATAAATAATGTAATTTTAATTGTTATGTTTACCCGTTCTTACGACTTTACCTGCAGATTAACAATTAGCATTTTACAGTAATGGCATGCTGACACTCAGTAGTGATAAAAGGCAAATGCATGGGTGAATTTTACAATTCAAGTTGAAATTGTTATAAGTATTACACCTCATCAGTGTCTAAATGATCATATCTCTCAATATACTCTCTATATACTTTACTTTACTTTATGTGACATTGTACTGACCTCATTCGTATCTGCGGTGTCTGTAATGTGACTCTCAGCCTCCATCCTCTCTCTTGTACGTGGTGTTTTTACGATTGATTTAAATGTTAAGGCAGTTATCTCATGCATAAAGAATAAAGTATTTTAAAGGAATGGAAATTAAAATGCATTATCCGCTTGGCGTCAAATACTGAATGTATAACTGAGTAGAGCATACAGCATGTAACTGAATATATGGATGAATGTATTTCTTTGTTGGCAGCAATAAATTAGAAACTTTAAACATGACTCAACATTTTCAGCTGTCTTTTCAGAAAAACTATATTTCATGCCTAAAATAATGTAATTTCCTTCCTCAGTGAAAGCACTCAACAAAAAAGCAGAGAAGAACAAGAAGAACTCAGTGAAAATCCCAAACAGCACCTCGGAAGGAGAAGGACATTACAAGTCAATAAAAGAGGGTGAGCAAAAAAGACGATGACACTCTCGCTTGTTATGGGAAATTCATGATCTCATAAAATGTCTTCCCTCCATCGTGCAGGGATGATTTGTCTGATTTCATGGGAGCTGAGGAAAAAAGAAACAAGCTCTTTGTGAGATGATGTATATTCTGGAAAAGGGAAGAAATATTCACAAAGCGTATTTTCCCTGAGAGGGAAAGTCTGGCAGAAGCCTCGTAGGCAATGAAGTTGTCTTTGCCTGAAGCACCGTGTTCGGTTTCCACGGATCACATTATATTTGGTAAACTGAAATCAGGATGCCCCAGTAGCCTTTCTGTCATGTCAGATGACAAATTAAACTTACGTGACAGAAACATGAATCAGGGCAAAACACTTGTTTTGACCTTAAAATTTCCAGAGCTGTGAGCATGCTGATGTTGACCTTATTACACACACAAATACACTTTGAGACTCTTCTAGTACAACAAGGAGCTCTATTTAACAAAGCTGGGAGGTTAAATGTAGTTCGGGCCAATAGGGGAAATTTCATGTGTATGTCGTTGCTGCTGTAAAGAACCTACGGACACAGACAGATAGGCTGCCATTTTTAATTTGGCACAGGGAACCGGAGCACAAACTTGGATATTCTTGCATGTAGGAAAATGGGAGTCGTGCCGACACGCCTGGCATAAAGCAGTCCACACATTTGGGATCCGGACGACTCCTAAAACCGTGTTTTCATGGCTGATTTTGTTTCCGCATCTCCTTGAAGAAGCTTTTTTATAAAGGTCACACTTATAGGGTTTAAAAAAGGCCACTTTCGATAAATTAGGAGCTCTATTTATCGTCTGTTTCCATAATTTGAATAATGTAGCCGTGTTTTGAGCCTAGCACAGCTACACATACCAGAACAATGGGGAATTGATTAAACAGGGATCTAAGACAAGCAGCAAAGATTTCAATGGCTCATTTATTATTCCCAAAAGACAGGAATTGTTAAAACAAGATGTTTCCACACGGATATCGCCGTTTGTCACAGTCGAGCTGCAAATGCTGAAGTGAGACTAGTATATATAAATAAATACTATGATCTTCTTTTTGCAAATACAAAGCTGAATGAATTAAATGTACTGTTGCTTGTCTGGTATAACCACAAACCAGTTGGTGTGTAACCGACCACCATAAAAAAACAATAGCTTTCAACATGTGGCACTAAAGTATTAGTTTGTCCTGCTTGTGCTCTCATTCATGCTGGCAAAGAATTCATTAAAATACACAAAAAATATATATTTTTTCCCTTGAAACACACAAAATTAATTTACTCATAAAGTTGTTCAATGTTCATTGTATTCATTAAAAATTTAATGCATGGTAATCAAGGATACAAGGAGTCATCTGAGTGTGCTTATTTCACTCAGAAGAATGTAATTAATCACTTTATTGGGTATCAGGAAATCTCTTTTGCCTCTATGGAAAAACTAAATGCCCAGTGCTAATTAATATCTATTAAAAACAACGGGCTTCATTGATGCTTGGGAAATGCAGAGAAATTCACTTTGCTAGCATCATGAAATTGCTCTTTATAACCACAGGGGAGGCTGTTCAGCAAACATTACACTTACATCTTGCTCGTTTTAAACATTACAGCGCGTCGCTTCTGTTTTGACTGTTACAGTGCTCGAAGGCTTTCCTGAACTCTTCTATCGCATTCATTTAAAAAAAGGCCACAAGCTCTTCTGGATTCAGTTTGAAGCTGAAAAGTGAAACACCTAGTTTTTCAATGTGGCACCAGCAGATGTGAAATGTGAACTTCTGACATACATACTGTGACTAAATCTTGATCCCTAAGCAGTAACATGGCAAATGGCCTAGATGGCAACATACATATGAGACTGTCAGTTCTCTCATTTCTATTGCGTTGAAGCCAGATGCTGTGTTCCTATGTGGGTGCTCGAGTGAAGGATTGCATGCAGATGGAGATGATGATTTAGGGCTTTGCAACATGGCAAACTCCCAGCTACTTTCTTTTTCTGTCCTGCTAACCTTGAACTTTTTGGGTGTGCCTAATATGTTGCGATTGGTTCATTCAGAAAGCCTGTGGACTTACAGTACATGTGTGACTCTGAAATGATTTTCTATATAGGTTTAAAAGTAGAGCAGCACGTTTGACAGTGAGTACTACACTAACCGGTCTTACAAGTGCCTTTCCCTCTGGCTTGTTAATCAACTTTTCTGCTTCAGTGTTACAGCAGGAATTAATTTGGTCTCAAGCTTTGTTTGCTTTGTGCACATGATAAATTGCCGAGTGCATGCGTAGAAAGCACATCTTTGTCTGCGGCCTTCAAAAGTCTTTGTGCACGTGAGTCACACTATTCATGTCTCACATGTTTTGTTCTATTTAAACAGTCAATATAATACAAAGCCATTTGTCTTCACATTTACATATGTGCACTCCACATGCATATCTCCTACAACAGAACAAATATATGAAGAGACACAATTTTCTTTTAATTTAAGAAAATGTGTCCTGTCTTCTTTGTGCCTGTTACATTTCTGTGTGTTCTTTTGTGACGGCAGTCCTGGATATACGACATGTTTGGCATATGCTGCATGTACAAACACACGTGTGCCCAGTTGGAAAATCTTGCTCTGAAATTCCATTGCTGTGCTTCAGGGAAGTTTGCAACCAGCTTGATCTGACTCACAGAGCTGTTGGGCAGTATGGTTTCACATGTGAACCTTGATTTGCCCATTTGGCCCTGGTTGCATGACATCCATTGTAGTGTAAAAGATGAGGCAATCTCACACAAAGAGCTCTATTTAGTGAAAATCATTCAGTCAGTTTCTGCGATCGCTTAAAGATGGGCATTTGATCAAATGAACTGCAAACTCCCTCAAGCAGCAAATGAAAACATTTTTTAAGTGATGTGCAGCTTTCTCTTTATATGGAGTGAGTTTTTCCACAACAAATGTGCAGTGGACACAGCTGCAAGTTTGCCAACACAGTGCGGCAGCATAAGTGTCTGTTACTAATGTAGACGCACCGTGGTTCTTCATATTGATCACCACTAATTGCCATCACCAGCACAGCCATCATAGCTAACTGAAGTAAGACACTACAGCACGTCTACAGTACGAACAGATTTGTGCAGTGACCCGGAGAGAACAACACGCTGTAGTAAATGTTATTTTCCATGTTAAAAAGAGTATTGTTTACATTGTGGCATTTCTGCACGACTAAACATGAAGCCTTGCAACATGCCCGCAGCATAACATCAAGGTCACTCACTGCAGTCTGCATCACAGCTCCCAGGCATCACACACAGCAACGGGCTTCACAGTTGTGACAGTGGACACTTTAGGTGTCCATAGTTACAGAACGATTCCACTGCTTTGATGCACCGTGATCGGTTTACTAGTCAGTTACCCTATAGTGGTGTTGATCTTGAGGGTGGTTTCAAAACACAAGAATCCTACTCATAGCTTCAGACATGAAATTAAGATAATTTACTGGCAAATACAAGTCAGGATGTCTCTGTCTGATACTTCTATTCTGTTTCTTTCAGTCTTTTATTAAAGTTCTCTTCAAATAACTCTCCCAAATCTATAGATTAGTTCAGTAGATATACTACAATACAATAAATAAAATGAGTTCAGTGTATGCTCTATGTGGGCTGCATTATAGAAACAAAGGTCATCAGTATCATAAAAACAGTCCAACCTTGGTATTTGCTGGTATCTGTCTCTGGAATTATAACATCTAATTTTCCATTTTCTCCTTTTCTGGACAATGATATGCTAAAGTCATTTGAGCAATTTAATCATGTATTCAGGGTGCAGCGAGGTAGCGGGGAAAGGGTGCTTTCCAAAATGATCAAAAGTAAGTGAAGCATACAGGTATTAATCACCCAAGAAGTTTGACATATTGTAAAATTCACTGTAATTTAGACATCAAAGTCTCTCGTGCTGTTAAATTCAATTTCATATACACAGCCTCAATTTTTTTTGTTTGATATTCCCCTGTTTACTCATACATGCACATTTACATGTCCCTGTTTGTCTCTTTTCATGTCCCACATGCGGTGTGGGTCAGTTTAACTGCAGCAAAGAGTTGCTTAATGAAAGATGATGAAAGCTCTTGAGTAACTGTGCGAGTCTACGTATCGTTGAGAAGCAGAATGACAAACCATAAAGGCTGATAACGGACGGCACCACATTAACCATACAGTTTAGTATGTGTTAATTAAATGATTTTTCCTGTACACAGCACTCATCAGTGGTCTGGTTTGGACTTAAGTTATTAACAAATGCATGGTTCCTGACTGACGCTATTTTGTACGGAGTGCAATACACCTTGAGCAATGCAACACGATACATTGCATTACCATCAGAGGCTAATTTGTCATTCTTGTTACCTAGATTGCCCTCCCATGGGACTGGAGACACTGAAGATTGATGATTTCCAGCTTCACGCTTCCACCACAAAACACTACGGCCTCGGTGCACACAGAGGTCGTCTGAACATTCAGGTGAGATGGGAATGTAAAGTGTTGGCGTAGCTTGGGCAAGCTTGCAAAAAAATGTTGAGGCTTGCAATATTCCCTGGGCAATCTCATTTTTGCTTGGAAGCCTTCACACTTTGGGTTTTTTTTTCTTTTTTCAACAAAGCAGCAATGCAAAAGAACTTCAACGAGAGATTAGAATCTTTTAATTTCAGGATCAGTTTAAGGTCATATTTAAGCTCTATAGAAATTCCCTCTGTTAAATTTGGATGACATTTTCATTCTGTTTCTGTTTGCAGTCTATTTTAATACCCTAAAGCTAACTCAAAAGAAAAAGTAATAGCATTGTCATCAAACCAGGGGCATATCCCCAAACCTAATAAAAGGATTGACATCTGGGAAAAGAGGTATATCCTGTTAGTGCAAAAAGTACTTTCAGGGTATTAGCCTGCACACAGCCTGCAGCAAGCCTCTTCTCCTTCAGGCTGCATCGCTTTGAATACAACCGTTCAATTAATGAAACACGTACACATATGACCTTAATTCACTGAAGACGGCAAGGCATTACGTTTCAAGACACCAACAACACAAAGGCTTCATTGTTTGGTGTGGGAGCAACCCTGCGTATGCGAGTGCCTGTCATGGATCATAAAGGCACAGAGACTGTGTCCGCTTTAGAGAACAGTTATCAGGGGAAACACAGAAAACAGATGTCGCCTGTTGAATCAGGCCTGTGGCCAGTAAACTCGGTTTATTTCTGTAGATGTTGCAGTATGTTTGGATTCCAGACACCATCAGCGCTGCGATGAATTTAACTTCCTTTTGATATACATGAAAACAAAGATCGCACAAAGATGTGAGATGGCGCATCATTTGGAAGAATTGTTTATACGTCGTGTTGCTATCCGGCAAAAACATAGTGCGCGTCCGCTGACAGACAGATCATGGGATAAATGTCCCATTGTTTTTCATTAAAGCGAGTTCATGAAAGGTCACGAGTCTGCACTTGTGTCTTGATTGGCACCAGAATGTAATTACTTGCTCCACAACCAATTGTCTTCCATATCTCACTGAATTTCTTTGCGGTATTCTGCTACAATAGCTGAGGGACAAACAAAACATAAAACAGAGCTTCATAGCAAAAGGTAATTGTTTCCAAAACTCATCCATCATTCATGTGTTTTCTCTTTAGGAGTCTAGTTCAGCACAGCTGAATACTTACATTGCACCTTATGTACAGAACTTATGTCTTTTAAACAAACATTTCTACTTTAATTTTTCACAAAAAAAGCTTTTTGTGTAGTTTCCACTTTATAAGGCATTTGCATACAGAAATATGTAAATAATGTATGTAACATAACGTATAGCTCACAAAATAAAAGACCTTTATAAAACCCTAACTGACAGATTCTAACTATTCTGTAACAGATGACTTACAAAAGGAACTTTTAACTAATTTTCAAGGTTAAAATGCGTAAATGCGTATGTGTCAAGTCCTGTGCGTGTTGTTTGAAGGCTCAGCCGAATAGATACAATGTCAAAGAGACATGACAGTTATGACAAACGGACAGGGCCTTTATTTATTCAGCATGAACATAACAGTGTGTCATCATAACGTTTAAAGTTTGGATGTGGAAGATGAGCGATGTGGCCTGTCAGCTCACTCGCTCTGAGCCAACACTTTATGGACTGAGAAGCATTTAATGCATTATAATTACTTTAACATTTTCAGCTGTTGAACCAAGCAAGTGTCAAGAAAATGTGTCCTTACGTTACTTCAGTGAAATGTGCAATAAACTGTTGCAGAAAATTCAGGAATGCTGGGATTTGGAAAGAGGCTCAAACGCGTTGTTTTCAACACCCATCCCTGCCTCACAGATGTGTCCTAGGATCACGCCTGTAGCTCCACTGGCTCTGTTTTGCCCTTATTCACTGCCTTTGGTCTAGTATGTGTCATGTAGCCTGCACTTTATTAATGGAATTTATAGTTGGTTTACTGTCTTCATCATGTTACAAGACAGCTGATTCTTATCTAGACAGCATGTCTTCACATCACAGCTTCGATGACTTTAGCCGACTTCACTTCTCCACTGTCTAAAATGATGACATTTAAAAAAAAAGCTAAGTAGTAGTAGCACGAATTGCCAGTCCGTGTGTTGGGCTGTGCATAGTCTGTGTGTCAGTCAACATGTACATCTGGGATATAAGTCTGCTCCACATGAATGTTTCTGCCCTGCAGGCTGGCCTTTATGATGATGACCTCTATGACGGGGCCTGGTGTGCTGGAAGAGATGACCCACTGCAGTGGTTTGAGGTGGATGCCAGGAGGCTGACAAAGTTCACAGGGGTCATCACACAAGGCAGGAGCTCCCTCTGGTCGTGAGTAGGAACGATGAAGGCATGCACATGGTCACAGTGTGAGGAAGAGGATTTTTGTGTCCAAGATAATTGTCATGATTCAGCCTCGAAACCTGGTTTAATCTGTTTTTTTTTCAACTCTACTTCTGCTTTTACTTCGTTATCATATTTTTTAAATTAATTTTAATTATGCTGTTGCTTTAGGCTTCCTGTCTGTCTGTGATTAGGTAGATTATTCCACCTGTGAGTGTGACAAATTAAGAGACATGTCTACCCTGTCACTCAGGTTGCTCTTTCTGCTTGGTGGGAACACTCGAGCCAGCCTCTCCCCACTGTTGACCCTTTACTCCCCTTATTTCCAGTGGGTTCCACTTGAAAATCTTCTTCTCTCTTCCTATTTCCCTGTTTTCCTGCTCGTCACCTACAGCTTCTTCTCACCACCAATAGAATAATAGAACAGATTCATTACATCTCTTTCCAGGTTATCCAATTACCTGATACTTTTCAGTCAACACCTGGTTGTGCAGGCATAACACTCACACTTATTTGGATTCTCTTCTTATGCCTGAAAATTCCCTCCTACACCTCGGTTGGAAGAATCCTATGCTCTTCCAGACCTTATTCAACATTCTGCCTGAATTTTGCGATCTGAAAGAGATTTTCACCAAGCACAGAGCCACCTCACTGAGCATCAGCCTCTTCCCTGGTCACTCAACTCTGAGTCACTCATATTTTCTCCTGCCACTTTGTTGAGCTCTGGGGTTGCCCTCTCCACCACTTAAGATCTGTTAAGAGGTTCTGATCGGCCCTTGAAGGTGACCAAGCTTCATTTAGCTGTAAGAGGTCTCGATTGTGCCCGATCTCTCCCGACAGTTCATGGTTAAGGTTGAAGCTTCTGTCACTGGTTTGTGGGGCTGTTCTTTCCCAGCAATTTCATCAACTCTGTTTTAATAAATCTCTCTTAAACATAACCCATTTGAAAATAAAACCTGACACTTTATTGAAAGGATAAATGGGTGTACCCGGCCTCTCACTTAATGTCAACTAGCATTGGATCAGAGGTTGTAAAAAACAAAGAAGGGTTAATACAGAAAAAAACTTTTGCTTTAACTAAAAAAATGCCTTAAGATTCTGTAGACATGCCAGGGAACTATGTCTGTCGAATCTTCCAGGATCCCAAGTTTTGTGCTAAATGCTAAAATCAGGTTACTACAGTCGGGTTGTTAACATGCCAATATTTGCTAATTACCACTATATATAACAAAGCATGTGTGCGCTGTAGTGGTGGAGAAAACATCAGTCATTATGGTTCATTGTGTCGGGACAGCTGAATGAACGGTGGTACAAAACCAACCAACCATCAGATCAACATTGTCATCAATATACACATGCTACTATACTAATTATGACCAAACATAAAAGGCCAAAAAACAAATTACATGTGGCACAAGTTCTAAAATGACTGTGGCACTGCTAGAAGAAATGTTCCACAACCCTTGGATTGTCTTTTAAACCCAACTGGAAAATTTGCCTTCACAAATATAAACAACACAAGTTTTTTAATCTCATCCATGTGGCGTTGAATCAGCACTAGTGTTTACCCATTTTTACCCAAGTCTTCTCTGATCCCTTCACTAAGAGATTAAGGATTTATGAGTTTGATTGATTGTAGTGCACTCTTATTCTTTTATCTCTCTTAAAAGGTCAGTACAATATAAATATAACACTGGAGAAAATACTGTAAGCCTATTCATCACGCTCAGATGAAGGGCAAAAAAGAGGGATATTTATAAAACTGGGTATTTTAGAAATGTAAGTGTTGCCTAATTACAATTGGAATGACTCATCCAGCTGTGTGCTGCTAAAAGTGTTAAAATGACTTAAGAGTTTAAATAAGATGCCATCATGTGTCTTTGGCATCTTCCAAACTCAAAGGAATGAGGATAAGCTCACCTACCACTGCCTGCTGTTTTTTTTTTTAATAAACACACCTTTTTCCAATTCCCATTCAAACTGTTTAGGTAAGGGTGTACAATCATATATAGCTGTATAGTAAGAAAACTCACAGTCATATTTTACACTGTATAGATCATGGCAGCAGTGCTGCTGTACTTGGTTTCCTTTTCCAAGTACCGGTAAGTTAAAGTAAGTAGTATGTTTTAGGAGTAGTATTATTGTTATCTGACCAT
>JAUMHF010000011.1:9938451-9971951 GCA_032359275.1 Microctenopoma steveboyesi | reverse complement strand
ATATATATATATATATATATATATATATATATATATATATATATATATATATATGTGTGTGTTCATAACATTAACAACTGAAAATGTCAGTAACATACACCCACACGTATGTTTAAGTTTATGTTTCAGTTACACTACATGTTAGATGGGGTTGGTAACTCAATAGTAAGATCATGATTTAGTTTCTCTAAGACTGAATTTGCCATTAGGGACGACTTAAAGATAAATCTAATCTAAATATATACATTTTTCCTGAAAAATGGCTGGGCTGTGATCTGCAGAAAAGGATAGCGTAGCATAGCCTGTAGTTATAAATAATCTGTTACAGGGCACCAGGGTTAATTGTAAGAAATAAGCTTCCCTTGTTTATTTATTGATTTTTTAACAACATAAATGGCTTGTCCTTATGTGCACATTCCCCTCTTTACATGCACCTACACTGACTTTGCTCTCTGATAATATTTGACAATTTTTTAGCCTTTGTACTTCTTAATTGGAAAGTGTGACACAGGCATTTGGAAATAGCTACATAGTTAAAGAGCACAGGGAGATACTTAATCAGGCTGTGTTTGTAATTTCCTTTCAAGGCCAGCACAGTCTAAGGGCATAGAATACACCAAATGCCTGAGACAGAATTTCTCCACAATTAGCCCTGTAGGGTTTGCAGCTGTCTGTGGTTCCTGCTCAGGCTTCTGTCTATAACATTGCTTTAATTAGCAGAACTGGGAATTCTTACTGGGCTGGACCAGCTCAGCACTGATGTCTTTATCCACAAGCATCAGAATCACTCCCTGCCTACATATGCTGACAGTTCTTTCTTGCATAATGGGACACTGGGACAAGTCATCATCAGTGAACTCCTTTTCCAGAATAAAACCCACTTCAGTTACAATGACAATTACTGCCGTATAATACGTATGACGAACTTCATTTTTATTCACTATACAAAACTTTAAATAGTAATAAAAGGCTAAAATGGTGATTCATCTGTTCAATTGTCCTGGTGAGTATTAAGCATGTGCAGATGTGTGCTAAGCAACTATCTCACAGTGACCAAAGTGTTTCAACTGGTGCTGAATTCAACCTGACGGGGTATTTCTATTCCTTCTGTCCTCTCCTGTCCTCTCTCACTTTCCTTACAATGTTAACAGGAGCGACTGGGTGACTTCTTACAAGGTCATGGTGAGCAACGACAGTCACACCTGGATAACGCTGAAGAACGGCTCAGAAGACTTGGTGAGACACACACGTCTTGACATTCACACACTAGCATCTTCTGTAGCTAAAGTAGGAGAATGTCATCACAATTTAGAAAGTATTACTATTCTTTCTTTGTAAATGAAAAGAGGCTCATTTTTGTGTCCCTGACTGGGATCAGATTTACCAAATGAATTCTTGAGAAGTAATTGCATCTCTGCTTATTACCAAACTTAATGAGCTGAGGGGAATAGTAAATACTGATGATCCTCGAGCAGATGGGAAGCTCATCCTGGCTTATAGTTAGAGTTGCATTAATATTCTACTTGTGCACTTGATGTAATTGAATAGAAAGGAAGAAAGAAACTGAATAACAGTACCTAGATAACTAAACGAAAGCCTGATCACTAAAGCAGTGTGTGAAATATTAATATTAACAATCCCATTGTCAGTGAACATGCAGGTGTGATTAAGTTGATATTTTTTGCAGAATGATTTCCATGTTGGTCCCTACTGTAGTTCATGTTGCACCTAATAAAATTTGGGTGTAACTCTGCACTCCCTCAAGTGGTGAAGTCATCGATATGGGAGATGATGCCCCTACAGTAATTTAGCCTCTGCTACAACTTCCCACTCACCCGTGTTTGGACCAAATGCCAAACTGCACTGTTTGTCTTTCAAAATGCCAAAGGTGCGAGAAGAACTCTATCTGTGGGTGGTAAAATTTACTATAAACTCCCAGTGGTATCTAAGTTTAATCACATTCTACAGGTGCATGGGTGTGTGTTGAATTAAGGGCTATGTGCACCAAACAGCTTTTAAAAATCTTCAACTCATTGTCTTGTGCATTTTCCACATGAATTTATCTTCCAAAGGCTTCTGTATTTCAACTGTCAGTTCTGTATAGTGACTTGGTAATTATTTTCAAAATGTTTACATGCTGAAAAAATACTAAGAGAATGCACTGATTACCCAATCGTTGAGAATCGTTTGATTTATTATTTTAAAAATCTATTCTCATTTTAAACTTGTTTCATTAAAGCTGCTAGAGTGTTGCTATATGCACAAGTCTGAACAATATGCTGTTTGAGACTAAGTTGTTTAATTTTAAAAACAGATGGACCCAGAGAAGGCAGTGGAGTTTATATCTATATCTTTTTTTATGGAGTTATAACTTGATTGGTGCATGCAATGAAAAAACATTTTCACCTACTGGCTAACAGAGGTGTGTCTGTGTTTTAAGTGCAGTGTAGCTGAGGACCTGAAGATTAGAGATTTTTCTGGGTTTGCTTAATCTTCAAATAACATTATGTGCCATAGATGATAAAAGAGTGCTGAGCTTGGCCCCATCCTTACTTGGTGTTTTTTTAGCATTCCACATGCAATCAACAGAGATTTCATTATTATTATTATTATTATTATTGATATTACTCTTCATTGATTCAAATTATGACTTTGTTAAACTGCATAGGACTCATTTATAGCCAATGTTCAAATAACTTGCCTATGACAAATTTATTACTTAAATAAAATACCCTAAATCAACTTAGTTTAAGTGAATGGAATGAATCCTGTCCTTAACTCTTTATTCACCACCAAACTGAATGGGTTTGTCTCAGTAGATCTTCAGTGCCAACAGAGAGAAGGAGATTCCAGTCCAGAACATCTTCCCAGTTCCAGTGGTCGCCAGATATATTCGAGTCAACCCTCGTTCTTGGTTTAACAGCGGCAGCGTCTGTATGAGAGTGGAGATCCTTGGCTGTCCAATGCCAGGTGATGGACATTCATTTCAGACTTATTATCTAATCCTCAGACAAGATAACCAAATGAAACAAAGTATTTATTAACAAACAGCTTTTCAGACATTTACATCTATTTATGCACCAGTTACAGCTCCATTAAATCTTTTCCTCCTGCTGGACATGAGTCAGACTAACTGCGGCCCTTAAAAGGACAGATGCGCCTGCTTTTCATGGGACGACATCTCTGATTATCGCTGTGATAACTTCATACAGTTATTCCACATGTGGACCTCTTGTATTTTGGTGAAAAAGAAGGTTTAAACCTAAGACACCAGCTACAAATAGTTTTCGTCGCATGTTCTCAGGGCTTAAGACATTTTCACTAGACTATTAAAAAACTGCAGAGAAAAAATTTGATCTGTTGAGATTATCCACAGAAACTGGGACATTGGTTCCGGAAAGACAGATGAGAAAAGCTGAACCAAAACTGAAGTAAAAAAAAAACTTGAATTACTAAACAATTCTCTCTGTAGTTATCATTTGAAGCAACTAATCTACTTCATTCAATGTCTAAATATCACTATATGTGTGTGTTTTTCGAACCTCCATAGATCCAAATAATTATTATCACAGACGCAATGAAGTCATAACAACAGACGACTTGGATTTCAGACACCACAGCTTTAAAGAGATGAGACAGGTGAGTCACAGCGAACAGAAACCAATATCAGCCTACTTCTTAGGGCCCAGCTCTTATTTCTTATTCAGCAAGACACCAGAGCA
This sequence comes from Microctenopoma steveboyesi, assembly GCA_032359275.1. Lineage (NCBI taxonomy): Eukaryota > Metazoa > Chordata > Actinopteri > Anabantiformes > Anabantidae > Microctenopoma > Microctenopoma steveboyesi. The sequence goes on along the minus strand of JAUMHF010000011.1, from coordinate 9,968,229 downwards.
ATAAAACATCTTCTGTAACTGTGTGCCAACACCAGACAAGTTGTGTACTTTGCAAGAACAAAGTGTGCGACAGGAACAAATGAGCCACGTGAAAATGCATATGGTGTCTCTTTGGTTCTGTCATTACTTATTCATATAGTTGTCATGACCAGCCTGTTTGTCCTGAGAAGGTGGACAGCTGCAATGGGTACAAATGCTGTGAATTATATTGCAGCTCCCACTGCCCAAACAGTTGACTACAGATGTCTTAAACTGCTGTGATGACAATTAAACTTTCTCAGATGAATGCCCAGCCCAGTAGCCCTTCTCTTGAGTGACAGCCTAAAACGCAGCTGCTGAAATATGCATGTGAATGAATTCACAATGAATGAAGACTTTTTCTTTACCTTCTTTCTCTACCTTTGAGTCACACGGAGTCTTGCCTTCACAAAGAAAGGAAGGACTATTTTTGAAACACTTTCCAAAGCCTTTTCACCATTGACATTTCTTTTCTTCGTGGAGGTACCTGGTACCATATCTCCCCCTCATCTACAGCAGTTTAAATAGTGCTGTGCCAGAATCTCAAAGTGGAAATAGCCCATTGTGGCTTTTGAAATAAAGTACATTGCCCACCAGAGGAGTTTTATAATGCTTAAGGACTATCCTCTTCTTAGATCACAACTCATTGTGATGTTGAGCCCCGGGATACCGATAGAAAAGAGTGTGGACACTATCACTAAATGAAAGAAAGACATTTTTGATATTCTTCCAAGAGTAATATCACATATTACCTTGCGGTTCCACTGGCACATCCTCCCAGGGTTCCTAAAGATGCTTGTCTTTGATGAAGAAATTAGCATGTACTCCAAACATCAGACCTGTTCAGATTTGAAATGTTTCCAGACAAACCTGTAGATAGGGGAGCACATGTAAAAGACTGCGTTTGGGTAAATCCAATTAGTTTTATTAAAGTAGCAGCAACAGCTTCACTAATTTTCTGCCTCATGAACAAAGCGAGACACTTGTTTAATGACTTACATGGTTAGAAAAGTCCACATTTCTCCCAGACTTAATTAAAACTCTATCATTCCTGACTGGTTAATGACTTCTGCATCAGCTGGAGGAACGAGGAGTAAACACAGATTTTTGACATCAGTGCGAAAGCTTTACTCGACAGCTTGTTAGTCTCTTTCCTGTCTCCACTCGTGCCCATATGCGTAAATGATAGTTGTTGCTATTTTAATCATCTCCTCTACAAGCTCGTCTTCATAATTACCTTGACTGCTTTGCACACAGCCTGCCTCAAGAGGGTTATTAGATAGCGTGTACTGCATGACGCTACACTGGTGATGGTGTTTTTGAAACTTCCTATAACATAGATTATTTTGTTCTATCCTGAGAACAGAAGCATTAAAGAAGCAAAACACTGTGTAAAAATACTGGAGGGGGGGGGTGCTGCAACCAAATACTGTCAGAAACTTTGTTTATGAAGTCCATACGTTTGATTATGTCCCCTCCACAGCTAATGAAGGTGGTTAATGAGATGTGCCCCAACATCACCCGGATCTATAACATAGGAAAAAGCCACGGTGGCCTCAAGCTGTATTCCATAGAGATTTCTGACAACCCAGGAGAGCATGAGCTTGGTGAGTGTATTTGTGGGATGACTACTCAATTAAATGCACAATAACCCTCACACAGTATTCCACACAGTGTTTTTTCTTATTGCATATTTCACCTTCCACTCTCTTCTCCACATCTCTCCATTTCTATGAACCTACGGACCAGGTGAGCCTGAATTTCGTTACACAGCAGGTTCCCATGGTAATGAGGTGCTAGGACGGGAGCTGCTCCTTCTGCTGATGCAGTTCATGTGTCTGGAGTATTTGTCTGGCAACCCGCGGATACGTCACCTGGTGGAAGAGACCAGAATCCATCTCTTGCCATCTGTCAACCCCGATGGGTACGAGAAAGCCTTTGAAGTGGTAGGTCTGCACGGCGGCCATTAGTGACCTCATATCACACACTGGCCTCTGGTGACAAGAGCATCATATCTGCTTGGCCGGTCTTCTCTTGATAAAAGGGTGCGTGGTGGAGGCGCATAAGTGGAATATATCAAATGGACAAAGTCATGGAAACAATGTTTGTTACAGTATGTGAGTGGACATGGGCTTCCTGCTCTGCTTTAAAATACCACTGAAACAGTCCTAAATCAGCAGCAGGTCTGCTCGATGAAACACCCAGCATGAATAAAGCTCAAACTGATAAGGACAAAGAAAACAAAACCTAGTTTTCTACCAGCTGTTGGCCTCTGTCCAGTCAATGACACCATGGCTTTGGTAACTTGATGTGTCTTGTGTGTAATAAAATGCTAAATATAAATATAAGTAAATATTGTTTTTCACTCATGTTGTGTTTTCTTTCATTCAGGGATCAGAGCTCAGTGGCTGGTCACTTGGGAGATGGAGCAATGCTGGAATAGACATTCACCATAACTTTCCTGATCTCAACTCGATACTGTGGGAAGCTGAGGCCAAGAAGTGGGTCCCTCGCAAAATGTTCAACCATCATGTGCCCATCCCAGAGTGGTACCAGTCCAAAAATGCCTCAGTGAGCCTTTTTGACTTTTGAAATCATTTTTATATCATATTTTAAATTGGTAAATAATACATTAATAACAACATAAATGAACAAACTACCATACTCACAGCTTCCACTGTTTACACTATGTGATGGCTATTTTCTGGTGACTTCTTCAAAATGTGACACTTGTTCTACACATCCTCCAGTTTATCAAATAAATCCCACAGTGAAGACCACGTGCCTCTTGAAAAGGGTAAGACAGCCATGTATGCATATCAACACGGTCTATTTTGGGAGAAGCGGATACGTTTGGTATTTTTGACGTAGAGGCTGTGAGCTAAAATATACTCTGCCGTCCAATAAAAGCTCATCCTCACGAGTGTTTTGACATTACTGAGAGCCACGAGTGACTCACACAGAGCCTCCAGAATAGCCGCTGCAGCTGCAGAGCTGGGATCCCCATCTGTGCTCAGGAACCTGTGAAAACAGCCCCCCACCCCCCGACCACCTCACTCACTGGCTCGTCTAGCGTCTGCAGACACGAGTGCTGGTTTAATTATATGAGCCCAATACGACCGAGGCAATTTCATCAATTTCCTGATTGTAACATACATATGCAAACCACTGGATCCTAAGTAGCCTGCTGCCTTTTGATGAAGCTGCAGTAACCTTTCTGAATAAATACCAGTGAAATTAGTTTACAGCATGGGCGTGTGAGGAAAGCCTTTTGGATAGTTTTATTACTCCCTCTTGAGAGTACATTGCAGGGAAATAGTTTTCAGTATGAGGGAGTTAATTTAGCAATCTGAGTGCTGAGTAATTGGATCAATTATGTCATCTTCTCCCCTCTCCTGTATTTACGATGTAGGTTGCTGTGGAGACGCGGGCTCTGACAGCCTGGATGGAGAAGATTCCCTTTGTGCTTGGGGGTAACCTCCAGGGAGGGGAGCTGGTGGTGACCTTCCCATATGACAAAACCCGCTCCCAAGGGGTTTCCAGGGAGCCAACCCCCAGCCCGGACGACCATGTCTTCCGCTGGCTGGCCTTCTCCTACGCCTCCACCCACCGTCTGATGACTGATGCCAACCGACGGGCCTGCCACACAGAGGACTTTGCCAAGGAGGACGGCACCATCAACGGAGCGTCCTGGCACACTGCAGCTGGGAGTTAGTGTCTATGGCTGCCCGGGTGTTTTCTCACTGATCCTGACACTGTGTTATGCAGGATTTCTCTCCTTAGCCCTGAGCCCTTGAGCTGTAGCTTTGTTTAGCACCCATGAGCACATCTACATATTCAGCATTGAGCATCTTTGGCATTTCTAAGCTTCTAGGTTTTATCTTGAAGCATGATGTAAAAATTCAAAGGCTAGCAAACAAAGAAAATTGTTATTTTCTCTTCATTATCACCACAAATTCTGTGCATTAAGGGGACAAAATGCTAACTTAAGTTGATGCTGGCATGCGTGTCTTTGTTGGCAGGTATGAATGATTTCAGCTATTTGCACACCAACTGCTTTGAATTGTCGATGTATGTGGGTTGTGACAAATTCCCTCATGAGAGCGAACTGCCTGAGGAGTGGGAGAACAATCGTGAGTCTCTTCTTGTCTTCATGGAGCAGGTACAGAGGCAAAGCAGCCCCCACAACTCACACGTACACATTAAAACCCTCGCAAATGCAGACAAGTCACATAAACACATGCTTTTGTTGTTATTTTAGGAATATTGTATTTCATATTGTTTTATTTTATTGTGTAATTCCTCAGCAAAGTAAAATAAATAATTTTAACCAGATGCCCTGAAAAACACTGCCCGCAATGGTCAGTCTCTCAGAAAATGGATGTTTATATAAAAAAATAATTTCTAAACTGTAATAGCTGAAGAGGATTACGCAAATGTTTCATAATAAAATCATAAACACATAGAGCTATACACGATCGTTAAGGCTGTAAAGGTGTTTAGGCAAAATAAGGCTGCGTCCTCAGCTGCAACTCTTTGATTTGTGACTTGCTGCCTCGTAGAATGATTTCCGTCTGGTGATGTAGACTTCAGAGAATCCAGCCTCACACCATTAAAAAAGAAAACATTGATGTTTAAAGACATTACAGCATGATAAACCCTTCTGTTAAAATGAAAACCCTCCAATATACATTGTATATTCCACATCATACTATCACATCATGCAAGATAAACTGTATTCAATTATGCAGTAGATGTTGATGAATTCACATATGGTTGCTTATGCTTTTCATTCATTCAGGTACATCGTGGGATTAAAGGTGTTGTCAGGGACCTGCAAGGACGTGGAATAACTAATGCCATCATCTCTGTGGAGGGAATCAGTCATGATATTCGCACAGGTAAATTAATGCAATTTAAATCATTTGTACGTATCATTTCAGCTGCAAAATAAATATGTTATTTCAGAAATGTGTTGAGTGTAAGTTTGTCTGTTCACAGGCTGCTGTCATAGTCTATTTTACAGCATGTGGATGTTTTTGGGACTAAGTTCAGATTTTGCAAACAAAGCAGCAGAAGCTACTTTAGGGTGCCCTGACGTCACTGTCCTCACACTGCATCCTATTCCTCAGGACTAAGTATCTCACAGTGGTTTAGATTTCCAGTGTAAGAAGGAATAAAAAGCATAAATAAAACCAGCTCATGTATGGTAGCGGAGCCGCAGGTTGGAGTCTGACTCAGATCACAGTCGTAGCCAGTGCTTCCGAAGCCTTCTGCTCCAAATTTGACTATTGATTGTGCATCCTCAAGGCAATCTCTGCTGATGCCTGAAAAATGCAGCCTTCAAAGCCTAAGTAGTTTTGTACTTAGAGCGTGAAATCGAATGTCCAAAAGGACATTAGCCATTATTATTCCTGTACCTAGTATAAGTCACTGCTTTCCCTTAGAAACCTTGCTTCTCTCAGTTGCAGTCAAAGATTTTATGCAATTTATTTTTGAGAATTCATATCATATTATATCATTTCAGCTGCTTTGAATTTACTTTGGAATTGTGTGAACCCTCAAAAACCGCAAACAGTTAGTCTGTAGTCACAAACGGTCAGAGAGAGACAGGAGACGCAGCCTAGAAGCTAACGATGTACTCTGATATCTGGAAGATGTTTTTCCAAACTAAGGATTCATTAGCTTATTAGCATTTTATATTAAAGCGCTTCAGAAAACTATTTTAGATTCTCTTCTGCCACTGGAATGTGAGTAATGTGTGCACAGATGTCCATGTGTAACTGCTTAAACTGAGCATAGATCAACAGGAGAGACGGCCCCTCGGTTACATTTCATTTGTCTCAATGCCTGTTCATAATGTGAAGGTTGTGCTTTTGTTTTTGGTCCCAGATCACTTAGGAGCAACATTTAGAGTTCTTGTTTTTTTAAGAAAAGCTGATTGTACAACATTAAATTGATCAGAAGAACAAACCATAGATATTGGTAACATTGCAAATGGCTATTGGACCTGGAAACAGTTATTTTAAATGAATATTTCCAAAAAAGTAGAGAAGCCTATCATCGGCAAAGATCAGTACTGAAGTTTACATTTTTTTCCTATTTGTGATCAAACCTCTAGGTATAAATGTAAAGATAAAGAGATCACAGTACGGTCTCAGCTATGCCTCCAGTGTGGAACAGCAGAAATCAAAACCACACATTTACATAGCAACAACAGAGACTAGGTTGCCACAGCAGCCACACAAACCCCCAAAAATCATTTGTTGTTTGCGTGTGTGGGTTTTCAGCTGCTGATGGTGATTACTGGCGTTTGCTGAACCCAGGAGAGTACAGAGTGACAGCTAGGGCTGAAGGCTACAGCGTCACAAGTAAGAAGTGCGAGGTGGGCTATGAGATGGGTCCCACCAGGTGTGACTTCACCATCGTCCGCACCAACTTGTCACGGATCAAGGAAATAATGGAAAAATTCAACAAGCAGCCCATCAGATTGCCCATCAGGCAGCTCCAAGCTCGCAGGCCTAGAGCAAGACGTCTGGGATCGCAATGACTAAGTCTAAAAACAAACATGTCCTCTGATCAGTATGGCAGAACTCCATGTCTGGGTTTGAACCAATGTTAGATTCCTCCAGAATACTGTCAGCAGAATTAATGTCTGAAAATGTGGATTAATTTAAATTAAATGCTTTATCATATGTTATTTTGTCCCCAGACATCAAACCTCTCTGCCTCCACTATTGTCTTTGTATCGTTTCCTGATGTCCATTTTAAACAGTTGAATATTTCATTCTGTCAGCAGCTAACATTGTTTATGAACCCACTTATTTTGCCGATAATGGAACACAATAACAGCATTTTTAAATATGGGAAAGTTCAAATACAGATGATAAATCTTAGCAGTTCATTTTAGCCACTCTGAGAAATGGTCATGACTGTCCTCATGTACATACTTATTAACTTATGTATAACAGTTATGTAAACCATTACAATAGCTTTATTACCTGCACCTGTACCATTCTGTGGTGACCTTTTGTATGTCACTGACTAGTTGTTATTAACTTTAGCAAGTCATTAAATAAAGACTTGGACTTCTTTACCTGCTCATATGTGCACAGCACTGACAAATATTGTCAGGCAACTCCAATTCTCTTTAAAAGGACCAGGATTTCATAAACAAACAGTTATCATCATTATTACCATGTCATTATTATGCTTCTTATTATTTTCCTGATTAATATATATATATATTATATATAATGTGATTCTGTATTTCCTCCTGCTTGATTAAACATGTGGTTAATTTTAAGCATTATCTCATTTCGTTTCTGTAGTGAGATTGTATCTTGGGAGTGTTGGCCTGGAAAGGCTCTAATTATCAGAGCTCTGCTGGTGTTTTTACAGATCACTGGCTTCATCAGACAACAACACCCGGCTTCCTTCTCTCTGGCCAACATGCAATTAGACGAAGACCTCAGCCTCTTATCTCCTCCTCCTAAGTTATTGAACGGAGGCTCACACACCTGTCATCCTCCCAGAGCAATGGAGAGTATACATGTCAGAGCCTGTTAAATATTTAGATGTGAATATGCTCTCTGCTGCAATATACCGTATTCTCAGTTTGTGCGTACAGCACAGTGTGTAGGTAATAAGTTTGGATGGGAGGAGAAGGTTGTACCGGATGTGAAGAGTAGCCACTGTGGCCTGCAGCTGTGACACTGTGCAGACGTGTGGGAAGACACAGGCATCAGCTGACTTTGCCCATCAGTTGAAAGGCCAACGGTTCTTCAGAAGTCCCTTCCAGCCTTTGATGTGTCCGCCGGCGTGGATATCACAGGAGTGAGTCGCCATGCAGCAGTGGTAAACCAGCTCTTAACCTCTCTCCCCTCTGCTCCTTCAGAGTCCCACAGACAGATTAGACTCTCTGCGGGCTTGGTGGGGATCAATCTATGTTTTTTTGTTTTTTTTTAATGTATAACATTGTCATATAACAACAATTATATGACAAATAAATAAATGTTAATGTGATTCTTGGGAAAACACCACTTATCTTTTATTCATAGTTTCTGTGAATGTAATTTCTGCCACTACTAAGGTGAGTCCAGTGTCATACAACAATGATGGCTGTACTAGAGGAAAGGTGTGCAGTGGCGTTCATCTTCCACACACTGTGAATGATGTCTGCACTAATCCTTTTCGTTGCAATCAATTCCAATAGTGCCTGAGCCAAAACTGAGCCAGAGTGCTGGAGCAACAGGTCAAGGCACATTGCTGAAGTAACTAAAGTCATTAGAATGGCTATAAATCCTTGGTGTAATAGTATGTAAATGTATGTCATTTGATTACTTTTATTATTAAACCAGTTTAGTATTTGTGAACCACATTAAGGAGCTCATCATCTGCACTGTAAGCAAGACAAGATGCTGATGTTATTAACAGAATAAATGTCTAACGCTCAGTATTATCCTGCTGTGTCAATAAATCTCTATTAGTGATAAACGTGATTAACTGGTACTTGTTACTTTCTGATCCAAACAGTAAAGTGGACACATGGAGTTAAATTAGTTTAATAACCATTAACCAGGACCACAGCAAAAAGCATGTGATCAGTGCACAGATCAGTGATGTTGAGTGTGATACGAGTGTGTAAAACAGGTGCAGGGTTCTGCAAGGCAGTTTTTTCAGCAAGCACAGATGTTAAATACACAACCAACTCAACCCACCAGCATTCTGCAAAAGAGTGGCCGGTGTCCTCTCACACAGTTAGTCAATGAAGGATTACCTGAGCTATCCAATAATGTTGCAGTTCCTGTTCACCCACATAGGTGTTTTTTGGGTTCTTATTTTTATTTAGACTCCTCTGAGTATTCCGGTTTCTGCCCACAAACATACAGGTCAGCTTATATTGCAACTGTAAACTTGCCTGTATGAGTGAATGTAAGTCTTGTGATAAACTGGCAACTTATCCAGAGATAAGGAGGTTTTAATGGTGTGGACAGACTGCGACAATCAAAGAATGAGGGCACATTTAGAAGGCGAGTGATTCAAATTTAAAACCGTACAGGTTTGCCATGCATATATTCTTAATGACATAGTAATAAAGAGTGTGGGGAGGTGACATACATGCCATTAAATAAATCACCTGATGCAGCTGTGTCAAATAATGTCAACATGTTTCATTCAAATGTGTTCTTTTTTCCAATACTTTACAATGAGTGGAATACAGCAACAATATACAACACAATAAGCATCAGCTTCTGTTTAACGATATACTAAACTGATAGGTCACGTGGATCCTCCATCACATTTTCTACAAATCCACCTACATGTCAGTCAGATGTGGAGGTAAAAGTACTTTTACGTGTACTTTTTACATGTACACATCTCCCATTCTCACTCAGAGGGGTCAGGTGACTGAGTTGGTTGAGGTCAGCCAGTGATTAGGCTGTGTTACAGTTAGTGCCACCTACCTGATGATAATCGCTGGCTCCTGGGGTATGAATCAGTGTGCAGAATCTCAGTCAATTACAGCAGAAACGTCTCGGTTGGCTGTCGATGTTGATTCATTACCACGTGCACTGTGGTGTGAACTAAAAAAATCGCTTCCCTCAGGCTCAGGCTGATTCCAGGTGTAACGTCTGAATTGCTGTGAATTAAAAAGTCATACTGCTCCTGTGAAGCCGTCCCATTTTTTGTCTTCCTGCCTCATACTGATCTCCCACTCTGAAAACAGATTGAACACTGACTTATGTCCATCATGTGATGCGTTGCAGGAAAGTCCTCATCAACTACTGAGGATCTCATGAGTTTTATGAGATCTACAAGTTGTACAGATTGTAAAGCGGCTTGAGCGGCAAATTTGTGATCTGGGGGACATGTTGCTTAATTACAATGAAAATAAGTAGTTTAGTTGCTGTTCTGGTAGTCTCAGGAATTTAAATACATTTCCTCAAATCTGGTTACTTAATTTTACCTATGTAAAAATAAAAAGTTTGTTAAACAATTGTGTTATTAGTGAATCACAAAATGCCAAACGCTGAAGGCAGATATAATTTCTGTTTTTGCCTTTTGAAAGTTTGGAAGAAATGGAAGGAGATGCTAAGTTAGTGTTACATAGTATGAGTGCAGGCTTTCATGGAGATATACCAGAGCATTTAGGCAGAGTCTACAGTTTAATCAAAATGATCAAAGTATTAAACAGTCATCTTATTCTTTTTCACCAACATTACAATCACCATCAAGATGAATTATGCTCATAAAATCTGATGGTCCTTATCAACACCATCATCTGTCATCACATCACTGCCAACATCATCAGTTTGTCATTTTAGCCATCTTTAGCAGCAGCAGCATCGAGCCGAGGTTGAATTTAGTTAGGAGTTAGGAGGTACGTAACAACACACTTCAGGCAGTCAAGTCAGTCACTAACGAAAGGAGGTATATTACACTCAATTCTATCAACAACAGTTAAAACGTAGTTTGCATTTGAAGCAGCACATTTTATAACACTCAAATACAGTGTCATCATAAATCACATGTATGTATATCAAAAAGACACAAAAATACTTTACAAGTTATCATTTATCTAAATTTAAAGTTAACATAATTAATTTAAGGTTTAGTTTGTTTTTTCACCAATAACCATACTTATCATTTATGAGAAAAAATAACTATGCTACGTCAGTGCAAAACATCACCAAACTTTACCATGGAAAGCAGAAAGACAAAGGCAAATTCTAATCTAATTATGCTATGTCAGTGAATGGAAGTGAATAAGGCAATCACCAAGTCTATCTAAACTGTTCAACATATCCAAACACCATTGTAAATGGAACAATGGACACCATATTGTATATTACAGAGTTTAAGGCATCACTTGTCTCGGAGTGCCGTACGGTACTATGCATCATGTAACCTAGACAACCGTTTCCACTCTGTATAATGACAGAGGTTCTACATTTTGGGACACAAAATAAAAGCATTAGTCATAACATGGTTAATTTGAATATGCTCACATGTTTTCAGAAAAATAAAATGTAGTTACTAACAGCATCCATCATTTTGGCACTGTAAGTTTAACCTGTATATGCATAAAGTATCTGACAGTTGGCTCCTTGCATGTACAGTTTATTTGCATCGGTCATGGAAAATTATTAGATTACCCTTAAAAATAAATGCTTGCAATACATACTACTCTATATTAACTTTTGTCTCAACTAAGGCACCAACACCAAAAACAGAAATACCTCTTTCTATGTTAATGCTATAACAAGTGCAGCCCAGCTCGAAGCTGCCCGTCTTCTGGTACAGAAAAGGTAACATATGTGTAACATATAACTCCTGACTTTTCTCTAAGAAATGTCTACATAACAAACTACATAATGAACAGGTAATAAGGCTGAATGAATCTGCAGAATATGTATCGGAGTAAGGATTTAGTGTGGTACTGCCAACCTTCTGTCCATCACATATTCTTATTATTGGTTGTCAAATATCTTTTTTTTAATACTACAAATGTAATCATGACTGTCACTGAATATGAAGCTGGATAATTTGTTAAACAAATGTGTCTTGAATTGAAAGCTGCTTTAAAAGCAAACAAACATGACTACTCTATTTATAATAACAGTTTTATGGTTTCCATCCAACAGTGACATAGACTGGCGTGATATTACATCTGTGGGAATTTAATTGATACATACATACTGTACATCTACTACATTATTTTATCCAGCTTCTTTTCAAACAGATGCAGATATCAGGTATTTAATTCACAACAGGATGTGCTGAATGCAGCACAGAGGTATTTTTTTAGAAAAATATTTCTTTGGTGATGGCCCCCTTTCTCCTGTACAATTTATTATTACATTATTGGATCTGCAACAATTTTGATAAAGTTGTTTACAATTGCAATAACATTATCATTTTTTGTCAAAACAATAATCAATCAAATGTGTAATAACTTACAGAAATGTTTTTTTATTATCAAGAACGTAGTTTTTGTTTCTTTTTTTTTTTGAGAATTATCTTTTTGTAGAGAAGAAAGGTTATGTCATGAGAAATACAATTTTGTTTTACACAGGCTTTGCCCTTGAGCTGAACTCCATCAGCGCAATATTATTCAAGGCTTGCAGGTTAGAGGGTTTCAGAGAATGAAGGTTATAGCATCTTTACTCGGTCCTGTGCTGAGACTAACAGAACTCACATTCTCTTTTCTTTCCTGGTTTCTGGGTAGTCTGAGATGTTTCCTGACAACAAAAAATCCACACCAATAGCCAGCGAGTTTTAGATGATGCATTATGATATCTAATCCTTAATGGAAACTTAATTATAGCTGATATTTTACATTCCTATTAGACCTACTAGCACACAACTACTAATATATGATCATAGTTTAGAAGCTATTCATCTTGGATTGCCTTCACTCAGTCTGGCATCCTTACTAGCATCAGCATGTTCAACAATGTCAATTTCAACAAAGAGCTTATTGTTAAAAAAACTCTACAGTATTTGCCTATACAAATATTAATGCATAAATATCGTGTTACCTTTACATTGAAGGTAAGAGACATCTTTCAAACCTTAAACTGTCTGTGGCAGAGCCGATTTCTGCAGCTTAATTTTGATTTAAACATTGTTATCTGCTTCTGGAGTTTCTCTGCCGTATGAATAGTTTATATTCGAGTAGTTTGTTTATGTGTGAGAAAGCATAAAGCTGTCTCTATGGGCTGCTCCTCTCTATGAGTGCAAACCAGGGCAAGTACAGTCGATCACGCTCCACTTGACTAAACAACCTGAGGGGCACACGTCAGTCATGACAGCAGAAGCAGCCAGTTTGAAAGCCCATTTTTCCATTAAAACTCTGCTTGGCCAAGTTAGTAAGACCTTTAAAATGGCTGCTTGAAGCACAAATCTTTCTACACATTCATACACAGTCTAAGCAATGGGTGTTTAGCTTTGAGTGTAATTTATCCCACCAATTCTGAAACCTGAGGTGAGTTGTGCAGCACCATCGTCTGCTGTTTTCATCTGTTATACACCTGGGGATTCTGTTTTCCATCGCGTTTTGGTTAGGCTACTCTTCAGTGCTACATACAACGTGAACAAATCGACTTCTCACTCTGCACAGTCTGAAACAGGCATATAGCCATTTTCTATAATTGTTAAAGATAACATGTGCATTTACTGTAATGTCAAACCAGTTATACTTCTAAATCAACTGTATCTGACTGAAAGCTACCCTAGTTAAAATAATGAGGTTATGTACTGTCGTTCGTCTTGAGTGAGCATATCTGTTTCTCCAGGTGGATGTGAAATCTGCCTTTGTTGTCCTGAAAGCAAGTTCGCTGCACTTATCTGCTGTTCTGGGCACTCAGTATGCAAGCGCAGTGGAATTCCTGTGCAGGGATTTGCCCTTGTCTGTTTTTTTCTGTGTGTGTGTGTGTGTGAGGTGGGCCGGTTCATACCAAATTCAAGCAGACGTGGACAGGAACAACAATATTTGTCCTCTTCTTTATTAGCAATATTTCAGCTTTATATTTCCCTGACAGTTGTCAGGTCTACATCAGTTCATGATCAGTCCACTCTCTGTCACTCGACCGTCTGGATGCTGTTGCCTTGGTTCTCGTGCCCACGTCTGGACGCATTCAAGGAGCTACGCTTCAGCAGCTTGTTCATTATGTCAGTGCATGTCTTCTTGTACTGGTGTCGGAGAAGGGAGTACACGAACGGGTCACAGGCAGCCTTGCTGTAAGCTAAGCACTTGGAGACAATTCCCCAGTGTGGGTTAATAGGCACCGCTGGAAATAACTCCACAATCCTGTAGGCGAGGAAAAAAAGGGGGTAGTGAGAAAGGGGCTAGTGGAAAGGCAAGTCAACTTGCTAGAAAAGACATGCATGCCCTAAGCTTATTAGGCAGAAATAAAAATACATTTACAAGACTTTGTTGCCCATAACATATTTTGTGTTTGGAGCAGCGTGCTTCACTGTGCAGCGAGCTACTACTGTGTAATTATGTAAAGATCTAGTCACCTTAGAGGTTCTATTCTGTCTTAACTTATTAGTTGCAGTCACCAACTAGATAAAATGTGCGGCGCTATCAAGTGAAACTACACAAAGAGTTCCCTCGTATTTCCCTCTCGAGTGGATTCCCTGTGCGAGGCTGCTTCCCGTCTCATTTCTCATTTGCAGCCTTCAGTATTTCATGTCAGACATGAAATACTGAAGGCAAAGGCCTAGTCGCCGAAAGAATAAGACAGGCCTGTCTACACAGCAACGAGTGTGTGGAAACAAGCCAATTAACTTTGATTGTTTTTTAATATATTATTAGAATGAATGCTAAGTAGAAGGGCTTAAAGAAAGGCCAGTGGTTTTCTATGACTGAAACTATACTGAATTGTGTCTCAATGTAATTCCTGTAAATCCAGAATCCAGAAACAAATGTTTTCATTATGTACTTTTTGTTGACAGTAACAAACATAGTTCAATAAATTATTCTCTAATGGACAGAATACACTGGGGTTTTGTGCAGCAGTCTGGGACCTAATGAGGTTTACAGTCTTGCACGTTGTCAGTTCATAAGGCAATAAAATAAGTGATTTCACTCAAATGTCTATAATTGATTAAATAATTTATTATATGTAGTGTCATAAAAGACATAAAAAACTGCTGATCCTCCTCTGTTGCACTCTGTGTGATTACACTGTCTACCTCTGAGCTCTGTCAGCATATTAACACGGGCCTTACGGGGCAGTAGCCAGGAGGTTCAGTCAGCTGCCACACCGCACAGCAGGGCTTTTACTACGAGAGCATGCACAGTGCTGCTGTGGTCATTCATTGCTGACAGTTTACCCAGAACGTTTGTTGTTATTTATATGACAAACTGCTTTCATTTTCTGACAAATCCAACTTGTTTAAAATAATTAGTGACGTTTTTGGATTCCCATTCGAACACTGAAACAGTGTCACCTTTCCTTCACAGCCTGCAGAACCTTGATCAGTGCTTGATCAGTAGCAGTCTGGTAGCTCAATGGATTACGTATCAGACTGGGATGCAGACGCCCAGCGCTAGCTCCCTGTAAGTTGCTTTAGATACAAGTGTCTGCTAAGCAAAGGAAAGTAAAGTGCTCATATGGGGACCTTTGTACTGTCTTATGACAGACGTAAAACTGTGAACCTATCCTTTAAAGGGTTTGTTTACCCAAATCACATCGCTGTCAAAAACCAAAAGGGGGTTTCTTACAATAAACAATGTATTCTATAAGTTGTAGTTAGTCTACAGGAATTCAACATACATACATGCTGGTATTATACTAACTTGCAAATAAGAAAACTTCTGTGTTTTCCTCGATGCCACAGCTTTGTGTGACTTGTAAACCTTTCTTCTGGCATCTCAAGACGCCACTTATGTGATCATTTGACATCCTGTACCAGTCTAGTGATGAATGCACGGGGATTCTACCTAACCAACTGAGATGCACCCAAAGAACTTGCGGAGAAAACTGCTAATGCAGCAGCAACAGTAGAGCAGAGGGATATTACTTATCACAAGGTCAGCCAATCTCATCCTCCAACTGTGGAGAGAAAGTAGAGACAAGGTGGAGGAGGTGGGGGGAGCTGACTGAGGAGGCGGGGAGGTTTGGGGGATCCAAGCAAAGCAAAAGGAGCATGCACGCAGCAATGTGTGCCAGTGGGATTTCTCCTCCCTCTCTCCGACACTCACCTTGTGATCACATAAGGGGCGAAGCAGAGCATGAAGGTGCCGATGAAGGTACTGATCTTTCTCGTAGCTCTCTGTCGTCGCCTCCTCTGCTCCTCCAAGCATCGCTCACGAACACTGCAAACAAAGCGAAAGGTGTTTAGTGGCTTTAAAATAAGTGGGACACACTCAGAGAAGAACAAAAAGACAACAAAGGATGATTACCCTTAGGTTAGAGGAGACTGTAGAAGCTAAGATGAGAGTATTTATCCTAAAGGTTCTCATGTAACACACCTCGCGAGGTAAGACTGCCAGGATGCCACATGCATGCACACACAACTAGTTATGACGTATGACGTCAGAGTAAAGCAATCACTCTACATGACATTTCAACAGAATCAAATTTTGCAGTCCCTCATACCAAGGCCACAATTTAAATGTCACTGCAAAGAATCATTAACTGAAGCACTCTGTCCTGACCATTAATACAGACCAGTGTCATTTCAGGCTTTAAAATCATCAGTAAAAGGCAATAACTGCTCCCAGTGCCAAGGTTTTGATCAAATGGTTGCATTGTGTGTAATGTTTCTACTTTCTGTTCTTATATCTGAACAATATTGAAAATGCTATTAGAGGCTTTTGCCAAACTACATGATGAGGAGGACCAGTAATCTGATAGAATAGGTAATCAGGATGCACCTGATGCCAGAGTAACACAAACAGGAATAAGTTAAACGCGCTCACCTGGGGTGTATGTCCACCAGCAGAACCAAAGTTTGCATTGTAATGACGTCGATCCTCTTACAGTGAAACCTCGCCACTTTAAGCACTTTGAGGTATGTGACACATAACACTATAAAAGACAGCAGGAAGGTGAAGGAGTGGAAAAACACGGTGAAGACAACAAATTGGGTCCGACTGCCAGCCCTGGGGTTGGACAGGGTGCAGGATGCGTAAAGCCGGTGGTATCCGACCCAAGAGAGGCAGGTGGCCACCGTGGAGAACGACATGGAGTGCGCCCATGTGTACCCGAGAACAAAAGCCGCGTCTTTATGGCGCATTTTGGAGTGGTACCTCAGCGGGAACACCACCGCTATCCACCTGTCGATGCTCAGAGCGGCCATGCTCAGCATCGAGTTGGTGGAGAGGAAGGTCTCCAGGAAACCCACGATCTGGCAGAAGCCGTCTCCTCCTGGCTGAGCCTCACTGATAAGTCCCACCAAGGTGAGTGGCATGTTGGACACGGTCAGCAACAAGTTGCAAAAGGTGAGGTTGAGGTTGAACAGACCGGGGACCTGCTTGCGGATCTCCGGGTTGTAGAGAAAGCAGATTAGCACCAGGACGTTGGACAGCAACGACACTAAAATAATAAAAACCACTAACATAGAGAGTATTACCTCCACAGTGTCCATCCTGTGTGCCCCAAAACTCACTTATTCCCACTTTTTGTGCGCATATCCACTCTTGTTCTGCAGCTGCAAAATACCATTAATCACCCATAACCGTGTCCATGCATCCCAGATAGTCCACCGGTGGTCCTGTCTTCTCCACTACATTGTCTCTGTACCGCTGCCAGCAGAGGTGATCAGGAGGATTTCGGCATTATCACGAGTGTGTTTGGGAATTTGCAGAGTCGCTCTCCTCCTTTCCCTGCTCTCTAAACTAGAGGGAACAACCTCTCGCAGCGAAGCGGCTCTGTTCTGGCGCTGCGCCTCGCAGTGGGTTATGTGGTCCTGTGATGCGCTCTCTTGGCATCACCCCTCCGCGCGCACAGCGTGGTGTGTGGGCAACTTGATCTCTCCCCAGTCTCCTCTGAGAAATAAAGACAGAGAACAGTAACACTGTTAACACTGTTAACTAGAAAATGCACGTTAACCTGCATTCACTTTCATCTTTGACATAATCTAAACTTACATTTGCTGAGAACAGTAACTGGTCCATTTGTTCGTTTTGGACTATTATATTATATATTAGGACTTTTATGTTGAATGAAGCCATGAATGTCTAAAGTGTATTTTATTTTTATTAAGACCTAACCAAAAAGATCCAGAACCTCATTTTCATTCATGAATAATTATTCAGGTAAAGAAAACTGTTACATACATGGCACAAAAGCCCATATACAGTGTCTTATTAGGTAACACATTTATTTTCAGTAATGAATAAAAGCAACAGTCTTTTTCTACATATTACGACACATTATTTTGCAATCAAACTCACAGTATGGTTACAGTTGCATTTCGATTGAATTTCTTTCCTCCCTCTGCTTTGCTCATATATCTTTACTAATTAACTGCTTCATCAGATTGATAAGGAGCAACATGAGGCCAGATGAAACCCCCACATTCTCCTGCCCCTCTGGATGTGACGGTGGAGACTTTTACCCTCTGAAGCGTGGGACTTATCAGCGTGTGCTGTGGCACGTGAGCCAGTGAAGGCGCTGGAGCAGGATGAGGTGGTGGTGGTTGTGGCTGCAATGAGTGGAGGAGGGGTTGGAGGGAGAGTGTGTGGGCGGAAAGAGTTATTGTTACTGCAACACACATCCACATGGTATTCGACTGTGGAGATATACAGGCCACCATGTTCTCTTCATTCTCTCCAGGGTAACAAAAGGTGACAAGGAACAGGAGAGAAAAAGGAGGTTTCACTTCAAAGTGAGGCTCATTAAAACGCCATCCTGGAATAGTCTCCGGCAAAAGAGTATCTAGGCTGATCTTACTCTTGATGTATAGAGAAGGCGCCTGCAGGGGATGGACAGACAAACCCTGCCATGTGCTGGGGGGGTTATTAGGCTGAACAGCATCTCCGTCTTGGTCCCAAGAAGGGTTTTGGCAATGATGAATGCAATACCTTCACGTGGGGTTGTGCAGTCACCTTTGGAGAAATGCACACTCCAAAACTGTCACTGAAGAGCTTCCACGGCTCTCTCCTGTCAGTTCAGAAGCCTTATCAGCGCAGAGCCACCAGTTGATCTCAGTTACGAGTGCAGACGTTTTGCCAGCTCCTTAGATAAAAAACTAAAAAAGGGGTTATATGTTTGTAAATGGATGAAATGTAGTTGCTGTGTTGTTGTTTTTTTTCTCCGAAATTTTAGCTAAAGAACTATCTGTCACAACACAGCCAAACAGACATCCCCATTAAGCAGTAGACAGGCACAGGTGGAAATAACTATTGACAATTATGAATGCTGTTGTCAAAAATCCAAAATATCCCCTTTCATGCCACCTGAAAGAGGCTTTATTTTAAGGCGTGCATTATGTGTATGCAGATCCATGTAAATGAGGCCTGATTCAAGGTGGACACATGGGCTTTGACACGTCAAGTAATATCACCTTGAATGAATACAGCACAGCAGCTGCTTGGTCTGATGGTGATAGAATTTGTCAGACACATTTGAAGCACAGAATATTAAGGGTGCATGAACATTTCTGTGAAATAAACATCGATGAAGTCCCTCTGGGAGAATTCATTCATTCACTAATTAATTCTACAAAAAAAATGAATCAGTAAAACATGTCTTCATCCAAGTCTGTTTTTACTGCTAACCATTTGATTAGGATATCCAATACATAACTGACACCATCATATTATATTGTTAACAAATGTTTTGATGAATAAAAACAAGTAGATTTTTTCATGTACCCTAGGACGTGCAAACCTCTGTGTGCAAAATGTGCTTTGTATCCTCTAAAATCACAGTTGCAGAGGGGATCCCCTTGTGTTTGCTGTGTTTGAGACAAGATCACAAGTCTGCACATGCAGATTTTGAAGATAATTCCTCTTGACTGTGAGAGATGGTAGGATCAGCCTGCAGCACACCTCCTTTTTTTTTGCTGTGACACTGTGGATCTGAATTCGGGGCCAGTTCCAATTCCACACTTGACTTCTCTTGTGTGAGTGGCAAGCTGCCATAAATTGTAAACCCAGATGCACAGATGCTTTAGTTTCTATGTTTTGACTTGTCACTTATATTTTTAACAAATCTCAAATTGTGAAACTGAAAAGAGAACATACTTCAGGAATAAGTTTGCTGTATTGGTGTAAGTGACAGTAAGTGTTGAGACGTATGGTTACAGGTTTTACAGGTGGGACAGTCACTCTGACCAAAAGCTTTATACAAACAGAGTGAAATGTCAACCTGCACAAACGAAGAACGGAAGGTGTTGACACTGATAACAATAATGCCAAGAAACCTGGCTTCCTTTTACCCCGGACTTAGTCATCACCACTGCCACCAGTGCAATATAGACCAGTTTGATGGACCTTGTATGAGTGTGAACAATGTGTAAAAACATAAGGGGCCAAAGTCGCTGCTGGATCTTTCTGTGATGCTGCAGGTTTTTTATTGATATGTTTTTGTAAAAATACTGAGCTTTTATTTATTGTCTGTACACTTGTTATAGGGGTTTTAGTTACAGGAAAAGTCCAACTTTTGGGAAAATACCCCCATCGACTTTTGTTCTAGGACTCAGATGAAACGAGTGACACCCTTCTTAAGCCTGTTTGCTAAATATAAAGTTACTGCTGGCAGGTGTCTAACTTAGTTTAACGCAAACACTGGGAACAGGAAAACAGCTCGTCTGGCTTTGTCCAAGGATAACAACATCCTTCCAAGATCTCAACAATTAGCTGTTTGTTTGATGTAAGTATCATAACTTATGATGGCAGTACTGAGCATTACTGAAATTATCGCAACCATCTCGACTGGTAGACAATTGTGTATATAGAATTCCCTGGCACCGATTCGCCTGCAAGTCTGGAGAGTCATATTGGTAACAGGAAAATAAAAACTTGTGCACCTACAAATCTACTACACATTACCCACATACAATTTACAATAGTAATCACGATTTTGTCATTTAAAAATTTTCCTGAGAAATAGAGACAAATAAAGCTGAATTTAAGATTTTAGAATTTACAATATTTCCTTCCACTAAGATCCCAGTTCAACTCACATTCAGCTTCATTTAAACATAGATATCATAAAGCGCAGAAGAGCTCTTGTGATGAACCTGAACAGCATTTTTTTTCACATCGTAAATCTCCAGCAACCTGTTCTCATCAGACGGGTGTATAATTAGTAAATGGTTCAATCAATGAGAGAGGGGCACTGGCTTTATTAGACTCCTAGAAACAAATTGAAAATGAAAGGCTAAAAATAAAAGATTGTTCATCATGTAATCAGCCTTGTCTGCTTGTTTGAACAATGCAGGGATGCTTTTGATTGTAAAATGACAGGTTTGCACTGTCATTTTACAAGTATTTAAATTTGCATTTCCCTTTTATGATAAATACAGTGCTACTACAGCGTGACAGCTACTTACTAGTACTTTACTAATTATTAGTTTTGTTGCACATTAAGAGCAGAGGTTGGAAAGCTTATTGTAAAGTGCCGTCACAATGGCAACACAGACCTGATGGGCAGGACATTTCTTCATCTGGTGCTTCTGTTCCTTCATACATTCATGCATTGGGCTCATTTAACGCTGGGAGAAAATAACCTTTGCTCTACCTCACATGTAAGGTTATTAGGCAGTACTTTTGTATATAATAATGTAACCATAATACTCTGTGTTCATCATCGTCCTTCATCTGTATTCCAGTCTGGACAGTGTACCATCCAAACATTCCTAAACAATCTGAGGCTCCTGTCTTTTCATATTAGTCGTGAAGGATTTTGGCCTTTAAAAACTGTTGAAGGTACAATCCAAATCATCACGGTGACATTGTTAGGTATATCATTACATGATATAACATATCATTATATAACATTAAACTGCAATAATCACTTCATGCTGGGCAGTTTTCTGTGAATACTTGTGATTGAGATTTTATAGGAGCGTGTCAGATTTACAGCATAATTATCTGAATTGTTACAGAACATAGCTGGGCTTTTCAACTGAGTTTGATATTAATGGTATTTTCAGCATGTTACAATAGAAAGAAATATGTTTTTGCACAATTGGTCTCAAAGGTGTCAACTGAGGTCATATCACAATTCAAATATGAGGCTGTCTCCCATCTCTTTATTTCACAGATGAGTTCGCTTTGCCATTATCAGCTTCTCTAAAGCCTAGACTACATCCAAGAAAGAAAGAAAACACAATTTGCAATGTATTGATCTTCCTATTAGTATTTCTCCAGCAAAGTACTAAGTGTCAATACTTTCTGTGGAGCTGCAGAGTTTACAGAAGCAACTGGACAAACACAGCAGAGGATTATGTTTCATCTTGTGTTACATGGCCAACATTTTCTTTATTGTAAATGACACAAGTTATATATTTTCCTATGCATTTGACTTGAACCTGATTAGATTTCACCTCCACACTGCAGTGCGAATTAAAACCCTTCACCCTGACACCAGTTGCCATTCAAATACATGAGACTGCAATAATTTGAAGGGGAAAGTGATCCCGTTTATATGGACCTGTTGTGTCTGTTGCTACTGTATCTGAGACAGCATGATCATTGCCAGTCAGCACAATCCAAAGCTAATGGAGAAAACAGATCTAACAAATCAGTTCCAACCATGTGTCATCAAGAAAGGCTGGAACAACCGAATGGAAATCAGACTTCATCCTAATGTTATACACAGTACATTGCATTTTGGCATATATGGCTATATTAAATGATACATCCTATGCCCAGAACAAGATGTCAAAGTGTAGGTCAACAAATAGATTTTTTTTTTCAGTTTGGACAGGGAGCTGGCGCTACAGCCACAGAGCCACAGAGAAGGTGCAGCATGCATCTGGAGCAAAACATGTGCACAGTGGAGCTAAAACAGATACAGATGTGTGTGTGCATATATATATATATATATATATATATATGTGTGCGTGTGACATTGAGTTTCCTCTGAATGCTCTGCCACAGTCTACATGTAAATGTGGACATCGTCAGTTAACAATTAAAAGCTGTTGCCATTCGTTGTTGATAATTATCTAAGCTCAGCAACCTGCAGTGCAAACGTGTTTTACACTAATCCAGCCTTATCCCTGCTCTGTGTTAAAAACCCAATTGTTTTATTCAATGATCTAATTCACCGCAAGGATTAATTGGCAATCCTAATTTGATTTCACAGTATATTTAATAAATCTCCCCAATTCCATGTTCCATTCACCTTTGAGAGAAATCTTAATTAGAAACGTTAATGCGTAATCATTCTTTTATTTCTGGCTTAACGTAGCCAGCATTAATAGAAGACAACAAGGGGATGACAGCAGGAGAGCTACATGATTACATGAATGGAAAAGTGTAATCATTTTTTCCCTGTTTGCATCAAGCGGACCTATCTAGGTTGCAGGAGACTGCAATTAACCTCCAGTGTCACCTCTCCAGCATGCAGCTCTCCTACAGTGATGTAACCATTACTATGTCATTAATATAATTGTTCTTAGTGGTGCATATGAAGCACTTTGTTAAATTGCTGAAGGAAAATGAGGGAACCTCTCAACACAGAAACATATTATTTACAACCCAACAATACAACTGATAACCACATTATTTAGAAATGATATTAGAAAACTGGTTTACAGCTTTGTACCCACTGTTGGATAGACCTTTCAATTTACAAAATGTGTGACCCACCTGTGACTCGCTAAAGAGATTAATTTAACAGTTTGTGGTCATCTTCAGTCATTCAATCAAGCAATCCTGTCATCTAGTGAACTACTGCAGTATTACAGCCCCCGATGAACCGTTATTTCATGAGTATTAAGCTCTTACCACAGTGCAGCAAAATTTATTCAGTGGTTCCTCCTTGTGGCAACACAAGGTCAGTGCTGGTTTTATCTGGTTCAATTTAAATTTATTTTTCCTGCCTCCTTTGTGCTATTTATGGTCATCCTTGTTTTAAAGAAATATGTTTGTAAATTGTTGTTTATTGTAGCTATATAGATCTTTAAAAGTCAATAAACCTGTTAGCAGATTGAATATTATATATATATATATGTTATACATGTTTTATGATTTTTAAATAGGGTTAAAATATTTAAAAAGAAAACACAAGACATAAGAAATGCCAAATCAGTTTCTGTCTAATCCTTCTATGCACCAAGAAACTGGTTTCTATATAATATAAAAAATAATTTGAAATGTATTTTCCTAAAATTATCTCACAAAAAAAATAAAAGAGAACAAAATTTTCAATTTTATGAACAAAGTATTGGCAAGTAAAGTTAGAAGCAATTTAAATATCAGAGGTCAAAGTAAAGGGCCAGCGAAACAACTCTATTTAATCTCTGCAGTGTTTTGGGGTCCATTGTCCTGCTCCTGCAGCTGGGATGAAGCCACTTCACTCCTCGTTGAGATTAATAGCAGGCACACACGGGGGCTATTAGTGTTGAAAAGCCACTGCCCCACCTTTTCCCCAGTGTTACCCTGGGAGTCACAACCTCCATAATGGCTCTACTCTCTGAATTAATGGCGCTCACTGGCAGAATGAAAAAAACAGGATTTTAATTACAGGTCTTCACGATACCAGAGAGGAGAAGGGAAAGATAGCAGGGAACATTTTCTTTTGCCTTCAGAAGCAGTACAATCAAGCTAATTCCCTGGATCTAACTTTCGAGACTATGGGTTCTAGCATTAGTCGAGTCTTACCAAATATTTTACGGGAGAGTAAACTGAAATGAATTTGGGTCAAAATAAGAGAAAACTCCCTCTTGTTGTAATTGTGGGTTAATTTGAGTTAAACCTTTGCTCAGATGTCAGCAAAATCATCCCCCTTTTCCAAAGTCATTGAAAATGTTTCTGTTGTCTGCAGGCTGTGAAGTAGTGATAAACAGTTAAAGCTTTATTGATCCAATACTTGGGTTTTTTTGGCTCAATGTGATATGAAAACCTAACAAATAAAAATAGTGCACTGCTGCAAGACTCCAGATATTTGTGTTTCTGTTCCTGAGGCACCTCTAGCATTGTATCTTTTTAGTTTTTCCACCTCCACATCCTTGCAGACAGTTGTCTCAGAGGGCACTGACAGAGAACTGCCGCTGGAGGCCAGGTTCATGATATCTGTCTGCCAGCTTTGTAACAGTATCCAAGCGGAGCTGCACAGGTAGAGTCAGCACCTGCACTAAACATCCATAATCCTCTGTCAGCAGCCAGCAGGGCAGGAGCCAAGCAGTCGTCAAAAGATCATAGCCTCAAGCAGACCCTCATTTATGTTATGTTTCATAATGCATAGAAATAAGATTATTGGTACTCAGTGCTATGACAGTACTAACCTGAGTTCATGTTAAGTGTCACAAAGAAATGACTGTGAATCTGAGAAATAATATTGCACCTAGAATTCATTTTTATTTGTATAGAGCCAAATCATAACAAAAGTCATCACAAAATATAAGTATTTATATTATTGACTTTAGGTTACACAGACTTGTTGGTGATATGCGCTTGGCTATAACCGGTTTATGAAAGCATGTGAACAAGACATTACTACTAAAGCAGAGGTATCAAAAGTCCAGACATGCTGAATAAATGTGACATTCACTGCCCATTAAGACCTGCAGAGGGCAGGGAAGACAGTCCGTCCACTGAATGTCCCTTTCACCTGAAACCCAAGCACATCTTAAAGAGTGTCACTTGCAATCAGAAAGGCTCCATTTAATTACGACACACAGGAAATTACCAAGTGAATGGGTCAGGAGCTGATAAGAGGCTGAGCCTCAGGGATGACAGCTCCTGAAACCTGAGGAGCCCCAATCTGAAAGCTGACTTATCACAAAGGCCAAGTCTGGAAGCCTGACAATCTGATTGCACTGTCATCCAGATTCATAATTAATATATTTATCAAATTAATCGGTGAAAAGAGTCCTGGCCTCCTGAACAGTAGGCAGATTCATTTGCCTCTGGCTCAGCTTACAGCTAATAACAGTGTTGTCAGTGAAATAGGCCCAGAGCGGGCCGATGCCCCAGACCTCATGACAGACAAATTGCTCATCTGTGTAAAGATGATATGGCGAAGTGAAAGAAAGAAAAATGCCATTGTTTGGTGACAACCACAATTGTACCCTTGTTTCAGATTGCGAGTATCAAGCTGGAGGAAAATAAAAGGGGAGAGCTGAAAATACCTGTTGTTATACCTATGGTTCCAAATCAATCATCCAGGACTCTATCTTTGTCACTGCCACATGTTGTTCACAAGGAGAGAAAAATCTTCACCTAAATGAAAATGAAACTATTTAATAGCCCAAAAGCTCCAAAAGCTTTTTTTTTACTCTGCAAATGTACAAGTTGTTTTTGGTGTGTTTTCTTTTCTGGGTCCCTGGGATGCATGAAATATATCATCACAGTTATCATCATCACAGACTGATTTTGTAGCTATATTTACAGATTAAATGTTATCACACACATTTAATGCCCCTGTGTAATGATGTCTTTTTAATAGTAGTACTTAATTCAGTATCATTTCTGTTGACTTAATATTCTTGTTTCATCACTTGTTACATCTTGATTACCTTTTGTTTGTCTTGTATAACCACAGTTATGTCTAATCATATTATGATATTAGGAATCCTGAAATGTATGTATACAATATTTATTTGATATTGACGGTCATTGGTCAATATATTTAACAAGCCAGCAACACAATAAGCAATGTTTGACTTTTCTGTCTTCTAAAATAAAATCCTGATGATCCTTCTTCTCGTGAAGTTATCTCATATTTGGTTTATCCTACGTTAGAATAAATGTTCTTCTGTGTTAACCCCATAATATTGTTGTTTTAACAGTATTTATCTGGGGTTCTCGTATAGTTGGTGTTTTTCCCATCCGTCAGCAGCTAGATAAAGTCCTGGAGTCCTGGCTGAACCAGCTCTGCGCTGCTGAATGGAGCCACTCTTCCCTGCAAACGACTGCACCAGGCAGGTAGCAAAAGCTTTTCAGTAAGGCCAGCCTGCATCAATCAGCCTAGTTAAAGGGCTCTCTCAATAACTGCCAACTATTACAACACGGTGAAATGGCATCAAGGCCTCCTCTCACATCTAGCGATAATTGAACAATCAAACTTTAGCATACAAATTACCTCTTCACATGGCATAACTAATTACTGAGGCAGGCCACAAAAAAGGAAGCTCTCTGGGGTCAACACCAAAATTGGGGTTTTTAAAATGTAAAATTACTAAAAAATATAAACAAATAATAATATCACTGATATAAGAAGCCCAGTTCAATTTGGGCTCAGAAATTAAGTCTGGGAATGTGAACAGTTTAAACCCCTTCAGGGGTATTTGTGTATTTTGTTAGTAATTTTATGTTGAGTACTTTATCCATAAACTTACCTAATTTATACAGTTTTATTCTGAAAACCTAGTTTCAGTGCCCAAGCTTTTTCGGGTGAAATTGTCCTAATTATATCGGTGACTGAGACCCAGGAACATTTTCAGACCATTTACTTTAGGTCATCCAGCTGCAACCTCTATTAAACATCTTGATTAGACTGGATTTAAATCACCTCATTTGATTGAGGCATTTAAGCTTTTTATACTCTTCACTGTAAAATGTTAATTCACTTTGAAATGAATCCTCAGAGAGCATATGGAGAATCTCTCATATTAATAATTCAAAGGAAATGAGCAAAAATTAGTGAGCAGAGCATCAGCGCTGTCATGTAGCCATTACTTCTGCAAATTAGATATTTGAATTGACAAATTGAAAATGGAAACATTATCAGCATGATTTTTTTTCTTTTTACAGTACTAGAAAGTCTCCTCAGAAACACATCAAATAAATACCACTAGAATTAGTAAAGCTTATACCTGTTTCTTCAAGATGGCTATGCTATAATAAGCTTTTAAATCACAAACCCTGATGCCTAATTACACTTTAGAGGACACCTGTGAAACCTCAGCAACTCTACATACACACAGCGGGGCTCTTCAAGTGCATTAGCTGAAAATGACATTAACACTGACAATGGAAGATGCAGGGCTTCGGGAACCACTTGAAGCATGCAGTAGCCCCGAAGAGGGCCTCTAGGCCAGTCCAGGACAAAATGTTGAAAACAACATGGGTCTTGCAGCAGTATGTATTCCTCAGGTAGAAAATGTATTTTGAGTGTCTGGTGAGTTTACTAAAAAACTAAAAGAACATAGCTCAAATGTAGCGGGTATATTTGGTACAAGACACACCTGGCAATGTTGGATACAACACTGGTTGACAGTCAGAGATGGGATGGATTACGAATTCAATTTTGGCTCCAACTGAAAAGGTCAAACTAGGAGCATGAAGCACATTTAATATATGGTATGAACATGGTCGCTCACACAAACAAGTCATTGGTAAGTTCCAATACAAGATGATTATATGTGTTGATACGTCAAGGCAAGAGATGAAAATTTGAAATGTATCATGAGGTGGTGATTGTAGACAATATTAAACTGCAGAAGGAAGCTTTTGTTCTTGAATTCCTGCAGCAGTTCAGCCAGTATTGCCTCTGTTTAATTTAATATCTGTTTATTTTACTCCATTGTATGGGTTTTATTGAGGTTGCGCCTGCTTTATCGCTCCGATCTAAACCAGAAGTGAAGGTCAGGAGAGGCAGAGTGCCTCTGTTTATTGGCTTTCATTGAGCCTATATGAGCTGATTTGGCTATCTGCGCTTGATATTAAACTCTTTCATAGTATTTTGTGCTATCCGGATATTGTTTATCATCATATTGAGATATTTGGTGTGTATTTACTGAATTAAATATTCTTCATCACTTTTGTAATATCCTTTAGGCTCACGCAGGGTTTGAGAATCCTGCTGCATGTGTAAGCCCATCATTTGGGTACTATCTACAAGTTCAGAAAAACACTATCTATTTCATCCATGTCCTCCCATATACTACGAAGTGTAAAGTCATTTATTTTCAACTCTGAAATACGCCTCTCAACATCATTGTGATAAGTCTCATCTTTGTACTTTAAGGGGTCACCTTATGAAATTCAATTTTATTCCAAAATTCAGCATCATCCTGCACAGCTTCTTCGACCTTTAAAACGGATTATACCGTGATGTTAAAAGGAGAGCTCAGTTTAGAATTAGCACTGTATGCATCTATGTATACCGTCTCTATAGAAAGGCAAAACAGCTACAAGAAGATATGCAGGCGACAAACAAAGTGAAGCACTGCAGATGGTAACATAGGTAAAAAGACCAGGGGCCGGAACTCAGGGTTGCCCAACTCACTAAACCCGCTTTCTGAAAGGGGCCCCAGGAAGAGACACAGAGCCTGGGTAGTTTGTGACTCTGTGTCTTGCTCTTGTGCTCATCTACGTGTACACGGTGGAGGTTGTCTTCTGTGTGCAGAGGCCCTTGAATCCTAATCTATTCGTGGGGTGCCTCCAAAGCACCAGCTGCACATCACATGGGAATACCAGGAATCGCCTCGTACCCGAATCGAGCCAAAACGGCGCGCGGGACCGAGTGACGTGCTCTGACGTCACGCGCCCGTGTAGGAAATGCGACGCCGCACGTGGTGTGTTGTTTACTTCTTCTAGGAACACTGAAAGTGCAGCTGGTGGAGGAGGAGGGGCGGGCGAATTGTGAAACAGCCATCCTGGATAGAGTTACGCTGCTCAGCAGTTGGAAAAAAGACCGAAATTAACGCCGGAAAAAATGTCCAAGTGACTTCCCTCCTTCCCCCCTCGTCAAAGACTCTTTACACAACGCAAGACCTCAGCAGTATGTATTGCTTGTCTTTGCTCTTTGTTCTCATCAAGTTCAAGTTCACGTGTGTTGTGGTCAACAGGGCTGTTAACCCTTAGTGTAGCATGTTTTTGGGATATGATGAAGCGCTTAACAACGAGGCTGAAGTAACGGGCTGCGTCGTATTTTGTTTGTTTGGGGGAAAAATAATAATATTCGACTAAAAAACACGTTGTCTTTCAGTGAAATTGTCCGCAAAGCCATCGTGTTTCACTTGAAAGGTGTTTATTGTATTTTAAACACTGTTGGCATCATGTTGGCAGTGCTGCAGTAATGTGGGGATGCGAGCATTTACAGCTTATCCTCTGTATATATATATATATATATACTATATATATATATATATATATATATATATATATATATAGTCTGT